>OX451740.1:413610505-414210505 GCA_948472305.1 Vicia faba | reverse complement strand
ATGGCCAGATGGCCAAATCTGATGACCACTGCTGAGGGTGTGCCATAAGCCAAGTCAACGCGTCATACTGGATTACAAAAGTTAGCATGGACCTCTACAAATGGGCCCAGATTCCTGCTATTTGCACCTTCCAAAAATGCTTAACTCAGGCCCATTTTCTTATCCTTTTTCTTTTTACATTTTAATTAATTATTTCATTTAATTATCTTTACTAACAAATTAAATGATTTTCTTTTTATCAAAAATCACCAAAATATTTTAATGTCCAATTAAAATTAGAATATTATTTTTAGCAATAAATTAATTAATTTAATTAGGTTGATTAATTAGATAACTTTAATTTATTTTTGTAAATAATTAAAATCAATTAGAATAAATAAGATTTATACTAACTTAACTGTATTTATTTTTTTCCTAAAATAACAAAAACCCAAAAATATGTCATTTAATTATTTTCATTAATTTATTTAATAACCAATTAACTTAGTATTTAATTTAGAAAAAACTTAATTCTTTTATTTAAAAAATATTAAAAAAACAACAAAAAACATTTTCTTTCTTTAATTAGGATAGAAGGGTCAAAACTCTAGTTTCTCGTCGATCTAATTTTTTAATCGCGCGCTTTATTATTATTTTACCCAATTATTGTATCTGCTCACGGTTTGTAATAATTTTATTAGGACATTTATTTATTTTTAGCGCTTTAAATTTCAAAGGGTTTGTTTTTGGCTATGTAAATACCCGAAGCCTTGTAATAGTTTAGTTTAAATTTCGCACTTTAATTTCTATAAATATTTAACTGCTAGATATGTGAATAATTAGGGTTTGCATGACAAGAATGTATGACTAATTTTAAACAGTTAGATCACCCTAAATGTGCAGAGATAAATAAATCTAAAATTGAAACACTCGCACATGCGCACTCCTAGGGTACACTCCCACTTGGTTGCCTTCGTTAAAATGGTCATTGAGTATAGGATATTTTAATGGTCGTCCTTTTGTCCAAAGATCAAAGTTGCCTCAGAAAGGTTGCTTCGGATATTGTTGCCTCGAATAAATGATCTAAGACATTAGGGTTACCATTAAGACGTCCTAACGTTGCTTTAGTGACTGTATGTCCCTTTTGAATTGACCCTCACAACTCCAACGACGGTGCTACCTACTCACTAATAGTGGGCTAGCATTGTCTAAAGGAAACAAACATAGAACGATTCCTTTTTCGAGTAGGTAGATTAGCTCTTAAGTATTTGCTCAATCCAAACAAAATTTTCACACTTACACTCTTTTACGAACAAGTTTTCAAAAACACTTCATTACACTCTTGAAGACAGACACAAGAGTTAAATCGAAGTTAAAACAAAAACTTTTCAAAACCCACAAACACAAAGAAAACAATTTTGAAAATGATGAGAAAGTACCTAAGAGCCCATAGATAACTACTGATAAAAAGGGTGTTAATACCTCCCCTTTCTATAATCTACCCCCCGTACTCAGAAATATCTCAAAAAAGGAATTTTTCTGTGCTTTTTTCCTTTCCTTGTTGGATAAAATAAAAGTCGGTGGCGACTCTTGCTTACCGCGACATTTTGTGAAAACAAACGCAAAACGCAAACTAGCATTCAAAAAAAAAATAGTCCCGGTTCTGGCCACCGTATCACAGAACTGGCGGCTCTGCTAGGGACATATATAAGTGGGTGTACCTTAGGATTAGTTCATATTGTTTTCAATTGTTTGATCTGTTTGCTTTATTTTTGTGGGTTCGAATTAGAGTTACTATAGATCCTAACACGGATCTGGGGACACCTTTTAGGTAAGTAGCAATAGACTGTGAGGGAACTGTACGGCGTAGACCGATACAGTTGAAGCAGTAGCTACGTTGGTGTGACACTTTAGTTTGTACCGATATCCCTTGTGGAGGAACAAGGAGAATATGGGGCTGCTAATAGGTCATTAAGCATCAACTGACCTTAGAACCTATAATTGACCAACTTGGCCATAGAAAAGTAGCAGTATGCTACACTCATTGAGACCATACTCTCGCGATGATTCCGGCCGCAAGAAAAGGTTGCTAAACTGGAATTATGACCGATCGAGGATGGTCAGTGATATTGAGATCCTCTAGAACCCGGTTACTATTACTAGGACAGGTTAAACCAACTAAACTGAAAGAGGGTAATACCTAAACTCCATTCCAGCCTGAAATTTAAGAGCTATTGTGTGACTTGTGTGCTTTGAAACTTGAACTACTTGCACATTTTTGTTATCTGACAACATGAGTTCCTTGCAGGTTTTTGTTTACGATCCTTATCCAATAATTTGGATTTCTTGCCAGATTTACTTGTTTACATCACCTCGCGCTTTTGCTTAAACGCATAGCATACACATCATAACATCATACCGCAGCATTTCCTTAACCATTTCAAGGATCTCAAGGGTTTGTGATGCAGGTTATGATGAACCAAATGTCTAGCAAGGGGTAAGGGGATTTATTTTCCTCTAGACAATGTCGTCTAGAGATCAAAACATGATAACTTGAGTCAGGGGCTATGACCCACTCGATATGGTGAGCTTGACTCTTGAATAAGGACTCTTAATGACACGAAGTTTCTTCAATCAAGCTGCAATCAAATTCTAACAGTTTCTTGTTTACCCCGTGAGATCCTTGAAAACATTGCATACATATATCATACATATCATTGCATAACAGGTCTTCCAGTACAGGTCTCTCATGTTCTCGCTGTTTATTTCAGCAATGTCTCTCAAACAAGACAATAGAGATCTTCAAACTCAAGAAGCTCAGTTCAGGGAAATATTCCTAAACCTATACAAGGGGAAGGAAGAGTTGAAAACACTCCTCGTTGGGAACTTGGTCAAGAAAAGTCCTGAAGACAATAAGGACGAACGGCTGGAACAATTGCAAGATGAGGTAGATGCAATAAGAACCCAAATGTTGGGGCAGGTGGCTCTTATCCAAGGCTTATCTCTTGAACAAGAAGAGCTGAGAACCATTATCAACCAGCTTCATCAAGACAAATACAATAGTATGAAGCAAACAGTCGAGGCCGGGGACCAAGTTATTAATCAGCCTCCAAGAAGACAAGGGTCTGGTATGGTGAAGAATGGACCTCGCCAAATTGCTACTACATCACGGGTCCAACAACCACCTCGCCAAAAGCAACGGGTTAATCAGAGTAAGCCAGATACGCCCAAAAGGCAGTTCGCCGAGCTCAACATGCCACTGTCTCAAGCTTTACAACACCTCTTGAGATTGAATCTGGTGACGTTAAGGGACCCTCCTCAAAATCCCTACATAACCTCCCCAAGGTACAATCCTGATGCAAGGTGTGCATACCATTCCAACAGCCCAGGGCATGATACTGATGACTATTGGGCATTGAAAAACAAAATTCAAGACCTGATCAATAAAGGAGCATTGGAATTCACACAAGATGGTCAGGCTGAGTTATTCTACCATCCCTCCAAAGCATGCCATCTGAAGTGACAAGACCAGACGAGAAGACTTTTTGTTCATTAGAATTTTCAATTTGTAATTTTCTTTTTGATTGTTCAAACATTTATTCATGTCAAACTCTGTTACTTTATCAATGCATTGCATATGTCTGTTTTGAATCAATCCATTCGTATTCACTATATTTAAAATGCTTTCCTTTTTGTGATGTTCAACTCTCGATTAAAACTCTAAGCCTTTAGAGGGAGGATGACAAAAATGATACCAAAATCTCTACAGTATGCTTTTAAACAGACCCAGCTGACGATGTACCGGCATTGTTTCAAATCCTAAACAGTGGAGTTATAAGGAAGATAATCCCTCGCCAACCCCTTTGAGCCAAAGAAGTAGGAGTTTTTCTTTTCGCACAAATTAAAACCCTTAATTACAACCTGGGGCAGGGTAGTTTTCTCAGTTAATCCAGGTGCACAATGAATGGCATCAAAGAGGTCCTTCCAAAACAAGAGACAGTGATGGTTCCGTATAATCGTAAGGACAGACATTCATTATCTTTCGAAATAAAAGCCTACTAAGTCAAAACCTATAAAGGAGAATTACAAAAATTGGGGCATCCCGCTGACTGTAATCACAAAAGAAATAGTTCAGGCAAAAAGACAGGGATAACAAAATAAAAAAGAAAGAGGTCCTACAAACTCTCAACAAAATGACCGCCTGTTCAAAATAAATTGTCAGTATCTGAACCATCACTAGAATATCAGCGCAAAGACTCAAACGGGATCTAATGCACGATTAGCTGAGTTTATGATTGAATAACATCACGAAGAACAGGTGGGTACAAATAAAATCTGAGCCTTTATCCTTTGTTTCTTGAACCGTGAACCAGACCACGTTATAACCCTTAAAAGTCCTAGCTGAGGCATGGGTTAGTTTGAAAGAATATTGTTACAAAAGGTATCCTGACTCCTGTAGGGTTTGCTGTAAATCCTGAGTTGACATCACATTTTACAAAAAAATTCGCTTGTTTTATTGAAAACTTCATTTTCAAAGAACTTCAAAACAGACATAAGCTTTGCATTCCTAAAATAACATTGTTTACATATGACTATTTGTTCAACAGCAGAGAAATTCGCATGATGAATATCTAGTGAACAAAAACCTTTTCAATAAAAAGGGTCACCTCAAGTGGAAAAACACTTATGACTAAGGGGAACGACATGATCATTGTCCATCATCTGGGGCAGTCAAGTCAAGATTCAAGGAATCTCTCAAAGATGTCGGATATACAGGGGCAAATTTCCATATGAATCACTTGGGGCATTGGGCATGAATTCCAGCAACGAATATTGCATGATCAAATGAACTTCTTCTAGTAGTATGGCAACACAACACTACCGACAGTGACAACTCCCTACACCTTGAGAGCATGGACATAGTCAGAAAATACTGCGCATCAATAAAGACCCGCTAGGTCGACTGGCCTAGGCAAAAATAAAGGCTTCCCGGCGAACCAAAAGGGTTCGGGCAAAAATAAGGGATGAAAATGAAAAAAATATGTACACCCGGCAAGTCGAAAACCTGAAAAGGCGGCTTGGGCAAAAAAGGGTGTTCCGGTGGACTGAAAACCCAAAAGGGCGGTCCAAGAAAAAATTAGGGATCAAATCGTACGACTATGTCCCGTCATCTTGTCACTAGCCTACCAGAAGAAGACTTGTCACTTCAATCAAAAGTTACCAAGCACCTCATAGGTTGGGATAATACTCGATCCACAAGGCCTCCGCAGTCACCTTCTCCTGCAGATACAGGGGCAGAAAAGTCTCGATGCAAAGCCATCGTCATATCCTCAACATGCATCCCAGTAACATTCACCCCCCGTAGAGTAAGAGAAAGACAGTAATGTTAACTCTCCCCAGCTGAGGCTCACAACCGCAAATATGGGTCAGCGATATTCTCCCCAAGCAGAGTTTATCCATCATCAGCACTAGACAGTTATCCCCAGCGGAGTCTGGAAAATCTTCCCCAGTGGAGTTTGGAGAATCATCCCCAATAGACTCTAGAAGATTGTCTCCAGTAGAGTCTAAAAGGTTATCCTCAGTGAAGTCACGACTGAAAGATCATCCCCAGCAGAGTTCATTCCTTTCACAAACGAAAACTCAATCCCTAACAGTTCAGTATAGCCAGCAACGGTAATTCATCCACAGCTGAACTTATCAGCGGAATCCTCAGTAGAGCATGTCCTCCCCACAGAGTCATCTCCTCATCAGTTTATTCCCCAGCAAATTTATCCTCTCCTGTAGGTTTATTCTCTCAATCATCTTCATTCACTATCCCTAGGGGAAACGAAGAATTCAACTCTTTTCTTCAGCAGCAACCCGGGAATTATTTTCCCCAGCTAAAAACATTACATTTCCATACATCATGACATGTATACGCATCATACAACACAATCTCATTTATTTTGAGAACATCATTGCTTGATACATATCATGCATTACATACATCTAACCTTTATCTTTCAGGAAATATATGATCAAGTTCTCACAAAATTCAAGCTATGAAGCTTTTTCCTCAGTTGAGTACGGACGATCGAAGTTCCTAAATATCAACAGAGATGACTCCTCAGTTGAGTACGGACGATCGAAGTTCCTAAATATCAACAGAGATGTTTCCTCAATTGAGTACGGACGATCTAAGTTCCTAAATATCAGCAGAGATGAATCCTCAGTTGAGTACGGACGATCGAAGTTCCTAAATATCAGCAGAGATGTTTCCTCAGTTGAGTACAGACGATCGAAGTTCCTAAATATCAACAAAGATGTTTCCTCAGTTGAGTACGGACGATCGAAGTTCCTAAATATCAGTAGATATGTTTCCTCAGTTGAGTACGGACGATCGAAGTTCCTAAATATCAGCAGAGATGTTTCCTCAGTTGAGTACGGACGATCGAAGTTCCTAAATATCAGCAGAGATGTTTCCTCAGTTGAGTACGGACGATGGAAGTTCCTAAATATCAGCAGAGATGTTTCCTCCGTTTAGTACGGATGATCGAAGTTCCTAAATATCAGCAGAGATGATTCCTCAGTTGAGTACGGACGATCGAAGTTCCTAAATATCAGCAAATATGTTTCCTCAGTTGAGTACGGACGATCGAAGTTCCTAAATATCAACAGAGATGATTCCTCAGTTGAGTACGGACGATTGAAGTTCCTAAATATCAACAAAGATGTTTCCTCAGTTGAGTACAGACGATCGAAGTTCCTAAATATCAGTAGAGATGATTCCTCAGTTGAGTACGGACGATCGAAGATCCTAAATATCAGCAGAGATGTTTCCTCCGTTGAGTACAAACGATCGAAGTTCCTAAATATCAGCAGAGATGATTCCTCAGTTGAGTACGGACGATCGAAGTTCCTAAATATCAGCAAATATGTTTCCTTAGTTGAGTACGGACGATCTAAGTTCCTAAATATCAGTAGAGATGACTCCTTAATTGAGTACGGACGATCGAAGTTCCTAAATATCAGCAGAGATGACTCCTCAGTTGAGTACGCACGATCGAAGTTCCTAAATATCAACAGAGACGACTCACCAACAGAATAACGGGTGCCGAATCTCCTAAATTTCTACTTCTCAACAAAAATCAGACTTCCCCAACAGAATCTTCCTCAACAACAGGTATACCAACTCTCGCTAAGGAATCTCTTATGCGATCGACACTCATTCATATGGAATCTTTAAGCCCGTCCCTTCGTCAAGAAATTTCCAAATGGAAACTGTAAGCCCATTCCCGACATTACAAGACAATTACCACTCCATGCGAGTGCAAATTTCTGGGCACTCTAGTGTTCAATCAACTTCCACCTTCGGATTACGAAAGGCACGAAAGCCAATCTACATCCTCAGTTTAATAAGATTGAACAGGGGAAGCTGTTGTACCCCAAAATTTTCCCTCCCATATTTCTCAAAACATTTCAAGAAAGATCCTCAAATTGCTTAAGGTAGTCCAAGGGTTGGCCAGACAAGCTCTCTCCTAAGGCAGTCTACCCCAAACTAGGGTTTCATGTTGCATCAAGATCCTTGAGTCCAAGTGGTCCTAAATGCTCAACATTGTCCTAATATGTTCTCAATATCATCCATGTCAAGTTTCAAGCCTTGCAGAGAAAGTTTGCTCAGTCAATTGCTCAAAGGCCTGAAAATCGACTGTGCTAGGGCAAAAGTCAGTTGTGGCCTACATACAGTCAAACTTCAAGATTTTTGGTCAACATCCTCATTTTGAAGTATATTTCATCATTTTATCAAGTTTTGATCATGATTCATCAAGGATTGCTCACAATTCATCTAGACTCAAAAATTGCTAAATTAGGGTTTTGTAGGAAAAGTCAACTCAACTTTGACCAAGCATAACTTTCTCATACTTTATGATAAATGAACCACCCAAATCTCATTTTTAAGAGGATGAAATTACCTACAATACATATTCATCTCCCAAGTTCAAAATATGCACTCACAAGAAGTTATGAATTTGGACATTATAGGTCATTTTGAAAAGTCAACAAAAACACCTTTTTTGTCAAAGATTCATACATGAGCATGGAATATCAAATTGATATGAGACCAAAAGGGTTTCTTAGAGGACATCTCAAGATTTCTAAAAAGTCCAAGAACACCTCCAAAGATTCAAAATTGAGGAAGTTATGCATTGGTGAAGTTGACCTTTTTTGCAAAGTTGCCAAAAGTCAACTATCCCTAAAACTTCAAATTTTGCCAAATGGGCCCAATCTTTTTCACTTGTTTTGAGTTGGCAACATAGCCCACGAGCTCTAGCCTTTTCCACTTGTCCATATCTTATTTTTATTATTTATTTTGATTTTGATTTGAATTAATTTAATTTAAATCAAAATAAATCATATAAAATCAAAAACATTGATAACAAAAGATTTGGTGGTCATTTCAGGTCTTATTACACAGCTAGCATCATTCAAATTCGTGCAAGGCATTAGAGTGAACAAAAAGATTGAAAAAGGCCATGTTTGGAAAGATTTTAAAGAGGAATCAAATCAAATAAAAAAGCATTGAAGGAGGAAGATTTGGATCAGTTTTGGAACCCTAAAGCACTGCTTGGTACATATAGAACGAGGCCAGACCTAAAAAGAGGCTAGAAATAGACGCAAGAATGAAACCAAAACTGGAAAAAAAAACAAGAAAAGTGTGAGATCGAAATTCCCTTTAGAGGCAGTTTCAAGACTCTTTGACAATCCCAATCACTTCCAAGGAGTCTCTGCAAGCTAAAGCAATCGAAAGCAAGTGTTTTCAAGCCCTACAACACACTGTAAGTCCGTCACGGTATTGCCATCTTCTTGAATTCGAATAGTCTTATTCTTGCATCTATAGTATAAATTAATTGCATATTCATGATCTATGGAACATATGTAAACTTTCTGCGTTATTTGATTTCATTTATATGGCCTATACTGTAAATCACCATTGCTAGGTTTTCGAGCTTGGTTTTAGGGCTTTTGATTGCAGGGACAATTGGCCTTTGTAAGTGGTACGGTTGTGATCAAGAGGACGAAACGGATACAACCATGGCACTGGATGTTATTTCCATGGTCTGTGGAAGATTTTGAGAACGCATAATCTATAGCAACAGACGTTTGTCTGTAGGTATAGGTTATTGAACCTTTAGCCACAGAGAGAGGAAGGAGACAATGAGTTGTCACCATCTCATTAGCCCATTCAAATGATTCAACGCGCATTTTCTTTTGTTCTCCACTAATATTTGTTTTGGCATATTACTATTATTATTTCATTAATGTACAACAAGGCAAAATAGCCCAGTGGTTTCTAGGTAGATGCTTAAGGCGTTAGGAGGCTGGAGGTCAAGGGTTCGATCCCTACCTCCAGCATTTGCCATTTTCTTATTTTCTTTCAGGAGATCCAGTGCACGCGCAAGCCAAGAGACCACCATAGGTCTTCAACATCAACGTGCCAGATGGCCAGATGGCCAAATCTGATGACCACTGTTGAGGGTGCGCCATAAGCCAAGTCAACGCATCATACTGGATTACAAAAGTCAGCGTCGACCTCTACAAATGGGCCCAGATTCCTGCTATTTGCACCTTCCAAAAATGCTTAACTCAGGCCCATTTTCTTATCCTTTTTCTTTTTACATTTTAATTAATTATTTCATTTAATTATCTTTACAAACAAATTAAAGAATTTTCTTTTTATCAAAAATCACCAAAATATTTTAATGTCCAATTAAAATTAGAATATTATTTTTAGCAATAAATTAATTAATTTAGTTAGGTTGATTAATTAGATAACTTTAATTTATTTTTGTAAATAATTAAAATCAATTAGAATAAATATGATTTATACTAACTTAATTGTATTTATTTTTTTTCCTAAAATAACAAAAACCCAAAAATATGTCATTTAATTATTTTCATTAATTTATTTAATAACCAATTAACTTAGTATTTAATTTAGAAAAACTTAATTCTTTTCTTTAAAAAATATTTAAAAAAACAATAAAAAACATTTTCTTTCTTTAATTAGGATAGAAGGGTCAAAACCCTAGTTTCTCGTCGATCTAATTTTTTAATCGCGCGCTTTATTATTACTTTGCCCAATTATTGTATCTGCTCACGATTTGTAATAATTTAATTAGGACATTTATTTATTTTTACCGTTTTAAATTTCAAAGGGTTTGTTTTTGGCTATGTAAATACCCGAAGCCTTGTAATAGTTTAGTTTAAATTCCGCACTTTAATTTCTGCAAATATTTAACTGCTAGATATATGAATAATTAGGGTTTGCATGACAAGAATGTATGACTAATTTTAAACAGTTAGATCACCCTAAATGTTCAAAGATAAATAAATCTGAAACTGAAACACTCGCACATGCGCACTCCTAGGGTACACTCCCACTTGGTTGCCTTTGTTAAAACGGTCATTGAGTATAGGATATTTTAGTGGTCTTCCTTTTGTCCAAAGATTAAAGTTGCCTCGGAAAGGTTGCTTCAAATATTGTTGCCTCAGATAAATGATCTAAGACATTAGGGTTACCACTAAGACGTCTTAACGTTGCTTTAGTGACTCTATGTCCCTTTCGAATTGACCCTCAAAACTCCAACGACGGTGCTACCTACTCACTAATGGTGGGCTAGCATTTTCTAAAGGAAACAAACATAGAACGATTCCTTTTTTTAGTAGCTAGATTAGCTCTTAAGTACTTGCTCAATCCAAACAAATTTTTCACACTTACACTCTTTTACGAACAAGTTTTCAAAAACACTTCATTACACTCTTGAAGACAGACACAAGAGTTAAATCGAAGTTAAAACAAAAACTTTTCAAAACCCACAAACACAAATAAAACAATTTTGAAAATGATGAGCAAGTACCTAAGAGCCTGTAGATAACTACGGATAGAAAGGGTGCTAATACCTTCCCTTTCTATAATCTACCCCCCGTACTCAGAAATATCTCTAAAAAGGAATTTTTCTGTGCTTTTTTCCTTTCCTTGTTGGATAAAATAAAAGTCAGTGGTGACTCTTGCTTACCGCGACATTTTGCAAAAACAAACGTAAAACACAAACCGGTATTCCAAAAAAAAACAGTTCTGGTTCTGGCCACCGTATCACAGATATGTCACTTTTAGACTATTTGGGATAGAATACTATTTTACCCAGAGGGAGTTTGGCGACTTGCTAGGCTTCCAGACCACACCCGATGTTATACCTGAGCTACTGGTTGGCTATTTCATGATTAGGGACATAGAGAAATTCTGGAGAGATATTACTGTTGGAGGGAGCCTTGATCCTTCCACTCAGCTATCCACTGTTATTCACAACCCCACTTTCAGGTATTTTCAGATGGTTATTGCTCACACTTTCCTAGGGAAGGTCGACATTGATACCCATGTTAGCGAGGAGGATATCTTTTTCCTCTACTGTGTAACCTAGTCTCACCCTGTAGCCTGTGGAAATTTCCTGCTGTGGAATCTCATGATGACTTCTAAGTCTGCTGAAGGTATCCTCCATGTGGGAGGGACAGTGACTCAGATTGCTTCTGCTTTGGGTCATACAAGTAAGTTATCTCACCTTACCTCCTACTCTGGATATACTATTGTTGTACCCCAAAATTTGCCCTCCCATATTCTCCAAGATTTGTCAAAGTCAAGGTCACAAAATTCCCCAGGGTTGTGAAGATCAACTGTCTCCTATACAGTCAAAACTAGGGTTTGAGTTCTGGTCAAGCAAATGAACTTTTCAAAGGCCCAATCAAGTCTCATATGCCTACAAAGAGGGTCAAGCATCCCCATGTCAAGTTTCAAGGCAATCAGCCCAAAATTGCACAGTCAAAACCCTAAATTGCACTACAGTCAACTGTAGGGGCAAAATGGTCATTTGGCAGCCAAAAGTTCAAATTTTTGGTCAATATATCATTTTGAAGCCACAAACATCATTTGATCAATGCTTGATCATGATTCTCAAAATTTGGCTCAGAAATCATCCAAGATGCAAAAGTTGCTATATTTGGACAACTGAAAAAGTCAACTGAAATTGACCAGGGCATAACTTTCACATGGATTATCAGAAAAATTCTATCCAAAGCTCATTTTGAAGAGAAAGACATTTCCTACAATTCATCTTCATGTTCCAAGTCCAAGAAATGCTCTCACAAAAAGTTATCAATTTCAACATTATAGGTCATTTTCAAAAGTCAACAAAAAGTGACTTTAAGTCAAAGGCGATAACTTGAGATTGGTAAATCAAAATGACATGGGACCAAAGGCATTGGTTAAAGGACTCAAAGACCTTTCCAAAATGTCCAAGAACATGTGAAAATCTTAAAAATTGACCAAGTTATGCCTTGTGGAAGTTGGGAAATTTTTGGGAATTTTGAAAAGTCAACATTGATGCAAAAGGCCTAAAAATGCAAATGGGCCCATTTTTCTTCCAAGTTTCTTCATGCCAAGCCTATGCACGACCATTAGGCCCAAAGGGAAGTATTTTCATATTTTTTAATTATTTATTTGAATTTATATTAATTTATATTCATTTAAATCATTTTAAATACATGAAAAATATAAACCTAACCTAAAAAAAATCCTTTTGTGCACATTATAATGTCAATATTTCGTGCACTTCTTAATTAAGCAAGTTTTGATGAGAATTGATCAGATTTGAACCAAATTGCACATGAGAAGATATGAAAAAGATTTTCCAAAATCAAATATGTAAAACCATGAATGCTTGAGATTTTGTGCAAAGTTTTTAACCTAATAGTCTCTATACATACTCAGCATGAGAACCCTAATGTTCCTAGACTGCAAGCTGCGCCCAAAGACCCTTCACAAACTTGAGAAATTTCTCCAAAAATCCAAAACTGAAATCAGTTCTAGGAGGCAATTCAAAGCGCAAGTTTCATTCCAATAGCATCCTGAGACATTCTTGAACATTTCTCAATCATAAACAACAAGCAAAACGCCTTGAATTGGTATCAGGAACTCAAACTGTACCAAGAAAATCTTGAAATCGCATAGCATGATTTAAGCATCTTTTTGCATTTTTGTTTGTATATTCGTGCTCCTTATGAAGTTTGTGAACTAACCATCATAATTAATTGAGTTTTTGTGGCATAAACATGATTTCACCATGAACGATATTAGGGTTTGGCAGGTTTCAAAATTAGGGGTTTCTTAATCAAGAAAAATCAGAGCTCAAGATGACCATGGCTGGATTCAGCATATCTGGACGAAGCAATCTAGACCCTCGCGCCTAATTTCTGATCAACATGGCGCTATTCGCTATTTCTTTGAAGGTTGCCTAAGCCCACGCCTGAAAACCGTGGTCTATCTGTTTTTGTTTCAGGGCAAACGAGGACGAAGACCTCGTGGCGAAGCATGATAGGTGGATTTAAAAAAATTCGCGCGCGTTCCAAGCGTTTTTCCACTTTGCTTTTATATTATTTATGTTATATTATATGTTAAATGTGAACGTGATGGCTCAGTGGTAACGCGTTATACGTATAACCCTCAAGACCTGGGTTCAAGTCCCAGGTCTGGCAAAATCCCATATTATTTTTCTATAATTGATCCCATGCAGGCCTAACATGAAAGTTCACCATACACACTCAATATTCATCGCCCACGCGTCCCAGGAGATCTAATCAAGGGTCAGATTGAAGGCATACCATGGAGGCTGGTCAACGTGTCATACACGATCCAGGAAAGTCAGCACATTGCAAGCTTAATTGGGCCAGGCTTCTTAAATCTATACCTCCATCTGGGGCTACACCCCACCCTGGTTTGCCTTATATTTTTTATTTTTATTTCTATTCTTTCTTTAATTTTTCTTTTAATTTCTTTTATTTTGGCTATTTATTTAATTAATTATTTTTTAACAAAATACAAAAACATTCAAAAAATCAGAAAAAAAGTCAAAAAAAAACTAATAAAACATTTATATTATAATTATTTTCATAAATAAATTAGAATATAAATTAGTTAGTTTAATTAGGTTTTAATTTTAATTCCTTTTTAATAAATAATCAAAAAATAGAATTTAGGTTTAAATAACTTTTTATTTTCTTTTTTTAATTTTCCCTTTTTTTCAGAATAACAATATTATTATTTATTATTTTATTTTCATAAATTAAAAATTGTACATAAGTTAATTTAGAGTTTAATTTAGGTTTCGATTTAAATCTTTCATAATAAACTTAAAAAATATTAGAACTAGGGTTTAGCATTTTAATTTTAATAAATTTTTTTCCTTTTTTTCTTTTAAATCTAAAAAAACACAAAATACCAAAAAAAAACATTTAATCATTTAATTTTTAATTCTCCTTAATTTTAATTGTTTGCAAAAGGGTCCAACGCCCTAGTTTTGTTTTGATTATTTTCTTTTGCGCATTTACTTTATTGCTTAATATAATTCTGTAAATCTCCCAAAGCCATGTACATTTATTTATCGCACTTTTATTGCTTTATTTATTTTCCGCTAAATCGGGTCCGGTTTATTTTGGCGATGTGGACCCGCGCCATTTGTAATAATCTTAGATTTATTTTCCCGCAACTTATAACTGTTAACGAATGCATGCAAGAATGAATGGACAAATTAAAATCAAGCGTAGAACACAACAAACATGACAAGACAAATAACTGAAACATGACACACGAATCGCACACACCACCCCTAGGGTACGCCTCGCTGTTGCCTTTCGAAAGGTGATCGTCGAGTAGAGGATGTCTTAGTAAGTCCTCATGATCCGGGAACCTGGCATGAGGGTAGCTTCTAAGGTGTCTTCCTATTGCTCCGGTGATCACCACGTCCCTAAAACTCGAATTGACCCGAACACCTCCAACGGTGGTGCTACCTACCTCTCAATGGTGGGATGGCATTACTTTTAAGGACTCTTACACAGACGAATTCCTTAGGGTAGGTAGGTTCTCAAGGATACTTGCTCTAATTTCAAACAAACTCAAAAAGACTTTTCACACTGACACTTTTCAAAAGCTTTCAAAGCAAACTTTTCAAACACTCTGACGTATGAGTCGATCTGAAATTTTTCAAAGAAACTTTTAAACCCACATTGAAAAGCAAGCAAACATTTTTGAAAACACAAGTGAGCAAGTATCTAAGAGCCCATGGATAACCATGGATAGAAAGGGTGCTAACACCTTCCCTTTCTATAACCTACCTCCCGAACCGAGAGCAATCTTTATAAGGAATTTTTCTGTGCTTTTGTCCTTTCCATTTGGAGAAAATAAAAGACGGTGGCGACTCTTGCTTCCGCGACATTTCGCGAACCAGCGTTAAACAGTCAGTTCCAGATCCACCGATCACAGAACTGGCGACTCTGCTGGGGACCAAACTTAAAGTAAGGTGTACCTTAGGATTAAGATCACTGTGTTTTCAATTGTTTTCCTTGTGTGCTTTAAATTGTGGGTTGCTTGGGAGTTCTATAGATCCTAACCCGGATCTGGGGGATACCTTCTTAGAAAGTAGCAACAAGGCTATGAGGGAACTGTGCGGGGTATACCGACATGGTTGAAACAGTCTGCTACGTTGATGTGGCACTTTGGTGTGTACCGGTAACCCTTGAGTTCAGTCAAGGAGAGTACGGGGCCTCCGCGTGGTGTCATGAAGCATCAACAGACCTTAGGAACCTTAATTGAACTATCTTGGCCTCTTTAGGGTAGTGAGATAACTGACTTTGGTGCAGTCCGAGGTTGGTTGATACTCGATACTACACTCAATTGAGGGTTGCTTTCCTGGAATATTTCGGTCGCCAGTTCAGTGGCTAAATCGAAACGATGAACAATGAAAGCAATCCCGTGATATTGGGAACCTTAGAACCCGGTTACTTTGATTAGGACAGGTTGAGCCCACCAACTTCAAGAGGGTAATACCTAGACCCCATGCTGGCCTAAACCATAAGGGTTTCTCTTGTGTGACTTGTGTGCCTTCGTACTTGACTATCTGCGTGCTTGTTACCTGACACTTGTTTCTTGCAGGTCTTGTTTATAGTCCTTAATTGGGACTCATAACATGGTACTAAATGTCTTGCAGGTTTTGTTCATAGTCCTTAATTGGGACTTATAACAGGGTGTACTAACCACTTGCAGGTTCTGTTTATAGTCCTTAATTGGGACTCATAACAGGGTACTAAGTTTTCTTGCAGGTCTTGTTTATAGTCCTTAACTAGGACTCATGACAGGGTTTACCAAATTTCTTGCAGGTGTTGTTTATAGTCCTTAACAAGGACTCATAACAGGGTACTAAGTTTCTTGCAGGTTTTGTTTATGGTCCTTAATTGGGACTCATAACAAAGTATACTGAATTTCTTGCAGGGTCTGTTTATAGTCCTTAATTGGGACTCATAATAGGGTTTACCTACATCACCCCATGCATAGCATGACATCATACCATTGCATACCATTGCATACATCCTAACCCATTTCAAGGATCTCAAGGGCTTGTGATGCAGGTCATGATGAACAATTATCTTAGCAAGAGGCAAAGAGGATTCATTTTCCTCTAGCCAAGGTTGTCAGGGGCTATGACCCACTGGATATGGTGAGCCTTTGACCCTTGAAGAAGAATTCTCAACAACATGGGTTTCCTTCAATCAAGCTACAAACTCAAATGCTAACAACTTTCTTGTTTACCCCGCGAGGTCCTTGAAAACATTGCACGCATATCATACACATCATTGCATAGCAGGTATCCTTGTTGCAGGTCACTTACCCTTCTCGCTGTTTATTTCAGCAATGGCTTCCCAACAAGATAACCAGGACTTTCTTGCTCAAGAGACTCGGCTCGGGGACATCCTCCTGAATTTATCCAAGGGGCAGGAGGAGTTAAGGACACTTCTCACGAGGACTTTGGTTAGGAACAATGTTGAGGATGACAAGGACGAACAGCTGAAACGTCTACAAGCTGAGGTAGACACATTGAAAACCCAGATGCTGGGGCAAAGGGCCCTCATTCAAGGTTTAGCTCAGGAACAAGGAGAGCTGAGGGCCATGATCAGTCAGCTTCCTCAAGACATGAAGCAACCAGCCCAAGTCAGGGACCAAGTCGTTGATCAGCCACCAAGAGGACCAAAGTCTGGTATGGTGAAGAATGAACCTCTCCAAATTGCTGCTACTTCACAAGCCCAGTACCAACGGGGTAATCGACGCAAGCGATACACGCCTGGAAGACATTTCACGGAGACTGGCATACCACCATCTCTAATGCTGGAACACTTGTTGGAGGTCAATCTGATTACTTTAAAGGGTCCTCCCCAGAATCCTGACATCTCTGCTCCTACTTATAACCCTGATAAAAGATGTGCCTACCATTCTGACAGTCCTGGACATGGCACCAATGACTGTTGGAGCTTGAAGAACAAGATCCAAGACTTGATCGACGGAAGGGTGCTGGAGTTCATGCCGGGTGGCCAAATGAAATGCTTCTGTTGAGAATCTCCCATCTGAAGGGACTAAGTCAAACTAGAAAACTTTTGTTCATTCGAATGTTCAAGTTGCATTTTTCTTTGATTGTTTAAACATTTATTCATGACAAACGTTGTTATTTCATTAATGCATCGCTTATGTCTGTTTTGAATCAATATATTCGCATTCACTATACGCAAATTATTTTCATATTTTTTCTGATGATCAACTCTCATTAATTCTAAGCCTCTTGAGGGAGGATGACGAAAACGATGCCATAATTTACAGTATGCTTTTGAACAGACCCCGTTGATGAGGTACAGGCATTGTTTCAATCCCTAAACACTGGAGTTATAAGGAAGATAATCCCTCGTCAACCCATCTGAGCCAAAGAAGTAAGAGTTTTATTTTCGAAAATTGAAACCCTTAATCATAACCTGGGGCAGGGTAGGCTTCTCAGTTGATCCAAGTGCATAACAAATGGTACCAAAGGAGTCCTTACAAAACGAAGAAATACAATGATGGTTCCGAACAATCATAAGGACAGGCAGTCATGATCAAAATTTTTTTATCATAAACGAAAAGCCCAAGAAGTCAAAACCTATAAAAGGGACTTATGAAACTGGGGCATCCCGCTGACTGTAACTCCAAAAAGGGAAACAGTTCAGGCAAAAAGAAAGGGATAAACAAAAATCAAAAAGAGGTCCCACAAACCCTCAACAAAAACAAAGGAATGACTGCCCATTCAAAATAAATCATCAATATTCGAACCATCACTGGAAAATCAGAGCAAAGACTCAAACAAGGTCTAACGTACGATCAACTGAGTTTAGGTTTGGAGAACATCACGAAGAGCGGGTGGGTACAAATGAAATTTGAGCCTTTATCCTTTGTTTCTTAAACCGTGAACCAGGCCACGTTATAACCCTCAAAAGTCCTAGCTGAAGCATGGGTTAGTTCGAAAGCATACTGTTACGAAAGGTATCCTGACTCCTTAAGGCCTACGATAGAATACGGAGTTGACATCACGTTTTACAAACATTCATTTGTTTTATGAAAAATAATGCATTTTTAAAATCTTCAAGACAGACATGAGCTTTGCATTTTTAACATAACTTTGTTTGCATATGACTTTTTGTTTGAACAGCATAGAAATTCGCATGACGAAAGACTAATGAACAAGAGTATCTCCAATCAAGGGGCACGGCATGATCATGGTCTACCATCTGGGGCAGTTAAGTCAAGATCCAGAGAATCTCTCAAAAGGCAAAAAAGCCTGGGGCAAATCTCTGCCTAAGTCACTTGGGGCACTCTAGCAATGAATCTTGCACGATCAGACACCTTCTGGTAATATGGCAACACAAGCAGCCAGGGGCAACTCCCTACATTCAGAGAGCATGGACATAGTCAAAAAATACTACGCAAAATCAAAGACCCGCTAGGTTGACATACCTAGGCAAAAACAAGGGCTTCCCGACGAACCAAAAGGGTTCGGGCAAAAATAAGGGATGAAATGAAAAATTTGTACACCCGACAAGTCGAAAACCTGAAAAGGCGGCTTGGGCAAAAATGGGTATCCCGGTGGACTGAAAACCCGAAAGGGCGGTCCAGGCAAAAGTTAGGGATCAAAGCGTACGACTATGTCCTGTCATCTCGTCACTTGCCTATCAGAAGAAGGTTTGTCAAAAAGCAGTTATCAAGACTCCACCAGTATCTTCTCCCACAAAAACAGGGGCAATAAAGTTGGTCTGAGCAGTCTGATTGTTCTATCGTCCAAGGCATCAGGGTAGGTTCCGCTGAAGAACATCCCAACATATCAAAGCTTCCCCAGGAGAGTCCAACCCAGCTTCCCCAGGAAAGTTGGAATACATCTCCCTAAGCAGCGAGCTTATCCCCAGTAGATTCTGGAAGCTTATCCTCAGAGCACGAACGCGTCGTCCCGGCTTGATTTAAAGAGTTATTTCCGTAACAGGATATAACTGGGTTATCCTCAGCCAAAAGCCACGGAAAGAGCGTCCTCGGCAAAATATCTTCCTAACCCCAGCGAAGTCTATCAACACTTCCAGCACAACAAGGATATCCCAGCATAACTCATCAACGGTATCCCCAGCGGAGTTATCTTCATCAACTCAGCAAAGCATCGCTAACCCCACAGAGTAGCACTCCCCAGCATGATCGCTAGAGTATCTTTTCTCCCGCAGAATTATTTCATTCCTCAACGGAGTTATCTTCTCCTACCGGTATTCTTGCAACAATCATCCACAGCGGAAGCAAAATCTCTTCCTCAACATCAGCCCAGGATATGACTTCCCGGCACCCGTCAAGGATTTATTTTCCTAGACGAAAACATACATGAATCATCACATACATCATTATAGCATGCATGTACACATCATATCATATAAATCGTATCCATGTTTGCTTGATCCATATCATGCATCACATATAACTGACCTCTACCTTTCAGGAAGGGTGCAGTTGAAATTCTCAAACATATTTCAAGGACTTCTCTAGTCCAGCTAAATCGACTCCAAACAGATTTTTCTGATAAAGACTCAGTAGAAGTTCTCTTATGGTCCCCTCTCCAACGGCGTGTGAGGTGGTAATTCCTTCTTCAGATGTTCCCCTCTCCGGCATGAGCGTGAGGTGATATTCTCTTATGGTCCCCTCTCCAACGGCGTGTGAGGTGGTAATTCCTTCTTCAGATGTTCCCCTCTCCGGCATGAGCGTGAGGTGATATTCTCTTATGGTCCCCTCTCCAACGGCGTGTGAGGTGGTAATTCCTTCTTCAGATGTTCCCCTCTCCGGCATGAGCGTGAGGTGATATTCTCTTATGGTCCCCTCTCCAACGGCGTGTGAGGTGGTAAGTCCTTCTTCAGATGTTCCCCTCTCCGGCATGAGCGTGAGGTGATATTCTCTTATGGTCCCCTCTCCAACGGCGTGTGAGGTGGTAATTCCTTCTTCAGATTTTCCCCTCTCCGGCATGAGCGTGAGGTGATAATTCTCTTATGGTCCCCTCTCCAACGGCGTGTGAGGTGGTAATTCCTTCTTCAGATGTTTTCCTCTCCGGCATGAGCGTGAGGTGATATTCTCTTATGGTCCCCTCTCCAACGGCGTGTGAGGTGGTAATTCCTTCTTCAGATGTTTCCCTCTCCGGCATGAGCGTGAGGTGATATTCTCTTATGGTCCCCTCTCCAGCGGCGAGTGAGGTGGTAATTCCTTTTTCAGATGTTCCCCTCTCCGGCATGAGCGTGAGGTGATATTTCCTTCCAGATTATAGTTTCCTATAGTTCCCTCTCCAACGGTGAGTGAGGTGACTCCCTTTGAGATTATAATGTACTTTGGTTCTCTTCCTGACACTACGAAGATGGTAATTCTCACCAAGATTTTCTCAACGAACGTTGTTGAGGTTGAAATCATTCAGGATTCTCTTACCATTCACGCTAAGGCAGTAACCATCCCTGGTTCATTCATCAGCATTTGAAGCTCCAGACTCAGCTCCTGTAACCAGTCAGGACATATCTATATCAAGCATCTAAAATCAGCTCCTGCAGCGTGTCAGGTACTCATTTTTCTGTTTTGCAGGTATGCAGGTTCTCGCTAAGGAATCTCCTACGCGATCAACGTCCAGATGGCATCTATAAGCCCGTCATCCTATCCAAGCAACATCCAAATGGCATCTATAAGCCCATTCCCTCATCATCATTGCCACTATGTGAGCGCAAATTTCTGGGCACTCTAGTGTCCAATCATCTTCTACCCTCGGATTACGAAAGGCACGTCAGCCAATCTGCATCCTCAGGTCTAAGAAGATTGAACAGGGGCAACTGTTGTACCCCAAAATTTTCCCTCCCATATTCTCCAAGATTTGTCAAAGTCAAGGTCACAAAATTCCCCAGGGTTGTGAAGATCAACTGTCTCCTATACAGTCAAAACTAGGGTTTGAGTTCTGGTCAAGCAAATGAACTTTTCAAAGGCCCAATCAAGTCTCATATGCCTACAAAGAGGGTCAAGCATCCCCATGTCAAGTTTCAAGGCAATCAGCCCAAAATTGCACAGTCAAAACCCTAAATTGCACTACAGTCAACTGTAGGGGCAAAATGGTCATTTGGCAGCCAAAAGTTCAAATTTTTGGTCAATATATCATTTTGAAGCCACAAACATCATTTGATCAATGCTTGATCATGATTCTCAAAATTTGGCTCAGAAATCATCCAAGATGCAAAAGTTGTTATATTTGGACAGTTGAAAAAGTCAACTGAAATTGACCAGGGCATAACTTTCACATGGATTATCAGAAAAATTCTATCCAAAGCTCATTTTGAAGAGAAAGACATTTCCTACAATTCATCTTCATGTTCCAAGTCCAAGAAATGCTCTCACAAAAAGTTATCAATTTCAACATTATAGGTCATTTTCAAAAGTCAACAAAAAGTGACTTTAAGTCAAAGGCCATAACTTGAGATTGGTAAATCAAAATGACATGGGACCAAAGGCATTGGTTAAAGGACTCAAAGACCTTTCCAAAATGTCCAAGAACATGTGAAAATCTTAAAAATTGACCAAGTTATGCCTTGTGGAAGTTGGGAAATTTTTGGAAATTTTGAAAAGTCCACATTGATGCAAAAGGCCTAAATTTGCTATTGGGCCCATTTTTCTTCCAAGTTTCTTCATGCCAAGCCTATGCACGACCATTAGGCCCAAAGGGAAGTATTTTCATATTTTTTAATTATTTATTTGAATTTATATTAATTTATATTCATTTAAATCATTTTAAATACATGAAAAATATAAACCTAACCTAAAAAAATCCTTTTGTGCACATTATAATGTCAATATTTCGTGCACTTCTTAATTAAGCAAGTTTTGATGAGAATTGATCAGATTTGAACCAAATTGCACATGAGAAGATATGAAAAAGATTTTCCAAAATCAAATATGTAAAACCATGAATGCTTGAGATTTTGTGCAAAGTTTTTAACCTAATAGTCTCTATACATACTCAGCATGAGAACCCTAATGTTCCTAGACTGCAAGCTGCGCCCAAAGACCCTTCACAAACTTGAGAAATTTCTCCAAAAATCCAAAACTGAAATCAGTTCTAGGAGGCAATTCAAAGCGCAAGTTTCATTCCAATAGCATCCTGAGACATTCTTGAACATTTCTCAATCATAAACAACAAGCAAAACGCCTTGAATTGGTATCAGGAACTCAAACTGTACCAAGAAAATCTTGAAATCGCATAGCATGATTTAAGCATCTTTTTGCATTTTTGTTTGTATATTCGTGCTCCTTATGAAGTTTGTGAACTAACCATCATAATTAATTGAGTTTTTGTGGCATAAACATGATTTCACCATGAACGATATTAGGGTTTGGCAGGTTTCAAAATTAGGGGTTTCTTAATCAAGAAAAATCAGAGCTCAAGATGACCATGGCTGGATTCAGCATATCTGGACGAAGCAATCTAGACCCTCGCGCCTAATTTCTGATCAACATGGCGCTATTCGCTATTTCTTTGAAGGTTGCCTAAGCCCACGCCTGAAAACCGTGGTCTATCTGTTTTTGTTTCAGGGAAAACGAGGACGAAGACCTCGTGGCGAAGCATGATAGGTGGATTTAAAAAAATTCGCGCGCGTTCCAAGCGTTTTTCCACTTTGCTTTTATATTATTTATGTTATATTATATGTTAAATGTGAACGTGATGGCTCAGTGGTAACGCGTTATACGTATAACCCTCAAGACCTGGGTTCAAGTCCCAGGTCTGGCAAAATCCCATATTATTTTTCTATAATTGATCCCATGCAGGCCTAACATGAAAGTTCACCATACACACTCAATATTCATCGCCCACGCGTCCCAGGAGATCTAATCAAGGGTCAGATTGAAGGCATACCATGGAGGCTGGTCAACGTGTCATACACGATCCAGGAAAGTCAGCACATTGCAAGCTTAATTGGGCCAGGCTTCTTAAATCTATACCTCCATCTGGGGCTACACCCCACCCTGGTTTGCCTTATATTTTTTATTTTTATTTCTATTCTTTCTTTAATTTTTCTTTTAATTTCTTTTATTTTGGCTATTTATTTAATTAATTATTTTTTAACAAAATACAAAAACATTCAAAAAATCAGAAAAAAAGTCAAAAAAAAACTAATAAAACATTTATATTATAATTATTTTCATAAATAAATTAGAATATAAATTAGTTAGTTTAATTAGGTTTTAATTTTAATTCCTTTTTAATAAATAATCAAAAAATAGAATTTAGGTTTAAATAACTTTTTATTTTCTTTTTTTAATTTTCCCTTTTTTTCAGAATAACAATATTATTATTTATTATTTTATTTTCATAAATTAAAAATTGTACATAAGTTAATTTAGAGTTTAATTTAGGTTTCGATTTAAATCTTTCATAATAAACTTAAAAAATATTAGAACTAGGGTTTAGCATTTTAATTTTAATAAATTTTTTTCCTTTTTTTCTTTTAAATCTAAAAAAACACAAAATACCAAAAAAAAACATTTAATCATTTAATTTTTAATTCTCCTTAATTTTAATTGTTTGCAAAAGGGTCCAACGCCCTAGTTTTGTTTTGATTATTTTCTTTTGCGCATTTACTTTATTGCTTAATATAATTCTGTAAATCTCCCAAAGCCATGTACATTTATTTATCGCACTTTTATTGCTTTATTTATTTTCCGCTAAATCGGGTCCGGTTTATTTTGGCGATGTGGACCCGCGCCATTTGTAATAATCTTAGATTTATTTTCCCGCAACTTATAACTGTTAACGAATGCATGCAAGAATGAATGGACAAATTAAAATCAAGCGTAGAACACAACAAACATGACAAGACAAATAACTGAAACATGACACACGAATCGCACACACCACCCCTAGGGTACGCCTCGCTGTTGCCTTTCGAAAGGTGATCGTCGAGTAGAGGATGTCTTAGTAAGTCCTCATGATCCGGGAACCTGGCATGAGGGTAGCTTCTAAGGTGTCTTCCTATTGCTCCGGTGATCACCACGTCCCTAAAACTCGAATTGACCCGAACACCTCCAACGGTGGTGCTACCTACCTCTCAATGGTGGGATGGCATTACTTTTAAGGACTCTTACACAGACGAATTCCTTAGGGTAGGTAGGTTCTCAAGGATACTTGCTCTAATTTCAAACAAACTCAAAAAGACTTTTCACACTGACACTTTTCAAAAGCTTTCAAAGCAAACTTTTCAAACACTCTGACGTATGAGTCGATCTGAAATTTTTCAAAGAAACTTTTAAACCCACATTGAAAAGCAAGCAAACATTTTTGAAAACACAAGTGAGCAAGTATCTAAGAGCCCATGGATAACCATGGATAGAAAGGGTGCTAACACCTTCCCTTTCTATAACCTACCTCCCGAACCGAGAGCAATCTCTATAAGGAATTTTTCTGTGCTTTTGTCCTTTCCATTTGGAGAAAATAAAAGACGATGGCGACTCTTGCTTCCGCGACATTTCGCGAACCAGCGTTAAACAGTCAGTTCCAGATCCACCGATCACAAC
This sequence comes from Vicia faba, assembly GCA_948472305.1. NCBI lineage: Eukaryota > Viridiplantae > Streptophyta > Magnoliopsida > Fabales > Fabaceae > Vicia > Vicia faba. The sequence goes on along the minus strand of OX451740.1, from coordinate 414,185,529 downwards.
TATAATGGACATTGATTTCTGTTTGGATCGTGGGCTAATGAGAAGAGTCTACTTTAATCCCAACCAGTATAGACTCCTGACTGATAATGAAACTGTTCACTATTTTACCTTGCCTGATCCCATGTTGACCAATGTCCATAACCCTGTCAATTGGACATATGCCTTAGAAGGTCTTGGAGAGACCGTGGACGAGCGAAAATCACCTCCGATACCTGAGTATCATCCATGTCCATCGCCAGAAAGGACCACTGTATTCTCTAATAATTTATCTTTGCAGCAACCCGACATCTATGCACAGGTTGCTGAGCTACATAGAGGGGTAGCCCAACTTCGTCAGACAGTTAAAGACCTCTCTCTTCAAGTTATGGTTTCCGATGCTACTCACTCTACTGAGGCAGACCTCCTACAGCAGGAAATTGATGATCTTTGCAGTAAGTTAGCTGCAACTCATGGTTCTGAGTCGACCAAGGACCCTACTACTCCTTGATGATCTTGATTCATATCTGCACTCTTTTGCTGTTTTTTTTGTTTCTTTTATCACGTTGTTTCCTTTTTCAGACTTATCTATTTTTATGCCTAACTCTTGCATTCTACTTTATTTTTATTTTTATTTTTCGTGACTTACCATGATTAAGTATTATTTTATTTTTATGAGTTTATTATTTTCAAGTTATAAACATAAAAGAAAAAAAATTCAATACACCAATCCTTGGAAGCACCAAATGAAAAATTATTGTTTACACCTACGAGAAGAAATTGGAATAAGAAGGCCAAACCAACAAAACAAAGAAATTTGAGCCCAGTCCAAATTCCAAGCATGCCGCCCGCCACCAAGACCATGGCGCCCGCCATGGGGTCTGGGACTATAACGGGAATATTTTTAAAAACCTCCCACTTTCTCCATTTTCATCCCCAAAACAACCCAAAAACTCTCATTTTATCAACCACCTACTACCCCATTAACCACTCCAACATCCATTTTTCTAACCTTCATAAAAATTCAAACTTCCTCCTCCCAATCTCCAACACCCTTTTTTGAAACCCTTTTTTTTTTTCAATTTTCTTCCAAAGGAGCAACAATTGAGTTCAACGGATACGTTCTTCGTGAAAGAAAACCTGGAGACCGACAACGGAAAATCCTTAAAAAATTGCAAGGACGAGAAATTGTCTCAACCAGGTATGTCGATGAAGACTGTCTGTATACTTTAGGACTTTATCATAGTTTTTTTCATTTAGATGACATCCTAGGATTTCACGAAATTTTTACTAGAAAAGAGCCCACCTTTGAGAGGCTAACTCGGGAATTATTAAGTTCCCTAATTTATTTGCTTCACCCCGATACTACTAGTACCGTCGGTACAGTTAAATTCTGTCTGTTTAATGTTGAATATGAATATAGCACCGACGAACTAGCAGCTCTGTTGGGTATTCCTCATGGTGATGGCGCTATTTGTGAGACCCCTTTGGATTTTGAATGGTCCACTGATGCATTTTCCTTCTGGCGTCAATTGTCAAACTCTTCTATAAATTCTTTTGAAGGAATTTTAGCATCATTGATCCATAACCCGACTATTCAAATTTTTCGATATATGCTCGCCTGTACTATTTTTGGCCGGGAGAATCCAAACAAGGTAAATGCTAGAGAACTTCTATTTTTGCAAGGTAGTCTCACTAATAGAAGAATTAACTCAGTCCCGTTTATGATTTCTCACATGATTGATGTCCTGAGACACACAGGGACCATAGCTTTTGGAGGACTAGTTACATCTATTGCTAGAGCTCTGCACCTCAACGCTGAGATAGCTACCCTAGCACCCCTGCCTCCCTGCACAATTAATTTTAAATTTCTAAAAGATATGAAATTGTGTAAGGTGAGGAGATCGGGTGCCTTTGAACTCATGGTTCGGGGTGTCACTATCCCATCAGTCGTTCTGCCTTGCACTAGACGTACTGATGTACGAATTGCGAGGAACTGGACCTACGATCTAGATGCTCTACCTTTTACGGGTCCACTACCTCCTAATGTTCCACTTGGGAACGGACACGAGACTAATGAAGAATACGAGCAGAGGGATGAACCTCATGCCCCACCTGTATCCCCCACCATGCTTTACCCGCACACACTGCACCTTCTACTTCTAACACTTTTTCAGGTACGGCTCCTGGCTTCTACATCACTGAAGAGACGTAGCGTGACCAGCTAGCCCGGGAAGAGAGAAGAGATGGTTTAATTTCTGCCATCCAACAATAGCTGGCAGATAACATGAGTTTTATGGAGGCGTCACGACAGAAGACGAACCGCTCTTTTCAAAGTCTTATGGAATCTCAATTAGCGATATCCCGCGAGTAACATAGGCAACAAGCCCAGTTTCAGAGGCACTCCTCCATCAAGGAAGCCACTCAAGGTTCTCTTTTAGGCAACCTTCGCGAGATTCAGAGTTCACAGATTGCCTTGTCCGCCAGATTCGACCAGTTCGAGGCTTCTCAGAGTAGTGGTCGTCGCAGCCGAACCCGTCATCCTAGACATTCACCGCAGGATGGCGAGGGACCCATCCAGCCTTAGTACTTTACCAGGTGACTCTTTCCTTATCTTATTTCGTAACATTTGGGACAATGTTCGATTTAAGTATGGGGGGAGATTTACTCGCTTTATTTTTCTCGCTTTATTTTTTCTCGCTTTATTTTTTCTCGCTTTATTTTTCCTTTCCTGCATTTACCTTCTCGTTATTTTACTTCTTTATTTGCTTTAGTTTTCTTGTTTGCTTTCTTTTCAAAATAATACATGTGTTTGACGAGTCATTTATATATGTATGGTCTAGTGTATGTCCACTCCCCCATTTCTTGAGCCTAACCGAAAAAATTTTCTTAGAAAAACACTGTGTTTTGAACTTAGTTGGGCTATAAGACCTGGTTGAGATAGGATGTAGTATGACTTGGGAAAGCCCTTTTGAAGCATCAGCATCGTTTTTACACGTTAAGCTTCGTAAATTTAGGAATTCGATCCCAATACCCCCTATGTCGTAGCCTTAAAATTTTCATTCTTAAATCCTTGAATAGTTTATCCTAGCAGTCAGCTCCGGTCTAAGCATGCTCTACGTAGGAGACCGAAGATAAGTGAATGCTCTATATGATATGTTATTATTATAAACTACAACCCCGGGATAGGTGACCCTCTAAAAATCATTTAACTCAACAAAAGTTGTATGTTGAAAAATAAAGCAAAAGAAAAAGAAGAAAAAAAATTTACCCATCTTTAGTTGGTTCAGAGGTATCTGGTGCTGAACTTGGTAGGGAGGATTACGATCCGATCCCCCGCAACTATAAATGGGTCAATAAAAGGGGTTACACTAACTTTTTGTACCAGAGCCCTGCGTTTTATGATCAGAATCACTACCCGGTTACTTTACTATGAGCATGTACGAATAACGGGCTTAATGTGATTGCGCCTGAATGAAAAAGGATTTGAAAAAAGGAAAAATATATTCCTAAGCATAGTGGCATGATATGGATTGGTTCATAAAAGAATGAAGCTTATGTCCGTTTTACGGAAGAGTGTCACTACGATATCCTTGGTTTGAATCAGTCAGTACCTATCAATATATCCTAGTTTTAATTCTAGAGGCCCCTTGCAGCCCAACTTGTTCACTAACATCGTTTTTCTTCTTAATCTATTTAGAGTTTTTGCTTGAGGACAAGCAAAGGTTTAAGTGTGGGAGAATTTGATAACACTTACTTTACACTTGTTTTTTACTCTGATTTCACATGTTATTTAGGTTTTTTATTATTTTTTTCTCATATTATGCCTATCTTTTGTTTCCTTTTCAGGTATTTCAATCATCCAGAGCTCCCCTGAAGAAATGAAGGAAAGCAGGCTGAAAAACAGAAGTTTAGGTCAAATTTGCACTCATGGCGTCCACCATGGCGCCAACCATAGGGTAGGCCATGACGTGGACCACCTCCTGCTGACCTCAACTTCCACGTTCCCCACTTCCTTTCATTTACACTCATGTCGGGTGCCATGGCCTCCATGGCGGGCGCCACCTTTGGATAATGTTTTCCCCCCAAAAGGAGTTGGGGGGCATTCCTGTGATTTCTTGCATTCTTCATCCTCTATAAATAGAAGTTCCTAATTTCATTTCAATTCACCCAAGCTTAGTTGCAAACTTGATCCAACAATAGTTGAGAACTTAAGCCATATAATTTCACCATTGTAAAGCGATAATTCTTCACATCCGGAATTATTGCACTGTTGATTGAGTCTGTGATCGAGTTCGTAGATTGAGTCTGTAATCGATTTTGGAGCACTTCGGCAGAAGTTTATCCTGCCACATTTATTTTCAACTGTTGTTTATTTCCAATCGCATTTTAATTCCAGTTTGTACCAGATTTAAAATCTCCCGTTTGGAGCAGGTTTCTATTTATATTTCCCCCACCTGCTTTTACTTTGTTTATTTCCCGCACCTGCTTTTACTTTGTCTATTTTCTGCACTGCTTTTACTTTGTTTATTTCCCGCACCTGATTTTACTTTGTTCATTTTCTGCACTGCTTTTACTTTGTTTATTTCTCGCACCGCACTTTAAATTATTTAATTTCTCGCATGATTTATTTTAACATGTCTGTTTACATTCCCATGTCAGGCTGAACCTTTATGGGCTAGAATGTAAGGAATCTAGTTAGATCGATATTCCAAATAATGTGTCAATAGAAATGCTTATGGGTTATTTTGGTTTTTAATACGAGTTTTCTGTACTTTATTGTTGTTGGGTAAGATCGAAAGCCGTCCAACCCTTTGTTAAACTCGGTTAGTTCTAACTGGTCAAAGGAAGCGAAAGCGCTTTGTCTGTTTAGTTAGGGACTTTTACTATCAAAGAAATCAATTTTGAAACTATTTTCGGACGCATTTATAGGGTTAAATTTAGGTCCCCTTTTTATTAGAAATTCCAGATCAAAATACTTTTCAACTGGGTCAAGTACTTTATTTCTTAAAAATAGGTTTATTACTTTAACGCAATGCGCGCCTTTTTATAAGTGACGATAAGAAGGTCTGATTAGAGAGTAAACTCGGTTCTGATTACGCGAAAGCGACAGTTCCTGTTAAATTAGTTCTTTTATTTAGTAGAAAATATTGCCCTATAAGTAATTATATTCTGAAGCATTGCGAATATCATCTGACTATGTGAATCACATTCGACCCTGCTTTTATATCTGAAGTTTATTTCGCTGCAATTTACTTTCTTGCATGGTCAATTCCCTGTTTAATAATGACTTAGCTAAACACCGTAACAATAGGAAACGATAGATTTACGATTGGTCTCTGTGGATCGATAATCTTTTATATTACTCTGACACGATTCATACACTTGTGAATACACCGCATCAAGTTTTTGGCGCCGTTGCCGAGGATCAATTTCGTCAAATTTCGCACCCTATAGTCACACTGTCTAGACTAAGTTTTACAGTCCGGTTAATGCGAAGATCTCGCATCACCAGAACCTTATTCAATCCTTTAGCAGAACCTGAACGTTACATCCATTTTCTCCATAGAATTAGAAAAACTATGGCCGAGAATCGTAACCAAAGACCCCTTAAGGAATTTGGCCAACCGTCAGATGAGGAACCTAGTTCAAGTATCGCAAACCCATCTATAACCACAAATAATTTCGAACTAAAACCCTCATTGCTATAATTGGTGCAATAAAACCAATTCAGTGGTCTCGCTACTGAGAACCCGAATCAACACTTAAAAACTTTTATACAATTAGCAGACACTTTAAAATGCAATGGTGCTTCGCCTGAGGCAATACGACTAAGATTATTCCCTTTTTCCCTCAGAGATAAAGCACGAGATTGGTTGGATTCCCTTCAACCCAATTCAATAAACAACCTGGGAAGACCTTAGGAGAGTATTTCTTACAAGATATTTTCTATAACACCCCAATTCTACCCCGACAAATTATATAAATAAATCAGAGTTATAATATTCAATCATGCAAATGAATCGGGATGTCACAAATTATTCTATCAAAAATTCATTGCATTCATCGTGGATATATAACACTTCCAAAACATCGGATGAACCATCATAACATCTTTAATTAAATAACTCAACATCTACGCAGCGGAATTCTCAATAAAAATTTTATCATCAATACAACAACTTCAAAACAACAAAATTTAATAATAATCAACAATAAAAAACAGTAAGCGTTCATCCCCCCGAGTGTTACATATCAGAGCAATGACACTGACTCGAACTACCGAAGGTATACAACCTTCACTCTCGATTACCTGCACGTTACCAACATAAGGGCAACATTTAAACATAAGGGGTGAGATATCTAACAATATAATAAAGCGCATGATAATTAATATATTAAATTAGATCAATAACATCACCACTTCTCATCTCATAATCAACAATAATTACAACGTATATACACATTCATCAACATCAATATACACTTCTTTATGCAATCATATAATGCGACTCAATACTATGCAAGTGCATGTGGTACCATTGGAGCAGAACTCCCATCTCACAAATTTTCCAATTAATAGAGGCATCAACAAGGCATAAGCCTTCATCTCAAAATTTTCCAATACAGGCCATCTCAACGAGCATAAGCTCCATCTCAAAAATGCAATGTATGCGACACAACCATGAATGTAATAACAACACCCAAGTTAACAACATCTCAAATTAATAACATCTCAAAAGCATCTCAACGTCTCTTCATCAACATCTCATATCATCATAATAATTCATCAAACATCATTTATTTATTATAAATCATCAACACAACATCATTAATAACTTTTCACTAACAACTCAGTTGTACATTAATACCACAGTAGTTCATGCCGCTATTCTATAATCCTTACATCATTACTGTCACTAATCCTACTGTTATAATTCAAACAGCAGCCTTTAGGCATCTTGTGATACGGTGGGAAGAACTGACTTTTTTTGGAATGCTGGTTTGTGTATTGCGTTTTTTTGTTCGCAAAATGTCGCGGTAAGCAAGAGTCGCCCCCGACTTTTATTTTATCCAACAAGGAAAGGAAAAAAGCACAGAAAAATTCCTTTTTTGAGATATTTCTCGGGTTCGGGGGGTAGATTATAGAAAGGGAAGGTATTAGCACCCTTTCTATCCGTAGTTATCTACGGGCTCTTAGGTACTTGCTCAATTATTTTCAAAATTGTTTTCTTTGTGCTTGTGGGTTTAAAAAAGTTTTTGTTTTTAACTTTGATTTAACTCTTGCTTCTGTCCTCAAGAGTGTAATGAAGTGTTTTTGAAAACTTTGTTTGAAAAGGAGTGTAAGTGTGAAAAAAGTTTTGTTTTGAAAGAGCAAGTATCTAAGAACTATCTACCTACTCGAAAAAGGAATCGTTCTATGCTAATTTCCTTTAGACAATTCTATCCCACTATTAATGAGTAGGTAGCATCGTCGTTGTAGTTTAAGGGTTAATTCGAATGAGGGACATATGATCACTAAAGCAATGTTAGGACGCTTTAGCGGTAACCCTAATGTCTTAGATCATTTGTTTGAGGCAACAATATACGAGGCAATCATTTCGAGGGAACTATGATCTTTTAAATAAGAGGACGACCTCTAAAACGACCTATACTTAATGACCGTGTACGAAGGCAGCCAAATGGGATGTACCCTAAGAGTGCACATGTGCGAGTGTGTCGTTTTCAGTTATTTTTATCTTTGCACATGTTAAGGGTGATCTAATTTGATTTTTAAATTAGGCATTCATTCTTGTCATGCAACCCTATTACCAAACATCTAGCAATTATAATTAGCATAATTTAAAGTGCGGAAATTAAATTACAAGGCGTCGGGTATTTACATCGCCAAAAGCAACCCTTTGAAAATAAAATAAAGCGGTAAAAATAAATAAAAGGTCCTAATTATCTATTACATACCGGAAGTAGATACATCAATATGGATAAAGAAAAATAAAGCGCGACGCGAAATTAAATCGAGTGCGAATTAGGGTTTTGACCCTTAAAAGGAAATGCTTTTTTTTTTATTATTTAAGAAAAGAAATTAATCATAAAATTAAATACTAAATTAATTAATAAATAAATAAATTAATGAAAAATAATTAATGACATATTTTTGGAGTTTTTGATATTTTAAGAAAGAAAATAAAAATAATTAAATAAATTAAAACCTAATGATTTCTAATTAATTTTAAATATTTACAAAATAAATTAAGGTTATTCTAGAATTAAAAACCTAATTAATTAATTAAAATTTATTAAATAAAAATAAACTTCTGAATTTTAATTGGACAAAATGATTTTTTTTAATAAAAAGTTAAATTAATCTATTGGTTAGAAATTAATTAAACAAAATAAAACAATTAAATTAAATAAGTAAAAGTGTGAGGGAAAGAGAGTTTGGGTCTGGTTTTGAGGGTGTGGGTAGTGTTGTACCCCAAAATTTTCCCTCCCATATTCTTCAAAGTTTATCAAGAATCATCTTCAATTGGTTCAAGATCTCTCAAGGGTTGCACAGTCCAAATGCCTATTAAGCCAGTCAAAATTAGGGTTTTGGTTCTTTCAAGGAATTTGAGGTTTTCAGGGGTCCAATCAAGTCCCATAGGCCTATATATATTGTCAAGCATCTACATGTCAAGTCTCAAGACTCACAATGTCAAATTGCACAGTCAAAAGCTCCATTTGCTTCACAATCAACTGCAGGGGTAAAATGGTCATTTTGCAGTCAAAAGTCAGAATTTTTGGTCAACATCTTATTTTGAGCTCACAATCATCATTTGATCAAGTCCTGGTCATGATTCCACAAGCATGGCTCAAAAATCATCAAGATGCAAAAGTTACTATTTTTGGACAGCAGAAAAGTCAACTGTATCTTGACCAGGGCATAACTTTTTCATGGTTCATCAGAAAAATCCCATCCAATGCTCATTTTTAAGGGGATGACATTTCCTACAATCCATCTTCACATTCCAAGTCCAAGAAATGCTCTCACAAAAAGTTATCAATTTCTACATTATAGGTCAATTTCAAAAGTCAACAAAAATGCACTTTAAGTCAAAGACCATAACTTGAGATTGGTAAATCCAAATGACATGGGACCAAAGGCATTGGTTAGAGGACTTCAAGACCTTTCCAAAATGTCCAAGAACATGTCATATGATCAAAATTGAGCAAGATATGCATTGGAGAAGTTGGGAAATTTTTGTGAATTTGCAAAAGTCAACTTTGCTCAAAACACCTTGTTTTTGCTAATGGGCCTCAAATTTCTTCTTGAAACTTTGTCCAAAGCTTATGCAAGACCCATTAAGCCTACTTGAATTTATTTTCTTATTTTTATTAATTAATTGGATTTTTTAATTGATTTTAATTCATTTAATTAATTTAAAATGTAGGAAATTCAAAGATATGATTTTTTTCAATCTTTTGTGAAGCAAACAAGCTCAATATATGCTGTCAAATTCGTGTGCACATCAAGGGGACAAAAATCTCCAAGTTTGGCAAGTTTTCTCAATCAAAAAGATGCAAAAAGATATGATTGAAAATCAAATATTGAAACCATCATTCCATGGATTTCTTGGCCAAGATTTAACCTAAATCCATTCTACTATATATGCACAAGCTAAACCTAATGCATTGGACGGGAAAGCTGGTACCTGGTAGAGTTTGGAAGGGTGTTCAGTTTTTTTTGGTTCTGCTCTCATTACTTTTTCTGGATGACTGTATAACTTTTAAGAACATGTATCTTTGGCCCATTTGTGGCTAAAGAGGGGAGATATATTTTGGTACTTACTTAATTAGACATTCTATTTTTCTGCAGTCATTCCTTTCTGCTGCTATCTATCTCTGATTGCTTAGGGTCTTTAGCCAAAAATCTGCCAAAGGGGGAGTTTGTAGTTGTTTAGTTATTGGCTTGCATTTTTGGTAAAACCCAAGTGTATGTGTGAATGTCATGACTGATGTCATAACATTCTAGTTTAGTTTGTACTGATTCATTAGGTACCTTTGCAGAAAAATATTGTCATACAGGTACTGATGTTTATAAGTGTGTATCTGAGCATTTTGCAAAATGATCACATTTACCTAAATCAGTAGACAGGTTTTCATATGTCATAACAGATGTTAAGACATCCTATTCTGAACTAACAGGTATGCAGTTTGGTTAATTCTGAGTTTTTTCAGGAAAATGACTCAGTCTTTCCAGAACAGAATCCTGCGTTTTCTTTGGGTTAACCTAGCTCAACCCCAACCTGGTTGATAAAGTCCTGTGACCTAGTCTTAAGGTCAAACGGAATTAACCCTAGCTTTTTGTGGAAACCCTAACTGAAGTTGCAGCTGCTATATATTCAACAGGGCTGCTGTTTTGAATGTAATCCCTTTTGATAGAAGATTATTTAGAAGCTGTATAGTTTTTACTATTGTAATCCAAGCAATTATCATTGTGATAAGTGACTTGGAATAGGTTTTAATTGTAAGGGTTGTGTAACACTCAAAGCTTTGAAGCAAGAGTGTTTGTATGTCTCTTGACTAAAGCTATGAAGCAAAGTCAAGTTAGGTTTGTGTATCACTCAAAGCTGTGAAGCAAGAGTGTTTGTGTTGCTTGATTAAAAAGCTGTGAAGCATAATCAAGTGTATGTTTTGAAGAGTGTCTTCAACAATTCATTAGTCAAATTGTTTTTATGTATCACTGCTGTGATTGAGGGGGAGTGAGTAGGAACTCAGGTTTAAGTTGTACTTAGATTGAAGTTGCATTGGGTAGGTCTTAAGTGAAGGAGATAAACTGGTTGGTTTATTCCTGAATTAATATCTCTTATAGTGGATTTCCTCCCTGGCTTGGTAGCCCCCAGAGTAGGTGTTGTTGCACACTGAACTGGGTAAACAATTGACTGTGTTCTTTACTGTTTTTGTATTTACTGTCTTATAGAAAGTCAGATACGGTGTCATAACATTGAACGTGACATTGAGTATCTGCAGCCAGAATTTCAATTGGCATCAGAGCAGGCACCCTGCCTGTATTACTGGGTGAGATCTAGGGATATCACTTTCTGGCACTATGGACAAAGAAGGTGTTTTTGGAAATAGACCACCCATTCTGGATGGAACTAATTATGACTACTGGAAACCTCGTATGATTGCCTTCTTAAAATCTCTGGACAAAAAGGCTTGGAGAGCTGCTGACAAAGGATGGATCCATCCCACCATAACTGAGAAAGATGGGACAATCAGTTTGAAGCCTGAGGAAGATTGGAGTAAAGAAGAAGATGAGTTAGCCCTGGGAAATTCCAAAGCCTTAAATGCCTTGTTCAATGGAATTGATAGAAACATTTTCAGACTAGTACATCAATATGAACTGGCCAAGGAAGTTTGGGACACTCTCAAAACTACCCATGAGGGCACTTCCAAAGTAAAAATGTCAAGGCTTCAGATGTTGACTACCAAGTTTGAGAATCTAAAAATGATGGAAGATGAAACCATTCATGAGTTTCACATGAACATCTTGGAGATTGCCAACACCTCAGGAGCACTGGGAGAAAAGATGTCAGAAGAAAAATTGGTGAGAAAGATTCTCAGATCCTTGCCTAAAAGATTTGCAATGAAGGTAACTGCCATAGAGGAAGCCCGGGACATCAGCAAGTTGAAAGTGGATTAACTTATTGGGTCTCTTCAGACTTTTGAGATGGGGATCACTGATAATGGTGACAAGAAGAACAAGAGCATAGCACTTGTATCCAACACTGATGTTGAAAACAAGGAGGATGAAGAAGAAAATATTTCAGAAGCTATAGCCATGCTTGGAAGACAGTTCAACAAACTCATCAAAAGAATAGATCCAAAGTCAAGGTCTAATGTTCATAACATTCCCTCTGACATTGACAGTTCCAGCAGAAGACTAAGGTCAGAAGAGAAGGGAAACCAAGGCAGAGGTATTCAATGCCATGGCTGTGAAGGATATGGGCATATTCGAGCTGAATGTCCTACCTTTCTTAAGAAACAAAAGAAAGGAATGACTGTTACTTGGTCTGACTGTGATTCAGAAAGTAATTCTGAAGAAGAATCTGCCAAACTAGTTACTGCTCTAACTAGTGTTTGTACCTCTGAAAGTGACACTAGTGATGAAGAAGTGACATTTGAAGAACTGGCTGATACCTACAAGAAATTATGTATCAGAAGTGCTGAAGTCTGTGTGCAGAATGAGAAACAAGCAAAACACATCATAAAGCTGGAGGCTGAAAAAAGGGCAGATCTTGAAACTATAAGTCATCTAGAAGGGGAAGTTCAATTGCTGAACTCACAACTGAACCAAATGACCAAATCTGTCAAGATGCTGACTAATGGAACAGATAAATTGGAAGAGATTCTTCAGGTTGGACAAAATGTGGGAAACAAATCTGGACTAGGATTTGTGGAAGCAAAGAACTCTGGTACAGATAAGAAGATCAGGCCTGATAAGCAAATGTCAAAACAGATGTCTCAACACAACTCTCTACATCAGAAACAGAGACATATGAAGAAAAGGTACCAAAGATGGAGATGTCATCATTGTGGGAGATATGGCCACATAAAGCCCTTCTGCTTCAGATTGCATGGATACCCCAATCAAAACTCAGGTGTCAAACCTAAGTCTAAAAAGGTACCACATACTCCTCAATGGAAGAAAAAGGCTACTGCTCTGATAGCCCATACTTCCCTGAGAGTGTCTGCAAAGGAAGGCTGGTACTTTGACAGTGGGTGTTCTAAACACATGACTGGAATAAAGAACATTCTCAATCATGTTAAACCTCACAACACTAGTTATGTGACCTTTGGAGATGGTGCTAAAGGTGAAATCAAAGGAGTTGGTAATTTGGACTGCCCTGAAGTTCCAAGGCTGAGTGAAGTATTGCTGGTAAAAGGGCTGACTGCTAATCTCATTAGTATCAGTCAACTGTGTGATCTAGGATTCAAGGTCAATTTCTCAAAATCTGAATGTCTTGTAATCAATGAAAAACAAGAAATTGTAATGAAAGGAGTCAGATCCAAAGATAACTGTTACTTGTGGCAGCCTGAGAACACTAATAACTCCACCATGTGTCCAATTACCAAAGAAGAAAAAGAGATGAAACTGTGGCACCATAAGCTTGGTCATCTTCATCTAAGAAGAATGAAAAGAGCTATCTCTATGGAAGCAGTCAGAAGGACTCCAAGACTACATATTGATAAAAGAAGGGTTTGTGGTGAACTTAAAATTGAAAGGCTTGGTAAAAAGAAACATGTCTATGATGTGGTGGATAAACTTGAAGAAGGATGTGTTGTCAGAACCAGAAGTAATCATGACAAGGATTTTGGAAACAACAAGTCTAATAAATTCTGTTTCCCAGAAGAAATGAGTTGTGAAGTCTCTTCTCCTATAACTCACCATAAAAATGGAGTTGACAAAAAGAAAAATAAGATCATTCAAGAATCAACCAGAACTATGATTCATGTCAAAAGAATGCCTTCCCAACTTTGTGCTGAAATGGTTGCAGCTAGTAGTAACTGTTCTCAAAATATCTGGACAAAGCAGATGCTCACTGAGTATAATGTCTCACAAGATGTTGTGACATTGTATTGTGACAATATGAATACAATCAATATTTCCATGAACCCTATTCAGCATAGCATGACCAAGCACATTGACTTTGTTGAGAAGAAGTTAATTAAACTGGAACATGGTATCATTAAGCTTCAGCTGGCTGATTCTTCTACCAAGGCTCTTGTTGGAAATAAACTTGAAAACTTGAGGGGCAGGTTGGGTATTTGCCAACATGAGAAATTATAGCAATTAATTTTGCTTAAAACAAGGGTTGAAGGAGTTAATTTTGTTAAGTCTAATTTTAGTGGGTTAATCATATGTTTTCCCAATTCTTTCAAAATCTTTAAGAAGTTGAAAAGACTCTCTTTTGCCTCCTACCTCTCTCGTCTTTGCAACCTGTTCCCTTCTCTCAATCAAAGTTTTTTCTCAAATTGCTACTGGTGCTCTAAGTCAATCAAAATGTCTCAAACATCATCTTCAACCAAGGCGACCTCTTCATCTTCATCATCTTCATCATCTGACCAAGACTCTCGAGCAATCACCACATGCATAGAATCTGAAGTTCTTGAGATCACTCCTCTCAGAGAGATGGCTACTGACCCCGCCAAAGTCAAAAATCTGAGAACTAGACATGCAGGAAGAGCTCAAGCTGCTGCCTCTGGTAATCCTTCTCATCCTTCTTCTTCTGTATCAAATAGAGAAAGATCAGTTCAAGTTCATCAAGCAATTGCTAGGCTAGTGACAAGTATACTAAGCGGAAACCAATCTGTACTGGGGATTTCTGTCCCTTTAAATCAATCAGGAAGCCCAAATGTGGATGTCTCTGAGAATGTAGATGTCTCTGAGAATGTTATGACACAAAATGACAACATTCAGAACCCTTCAAAAAAGACTGCTGATCCACCTATCATTGATGTGGATGAGGAATACTCAGACAATGATCTGATTGCCAATGTAAACCCTAGCATAGCTAGGAGAATGATGAAAAGGAAGAATAATCAGAATGCTGGAAAATGTTTGACAAAAGATAAACCTGCTAATAAGAAATCCAAGGCTGAAGGCATGGCTGGGGTAGAATCTGTGAAAACTGTTCAGTCCAAAGGGAAGGTGAAAGCCCAGGTGCATACTGATAGACAACCAATTTCAAAGAAGAGAAAAGAACCTGAATCTTCTGATTCTGATGAGGAATCAGAGTTTGAGATTGATGCTGAAGAAATTCCTATCAGAAGGAAGCTCCCCTCCAGCAAAATTGCTAGAGTTCCTGAAGTCCCAACAGACAACATCTCTTTTCATCATCCTGACAATGCAAACAGATGGAAATATGTTTGCTTGAAGAGAATAGCTTTAAAAAGAGAGCTAAACAATGATGCCATGGAGTGCAAAGACATCATGGATCTGATCAAGAATGCTGGACTGATGAAGACAGTGATAAAATTTAACAAGTGTTATGAAAATCTGGTCAAGGAGTTCATAGTTAACTTGTCTAATGATTGTGCTGATGGAAGGTCAACTGACTTTGAAAGTGTTTTTGTTAGAGGAAGAAGGGTTAATTTCTCTCCATCAGAAATTAACAACTTTCTTGGAAGATCAAATGAGGATTGTCCTGATCTGGAAGTCACTGACAATGAAGTTTGTCAAACCATCACCGCAAGGCAAGTGAAGTGCTGGCCCTTGAAAGGCAAGCTGAATGCCAGCAAACTTAGCATGAAATTTGCCATCCTGCACAAGATTGGTGCAGCCAACTGGGTCCCTACAAACCATAAATCAACTATCTCCACGGGATTGGGGAGATTTATTTATGTGTGGGAACCAAGACTGCTTTTGATTATGGCAGGTATATTTTTGAACAAACTTTAAAACATGATGGTAGTTATGTTGTCAAAGGACCAATTGCCTTTCCCTCCCTCCTTTGTGGAATTATCCTTGCACAATACCCTGATATCCTGGTGGCAAGAGATACTGCTTGCAAAAGAGCTCCTGCCCTTGGGTTGCACTACAAATTGTTTCAGGGATCTCATGCTCCTGATATTGTTATAACATCAGCTGAGACATCGTCTGTGAAGACCCAGTCCAAAACATCTGATGTCATAGCTGTATTATAAGAGACCTGCAAAGAACTGGAAGCTAGGAAAAAGACCCTAGAAAACCTAATTGCCAGGTTAGAAAAGGAGGAAGCTGAAGGAAACAGAAGGGAAGAGGGTGTAGAAGCTGAAGGTCATCTCAATACTGAAGAAACTAGCTCCTCTGAGTCTGATGACAGTGCTTAAAGGTTGGTGGAGTTGCTGATTGGTGGAGTTGATGCTGGTACCTGGTAGAGTTTGGAAGGGTGTTCAGTTTTTTTTGGTTCTGCTCTCATTACTTTTTCTGGATGACTGTATAACTTTTAAGAACATGTATCTTTGGCCCATTTGTGGCTAAAGAGGGGGAGATATATTTTGGTACTTACTTAATTAGACATTCTATTTTTCTGCAGTCATTCCTTTCTGCTGCTATCTATCTCTGATTGCTTAGTGTGATCGGTGGATCTGGAACTGACTGTTTAACGCTGGTTCGCGAAATGTCGCGGAAGCAAGAGTCGCCACCGTCTTTTATTTTCTCCAAATGGAAAGGACAAAAGCACAGAAAAATTCCTTAAAGAGATTGCTCTCGGTTCGGGAGGTAGGTTATAGAAAGGGAAGGTGTTAGCACCCTTTCTATCCATGGTTATCCATGGGCTCTTAGATACTTGCTTAATGTGTTTTCAAAAATGTTTGCTTGCTTTTCAATTGTGGGTTTTAAAAAGTTTCTTTGAAAAATTTCAGTTCGACTCGTACGTCAGAGTGTTTGAAAAATTTGCTTTGAAAGCTTTTGAAAAGTGTTGGTGTGAAAAGATTTCAGTTTGTTTTGAAGAGAGCAAGTATCCTTGAGAACCTACCTACCCTAAGGAATTCGTCTGTGTAAATGTCCTTTAAAGTAGTGCCGTCCCACCATTGAGAGGTAGGTAGCACCACCGTTGGAGGTGTTCGGGTCAATTCGAGGTTCGGGACATGGTGATCACCAGAGCAATAGGAAGACACCTTAGAAGCTACCCTCATGCCAGGTTCCCGGATCATGAGGACTTACTAAGACGTCCTCTACTCGACGATCACCTTTCGAGGCAAGGCAACAGTGAGGCGTACCCTAGGGGTGGTGTGTGCGATTCGTGTGTCGTGTTCATTGATATTTGTCTTGTCATGTTTGTTGTGATCTACGCTTGATTTTATTTTTAAGGCCATACATTCTTTCATGCTTTTTGTTTAACAGTTAAAATATTTGCGGAAAAGTAAATTCTAAGCTATTACAAATGGCGCGGGTCCACATCGCCAAAATTAAACCGGACCCGATTTGACAGAAAGTAAATAAAGCAAATAAAAGTGCGAAAAGTAAATGTTACAACGCTTTGGGAGAGATACATAATTATTTAAATGACATAAAATAAGCATGCGAAATAAAAGAATTATCGAAACGAGGGCGTTGGACCCTTTTACAAAATATTAAATTACATGAATTAATTAATTAGAATTAATGAGGAATTAAAAATAAAAAATTTAGAAAAAAAAGAATGTTTTTGGTATTTTTAGTGTTTTTAGGAATTTGAAAAAAAAAGAGTTAATTAAAATTAAACTAGAAGGCAAACCCTAATTCTAATAACTTTTAAATTTATTATGAAAATATTAAATTGAAACCTAAATTAAGCTTAATTTATATGTACAATTAATTATAACAATAAATAAATAAATAATATTATGGTAAAGAAAGAAAACAAAATTAAAAAAAGGAATAAAAACTCAATTAAACCTAAGTCTATATTTTTGGATTTTTGTTATGAAAAGAATTTAATATTGTAAAACCCTAATTTATACTAAGTTTATTTACATACAATTTATTTATGAAAATAATTAAAATAAAATAAATACTATATTTTTCTCTTTTTTCTGATTTTTGTGTATTTTATAATTTGTAAAGAAAAAAAAATAATTAATTAAAACAAGTAAAGAAAATATAATAGCAATTAAAAATAAAACAAGAAAAATATGGAGAAGGCAAACCAGGGGGGGTTCAGGCCCCAAAGTGGAGGTCTTAGTGTGAAATTCTGGCCCATTAAGCTTGAAATTGTTTGACTTTTCCAGGCCACGTATGCGCGTGTTGACTAGTCCTCATGGTGTTCTTCAATTCTGAGCCCTTGATCTGGACTCATTAAACACGTGGCTGGCTTGATATGGCGAGTGTATGGTAGCCTTAACTTTGGGCGCTGCATGTGAAAGTCATGGGAAAAATATTATTGAGAATAATACAGACCTGGGACTCGAACCCAGGTCTTGAACGCTACAAGCATATGTACCTGCCACTGAGCCACTTTAATTACGTTTAATATATAATATCAAATAAATAATATAAAAGAAAAGCTATATTAGTGGGAGTCAGCGCGCGAATTTTTGAATCCGCCTATCACGTTTTGACAACGCATCGTCCTCTTCATCGTCCCTGTAACATAAAGCTTTAGGCAACAGTTTTGCACGCGTCCCCTTAGGCCAGCTACCAGAAAATAGCGAATAGGCCTATAACGTTCATAAATTAGGCGCGATAAGTGATTCTCCTTCGTCTCTATGCGCTGAATCCAACCATGGTATTGAGGAGGTCTAATTTTACAGCACCTGAAAACCCCTAATTTGAAGGTTCAGAAACCCTAAAAAAGTATCAATGGCAAACATCCATATATGGCACGAAAACAAAATTAGACGACATGGTTAGCTTCAGAACATGTTTATTAGTATGAATGCATAAAAAAAAAAACAATGAAGATGCTTGAAACATGAAATACGATTATGCATTTTTCTTGGTGCAGTTTGCGTTCGATATACCAATCCTTGAGGTTTTGATTGGTGTTTGTGATTGGAATATGATCAGTGGAGCTTCAGGAAGCCAATGGACCAAGTCTTGCGCCTTGAATCGACCTGTAAAAGGGTTTACAGTTTTGAACTTTTTGGTGAAAATTCCAAGTTTGTAATGGTGTTTTCTGCGCAGCTTTTTGTGTGTATGCATTAGGGTTCTCTTTGTGCTTATGTAATGAGGCTATTAGGTTAAGAAAATTGATAAAAATCCCTTGTAATCTTTGATTGAAGATTTGATTTGCTTAAGGATCTTTTTGAATCTTTTTCACATGTTCTTGTATCAATTTGCATTCAATCACCCCAAATCTTTCCTAATTTGCCTTTACACGAAATATTGACCTTAAAACATGTATAAAAAGATTTGTTAAAGCAAGTTTGATATTTTTCATGTATTTAAATAATTTAAATGAATTAACATAAATAATAATTCAAATAAATAAATAAAAAATGAGAAAATACTTCCCTTTGGGCCAAGTGGTCGTGCACATGCTTGGAATGATGAATCATGGAAGAAAAATGGGCCCATTAGCAATTTTAGGTCATTTGAAGTAGTGTTGACTTTTCAAAATATCCAAAAATTTCCCAACTTCCACAAGGCATAACTTGCTCAATTTTTAAGCTTTTCTCATGTTCTTGGACATTTTGGAAAGGTCTTTGAGTCCTCTAACCAATGCCTTTGGTCCCATGTCATTTTGATTTAACAATCTCAAGTTATGGCCTTTGACTTAAAGTCCCTTTTTGTTGACTTTTGAAAATGACCTATAATGTTGAAATTGATAACTTTTTGTGAGAGAATTTCTTGGACTTGAAGTATGAAGATGAGTTGTAGGAAATGTCTTTCTCTTCAAAATGAGCTTTGGATGGGATTTTTCTGATAATCCATGTGAAAGTTATGCCCTGGTCAATTTCAGTTGACTTTTTCAGCTGTCCAAATATAGTAACTTTTGCATCTTGATGATTTCTGAGTCAAATTTTGAGAATCATGATCAAGCATTGATCAAATGATGTTTGTGGCTTCAAAATGATATGTTGACCAAAAATTTGAACTTTTGACTGCCAAATGACCATTTTGCCCCTACAGTTGACTGTAGTGCAATTTAGGGTTTTGACTGTGCAATTTTGAGCTGAATGCCTTGAAACTTGGTATGAGGATGCTTGACCATCTTTGTAGGCACATGAGACTTGATTGGGCCTTTGAAAACTTCCTTTTCTTGATCAGAACACAAACCCTAGTTTTGACTGTATAGGGGACCTTTGCACTGTGCAACCCTTGGGGAGTTTTGTGACTTGGCTTGGCAATTTCTTTGAAAATATGGGAGGGCAAATTTTGGGGTACAACAGTTTCCCCTGTTAAATCTTCTTAGACCTGAGGATGCAGATTGGCTGACGTGCCTTTCGTAATCCGAGGGTAGAAGATGATTGGACACTAAAGTGCCCAGAAATTTGCGCTCACATGTTGGCAGTGTGGTGGGAATGGGCTTATAGATGCCATTTGGAGATTGCTGGATAGGATGATGGGCTTATAGATGCCATCTGGATGTTGATCGCGTAGGAGATTCCTTAGCGAGAACCTGCATACCTGCAAAAGAAAAATGAGTACCTGACACATTGCGGGAGCTGATTTTAGATGCTTGGTATAGATGTGTCCTGACTGGTTACAGGAGCTGGATCTGGAGCTTCAAAAGATGATGAATGAACCAGGTATGGTTACTGCCTTAGCATGAATGGTAAGAGAACCTTGGGTGATTTTATCTTCAACAACGCTCGTTGAGAAAATCTTGGTGGGGAATACCATCTTCGCAGTATCGGGAAGAGAACCATAGGCAATTATAATCTGAAAGGAATGATCACCTCACTCAACGTCGGAGAGGGAAACATCTGAAAAAGGACTTACCACCTCACACACCGTCGGAGAGGGAACCATAAGAGACTACCACCTCACACTCATCGTCGGAGAGGGAAACATCTGAAGAAGGAATTACCACCTCACGCACTTGTCGGAGAGGGGACCATAGGAGACTATCACCTCACACTCATCGTCGGAGAAGGAAACATCTTGAAAAAGGAATTACCACCTCACGCACTTGTCGGAGAGGGGACCATAAGGAGATTATCACCTCACACTCATCGTCGGAGAGGGAAACATCTGAAAAGGAATTACCACCTCACGCACTTGTCGGAGAGGGGACCATAGAAGACTATCACCTCACACTCACCGTCGAAGAGGGAAACATCTGAAGAAGGAATTACCACCTCACGCACTTGTCGGAGAGGGGACCATAGAAGACTATCACCTCACACTCACTGTCGGAGAGGGAAACATCTGAAGAAGGAATTACCACCTCACGCACTTGTCGGAGAGGGGACCATAACTTCTGCTTAGTCTTTATCAGAAAAATCTGTTGGGAGTCGATTTAGCTGGACTAGAGAAGGCTTTGGAATATGTTTGAACATTTTAACTGCGTCTTTCCTGAAAGGTAAAGGTCAGTCATATGCAATGCATGATATGGATCAAGCAATGATGTTCTCAACATAAATGAGATTTGTATGATATGATGCGTTATGCATGCTATAATGATGTATGTGATGCTTTGTGTATGTTTTTGTCTAGGAAAGTAAATCCTTGACGGGTGCCGGGAAGTCACTCCTGGGCTAATGTTGAAGAATAAGCTTTTACTTCCGCTGGGGATGATAACTGCAAGAATACCGGTAGGAGAAGATGACTCTGTTACGGAATAAACTTGGCAAATGGAAGATTCTGCAGGGAGAAAAGATACTCTGACGACCATGCTGGGAAGCAATACTCTGTGGGGAGAGAGATGCTTTGCTGAATTATTGAGAATGACTTGCTGAGGATGTCTTTGTTGTATTGGAAGTGTTGATAGACTTCGCTGGGGTAGGAAAGAACTACGTTGACGACGACCTTTCCGTGGCTTTTGGCTGAGGATAACCCAGTTATATCCTATTGAGGAAATAACTCTTTGAATAAAGCCGGGCGACGCGTTCGTGCTCTGCGAGGGGGTAAGCTTCCAGAATTTTACTGGGGATAAGCTTACTGCTTGGGGAGATGGATTCCAACTTTCCTGGGGAAACTGGATTGGACTCTTCTGGGGAGTTTTGATATGCTGGGGAAGTGATTCCTTTGAATGTTGATACGCCGTCGGGGAACAATCTTTAGACCAAGACTGCCGGGGATGCTTGTTAAGAATATATGCTGCTGCTGGGGAATGTTGGGATCTATGGGAGGACACTCCATTTCCTTGAGATTTATCAACTCTGCTTGGAGAGAGTGCCCTGAGTTGCTTACTCTCTGGGGAATTAAGGTATCTGGTTATGTTCTTTAGCTGAACCTACCTTGGTACCTTTGGAGGATAGAACAATTAGACTGCTCAGACAACTCTTTATTGCCCCTGTTTCTAGCGTCACCTGCAATTAATTCCTTTGTTTCGTATGCAAATATTTATGAGTTAGCAAATTATTGTCAATGCATATATCACAAATTGAACCTTGGACGTTCTTCGCAAAACAAAACAGAAAAAGGAAAACACTTGGCACGTTTAACTGAAAATATATTTGTATTGATTTTTGAATGGCCTGTAAATAGGCGTTTTGTATACAAGAGGATGACGTTCTAGTAAGAGAACGCCACCGAACAAGAGAGTTTATACAAGTTTTGTACAAAAGAAAATAAAACAGCTGTGTGAAATATGAATGATCCACTGGGTTTCAACTCTGCTATTGCCTTTATAATTCCGAGCGTCTCATCACTTGATGACCTTGGTTGAAGATGAAGCTGACTGATCGATGCCGTCTGAACTTGATGTAGATACCGGATTCTGGATGCAAAGTGATCAATGAGACATAGTATTACGCTTTTATCCCTTATTTTTGCCTGGACCGCCCTTTCGGGTTTTCAGTCCACCGGGATACCCATTTTTGCCCAAGCCGCCTTTTCAGGTTTTCGACTTGCCGGGTGTACAGATTTTTTCATTTTCATCCCTTCATTTTTCCCGAACCCTTTTGGTTCGACGGGAAGCCCTAATTTTTGCCTAGGCATGTCAGCCTAGCGGGTCTTTTTCATGCGTAGTATTTTTTAACTATGTCTGCATTGGCGGGGTGAGGAAGGTCGTCACCATCCATGTTGGTCAATATCATTGCTCCTCCTGAGAACACATGCTTAACCACAAATGGCCCTTCGTATGTAGGGGTCCATTTGCCCCTTGGATCACTCTGAGGAAGGATGATTCTCTTGATCACCAGATCCCCAACTTGATATTCCTGTGGTCTGACCTTTTTGTTAAATGCCCTGATCATCCGTTTCTGATACGTCTGACCATGACAGATAGCAGCAAGTCTTTTTTCGTCAATGAGGTTGAGTTGATCAAGTCGTGTCTGGATCCAATCATCCTCGTTCAGATTTGCATCCTTCATTATCCGGAGAGAAGGTATTTGCACTTCGATTGGCAAGACTGCCTCCATGCCATAAACCAGAGAGAAAGGAGTTTCCCCGGTTGACGTCCTAGCTGAGGTACGGTACCCATGCAGAGCGAACGGTAACATCTCGTGCCAATCTTTGTAAGTTACTGTCATCTTCTGCACGATTTTCTTGATGTTCTTATTTGCTGCTTCTACAGCCCCATTCATCTTCGGTCTGTAAGGAGAAGAATTATGGTGTTGTATCTTGAACTGTTCGCAGAGCTCAGCGATCATTTTGTTGTTTAAATTGGTACCGTTGTCTGTAATAATTCGTTCAGGGACGCCGTACCGACAGATCAGGTTGTGCCTAATGAACCGTGCCACAACAGTCTTGGTTACCGTAGCATAGGATGCTGCCTCAACCCACTTCGTGAAATAATCAATCGCCACTAGGATGAAGCGATGTCCATTGGATGCCGTAGGTTTAATCTCGCCGATCATGTCTATGCCCCACATTGCAAACGGCCAAGGCGCAGTCAGAACATTCAGGGGAACCGGAGGAACATGCACCTTGTCTGCGTAAATCTGGCACTTGTGGCATGTCCTGGAATGTTGGTAACAGTCAGCTTCCATTGTGGACCAGTAATATCCTGCCCGTAGGATTTTCTTAGCCATAGTGTGTCCACTGGAATGTGTACCAAAGGTCCCTTCATGCAGCTCTTCCATGATTCTTTCTGCTTCAGTCTTATCCACACAACGCAGTAAGGTTGAATCATGGTTTCGCTTGTATAATATGCCGTTGCTAAGGAAGAACTTGGCTGCAAACCTCCTCAGGAATTTCTTATCATTGACAGAGGCACCTTCAGGGTATTCCTGAACTTCCAGATATCTCTTCACTTCATGGTACCAAGGCTTCTCAGTTACCAATTCAATTTCGAGATCACAACAGTATGCCGGTTCGTCCAGTTTCCAGATGATGATCCGGGGAGCCTCATTATCCCATTTGACCTTGAACATTGAAGACATTGTAGCCAACGCGTCCGCTAGCTGATTCTCTTCTCTTGGAAAATGCTCGAAGGTTATCTCTGTAAAGTGGGGAATCAGGGTCAACACACATTCTCTGTAAGGAATCAGGTTTGGATGTTTCGTATCCCACTCTCCTTTGATCTGATTGATCACAAGAGCGGAATCTCCGAAGACACTTAGAAATTTGATCCTTAGGTCAATCGCAGCTTGAAGACCCATGATGCACGCCTCATACTCCGCCATGTTGTTGGTACAGTTGAAACACAGCCGGGCAGTGAGTGGAGTATGAGTACCTTGTGGAGATATGATTATGGCGCCGATACCATTTCCCAAAGCATTGGAGGCTCCGTCAAAGTGCATAGACCATCGGGATCCTGGCTCAGGTCCTTCATCCGGTCCAGGTACTTCACAGTCAGTTACTATCATAATGCTTTCATCCAGAAACTCGAAGTTCATTGATTGATAGTCATCTACCGCTTGATGAGCTAAGTGGTCTGCCAATACACTCCCCTTGATTGCTTTCTGGGTGGTATATTGAATGTCGTATTCCGTCAAGATCATTTGCCATCTTGCAATTCTCCCAGACAGAGCGGGCTTTTCGAATATGTACTTTATAGGATCCATCTTTGAGATCAACAAGGTAGTGTGAGTCAGCATATACTGTCTCAGCCGGCGAGCAGCCCATACCAAAGCGCAGCAAGTTTTCTCAAGCAGTGAGTATCAGGTCTCACAGTCGGTAAACTTTTTGCTAAGGTAATAAATGGCATGCTCTTTTCGGCCAGACTCGTCATGCTGCCCCAGCACACACCCCATTGAATTGTCAAGCACTGTCAAATATAGTATCAGAGGTCTCCCTTCAACCGGTGGCATAAGGATAGGTGGTTCTTGGAGATACTCTTTGATTCTGTCGAAGGCAGCCTGACATTCATCGTTCCAACGTACTACCTGATCTTTCTTCAGCAGCTTGAAGATTGGCTCACAGGTAGCAGTCAGATGAGATATGAATCGAGTGATGTAATTCAGACGTCCTAAAAAGCCTCTGACTTCCTTCTCTGTCTTAGGGACTGGCATCTCTTGAATAGCTTTGACCTTAGCAGGGTCCACTTGAATACCTTTATCACTGACCACGAAGCCTAGCAACTTCCCAGATCTTACCCCGAAGGTGCACTTGTTCGGGTTCAATCTCAGCTTGTACAGTTTCAACCGGTCAAACAACTTCTGCAGATGATCTAGATGCTCTTCCTCAGTCTGGGACCTAGCGATCATGTCGTCCACATACACTTCGATCTCATGATGGATCATGTCATGAAACAAGGCAACCATGGCACGTTGGTAGGTTGCCCCAGCATTCTTCAACCCGAATGGCATAACCTTGTAGCAGAAAGTCCCCCACTGAGTAACAAATGTAGTCTTTTCCATGTCTTCAGGTGCCATCTTGATCTGATTGTAGCCTGAAAAGCCATCCATGAAAGAGAACACTTTGTGCTGAGCCGTATTATCAACAAGGACATCAATGTGGGGTAAGGGGAAGTCATCCTTGGGGCTGGCCCTATTTAGATCCCTGTAGTCGACACACATTCTGACCTTTCCATCTTTCTTTGGTACTGGCACCACATTAGCAACCCACTGAGGGTAAGAAGTCACTGCAAGAAAACCGGCGTCAAACTGTTTCATAACCTCGGCTTTGATCTTCTCAGACATCTCTGGACGCATCCGACGGACCTTTTGCTTAACTGGAGGGCAGTCTTCCTTAGTTGGCAAGTGATGGACCACAATGTCGGTATCCAACCCTGGCATGTCTTCGTAGGACCAGGCAAAGATCTCCATATAGTCATGTAACATCTTGGTTAACCGTTGCTTCACGCTGAGCTCTAGGTTGGCACCAATCTTTACCTCTTTTCTGTCTGCTTCAGTACCCAAGTTTATTGTTTCCACTGGCTCTTCATGGGGTTGAATTGCCCTCTCTTCCTGAAGCAACAGTCTTGCAAGCTCGCCAGGCACTTCGCAATCATCTTCACCTTCGTCTTCGGCTAAGTTGATCGGATTTTCGAAGTCATAATTGGCAGTAGCATAGTTGTTATCAGTGAGATCCAGAGTGGATTGAAACCTGTATGAGTGAGTGTGTGTGTAAATACAGCTGTTTTGAAAATTATGTAAAGGAAAGGAAAGACAGAAAAGGAACACAACATTTGCAATGCGAAAAACGTCCAAGATTTTCATTCATGATGTATAAAATGACAGTTTGTATGCCCTCACAAATAGAACCACGGTGCCTCGGGTAAGACACCGGGCCATAGAGTTTATCATTGTTTATTACAAAATAACAAAACATAGGAATTCATTACTTAGTAACAAAAGAAACAGGGAGATTGTCCTTTGCGCTCCAATTGTTGAGTCCACCGTCAGTTGCCGGGTAGATCCAGCTATCAAACTCAGCTTCATCAACTTCCTCTTCATCCCCAATAGCATTAACTCCATGAGCAGGCAGGGGAGCTGTCACCACGTTAGGCTTGTCAGATGCCTCAAACTGTACCTCCTTAGCGTCAATGAGATCCTGCAGCTTGTTCTTTAGTGCCCAACAGTCATCGGTAGAGTGCCCCGGGCTATCTGAATGGTAAGCACAACGAGCATTCGGGTTATACTTGGGAGATGTTGTATTTGGGAACTTTGGCGCCTCCCTGACAGTCACTAAGTTAGTGGAGAGCAACTGTGGCAGGATCTGCGATAGGGTCATGTTTAACCGGGTAAACTCCCTCCGGGGTCTTTCAGCCCTCTGAGGATTATTTGGCCGAGGAGCGGCAGCAGGCTTAGCAATCATCACCGCACTGACAGATTGGCGGTGCTCAGGTCTCTCTGATTTCCTAGAACCATACACGACACTAGACTCCTTCTTGAAGGGTTTCTTTTCCGAACTAGATGATGCACCCTTTACAATCTTCCCAGACTTCAGCCCAGCTTCAATTCTCTCTCCAGTCAGAATCAAATCAGTGAACCCAGCAGAAGAATTCCCAATGAGATGGTTGAAAAATGGCCCAGATAGGGTCCCCAAGAACATATCTACCAGCTCCCGGTCAGTCAATGGTGGCTGCACCCTGCCAGCCAGGTCTCTCCACTTCTGAGCGTACTCCTTAAAACCTTTGCTTGCACCTAACGCCATACCCTGGAGTTGGGTACGTGTGGGGGCAAGGTCGGCATTATATTGATACTGCTTGTAGAAAGCAGTAGCCAACTCCTCCCAGTTACGAACCTTGGTCCCATCCAGCTGATAGAACCATTCGAGATGAGTCCCTGAAAGACTCTCCTGGAAGAAGTGGATCCATAAATTCTTATCCGCAGAGTACGGCTGAATTTTCCGAACATAGGACCTTAAATGCAGCTTGGGACAAGATGCCCCGTCATATTTGGAGAAGGATGGTGCTTTGAACTTATGCGGGATAATCACACCAGTCGACAAACCCAGATCTCCGAAATCCAGCCCAGGTACCTGTTGAACCTCCATAGCCTTCAACCTGTCCTCCAGTTGTTTATATCTGTCATCTGAAGGAGGGTACTGCTCTTCATCAAAATCTGTCTCGTTGTCAGAGACTACCGGACTAGGAACCTTTACTTCTGCCTGAGAAGGACTCTTGCCAACAGAAGAACCAGCCTCTTCATGCTGCAGAGTATTGCCGAACCTTCGGCCCGAGTTGAACAGAACAGTTCTTCTCTTCTTCTTCTTCTCCTTCTTCAGGAGCATAGCCTTTAGTTCTTCTTGGCCTTTAGCCAGACCCTTGATTAGTTCTTGAAACTGCGCATTCTGCGCCTGAAGAGCCTTGATCGAGGTCTCGGTTGATGCAGATTCGGGATTCATGATGCTGAAATAAACAGCGAAGAACTGTAAGCAACCTGAAAAGGGGAAAAACCTGCTATGCACATGATGTATGAAATGCGTATGAATTATGTTTTCAAAGACAATCGGGAATCAACTTTGTAAACAAAAAGAACACACTTCATTAGATTCAACTTTGCAACTGAAATTATTCAACAAGTTGCCCTTAGGCGTTACATGAAAGGAAATACTGGAAAGGAAATAAAACTGTAAAGGCACATTCAGAGCTTCTTATTGATCCCATGGTCTCCTCTTCTCAGTACGGATGTAGGCATTCAGAGCTCTCTCATTCTCCAACTGCTTGGTCAGCTTCTGGATCTTTGATTCCTGCTCGTTGAACTTTTCCCGGTAAGAATTCCGTTCTTCTCGCAGTTGCGACCAAGATCTCTTCAATGTCTCGTAGTCAGTAGGTATCTGAGGAAGAAGGACAGTTGGAGGAACACCATCTTTATCAGGACACTCAAGAATGACGGGTCTGACAGCTTCATACGGCATACCTAACTTCTGAGCACGGATGCGAACCCATTTGTAGTAGGCTTCCATAGGTAAAGAAGCCTTTGGCCTTAGCTCTTGTGGGTCAGCTTTATGAACTTTGTCCCAAGCCTTGATGAACCTACGACGTAGCTCGTCACTATCCACCTGAAACTCGAAACTGAGGTGAGGCACCAACATCTCATGGGGACCTGCTCTTCTTGCTCTCCCAAACTGACGGAGTGCTAGACATGGATTGTAAGAGATCCCTCCTTGAGTACCAATCAGAGGAACATTAGGATACTCCCCGCATCGATCAATAATAGCTATCTCATCCAAACCTCTGCAAGTCCAAATGATGTCTTTATCGGTGAGAGACATTAACCTATGAGACCAACCTCTTCCTTCTTGGTTCTTTAGTACGAACTTAGGGAGGTGCGAAATAAACCACCTCACCAACAAAGGGATACAACACCATAGGGTTCCTCGTCTTCGGGTAGTACGGGCATGAAGTTGTTGCAAGATGTCACCCAAGAGAGTGGGCACAGGATTCTGAGACATAAAGATCCTTATGGCAGTGACATTGATGAAGTTGTCAGGATTAGGAAACAGGACTAACCCATAGATTAGGAGAGCCAAGATGTCTTCATATGCCCTAAAGTCCAGGTCATTCCAGAAATTGTTAGCTTTACCAATTAGAAACTTAGCCAGGAAACCCTTAACTCCGCTTCTAGTCACCCAGTTGTCTGTTACCTCTTGATGGGTCAAAGGAAGAGCTGCAGCAACGTCCTCAAGCCTGAGGGTCTTTTCCCAACCAGTAAAGGGAGTCTGATCCAAGATAGGGATACCAAGCAAATCAGAGAACTCTTCTAGGGTAGGGACCAGCTGGAAGTCTTGAAAGGTGAAGCACTGGTACAGAGGGTCATAGAACTGGGTCAGAACACTCATCAACTGTTGATCCCGCTTTGCAGTGACTAAACTGATAAGGGAGCCATGCCTCTGAATGAAGGAAGTGGTATTTGGAATTATGCTAACCAACTCATCAAGCAACTCAGGTGAACGAACAAAGTTGAACCGGATAGTATTCCTTCGCACAGGCATCATAATGTCCTACAAAACAGAGCAAAGATGAAACCCTCTTGTCTTTGAAATGGTCAGTCCTTATGCAGGATGCATGCAATGCTCATGATGCTATGATGTTATGATAAAGCACACCACAAACAGATACAAAGGCAAACATGGTAAGGCACACAAGTCACACAAGGCAAGCCCCTAAAGTTTAGGCCAGCATGAAGTCTAGGTACTACCCTCTTTCAGTTTGTTGGTTCATACCTGTCCTAATCAAAAGTAACCGGGTTCTTAGAGGATCCCAATATCATTGACTACCCTCAATCGGTCATAACTCCAGCATCGCAATCTTTTCTTGCGGCCAGAACCATCACGAGAGTTTAGCCTCAATGGGCGTAGCATACTGCTACAATTCTAAAGGCCAAGTTGTGTCAATTAAGGTTCTAAGGTTGTTGGTGCTTAATGACTCCTCAGAAGACCCATATTCTCCTCGTTGCGACACAAGGGATATCGGTACAGACCAAGGTGCCACACCAACGTAGCCACTGCTTCACCTGTGTCGGTCTACGCCGGACAGGTCCCTCACAGCTTATGCTACCTAAACAGGGTATCCCCAGATCCGGGTTAGGATCTATGTATCTCCGATGCAACCCACAATAGTAAAGCAAGCAAAACAATACAAGTGAAAACACAGTTATGACCTAGCCCTAAGGTACACCCCACTTTATAAGATATCCCCAGCAGAGTCGCCAGTTCTGTGATCGGTGGATCTGGAACTGACTGTTTAACGCTGGTTCGCGAAATGTTGCGGAAGCAAGAGTCGCCACCGTCTTTTATTTTCTCCAAATGGAAAGGACAAAAGCACAGAAAAATTCCTTAAAGAGATTTCTCTCGGTTCGGGAGGTAGGTTATAGAAAGGGAAGGTGTTAGCACCCTTTCTATCCATGGTTATCCATGGGCTCTTAGATACTTGCTTAATGTGTTTTCAAAAATGTTTGCTTGCTTTTCAATTGTGGGTTTTAAAAAGTTTCTTTGAAAAATTTCAGTTCGACTCGTACGTCAGAGTGTTTGAAAAATTTGCTTTGAAAGCTTTTGAAAAGTGTTGGTGTGAAAAGATTTCAGTTTGTTTTGAAGAGAGCAAGTATCCTTGAGAACCTACCTACCCTAAGGAATTCGTCTGTGTAAATGTCCTTTAAAGTAGTGCCGTCCCACCATTGAGAGGTAGGTAGCACCACCGTTGGAGGTGTTCGGGTCAATTCGAGGTTCGGGACATGGTGATCACCAGAGCAATAGGAAGACACCTTAGAAGCTACCCTCATGCCAGGTTCCCGGATCATGAGGACTTACTAAGACGTCCTCTACTCGACGATCACCTTTCGAGGCAAGGCAACAGTGAGGCGTACCCTAGGGGTGGTGTGTGCGATTCGTGTGTCGTGTTCATTGATATTTGTCTTGTCATGTTTGTTGTGATCTACGCTTGATTTTATTTTTAAGGCCATACATTCTTTCATGCTTTTTGTTTAACAGTTAAAATATTTGCGGAAAAGTAAATTCTAAGCTATTACAAATGGCGCGGGTCCACATCGCCAAAATTAAACCGGACCCGATTTGACAGAAAGTAAATAAAGCAAATAAAAGTGCGAAAAGTAAATGTTACAACGCTTTGGGAGAGATACATAATTATTTAAATGACATAAAATAAGCATGCGAAATAAAAGAATTATCGAAACGAGGGCGTTGGACCCTTTTGCAAAATATTAAATTACATGAATTAATTAATTAGAATTAATGAGGAATTAAAAATAAAAAATTTAGAAAAAAAAGAATGTTTTTGGTATTTTTAGTGTTTTTAGGAATTTGAAAAAAAAAGAGTTAATTAAAATTAAACTAGAAGGCAAACCCTAATTCTAATAACTTTTAAATTTATTATGAAAATATTAAATTGAAACCTAAATTAAGCTTAATTTATATGTACAATTAATTATAACAATAAATAAATAAATAATATTATGGTAAAGAAAGAAAACAAAATTAAAAAAAGGAATAAAAACTCAATTAAACCTAAGTCTATATTTTTGGATTTTTGTTATGAAAAGAATTTAATATTGTAAAACCCTAATTTATACTAAGTTTATTTACATACAATTTATTTATGAAAATAATTAAAATAAAATAAATACTATATTTTTCTCTTTTTTCTGATTTTTGTGTATTTTATAATTTGTAAAGAAAAAAAAATAATTAATTAAAACAAGTAAAGAAAATATAATAGCAATTAAAAATAAAACAAGAAAAATATGGAGAAGGCAAACCAGGGGGGGTTCAGGCCCCAAAGTGGAGGTCTTAGTGTGAAATTCTGGCCCATTAAGCTTGAAATTGTTTGACTTTTCCAGGCCACGTATGCGCGTGTTGACTAGTCCTCATGGTGTTCTTCAATTCTGAGCCCTTGATCTGGACTCATTAAACACGTGGCTGGCTTGATATGGCGAGTGTATGGTAGCCTTAACTTTGGGCGCTGCATGTGAAAGTCATGGGAAAAATATTATTGTGAATAATACAGACCTGGGACTCGAACCCAGGTCTTGAACGCTACAAGCATATGTACCTGCCACTGAGCCACTTTAATTACGTTTAATATATAATATCAAATAAATAATATAAAAGAAAAGCTATATTAGTGGGAGTCAGCGCGCGAATTTTTGAATCCGCCTATCACGTTTTGACAACGCATCGTCCTCTTCATCGTCCCTGTAACATAAAGCTTTAGGCAACAGTTTTGCACGCGTCCCCTTAGGCCAGCTACCAGAAAATAGCGAATAGGCCTATAACGTTCATAAATTAGGCGCGATAAGTGATTCTCCTTCGTCTCTATGCGCTGAATCCAACCATGGTATTGAGGAGGTCTAATTTTACAGCACCTGAAAACCCCTAATTTGAAGGTTCAGAAACCCTAAAAAAGTATCAATGGCAAACATCCATATATGGCACGAAAACAAAATTAGACGACATGGTTAGCTTCAGAACATGTTTATTAGTATGAATGCATCAAAAAAAAACAATGAAGATGCTTGAAACATGAAATACGATTATGCATTTTTCTTGGTGCAGTTTGCGTTCGATATACCAATCCTTGAGGTTTTGATTGGTGTTTGTGATTGGAATATGATCAGTGGAGCTTCAGGAAGCCAATGGACCAAGTCTTGCGCCTTGAATCGACCTGTAAAAGGGTTTACAGTTTTGAACTTTTTGGTGAAAATTCCAAGTTTGTAATGGTGTTTTCTGCGCAGCTTTTTGTGTGTATGCATTAGGGTTCTCTTTGTGCTTATGTAATGAGGCTATTAGGTTAAGAAAATTGATAAAAATCCCTTGTAATCTTTGATTGAAGATTTGATTTGCTTAAGGATCTTTTTGAATCTTTTTCACATGTTCTTGTATCAATTTGCATTCAATCACCCCAAATCTTTCCTAATTTGCCTTTACACGAAATATTGACCTTAAAACATGTATAAAAAGATTTGTTAAAGCAAGTTTGATATTTTTCATGTATTTAAATAATTTAAATGAATTAACATAAATAATAATTCAAATAAATAAATAAAAAATGAGAAAATACTTCCCTTTGGGCCAAGTGGTCGTGCACATGCTTGGAATGATGAATCATGGAAGAAAAATGGGCCCATTAGCAATTTTAGGTCATTTGAAGTAGTGTTGACTTTTCAAAATATCCAAAAATTTCCCAACTTCCACAAGGCATAACTTGCTCAATTTTTAAGCTTTTCTCATGTTCTTGGACATTTTGGAAAGGTCTTTGAGTCCTCTAACCAATGCCTTTGGTCCCATGTCATTTTGATTTAACAATCTCAAGTTATGGCCTTTGACTTAAAGTCCCTTTTTGTTGACTTTTGAAAATGACCTATAATGTTGAAATTGATAACTTTTTGTGAGAGAATTTCTTGGACTTGAAGTATGAAGATGAGTTGTAGGAAATGTCTTTCTCTTCAAAATGAGCTTTGGATGGGATTTTTCTGATAATCCATGTGAAAGTTATGCCCTGGTCAATTTCAGTTGACTTTTTCAGCTGTCCAAATATAGTAACTTTTGCATCTTGATGATTTCTGAGTCAAATTTTGAGAATCATGATCAAGCATTGATCAAATGATGTTTGTGGCTTCAAAATGATATGTTGACCAAAAATTTGAACTTTTGACTGCCAAATGACCATTTTGCCCCTACAGTTGACTGTAGTGCAATTTAGGGTTTTGACTGTGCAATTTTGAGCTGAATGCCTTGAAACTTGGTATGAGGATGCTTGACCATCTTTGTAGGCACATGAGACTTGATTGGGCCTTTGAAAACTTCCTTTTCTTGATCAGAACACAAACCCTAGTTTTGACTGTATAGGGGACCTTTGCACTGTGCAACCCTTGGGGAGTTTTGTGACTTGGCTTGGCAATTTCTTTGAAAATATGGGAGGGCAAATTTTGGGGTACAACACTTAGGGTCTTTAGCCAAAAATCTTCCAAAGGGGGAGTTTGTAGTTGTTTAGTTATTGGCTTGCATTTTTGGTAAAACCCAAGTGTATGTGTGAATGTCATGACTGATGTCATAACATTCTAGTTTAGTTTGTACTGATTCATTAGGTACCTTTGCAGAAAAATATTGTCATACAGGTACTGATGTTTATAAGTGTGTATCTGAGCATTTTGCAAAATGATCACATTTACCTAAATCAGTAGACAGGTTTTCAGATGTCATAACAGATGTTAAGACATCCTGTTCTGAACTAACAGGTATGCAGTTTGGTTAATTCTGAGTTTTTTCAGGAAAATGACTCAGTCTTTCCATAACAGAATCCTGCGTTTTCTTTGGGTTAACCTAGCTCAACCCCAACCTGGTTGATAAAGTCCTGTGACCTAGTCTTAAGGTCAAACGGAATTAACCCTAGCTTTTTGTGGAAACCCTAACTGAAGTTGCAGCTGCTATATATTCAACAAGGCTGCTGTTTTGAATGTAATCCCTTTTGATAGAAGATCATTTAGAAGCTGTATAGTTTTTAATATTGTAATCCAAGCAATTATCATTGTGATAAGTGACTTGGAATAGGTTTTAATTGTAAGGGTTGTGTAACACTCAAAGCTTTGAAGTAAGAGTGTTTGTATGTCTCTTGACTAAAGCTGTGAAGCAAAGTCAAGTTAGGTTTGTGTATCACTCAAATCTGTGAAGCAAGAGTGTTTGTGTTGCTTGATTAAAAAGCTGTGAAGCATAATCAAGTGTATGTTTTGAAGAGTGTCTTCAACAATTCATTAGTCAAATTGTTTTTATATATCACTGCTGTGATTGAGGGGGAGTGAGTAGGAACTCAGGTTTAAGTTGTACTTAGATTGAAGTTGCATTGGGTAGGTCTTAAGTGAAGGAGATAAACTGGTTGGTTTATTCCTGAATTAATATCTCTTATAGTGGATTTCCTCCCTGGCTTGGTAGCCCCCAGAGTAGGTGTTGTTGCACACTGAACTGGGTAAACAATTGACTGTGTTCTTTACTGTTTTTGTATTTACTGTCTTATAGAAAGTCAGATACGGTGTCATAACATTGAACGTGACATTGAGTATCTGCAGCCAGAATTTCAAGGCTAAACTCTCGCGATGGTTCTGGCCGCAAGAAAAGATTGTGACGCTGGAGTTATGACCGATTGAGGGTAGTCAGTGATATTGAGATCCTCTAGAACCCGATTACTATTTTTAGGACAGGTCTTAACCAACTGAAACTGAAAGAGGGTAGTACCTAAAATTCATGCCAGCCTGAAATCTAAGGGCTCTTTTGTGTGACTTGTGTGCCTTCAAACTTGAACTACTTGCACATTCTTGTTATCTGACGCATGAGTTCCTTGCAGGTTTTGTTTACAGTCTTTAATTTGGACTTATTACAGGGCTTACTTACACCTCACACCTTTGCATCCACGTGCATAACATCATACGCATCATAACATCATACCATAGCATGTCCTTAACCATTTCAAGGATCTCA
Source organism: Vicia faba (assembly GCA_948472305.1). Taxonomy (NCBI): domain Eukaryota; kingdom Viridiplantae; phylum Streptophyta; class Magnoliopsida; order Fabales; family Fabaceae; genus Vicia; species Vicia faba. Next base: position 414,150,182 of record OX451740.1, on the reverse strand, counting down.
AGGGTTTGTGATGTAGGTCATGATGGATCAAATGTCTAGCAAGGGGAAAAAGGGGATTTATTTTCCTCTAGCCAAGGTTGTTTGGAGACCAAAACATGATAACTTGAGTCAGGGGCTATGACCCACTCGATATGGTGAGCCTAACTCTTGAAGAAGGACTCTCAACAACATGAAGTTCCTTCAATCAAGCTACCAGATTCAAATGCTAACAATTTTCTTGTTTACCCCGCGAGATCCTTGAAAACATTGCCTACATATACCATACATATCATTGCATTACAGGTACCCTTTTTCTACAGGTTGCTTAATCTTCTTCGCTGTTTATTTCAGCAATCATCATGACTTCTGAACCTACTACTGAACAAGCTATCAAGGCCCTCTAGGCCCAGAACGCCCAGTTTCAAGAGTTGGTAATGAGCCTAGCCCAGGGTCAACAGGAGTTGAAGACTCTGATTCTGAAGAAGAAGAAGAAGAGGACTGTGATGTTCAACACTGGACGCAGATTTGGGAATACACTGCAAAATGAGGCTGATCTGGCTACTTCCTCTGTAGGGAAAGACAATCCCCAGGAGAGAAGGTTTCCTAGTCCCGTGGTCTCCGACAACGAGACAGAATATAATGATGAACAGTACCCTCCTGCTGAGGACAGGTACAAACAGCTAGAGGACCGCCTAAGTGCTATGGAGATCCAACATGTGCCCGGGTTGGACTTTGGAGACCTAGGCTTATCTTCTGGGGTGGTGATCCCTCACAAGTTCAAGGCACCTGCTTTTGCAAAGTACGACGGGGCTTCCTGTCCTAAGCTGCATCTCAGATCATACGTAAGGAAGATCCAACCTTACACTGCTGACAAGAACTTATGGATCCATTTCTTCCAGGATAGTCTTTCAGGGACTCGACTCGAATGGTTCTATCAGCTGGATGGAACCAGTATTCATAACTGGGAGGACTTGGCTACTGCATTTTATAAGCAGTATCAGTATAATTCCGACCTCGCTCCTACGTGTACCCAACTCCAGGGTATGTCACTAGGGACGGGTGAAGGATTTAAGGAGTATGCTCAAAAGTGGAGATACCTGGCTGGAAGGGTGCAGCCACCTTTGACTGACCGTGAACTCGTGGATATGTTCTTAGGGACCTTGTCTGGTCCATTCTTCAACCATCTGATTGGGAATTCTTCTGCTGGGTTTACAGACCTTATCTTAACTAGTGAGAGGATAGAAGTTGGTATCAAGTCTGGGAAGATACAGAAGGGTGACTCCTCGAACACTGAGAAAAAACCATTCAAGAAAGAATCCAGTGCTGTCTATGGTTCAAGAAGACAGAATAGGTCCGAACACCGCCAAGATGTCAACGCGGTAGTTATTTCAAAATCGACCAGTACTCCTCAACATCGCAACCAACAAAGGGAAGAGAGACCTAGAAGGCAATTCACTCCCCTCAGCATGACCTTGTCCCAGATATTGCCACAGTTGTTGAAGACCAATTTGGTAACTCTAAGGGACCCTCCTAAGAATCCCAACAAGACACCTTCAAGGTATAACCCCAACGCCCGCTGCGCTTATCATTCTAACAGCCTGGGGCATGCTACAGATGATTGTTGGACTTTGAGGAACAAGGTTCAGGACCTAATCGATGCAAAGGAGGTCGAGTTCGAAGCGCCCGAGACTCCCAATGTGATCAATGCTCCCTTGCCAAAACATGGCTAGGATTGAAAAAAACTTTTGTTCATTCGAATGTTCAAGTTGTATTTTTCTTTGATTGTTCAAACATTTATTCATGTCAAACTCTTTTATTTCATTAATGCATCCCGTATGTCTGTTCTGAATCAATATATTTGTATTCACTATATTCGAACTGCTTTCATTTTTTGTGATGTTCAAACTCTCGATTAAAAGTTCTAAGCCTTTTGAGGGAGGATGACGAAAATGATACCACGATCCTTACAGTATGCTTTTGAACAGACCCCACTGATGAAGTATAGGCATTGTTTCAAATCCTAAACAGTGGAGTTATAAGGAAGATAATCCCTCGTCAACCCCTTTGAGCTAAAGAAGTTGGAGTTTTTCTTTTCAAAAAATTAAAACCCTTAATTATAACCTGGGGCAGGGTAGTTTTCTCAGCTGATCTAGGTGCACAATGAATGGCATCAAAGAAGTCCTTTCAAAATAAAAGACAGTGATGGTTCTGAATAATCATAAGGACAGACAGTCATTACCTCTCAAAATAAAAGCCCAATAAGTCAAAACCTATGAAGGAGACTTACAAAAAAAACTGGGGCATCCCGCTGACTGTGATCACAAAAGAAACAGTTCAGGCAAAAAGACAGGGATAACGAAATCAAAAAGAAAGAGGTCCTACAAACCCTCAACAAAAAGAAATGACTGCCTGGTCAAAATAAACTATCAGTATCCGAACCATCACCGGAATATCAGAGCAAAGACTCAAACAAGATCTAAATGCACGATTAGCTGAGTTTAGGATCGAAGAACATCACGAAGAACGGATGGGTACAAATAAATTTTGAGCCTTTATCCTTTGTTTCTTAAACCGTGAACCAGGCCACGTTATAACCCTTAAAAGTCCTAGCTGAAGCATGGGTTAATTCGAAAGCATACTGTTACAAAAGGTATCCTGACTCCTTAAGGCTCGCTGTAAAATCTTGAGTTGACATCACATTTTACAAAATTTGCTTGTTTTACTGAAAAAGGCATTTTCAAAAACTTCAAGACAGATATAAGCTTTTCATTCTTAAAATAACATTGTTTTCATATGATTATTTGTTCGAACAGCAGAGAAATTCGCACGATGAATATCTTGTGAACAAAAATCTTCTCAACAAAAAAGGTCACCTCAAATGGAAAAACACTTCCAACCAAGGGGCAGACATGATCATGGTCTATCATCTGGGGCAGTCCAGTCAAGATTCAAGGAATCTCTCAAGGATGCCAAATAGCCTGGGGCAGATCTCCATATGAATCAACTGGGGCATTGGTCATGAATTCCAGCGACAAATCTTGCACGATCAAACATCTTCTGGTGGTATGACAACACGACACTACTGATAGTGACAACTCCTTGCGCTCTGAGAACGTGGACATAGTCGAAAAAATACTACGCATAATCAAAGACCCGCTAGGTTGACGCACCTAGGCAAAAACAAGGGCTTCCCGGCGAACCAAAAGGGTTCGGGCAAAAATAAGGGATGAAAATGGAAAAAAAATCTGTACACCCGGCAAGTCGAAAACCTGAAAAGGCGGCTTGGGCAAAAATGGGTATCCCGATGGACTGAAAACCCGAAAGGGCGGTCCAGGAAAAAATTAGGGATCAAAGCGTACGACTATGTCCCGTCATCTTGTCACTTGCCTACCAGAAGAAGATTTGTCAAACCGGCAGTTATCAAGCACCTCATAGGCCTTCTTCTCCCGCAGAAACTAGGGCAATAAGAACTGTCTAAGCGATCTGGTTGCTCTGTCCACCGAGGTACCAAGGTAAGTTCAGCTGAAGAACATGACCAAGTTACCTCCACTCCCTGCAGAGTAAGACAGGTTTCAGCAATACTCTCTCCAAGCAGAGTTGGTCTCCCATCAGCCCCAAGAAGGCATAGTATCCCCAGCAAGTCAGCGATACTCTCCCCAAGCAGAGTTAGCCTACTGTCAGCCTTAAGGAAGTTGGGTATCCCCAGAAGATCTCAATATTCCCCATCGGAGTATGCAGATGTTCCTAAGCAAGCATCCCCGACAGTCTTAATATTCCTCGACGAAAATATAAGATTGTTCCCCGGCGGAATACAGACACCCCAGTGGAGCCATTTCCCCAGTGCAGTAAAAAAAAAGTTTCCCCAGGAGAGTTGAATCATCCTCCCCAATAGAGTCTGGAAGCTTATCCCCAGTAGAGTCTGGAAGCTGGTCCCCTGTAGAGTGAAAATATCTCTCCCTGACCATGTTCAAAGGTTATTCCCCACCAGGGTCTAACTGGGTTATCCTCAGCTAATTACCACGGAAAGATCGTCCTCGGCAAAGTTCTTCCTATCCCCCAGCGGAGTTCATCAAATTCCCCAACATAACTTATCAATGGAATCCCCAGCGGAGTTCTCATTAAAATCTCAGCGTAGCATCTCTTCCCCATAGAGTATTTCCCCGCAGAGTAATCTCTTCAACAAGTTTATTCCCCAACAGAGTCATCTTCTCCTACCGGTTTATTCTTGCAATCATCACCCCCAGCGGAAACGAAGGACTCTATTCTTCAACATCAGCCCAGGATTCAACGGACTTCCCGGCATTCGTCAAGGATTTATTTTCCCAGATGAAAATACATTCATAAACATCACATTGTCATACATCATGACACATGCATATACGCATCATATCATACAATCTCATTTATGTTGAGAACATCATTGCTTGATCCATATCATGCATTGCATATGACTGACCTTTACCTTTCAGGAAAGATGCAGTTAAACTCTAAATCCAGTCAAAGAAGACGAATCCAGTCAAAGAAGACAAATCCAGTCAAAGAAGACAAATTCAGTCAAAGAAGACAAATCCAGTCAAAGAAGACAAATTCAGTCAAAGAAGACAAATCCAGTCAAAGAAGATAAATCCAGTTAAATCAATTCCTAAATATTTTTCTGATGCAAACCTGTCATTGAAGACAACCCGTCAATAAAGACAACCCGTCGTTGAAGACAACCCGTCATTGAAGACAACCCGTCATTAAAGACAACCCGTCGTTGAAGACAACCCGTCATTAAAGACAACCCGTCGTTGAAGACAACCCGTCATTGAAGACAACCCGTCATTAAAGACAACCCGTCATTAAAGACAACCCGTCATTGAAGACAACCCGTCATTAAAGACAACCCGTCATTAAAGACAACCCATCATTGAAGACAACCTATCATTAAAGACAACTCGTCGTTGAAGACAACCTGTCAATAAAGACAACCAGTCAGTGAAGACAACCTGTCAATAAAGACAACCCGTTAAAAGAGACAACTCGTCAAAGAAGACAAAACCTCCCTTTGTTCAGTTAAATTGATTCCTGAAGATTTTTCTGAGATAACCTGTCAGTAGAGACAACCCATCAATCTTTTGAAGTTCCAGATTCGATCCATGTTTCTAGCCAGGGCATATCTGTGAGCGACTGATAGAGGTCTACACCTGTATCCATCCAGGAAAGCTATCTCGACCAACCTTTTGAAGTTCCAGATTCGATACCTGTATCTAGCCAGGGCATATCTGTGAGCGATTGATTGTAGATTCGATACCTGTATCTAGCCAGGGCATATCTGCATGAAAGGATTGAAGATCAACACCTGTAATAGGCCAGGAAATTATCTTTCTTTCTCAGGTACGCAAGTTCTCTCTAAGGAATCTCTTACGCGATCGACACCCCTGGATGGCATCTTTAAGCCCATCTCCACAACTATCCATCACAATTCCAAATGGCATCTATAAGCCCATTCTCGACAAGATTCTGTTACATCTCCTGATGGCATATATAAGCCCATCCTCCTACCCATCATCTCTTCAAATGGCATCTATAAGCCCATTCCCGACATCACATTGCTGATACTCCACTATGCGAGTGCAAATTTCTGGGCACTCTAGTATTCAATCATCTTCCACCTTCGGATCACGAAAGGCACGCAAGCCAATCTACATCCTCAGGTTTAAGAAGATTGAACAGGGGCAACTGTTGTACCCCAAAATTTGCCCTCCCATATTCTTCAAAGTTTATCAAGAATCATCTTCAATTGGTTCAAGATCTCTCAAGGGTTGCACAGTCCAAATGCCTCCTAAGCCAGTCAAAATTAGGGTTTTGGTTCTTTCAAGGAATTTGAGGTTTTCAGGGGTCCAATCAAGTCCCATAGGCCTATATATATTGTCAAGCATCTACATGTCAAGTCTCAAGACTCACAATGTCAAATTGCACAGTCAAAAGCTCCATTTGCTTCACAATCAACTGCAGGGGTAAAATGGTCATTTTGCAGTCAAAAGTCAGAATTTTTGGTCAACATCTTATTTTGAGCTCACAATCATCATTTGATCAAGTCCTGATCATGATTCCACAAGCATGGCTAAAAAATCATCAAGATGCAAAAGTTACTATTTTTGGACAGCAAAAAAGTCAACTGTATCTTGACCAGGGCATAACTTTTTCATGGTTCATCAGAAAAATCCCATCCAATGCTCATTTTGAAGGGGATGACATTTCCTACAATCCATCTTCACATTCCAAGTCCAAGAAATGCTCTCACAAAAAGTTATCAATTTCTACATTATAGGTCAATTTCAAAAGTCAACAAAAATGCACTTTAAGTCAAAGACCATAACTTGAGATTGGTAAATCCAAATGACATGGGACCAAAGGCATTGGTTAGAGGACTTCAAAAACCTTCCAAAATGTCCAAGAACATGTTCATATGATCAAAATTGAGCAAGATATGCATTGGAGAAGTTGGGAAATTTTTGTGAATTTGCAAAAGTCAACTTTGCTTAAAACACCTTGTTTTTGCTAATGGGCCTCAAATTTCTTCTTGAAACTTTGTCCAAAGCTTATGCAAGACCCATTAAGCCTACTTGAATTTATTTTATTATTTTTATTAATTAATTGGATTTTTTAATTCATTTAATTAATTTAAAATGTAGGAAATTCAAAGATATGATTTTTTCAATCTTTTGTGAAGCAAACAAGCTCAATATATGCTGTCAAATTCGTGTGCACATCAAGGGGACAAAAATCTCCAAGTTTGGTAAGTTTTCTCAATCAAAAAGATGCAAAAAGATATGATTGAAAATCAAATATTGAAACCATCGAATTTTTTTTATTAATAACCATGTATTAAAAAAATATTTCGCAAATAACCGGGTTTCGGAAAAAATTACGCAAATAACCATGTTTCAGATGGCTCCACAAAGGAGGAGCCATCTCATTTGGCGCATGCACCTAGGGTTTTGCCCTAGGCGCCATCTCACTTGGCGCCTCCCTTGGCTTTTAGCCAAGTGAGATGGCGCATGCTCCTTAAAAAGGAGAGGAGGCGCCATCTCACTTGGCGCCTAGGGCAAAACTAGGGTTTTTTGCTGTTTTATAAATAATTCGTCCGTTTCTTTGAAATTTCTCACACTTTCTCGCACTGTATTTTTATTTTGTACTCCCTTATTTACGTAATGACGTCGCCTATGATTTTTAGCAGAGATGGTTACGTTATATTCTCCGCCACGAAACCTGTGATGAAAATGAAATTCTGGCACATTCACTCCATGGAGCGTCTGAAGCGGGAGTTGATGCGGTGGCTAGATAGAGACATCGCCGAGGGGGAAAAAATTCGAAGGATCCAACGAAAACGAACAACAACCTCGCATGCGACAGGAAGACCTAATGTGTGGTTGGAGGAAGTCAAAACAGACAGTGATGTAATGCTGATGATGCATGGGTCAGATGAAATTGTGTTAACAGTTGTAATTTCCTAGATTGAATATCGTTAATCATTGTTGTACGCGAAAACCCTAATGTAATTTCCTATATTGAATTTCTTAAATTGTGTGAACAGTTTTATTAACGGAAAACCCATAATGTTTACAACACAAATATTGAAAAGATTTATTGTATTACAAAATTTATGTGGTCGAGCCAGACGCCCGATTCGGACAGTTTTTGCGATTGTGTCCGACCTGACGGCATAAACCACACTTTCTTTCCAACCTGTCAAGATCATCCATTTCTATTGTTATGCGCCTGCTTTTGGGATGACCCTTCTTGTTCCTTCGCATTTGGTCATTGTGCCAAACTATATCACCGTTGTATTCAGGCCAATAGTCCGGTTTTGCCACCAAAGGAAAGTTGTTGTTGTAAACAGTGAGCAATGTTTCAGATTTATAAACGTTTGAGAGCAGTTGAAGCGCGTCTTGATGGGTATGAGCACAAGCGGCAATGACATGAGAGCAAGGCATACGAAAAGCTTGAAACCTGCCACAATCGCACCATTGAGAAGGTAAAATGACCCTGTATTCTTGTCTTGCCAGGCCTTCATTGTGGTCAATTGTCTCTTTCACAATGAAGTTGTGGCTATGGCGGTCAAACCGTGTAACCATGTGAGTGTTGGCTTTAGCACTTTCCGCCTTAATGTATTTCATACAGCTTTCACTCCATAGTTGTCCTGATTGCAAGACCGCATACCACATTTCACCTCTTTTGGCAAATAACGCAGCCATCCTAAAATACGTGGATTTCACCAAGGCAGTGATGGGGAGGTTTCGTATGCCCTTGAATACCCCATTCATTGATTCAATAAGATTTGTTGTCATATGCCCCCATCTTTGGCCATTGTCGTATGACCTAGTCCACTTTTCGACCGGTATATTATCGATCCATGTACCGGCTTCTGGGTTAGACAAACGGATCTCGTTGCGGTAATATTTGAATGTGGGTTGTGTCAGTGCGTATCCCGCATTCATCACCGCTTTCCTCAATGTTTTGTCCTTGACCTCCCTCGAGAAATTATGGACGATATGCCTGACGCAATAGACATGCGTAGAAGGAGGGTCATGCCAACCATTTGCCGGATTATTATAGGCACTTTCAATGGAGGCATGTCTGTCCGAGATCAAACAGAGATCTGGTTGAGGAGCCACGTGTGTACGAAGATTTTTCAGGAAAAAGCTCCAAGCACCACCGGTCTCCCCCTCGACAAGGGCAAACGCAACGGGGAAAATGTTATTATTGCCATCTTGTGCAACTGCCATCAAAAGTGTGCCTTTGTACTTCCCATACAACCAAGTCCCGTCTATTTGTAGAATTGGTTTGCATGATGCAAACCCTGTGATGCATGGTTGAAATGCCCAAAAGAAGCGACTGAATATTCCGTTGCCATGTAGTAGACTACCATCTTGGGCGTACGCTGGCAATGTTTCCAGAACATAAACACTACCTGGAGAATATGTCTTGAGTGCATTTAGGTAGCGGGGAAGTTCTCGGTATGACTCCTCCCAGTTTCCGTACACCCATTCAATCGCCTTAGTCTTTGCTAACCACGCCTTACGGTAAGACGGAGTGTAGTTAAAAACCGTGGTGATGTGGGAGATGATTGTTTTCACCTTCAAAGAAGGGTCGTTGCTGACCAGGGGTAGGATTTCTTGACAGATTAGATCATGGTTGAGTTTTCGGTGGTCTTGTGATTGAGTGGAACTTACACAAGTATGGGTAGTCATGGAACCTATGACCCAGCAGTCACCCCTTAGTTTGTATGAAGCGGTCAGCTTGAACATACAGTCAGGGTGGACACACTTGATCTTGTACCTTTCGGGTTTACATGATCCACCTTATAATCAACCGAGTTGAGCATGTGAAATTTTTTGATGGCCCTTATGCATTCCTCTCTATTACGAAACTTGTCCTTCTCTTTTAAATTTTCATCCGACTGCATATACGGTTGGAAAAACAAGTCCGTAGAAGGTTCATCTCCGCCCATGTTGAAGTTTGTCATGTGCGTAGGTGGTGTGTAGATTTTGTCGGTAGGAATACTTGGGATGCCATCATCGTCAGAATCGTCGTTCACCATTTCATCAAACTCTAACTCGTTATCTTCTTCTTCATCATCAACTGCATCCACCTCATCTTGCTCATTCTCCAAAGGATCAACCTCCTGTGTCACCGGAGGCTCTACCTCCTGTGTCACCGGAGGCTCTACCTCCTGTGTCACCGGAGGCTCTTGAAACAGAACGTACAACTCAATAGAGTCGTTTCCAGAATAGACATGGCTGGAAATCATGTTCTGGAAATCCTCGTCATCTTGAATTGCAACCTTATAAAAAATAACTTGGTTGTTTCCAAAAAAGACTGGACTCTGATAAAATATCTGGGATACCGGGCCTCGTTCAAGTTTGGCCTCCAATCTTTTCTTAAAGTACGAGAAATTTTCTTTCCCGTTTAAGAGAAATCGAACATTGTCAGTGTTTCTAAACAAAAACCCAACTGTGGGACACATGTATGTCTCACCGTTGAAATGTGCTTTGACAACAAATTATGGTGAAGAGGCCATTGTGTAGAATTGTTTTAGGTATGAAGGTGGGAATATTTTGGGTTTATTGATTGTATGAAGGTATGAATGCTGGAATGTTTGAAGGTTAGATGACTGATTCGAAGGTTGGAAAATTTTACAGTTTATGTGAATGAATGTTATGTTCAACGTAAGGCAAAAAATTTCAATTAAGTAAGTGATGCAACCCCCCAAGGCTGCCAATAATATTACATGCATGGGCTTATGCAGCCACCTAGCCTGCCACCCATCAACTCCAATGGCCTTGCATGCAACAAAGAAAGGAATCCCAAAGGCTGTCACGTAGCCTGAGCCAATGCTGTAAAACGTGACACCTCTTATTCGCCAAATGGGGTGGCGACACCATACATTTTTGTACTATTTCGCCAAGTGAGATGGCGCCTCCCTTACTGTCCAATCGTGATACATGCATGGGCTTATGCTGCCACCTAGCCTGCCACCTAGCCTGGCCCTATTCTGCACACATAAATATTTTGTGTAAGACTCCACCCATCAACTCCAATGGCCTTGCATGCAACAAAGAAAGGAATCCCAAAGGCTGTCACGTAGCCTGAGTCAATGCTGTAAAACGTGACACCTCTTATTCGCCAAATGGGGTGGCGACACCATACATTTTTGTACTATTTCGCCAAGTGAGATGGCGCCTCCCTTACTGTCCAATCGTGATACATGCATGGGCTTATGCTGCCACCTAGCCTGCCACCTAGCCTGGCCCTATTCTGCACACATAAATGTTTTGTGTAAGACTCCACCCATCAACTCCAATGGCCTTGCATGCAACAAAGAAAGGAATCCCAAAGGCTGTCACGTAGCCTGAGCCAATGCTGTAAAACGTGACACCTCTTATTCGCCAAATGGGGTGGCGACACCATACATTTTTGTACTATTTCGCCAAGTGAGATGGCGCCTCCCTTACTGTCCAATCGTGATACATGCATGGGCTTATGCTGCCACCTAGCCTGCCACCTAGCCTGGCCCTATTCTGCACACATAAATGTTTTGTGTAAGACTCCACCCATCAACTCCAATGGCCTTGCATGCAACAAAGAAAGGAATCCCAAAGGCTGTCACGTAGCCTGAGCCAATGCTGTAAAACGTGACACCTCTTATTCGCCAAATGGGGTGGCGACACCATACATTTTTGTACTATTTCGCCAAGTGAGATGGCGCCTCCCTTACTGTCCAATCGTGATACATGCATGGGCTGCCACCTAGCCTGCAAGAGTGACACCTTACATTTTTTGTAAATGCATGCATGCATATGTGTAACACCCTAAGCATGCAAATGTGACACATCGCAGGCATGCAACCACTACATCAAACTTATTTGCCTATAAATACATACCTTATGAAACATCTCTCACACCCACACAACTCTCACTCTCTGCTACGAAATATTTCTTAAGTCTATCATACTCTCTATTTCTTCCTAAGTCTTTCATTCTCTCAAGCATTCTGAACAATGGCCCTTCTAACAATGGGAGATACTCACAGAGGCACAAGGGAAAACATTGCTGCATTTGTAAGTCTCTTCTTTGGTTATACATTTTTCATACTTCAAATAATGTGTTGTTCATCTTAATTAATCTTACTCTTGTTTAATTATGATCTCAGGATACACAAAGATTCAGAATCTGTTCGCACAAATACCTGGCTCCCGACCCATTTATCGTCCCTTATCTGGAATATGCAGGTTTTGGACACGTGATAAAGATCTCCAACTGCACCATTGACTCCAAATTCATTCTTGCAATGTTGGAGAGGTGGAGACCGGAGACCCATACATTTCACCTACCAATAGGTGAATGTACCATCACTCTTGAAGATGTGTACATGCTACTGGGCCTCCCTATCGACGGTAAGGCGGTGAACGGGTCGGTTCAACAACCCAACTCATAGTGTGAAGAACTGTTGGGTAGGGGCATGGTAGAAGGTGGTGGAGCAAGAGGGCAGGGAATACTACTCACTGACCTGAAACGGCATTATGCAAGTATGGAATTAAATGAAAATTCCTCAGAGAATGACCGAGTAGTAAAAGCCCGAACGTATATTATGATACTTTTTGGTACATTTTTATTTCCCGAAAGTACGGGAAATAGTGTAAATTTTATGTACTTACATTTACTAACAAATTTTGATAAAACTAGAAAATATAGTTGGGGTTCTGCAGTATTAGCCCACCTGTACAGTTCCTTGTGCAAAAACGCAGTCAAGGAAAAATGTACATTTTATGGGTGCGCATTTTTACTACAAGCCTGGGGTTGGTGGAGGATGGAGTCCTTAAACCCCATCAACAACAACACTTTTGGTTTCCCTTACGCAACAAAGTAAGTCATTAAGTTATAGCATTTATAACTATTCTTCTCTTTCCAAAATATATGCTAAAAATAACATGTTTCTCATTTCCTTTAGGTACTGCGTGAGGGGTATGGATTACGGCAAGAATCCCAGATTCAATGTCGCACTCTACCGGAATCTGTTGGATCACTTAGGCCCAGATGACGTACGTCGTAGCTTTTAACTTTTGTTCATTTTAATTATTTATACATTACTTTTGCGCTTACCTGATTTAAATTTTATCGCAGTTCGTCTGGAGACCATATTTGGGTTTGGACCATTCTCCAAATCCAGAGGATGCAGCAACTTGGACTGCAAAGACTGCACTCATTCAGTTCAACATTGTGGAGATGCACCACAACGACCGTGTGAAGATGCAGTTCGGAATGATCCAAGAGATACCAAGTGATCCAACAGATTTGTCCCCCTGGCATCTAAAAAGGGTCGACGCCCAGTGGAATCTTACCAACTGGAAAGACTTTGCTCCAGAATGGTGTAAAATGTGGCAAAGGCGTCACCGCTACATCTTGCAATCCCCGGTTTTCCTTACTCAAGGTAACATGCGACACACCGATCAATATATGTCGTGGTACAGGTCGGTTAGTAACCCAGATATGCACGTGTCTCATCCGAGGTACTTGGTTGACCCACGCACACAATGGGCACAACCCTCGATTCCCCACCAACAAACCCAAAATCCATCAACCTCAAACCAACCCCCAAGAAGAAACAGACCAACAAACACACAACCACATTCCCCACCACAACACAACTACAATCAAATGCCGTACTACCAACCACAATCACCGCCAAACTACCAATACCCGAATATGCCTCAAACCCAACCACAATACCAACCCCAATACCAGCAAACCCACATACCACATACACAATTTCAGTCTTCCACATATCCCAATATGGCGCCCTCAACATCCAGCCTTAGCCCTGATATGGGAATGTCAGAAGATTATGACCAAGCCGACCAAACCTACCATCAACCACCATATCACCAAACAACCCAACATCCACAATACCAAACACCCCAAGATCCATTTCCTTTCTACCCCCCATACTCAGACGACCAATGCTACCGACCAACCATGGAACCCCACCCACCGCCAACACGACCAAACTTCGAGGGTATGGGTAACCGACTGTACCAGAGCGGATCTTCGAGATATGGAGATCTTACTGATTTTATGGATTCGGATCGCATTGACTTCGCTGGGCCATCGACCTTGCCGCAGCAGGAAACGAGACGGCACCCAGCAAGAGAAAGGCGAGGACGGGGATGCGGAACTGGGGGTCATTACCGGGTTCCTGGGGATCACTGATGTATCTTTTTTTTTCCCAGTATTTTTTGTATCCATTTTTTTACTGTTCTTTAAATGTAAAACAGTTGAATGTAATTATTTTTTTTAAATAAAAAATCCATTTTGTTTATCTCTGTATAATACGCAACGCGCAGGAAAGGAAAAAAAAAATTTTTTTTTGACCTAATTTTCTACATAGGCGCCATCTCACTTGGCTTAGGGCTTGCCCTAAGCACTTAGGCGCCAAGTGAGATGGCGCCTCCCTTAAAAAAAGAGGAGCATGCGCCAAATGAGATGGCTCCTCCTTTGTGGAGCCATCTCAAACATGGTTATTTGCGTAATTTTTTCCGAAACCCGGTTATTTGCGAAATATTATTTTAATACTTGGTTATTAATAAAAAAAATTCGAAACCATCATTCCATGGATTTCTTGGCCAAGATTTAACCTAAATCCATTCTAATATATATGCACAAGCTAAACCTAATGCATTGGACGGGAAAGCTGCTGCAGAAAGGCCATAACCAATTCCAAAAAATTCAAGAAAACTTGAAAACCATTTTCCACATTCCAAGCCAATTCAAAGCATTATAGTGATTCAAATACATTGCTGGGAGTGGGAGGAACGATTTGCAATCAAAACCAAGCTTCATAGCTCAAGAAATCGTTGCAAACAGTTTCACGGTTTGAAGCATTTTTCCAAAATCGTATACTTTGATTCATGCATATTTAATGTGCTATTGTGATTGTTTTGTGTTAATAGGACTCATACGAAGCTAATGGTGTGGTTTAATTGCATTGAAACGCCCTGAAACAGAAATTGCCATTGATGATTTCTAGGTTTCCAAGCTTTCAAATTAGGGCTTTATTATCCAGGAAAAATCAGAACCCCTAATACATATGGTTGGATTCGTTAGGTTGAGACGAATTCAAATCACATGTCGCGAAATATTTATATAGCCTAGGATTCTATTCGCTATTTTTCCTCATGCCAAATTGTGGGGGTTAAAAACCCCCGCTATCTATTTGTTCTTTTTACAGGGAAACGAGGAAGATGACTGCGTGTTGGTTCATGATTGGACAATTCAAATGGCGCGCGTATTTTTCTTGGGTCCAGCATAATTATTATTCTTGATATATTATATTCACCTCTTGTTATTATAACAAAAGCAAGCAAATGGCTCAGTGGAGGACGTGCTGGCATGTAACCATTGGGACCTGGGTTCGATTCCCAGGTCCCCCAAACCTTTGTTTCTATTTTTTCTTATATGATCACATGCAGGAAAAACAAAAGAGTCCACCATATACCTCCAGTGCTCAGCATGCCAAGTGGCTACGTGCACAAATCAGAAGGTCATAAGTGGATGACCACCATACTCCAAGTCAAGGCGTATCATAGACAATCAGAGAAAGTCAACCAGGCTTGAGCTTATGGGCCAGAAATTCCAGGCCTCACCTCCTAATGGGTCAACACACCCCCCTGGGTTCTTCTTTTTTTTTTTCTTTTTTTTTTCTCTTTTATATTTTCTTTTTAATTATTTTCTTTTACTAATTATTATTATTGATTACTATTATTATTATTTAACTAACAAATAATTATTTTTATAATTAATTCAGAAAATGTAAATATTTTATTATTATCATTATTTATTAATTTCACTATTAATTATTTTGTAAATAAATACTAATATAACTAATTTAGTTTAATTAGGTTTAAATTTTAACTTTTTTACAATAAATAAAATTAGCCTAGCATTAGGGTTTTGACAATTTTAATTCCTTTTATTTTATTTTCATTAAAGACATAAAAAACACAAAAAATACTTTTTTTCTTTTAATTATTTAATTAATTAGTAAATTAGGTTTAATGCAAAAAAGGACCAAAATTCCATTCTTTTCTCAAAAAGGGTCAAAACCCTAAGGACGTCCCGATTCAATTTCTTTCGCGCATTATTATTATTTTGGTTATATTCATGTAACTGCTCCGAGGATGTAATAGATAATTAGGGCTTTTACCGCTTTCTTTACTTTCTCGCAATTTACTTTTCCAAAGGGTTATGTTTTTGGCGATGTAAATACCCGACGCCTTGTAATAGCGTAGATTCACTTTCCGCAATTTATTTTCTGCACAACTATTAACTGTTAATTATGCATGCAAGACTTGCCTGAAAATTAAAACCAACTCGTAGCTCACCATAATACATGTGCAAAGATAATTTAACATGAAACCTGACACACGTGCACATGCCACTCCTAGGGTACGCCTCACTTGGTTGCCTCGACATGGTCATTAAGTATAGGGTGTTTTAGAGGTCTCCCTCCTGTCTAAAGATCCAGTTGCCTCGAAACGGTTGCCTCAGATAAAAAGGATCTAGGACATTAGGGTTACCGCTAAGGCATCCTACTATTGCTTTGGTGACCACACATGTCCCTATAATCGAATTGACCTGAATAACTCCAACGAGGGTGCTACCTACTTCTCAATAGTGGGATAGTACTATCGAAAGGACATTTACACAGCTTAATTCCTTGAGTAGGTAGATTTCTCCTGGGTACTTGCTCTTTCAAAAACAAAAACAACTTTTCGCACTTACACTTTCAAACAAAAAGTTTTCAAACAAATACTTCATACACTCTTGAGGACTGATACAAGAGTTACCTAGAAGTTTTTCAAACAAACTTTTTCAAAACCCACAAACACAAGAAAAGTAAACAATTTTTGAAAACATAGTGAGCAAGTACCTAAGAGCCCGTGGATAACCACGGATAGAAAGGGTGCTAACACCTTCCTTTTCTATAATCTACCTCCCGAACCGAGAAACATCTCGAAAAGGAATTTTGCTGTGCTTTTGTCCTTTCCTTGTTGGAGAAAATAAAAGACGGTGGCGACTCTTGCTTATAGCGACATTTCGCGAAACCAGCATTTCAAAACAGTAAGTTCTATTTCCATCGATCACAGATAGCAACTTTGTTGGCCCAATAGTAGCTGATCCAAGTGGACTTTTGTGATCCAATACACATGCATTGACCTGGCTTTTGGTGCTCCTCTGATGCTGACCACCAGATCTGGCCATCTGGCGTGTTGAAGAGTGAGGCACATGGTGGGTGATGGATTTGAATGCACACCAGATTACCTGAAAAATAAGAAGAAAATGCAAGTTGCTGGAGGCAGGGATCGAACCCCTGACCTCCAGCCTTTGGAACCTTGAACGCTGATGTGGCTGCCATTGGAGCGCGTTGTTGTTTTTGTTACAATAATACAAATGAAATAATATATATAAAACAAAGTCCATTGCCAGAAAATAAAAAGAACGCGCGCGTAATTTGAACAAGCCTATGGATGGATGACAAATCATCATCCATGTCCCTGAACCGTTGCCAAAAGCTCCAATGGCTATACCTACGGACAGAGGTCCGTCGCTATAAGTCTGTCTCCTTCCAAAATCCTCTACAAGCCATGAAAATGCCTTCTAACACCATGGTTAGACTCGTCTCAACCTGTTGATCACAACCATGGCCATTATCATGGCCAATTTTTCCTGAAACAAAAAAACCCAAAAACACGAACCAAACCCTAACAATCGTGGTTCTCCATATAAGTCAAATAAATGCAATTGGTTATTATGAAAAGCTTGAAAATGATGTGAGGGTTAAGAATATGCAGTTATTTCATTCAATGGATGCAAGAATAGTGATTTTCGATTTCAAGAATATGGAGGATTCGTGGACTACTTACAGTGCACTAGGAGGTCTGAGAACGCGTGGTTTGGATTGGGTTAGCTTGTGAGAGTTTCCAGGAAGCGATTGGGATACTTGCCAAGCCCTGAAACCACCTCTAACCTTGATTTCGATCCCTCACTTTTTCTTTTTTTTGCAAGTTTGGTTCTGCCTCCACAATTGCTCTCCAACCCTAATTCTTGTGTCTTTCTCTTCCTTATGTATTGCTCAGTGTATTAGGGTAACAAACTTTGTCCAAATCTTCCTACATTGATGCTTGGATATTTGATTTGATCTCCTTTTACAAACTTTCCAAATTGGTTTGATTTCAATCTTTTTTGCACATAATTCATTTGATACGAGTTTGATGATGGCTAGCTGCATAATGGAACCTGAAATCAACACAAAATCTTTATTATCAATGCCTTTGGATTTTTATTTGATTTATTTTGATTTAAATCAAATTAATTCAAATAAAATCAAAATAATTAATAAAAAAATTATATGGACACATGGCCAAGGCTGGGGAACTAGGGATACAATGCAAACTCAAAACAAATTAAAAAGAATGGGCCCATTTGGCAAAATTTGAAGTTTTGGGGATAGTTGACTTTTGGCAATTTTGCAAAAAAATCCAACTTCAATAATGCATAACTTCTTCAATTTTGAACTTTTGGAGGTGTTATTGGACTTTTTAGAAAGATTGAGATGTACTATAATCAACCCTTTTTGTATCATCTCATTTTTATATTCCATTCTTAAGTTAGAAGCTTTGAAAAAAAAGGTGTTTTTGTTGACTTTAAAAATGACCTATAATGTCCAAATTCATAACTTCTTGTGAGTGCATTTTTTGATCTTGGGATATGAAGATGGATTGTATGGAATTGCATATTATTCAAAATTATATTTGTATGGGTCATTTCTCATAAAGTATAAGAAAGTTATGCTTGGTCAAAGTTGAGTTGACTTTTCCTGCAAAACCCTAATTTAGCAACTTTTGAATCTTGATGAATTTTGAGCAATCCTTGATGAATCATGATCAAACCTTGATCAAATGATGAAATTTCCTTCAAAATGAGAATGTTGACAAAAAATATTGATGTTTGACTGTTTGTAGGTCACAGTTGACTTTTGCCCTAACACAGTCGACTTTTAGACCTTTGAGCAATTGACTGAGCAAACTTCCTCTGCAAGGCTTGAAATTTGACATGGATGATCTTGAGAACATATTAGGACCTTGGGGAGCACTTGAGGTCATTTTGACTCAAGGATATTGATGCAACACAAAACCCTAATTTGGGGTAGACTGCTTTAGGAGAGAGCTTGTCTGACCAACTCTTGGACTATCTTGAGCAACTTGGAGATTTTTCTTGCAATGTTTTGAGAAATATGGGAGGGAAAATTTTGGGGTACAACACATCTCATCTTCATTATTCTGTACAAAACCAATGCAACGACCAACACAACTTCTGACCAACACAACTTCTGACAACACAACTTCTAACCAACACAACTTCTGACCAACACAACTTCTGACAATACAACTTCTGACAACACAACTTCTGACCAACACAACTTCTGACCAACACAACTTCTGACAACATAACTTCTGACAACACAACTTCTGACCAACACAACTTCTGACCAGCACAACTTCTGACCAACATAACTTCTGACCAACACAACTTCTAGCCAACACAACTTCTGACCAACATAACTTCTGACAACACAACTTATGACAATACAACTTCTGACAACACAACTTCTAACCAACACAAATTCTACCATCAGAACTTCTACTTTTTACTAATCCTACTATTTTTATTCTTAGCCTGATATCAACTTAACTAAAAGCAGTATGACTAACTCTATCCCCAATTTAATTAAATAGGCATACTCCTTCTCCTTGCAGTGTGCCACTCGGTACTCTTTATCATCACCATGTTCCTTGCACATTCCTTTCCTAATTTTCCCAGCACGTTAAAACACAATATGGTATATTGGGATTTTAGTTACTTTTTACTACCTATACATGTATAGATGTGATATCACATCACTAAAGCTAGTACACATATATGTATTCACTAGCTGCAAATTAATAATATATGGTAGTAAAATCATTTGGTACATTCTAACTACTTTATATTATAATACATGGGTACCAGTAATTAACTTTCTCTGTTATCCTTCACGTAGTCTCGATTACAAATCTCCTTCTTAATTCCAACCAATACCACATATATTTTATAGAAACTTAATAATTATACTAACCTAGAACAATTTTTTCCATAATCAATTAACCTCAATAATTTCAATATCAATCCACAGCAATTAAACACAACCAGAAACAACAATTGATCCATGGAAAAATTCATATACGTAATCTCACATATCAAACATCGTGAACCCAATTATAAAGTCGGAACCCCACCCTTACCTTGGATTGAAGGTCGCTCTATAATCTTCCGGTTGAATTCCTGTTCTGCTTTTTTCCACTTTTCCAACAGCTTGCACGTTCTCCTCTCAATCCTTATTCTTCTACTTAATTATATACATCTTCACAAATATTCCAAAAATAATTTAATTAAATAATTAATTAAATTACGGGCATTACAACTCTCCCCCACTTAGAATATTTTCGTCCTCGAAAATTTACCTCAATCAAACAATCCAGGATAGGAGTCTCACATCTTGCTCTCCAACTCCCAAGTCATGCTTTCACCAGCAGCTCCTAGCCAAACCACTTTAACCAAGGCAATCTCTTTGCCCCTCAGAGTCTTCATTTCACGATCCACAATCCGTACAGGCATCGTCTCCACCGTAAGATTATCCCGTACTTGCACATCATCCATATGAATCACATGAGATGGATCTGAAATATACTTCCGAAGTTGCGACACATGAAACACATCATGCAAATTCGAAAGATTAGGCGGTAAAGCCACTCTATAAGCAACATTCCCCACTCTCTCTGAAATCTAATACGGTCCAATAAAATGAGAAGTGAGCTTCTTAGACTTCAATGCTCGCCCAACACCAGTCACAGGTGTAACTCTCAAAAACACATGATCACCAGCTTGAAATTCTAAATCCTTCCTTTGCTTGTCATGATAACTCTTCTGTCTACTTTGGGCATATTTCATCTTCTCTCGAATCAACTTCACCTTCTCCGTAGTCTCACGAACAAGTTCAGGTCCAGGTACTACACTTTCACCAGATTCATGCCAACATAACAGAGTTCTACATCTTCGACCATACAACGCTTCAAAAGGTGCCATCCTAATACTGGAATGATAACTGTTATTATAAGTGAACTCTATCAACGAAAGATAAGTATCCCACGAACGTCCCTGCTCAAGAACACATGCCCTCAGCAAATCTTCCAACGATTGAATAGTTCGTTCAGTCTGACCATCTGTCCGAGAATGATATGCTGAACTCAACCTCAACTTAGAACCCAACGCTTCTTGTAAACTCTTCCAAAAATCAGAAGTAAATCTTGGATCTCTATATGACATAATGCACAAAGGAACACCATGTAGCTTCACAATCACACTAGAATAAATCTCAACCAACTTCGACACTGGAAAGCTGATGTTAATAGGAATAAAATGAGACGACTTTGTAATCCTATCAACAATCACCCAAATCGAATCATGTTCTCTTAAAGTGTTAGGCAACCCTATCTCAAAGTCCATTGAAATTCTATCCCATTTCCATTCTGGAACTTCCAACGGTTGCATCAATCCTGCAGGCGTCTGATGTTCAACTTTCGACTTCTGACAATTCAAACATGCATACACAAACTGAGCCACGTCACTCTTCATCCCAGGCCACCAAAACAAACCTTTCAAATCTTGATACATCTTTGTAGCTCCTGGATGAATACTCAACTTACTTCTATGACTCTCTTCAAGTATCACTTTCTTCATCTCAACATCATCAGGAATACAAATTCGATTATGAAATCTCAATACACCTTACGTATCTAGCTTAAAATCACTATTCTCAGACTGATCGATCCCATACAAACGCTCTACCTTTACAAGTCAACTTAGTCAAGGGAAGTGACAACTTAGAAAACCCTTCGATAAACCTTCTATAATAACCAGCTAATCCCAAGAAGCTTCTAATCTCAGTAGCTGACTTTGGAGTTTCCCATTGCAACACAACATCAACCTTCGATAGATCTACAGCAATGCCACTACTTGAAATCACATGACCAAGAAAACTAACCTCTTTTAACCAAAACTCACACTTGGACAGCTTTGCATACAACTTCTTCTCTTTCAAAACTTGCAATACTACTCTTAAATGTTCAGCATGCTCTTCTTCTGACTTAGAGTAAATCAAAATATCATCAATGACCACCACTACAAACCGATCCAAATAAGTATGAAAGATACGATTCATATATTCCATGAATACTCCCGGCGCATTAGTAACACCGAAAGGCATCATTGAATACTCATAATGTCCATAACGCGTTCTGAAAGCCTTCTTCTGGATATCTTCATCCTTCACTTTAATCTGATGGTAACTCGGCCTCAAATCAATCTTACTAAACACACAAGCATCCACCAATTGGTCCATCAAGTCATCTATTCTTGGAAGCAGATACTTGTTCTTAATCGTCACTTTATTCAACTGTCTATAACCAACAAAAAGTCTCATACTTCCATCTTTCTTCTTCACTAACAACACTGGAGCACCCCACGGCGATACACTTGGTCTTGCAAACTTCTTCTCAAGTAACTCTTCCAATTGTTTCTTTAACTCTGAAAATTCAGATGCAGACATCATGTATGGTGCCATAGACACAGGTCTAGTACCAGGTACAAGATCAATTGAAAATTCAACTCCCCTCTCTGGCGGTACATCAGAAATCACATCAGAGAAAACTTCAGGAAATTCACACACCACCTGCAATTCCTCAATTATAGCTTGAGTCTCTACAGATAGTGATGCCATCAACGAAAACATATGTACTTCCTCTTGCATCAACTTCCTCAACTTTCTAGCAGACAACAAACCATCTTCCTCTCCTTCAGGAGTAGAAAACTTCACAGACTTGTCATAATAGTTTATATGAACATAGTTATGCTCTAACCAGTTCATACCCAAAATCACGTCCAAACCTCTTAACGGCAAATAAACCAAATCAATAACAAAGTCTCTGTCGAAGATCGACAAGGGACACTTCAAACACACAAAAGAAGTAGTCACCGAGCCCTTGGTTGGAGTATCGACGACCATTTCTCCATTCAAAGAAGACAACATAAGACCCAATCTTTCAACACAATCAGCATTAATAAAATAATGCGTAGCGCCAGTATCAATAATAGTAATTAAAGGAGTACTATTAATGAAACATGTACCTCTGATAAGTTTGTCCCTAAAGCAAACACCTTTCCACTAGATTGAGCTCTTTTTGGTTTCGGACACTGGCTACCAATGTGCCCTTCTTCTCTACAATTGAAACAAATCACATCTTTGTGTTCACACTCAGATACAACATGTCCGTTCTTGCCACAACGGAAACACCTCTTCACTTCAGTAGTGCACACATTACTCTTGTGTCCAGGTTTCCCACACTTAAAACAAACCACACCAGCAGGAGCATCTCCCCCACTAGTCCTCTGACTCTGAGCAACTTTCTGTTTACCTTTACCAGCTGGGGCATCATAAGGCTTACCACGATTCTGTTGGTGCTTACCCCTCTTCTCAATGATAATCTTGTAATGAGCATTATTATCCTCTTCATAAATCCTGCAGCTATCAACCAAATCAGCAAAAACACGGATTTTCTGGTATCCAACCGCCTTCTTAATCTCCGGGCGCAACCTGTTCTCAAACTTAATACACTTCGAAAACTCAGCATTTGCTTCAGTGTAATGCGGATAAAACTTAGCCAACTCAGCAAACTTGGCAGCATGCTCAACAACTGACATATTTCCTTGCTTCAGCTCAAGAAACTCAATTTCCTTCTTACCACGGACATCTTCAAGAAAGTACTTTCTCAGGAATTCCCTACGGAACAGGGCCCAAGTGACATTCTCACCTGCAGCTTCTAAATTCTGACAAGTCTGATACCAACTTTGTAACACCCTAATTCTACCCCAGAAAATTATATAAATAAATCAAAGTTATAAAATTCAATCATGCAAACAAATTGGGACGTCACAGATTCTTCTATCAAAAATTCATTGCATTCATCATGGATATATAACACTTTCAAAACATCGGATGAACCATCATAACATCTTTAATTAAATAACTCAACATATACGCAACGAAATTCTCAATAACAATTTTATCATCAATACAACAACTTCAAAACAACACAATTTATTAATAATCAACAATCAAAAACAACAAGCGTTCATCCCCCCGAGTAGTACATATAAGAGAAATGACACTGACTCGAACTACCAAAGGTATACAGACTTCACTCTCGATTACCTGCATGTTACCAACATAAGGGCAACATTCAAATAGAAGGGGTGAGATATCTAACAATATAATAAAGCGCATAATAATTAATATATTAAATTATATCAATAACATCACCACTTCTCATCTCATAATCAACAATAATTACAACGTATATACACATTCATCAACATCAAAATACACTTATTTATGCAATCATATAATGCGACTCAATACTATGCAAATGCATGTGGTACCATTGGAGCAGAACTCCCATCTCAAAAATTTGCCAATTAATAGAGGCATCAACAAGGCATAAGCCTTTATCTCAAAATTCGCCAATACAGGCCATCTCAACGAGCATAAGCTCCATCTCAAAAATGCAATGTATGCGACACAACCATGAATGTAATAACAACACCCAAGTTAACAACATCTCAAATTAACAACATCTCAAAAGCATCTCAAATTAACAACATCTCAAAAGCATCTCAACGTCTCTTCATCAACATCTTATATCATCATAATAATTCATCAAACATCATTTATTTATTATAAATCATCAACACAACATCATTAATAACTTCTCACTAACAACTCAGTTGTACATTAATACCACAGTAGTTCATACTGCTATTCTGTAATCCTTACATCATTACTGTCACTAATCCAACTGTTATAATTCAAACAGCAACTTCTAGGCATCTCATCTTCATAATTTTGTACAAAACTAATGCAACGACCAACACAACTTCTGACCAACACAACTTCTGACAACACAACTTCTAACCAACACAACTTTTGACCAACACAACTTCTGAAAACACAACTTCTGACAATACAACTTCTGACCAACACAACTTCTGACCAATACAACTTTTGACAACACAACTTCTGACAACACAACTTCTGACCAACACAACTTCTGACCAACATAACTTCTGACCAACACAACTTCTGACCAACACAACTTCTGACAACATAACTTCTGACAACACAACTTCTGACAACACAACTTCTAACCAACACAACTTCTACCATCAGAGCTTCTACTTTTTACTAATCCTACTATTTTGATTCTTAGCCTGATATCAACTTAACTAAAACCAGTATGACTAACTCTATCCCCAATTTAATTAAATAAATATAATCCTTCTCCTTGCAGTGTGTCACTCGACACTCTTTATCATCACCATGTGCCTTGCACATTCCTTTCCTAATTTTCCCAGCACGTTAAAACACAGTATGATATATTGGGATTTTAGTTACTTTTTACTATCTATACATGTATATATGTGATATCACATCACTAAAGCTAGTACACATATATGTATTCACTAGCTGCAAATTAATAATATATGGTAGTAAAATCATTTGGTACATTCTAACTACTTTATATTATAATACATGGGTACCAGTAATTAACTTTCTCTGTTATCCTTCACGTAGTCTCGATTACCAATCTCCTTCTTAATTCCAACCAATACCACATATATTTTATAGAAACTTAATAATTATACTAACCCAAAACAATTTTTTCGACAATCAGTTAACCTCAATAATTTCAATATCAATCCACAACAATCAAACACAACCAGAAACAACAATTGATCCATGGAAAAATTCATATACGTAATCCCACATATCAAACATCATGAACCCAATTATAAAGTCGGAACTCCACCCTTACCTTGGATTGAAGGTCGCTCTATAATCTTCCGGTTGAATTCTCGTTCTACCGTTTTTCCACTTTTCCAACAGCTTGCACGTTCTCCTCTTAATCCTTATTCTTCTACTGCTTCTTTATTTCTATTCTTTTCTTTCTAACAATAATAAAATAACCCTATTATTATTTATTCCTTATTAGGCTCAAATTAATACAC
This sequence comes from Vicia faba, assembly GCA_948472305.1. Lineage (NCBI taxonomy): Eukaryota > Viridiplantae > Streptophyta > Magnoliopsida > Fabales > Fabaceae > Vicia > Vicia faba. The sequence continues at coordinate 414,124,439 of OX451740.1, read as the reverse complement.
CCCATTATTACTTTTATTCCTTCAAAAACAAGCCCACATCCAATAATATTATAATTTTAATATTATTTCTCCACTTAATAAAATAAATCAAATTAATAATAACACATCTTCACAAATATTCCAAAAATAATTTAATTAAATAATTAATTAAATTACGGGCGTTACATTTTCTGCCCAGCAAAACTGCTGTCCTTAAAAACCAAATCACTAGATTTAACCAAAACCTGGGAGAATCAAATTTTGAAGCATGGGAGAGATACAAGGACCTGTTAAGATCATGTCCACACCATGGCCTAGAACAATGGCTAATCATCCACACCTTCTATAATGGACTCCATTACAACACAAAGATGTCTATCGATGCTTCCGCTGGTGGCGCATTGATGAATAAACCTTACCTAGAAGCATGCGCTCTCATTGAGGACATGGCCCAAAACCATTACCAATGGGGAACAAAATGAGTTACGGTAGAGAAAAAGGAGACCCAAAGAAATATTTCAGAATGCGTACAAAGTGTTTGTTTTTTTGAAAATATTTCAGAAGATTGTTTGTGAAAAAATGCTCTTTGTGAGCAAGCGATTACGAGCTATCCACCCTTACTCCAAAGTCTTTCGTGTTATTTTCCTCCTCCTATTTCTTTAGATAGTTTTGTCCTATCATTAGTTAGTAGGAATCCCTATCGATGGATGTATGAGGGACAGACGCGGGTCATTGTTATGGTCATAGAAGGTAGCATATAGGGATACCTTAGCAATTCGGAGGAACTATCATCATATATTTGTAGGCAGTATCGAGGGACAAGATCATTTCTCGTAGGCAAGTTCAAGAGACATCGCTGGACTATGATCTTTATGATGATTTTAACCGAGGTTATTTGCTAATGGTATCCCTACGTTCGAGGGACATGACTATTGTTGTTCCGAAGGCAACAGAGAGAGACCACCCTAGAGGTGTGTGTATGTGTGTGGAAATGATTCAGTTCAGTTTATTTATCTTGTTTATTTAGGATTATCTAGTGTTTAATTTTAGATCTTGTCATTCATGCCTAGTTACTATATAGTTATATATACATACAAGCATACATAGTATAGGTGCGGAAATTAAAGTGCGGGACAATAAACCTAGGCTATTACACCCCATTGACAGTTACATAATGTGAAAAAATGCAAGAAAAATAAACTAAGCTATTACAAAATCAATCGTGCGACCTATACATTTGTTTTCTAGAATTTAAATAGCAAAGAAAAAAAAAGAAATTAGAAGAAGGTATTTAAAACCTAAAAAAAAATTCTAAGTGTTAGGAAAATATTTTTGATGTTTTTATTTATGGAAAATAATTAAAGTGATAATGAAATAATTAAAACCTAATTATTTCTACTTTTTTTCTTTTTTTAAAGAAAATCAGGTTAATAATAAAAAAACTCTAATGTCTAATCATTTTTAAATAAAAATTCGTTTTTGTATTTTAATTAAATAAAATAAATGGATAAAAATAAAAAATTAAATACAAAGAATATAAAAAATTATATATTGGGCCTGGTATGAAGAAAATTGAAGGGTGCTGAAAGGAAACAAGTTTAGGCCCAAGATGCTAGTGTGGGATCTAGTGTGACTGGATCCAAGAGGTTCACCGTGTGTTTGTAGATCTGGAGTCGTTGGATCAGATCTATACAGATCTGATGGTGAGGGATGGCAGGGTGTACGATTGGCTTATGGAAACGTGCTGCATTTGATCTGAAAAAGTTAGAAAATATGAAAAAATCACAAAAGGCAGGGATCGAACCCCTGCATTTGTGCACTAAAGCCTTAATGCGTGTTGTAATGCCACTAGACCATTAGTTGTTTTGCGTTAGTACCACCATCATCAAATAGAAAAATAATAAAATTGGATCAGAAATCAAACAAAATAAAAATGCGCGTGTTAGTGGGCCTTGGTTGTTTGAATGGACGAATCATATGCGTGGATTTTAACATGTTGGCCCCGGGAGGGTCAAACTACCATACATGGAGGTTGACCTCCTTCTTCTCCGATCACCTAAAAACCCTATCCTGCAAAATAACGTGAATCAAAACCAAAAATTAAGCCTACCCCCCTAAATCAGGGTCTGCGAACTCAGTGGTTCCCTCCGTTTGTCCAGAAAGCGCCTGCAAGAAGAGATACGAGGAAGCTGAAGCTTCATGCCCTAATAGTGGCGTTCTCTTATCCCTGTATCAAACCTTTCAAATAATGGTTCAAAATTTTTCTAATGATCATTATAAATATGTATGCATGTATCACGTTGATTGATATTACATGAATCAAGAGTTTAAGATCAAGAAAGTTTACCAAACCGGAGCTACATGACTGGCACGTTCTGGGATCACTTGAGCTTGAGTACTGACTGGGAACGACCTTTGGAGTCCTCAGGAGTATGAATGAATTCTTGGAATCGATTAAAAACTGCTGGAGACCAGGGTTTGGTTTTGCCCTAAATCTTGAATTTTGAGAGATTTTTGAAGTGGTTCTTGAGGCAATAACTAATCGTCCTGTTGGTCTGAGTCATTGTGGTATTTATAAGGAATGGGATTGAATCAAAAAATATGGCATAATATCATGCAATCATGGCCAAAATCAAACAAAAATCAAAGAAATACATTCATCCATCGTGTGTTTGAGTACATCATGCCTCTTTGGGCTTACAAAGAAATACAAAAACTCTAAGATAAAAAAGTTGAACGCATCCTCTTTGGTGCGATGTAGGCGTTCAGACTACGCTCCTCATAAAGCTGCTTGATGAGTTCCAGAACTTTCTTCTTGTTGTCATATAATTGGGCCTCGAAAGTGTCTCGCTCCCACTTAAGCTATATCCAATCCCTTTGCAAGTCTTCAAGAGAGGTGGGCATGTCGGGATGCAGGATAGTATATGGAACATCTCCTTCCACAACAGGCTCTTTGATGACCGGGAGAATGAAGGGGTAAGGCATCATAAGACCCTGAACACGTGCTCATACCCATTTGAGATAAGGCTCAAGAGGGATGGAATTCTTATGCCCCAACGTCTTGCTATCTACCTTGTTCAACATCCTCCAAGCTCGGATAAACCTTTGGCGGTGACCTTGATCGTCATCCTCGTAGTCAAATATAAAACCTTGAATAAGAATCTCATGTGGACCATCCCTTCGGGCGTAACCAAACGGTCTTAAGGCTAAGCAGGGGTTGTAGGTGATACCTCCTCTAATGCCAAGTAAGGGGACATTATAGAATCCTTCACAACGGTCGATGGTAGTAACATTCTTTACAGATCGAAAACACCAATGAATGTCTGAATGTTTGAGCGCCATCAACCTATGTGACCACCTTGAACCTTGCTCGTTCTTCAATACAGATTGGGAAAGATGTGAAATAAACCATCTTGTCAAGAGAGGAGTACAACACATGAGAATACCCATTTTCCTCATAGTGCGAGTGTGAAAAGAATGTAGGATGTCTCCTGACGAAGTTGGCACCGAGTTACGAGACATGAAGATTTTGACGGTGTTTACATCTATGAGTTGGTCAGGGTTTGGAAACAAAACCATCCCATAGATGAGGAGAGCCACAATTTCCTCAAAAGCTTGAAATTCTAAGGAGTTCCAACAGTTTTGAGCTTTCTCAAACAAGAACTTGGCTAAGAAACCTTTGACACCGCTCCTTGTTTCCCAAATAGTTGTGACATCAGATGGTTGCAAGTGTAGGGCTTGAGCAATATCTTATGGTTTTGGATCTCTTTCTGTACCGTTGAAGGGTAGTTGATTGATAAAGGCAATCCCCAAAAGTCGGGAGAATTTTTCCAAAGTTGGCACAAGTTGATAATCGGGAAATGTGAAGCAATGGTGTAGAGGATCAAAGAACTGGAAGAGCACCTTCATCACGTCCTCATCAGTGTTGGAGGTAACCAAGTTTAAGAGGCGAACATGTCTTTCGGTAAATGTAGAATTCTCAGGAACCCTTGATACTAACTCTTTAAGTTGAGGAGGGATCCTTACAATATTGACTTAAATGGTTTTCCTGCTAATAGAATCCATGTCCTACAAAATAAAACAAAGGTAAACCCCAAAATCCTTGAAATGGTTAGTGAGTATGAGTATGATGGTATGATGTTTATGATGTCATGTACAAGTAGATATATTTAAACAAAACAAATAAGTCCTTAGGTTTAGGCTTGCATGGAGTCTCATAGGTAAGTACCCTCTTAAAGTTTAGTTGGCTCAAACCTGTCCTAGCAATAGTAACCGGGTTCTAAGGGGGCTCAATATCACTGGTTTGTTTTCTCGGGCATTGTTTCAATGCAAGCCTATTTAATGACGACCGAAATATCCCAAAAACTAAACCTCAATGAGTGTAGTATCGAGTATCTACTAACTTCGGACTGCACCAAAGTCGGTCATCTCACTACATCCTAATGGCCAAGTTGGTCAAGTAAAGGTTCTAGAAGTTAGTTAGTGCTTCATGACATCACTCAGCGGTCCCGTATTCTCCTTGACTACTCAAGGGCTACCAGTACCCACAAATATGTCACACTAACGTAGCTAGTGTTTAGACCACGTCGGTATACCCCGCACAGTTTCCATAATGTATTGCTACTTACTTATAAGGTATCCCAAATCCGGGTAGAGGATTCAAGCACAAACAAAGAACCAAAATGTAAAGCATACAAGTCAAACAATGAAAGCAAATAAATGTGATCTAGCCCTAAGGTAACCCCACTTTTAAAATATTCCCCAGCAGAGTCCCAGTTTTGTAATGCGGTGGGAGAACTGACTTGGTTATTTTGCGTTTGATCGCAAATGTTATGGTTAGCAAGAGTCGCCACCGACTTTTCTTTTATCCAAAAGGAAAGGTTGAAAAGAACAGGAAAGACCTTTGAGATGTTTTCTTGAGTTCGGGGGGTAGATTATGAAAAGGGAAGGTATTAGCACCCTTTTCATCCATAATTATCTATGGGATCTTAGTTGCTTGCTAGATCACTTACTTTTGTTTGAAAATGTGCTTTGTGTGGTTTTTGAAAGTATTTTGAAAATATGCCATCGTTTAGGCAAACTTTGTAAAGATTCTCGTTCATAAGAATGTATACAAAGTGTTGATCCTTTGAAAATGTTTTCAAGTTTGAAAGATGTTTTGAAAATGTCGGTGTTTGTTTTGAAAATAGCAAGAATTTTTTTTGTTTGAAAATGAGCAAGCAACTAGGAACAATCTACCTACTCAAAAGTCCTTCATGTTTATTTCCTCTTTCCTTTGACATTGTTATCTTACCATTGATTTGGTAAGTAACCCTATCTTTGGATGTGAAAGGGACGGGAAAGGGTCATCGTATAGCCATGATTAGCAATGTTGTAATATATCTTAGCATTTTCTTTAAGGGACTAAGATCATTTTCTAAAGGCAACTTTGTTAGCGTCATCGAGGGATTATGATCTTGTATTTTGTTTGTTTTTGCTAAGATACCCCACATGCATAATATGGCCATCTTCTCAAGGCAACAAATGGAGTTAACCCTAGAGGTGTAGTGTGCAAGTTTTTTGATTTCATGCATTATTTTGTCTTGGATTAGGGTTGTCTAAGGATTTATTTTAGTCTTTCCATACACACCATAGTTACTAGCATTTATATTTGAAAGCGGTAAACTGCGGAAAATAAAGTCCTACGTTATTACACCGTTTAGGGGGATAGGGGTACAATTTACAAATGAGGATGGATAAGAGCTTGAATATTACAACCATATTGAGTAGTGATGAAGAAAATATATGAAAATAGATAAACAGTGTAAAAGAATGGAAAACTGCATTTTTGAATATTATGTGTCGACACATGCTCTTTTGCATCGACACATAAGCTTGTATTGCTCTTGTAAGTCCAAATCAAATCAGTACGAGTCGATGCATACGGATATATGTCGACTCATTCCTTGCATGTGTTGACTCATGCATGTCTTGTGTCGACTCATGAGCCTTTTTCCTTTCTGTTTTGTGCCTGTTATAGCAGTATGTATCAACTCATGAGGTTTTATATCGACTCATAATCTGTCCTGCCACTAAAGTGAGTTGTCCCATGTGAGTGTGTGTCGACTCATACTGCAATTTTTTTACTCTATCGTTGTTTTGTTTCATGATGGGGTTAGTTCTAAACACATAAATGACAAGAACGGAAGACAAACAAAGGTTAGCTTCAAGGGGAATGGTTATTACATTTTATCTTAGAAGATGAATCAACTAATGATGCTTGAAATTAAGGGTTTAAAGTCAAGGAGACTTACCTTGAAGTTGGAATCTGTGTTTTGAGCTTGAGTTGCTGCCTATATGATGTATGTGGAGTGTTTGGATAGTTTGTTTGGACAGAGCTTGCAAGGTGTGAGAGTTCCAAAGATTTGGACTTTAAAACTCAATAGTGGAAGCTTTTTTCTTGGACAGTTATGGCTTTTTTGAGAGTATGGGATTTTGATGACTAGTTTACAACAAAACTTATGGCTTTTCTCTCTATTTTTTCTGACCTCTTTCTCTTGCAATTGGCCTCTCTATTTATAGAGAAGGTTTGAGACTTGAAACAACTCAGATTTTGAAAATCACATGTTATGCATTTTTCAAATTCATAAAGACAAGTTGCTTCATGATGAAGAAAGGAGTGAATTAAGGAAATTAACCATGCTTTGCAGGTCTTGTGGATTGCTTCTGATTTTGAGAGATTTAATGTGATCTTTAGAACAAATTTCAAGCTTTGAAAGAAGAGAGTGGTTGGAAAAGTGAAGCTTTATGCAAATGGAAATGTTGCTTTTGCATTTCTAACCATAAATGGTATCAAGACTTGGATAAAGCTTCAAATGCTTGTGTAATACACTTAGGGTTTGTGTAATTGCTTGATTATGCATATATTTGGATATAACATAGCCTGAAAAGAGAGATATTGTAGCTTTGGTTGGAATTTTAGTCAAGTGTTCATCACAAATTCTGCCTTGTAATTCAAGAATGAAACCCTAACTTCATCTCTTCGATTCTCTCACCTCAAAATGACCTCAATGAGTACTTGGACTTTTTGGAAATATTGGAACCTCCCCTACAACTTTCATGTTTTCTACTTTTGTTAAATCAAGCTGGAACTTGATGAAAATTGGCCCATAAGTTGGGACAAAAACCTGACTAAAACTGCTGAAAATTTCACTAAGTGTTTTAGTTTCATGACCATGACTTCATGGATTAATAACTTGAGACCTAAGAATTTCTAAGAGAAGTTGTGCAAATCAATGGTTTTAGATCTCATTGAGATCTACAACTTTCATGTTGAAAGTTTCTTTTGAATCATCTTGCATCATGGTGAAAAATTGGCTCAAAGTTGTGAAAAAATATGAAGTTTTCAACACTTAGAAAAATGATTCAATTAACCATTTTCTAGGTCAAAAATCAGAAATTGCCCTTCTCAGTCAAAACCCTAATTTTGACCATTTTGCCCTTTTGATGATCTGATCAAATTTCTTGAGGAATTGTGGTCCAAGCTTGATCAAATGATACATATGAGTTCATAATGTTTATATGGGTCAAAAATTATGAAGTTTGACTGTAAATTGGCCACATTTGACTTTTTCCCCAATACTGCTGATTTTTAGGTCAACTGATCAATTGACTGAGCAAAAACATGATCCAAAACTTGAAACTTGACATGAGAAATCTTGGGGGTCCATAATGATCCATGAAATTCATATGAGGCATTGAAATTTGAATTATCCTTGTGAAATCTCAAACCCTAATTTTAGTCATCAGTGCTTAAGGAGGTGTCTTGAGTTGATCAATCCTTGTACAGTCTTGAACCAAAGGAGATCTTGTGAGAAAATATTTGATAAATGAGAAGGAAAATTTTGGGGTACAACAGAGGCCATTGACCCAGTGATGGGGGTTCTATAAATACTCTTTTATTCAGGAGAGTCATGTATCTTATTCACAACTCTAATACTCACTTAGCTCTCACTCTTCTGACTTTAGCATCAGAGTGCCTTGCAGATAATCCCCCCTCCAAGGAGCATCCATATCAACAGACAATTGGATCGGCCACACACATACCTCTTTCTGATCCAGGTACGATCAGTGGTGCCGTCTGTGGGAATTATTGTTCCCCATCTTATTCTCCTCTAAAACAGAAGATCAAAACAAAGTACTAAAAATCGATCATGGCTGGTCCAAATGACAAGAATGACACTCTAGATACCATCCTTTTTCCTGCTCGCAACAACGACAACAATGATGAGATGCCTCACCTGAAGAACATCACACCGAGGAAGGACGGGCACACTGCTTCCCCTTTCTCTGAAGACATCCATGAAGATATCACGTTGTACGTAAAAACCCACAGGGACCAAGAAGCCTGTGAGCCAACTCCTAAGACGTTCCAAGCAATCACAGTGCCCTTAAACATCGACCCGATGATGGCGGCTCTTTTTGCAATGGTCAACCAAACGAACTCATTGATCTAGCACCAGAATCAAAGGATTGGAGCATTTGAGAGGGATCACCATTGATGTTCTCCCCCGCTCAGACACCAACGATATGATTCCTGGAGTGCGTCCCTGAGACGGCCAAGCAGACGCTCACCATTAGAGAGGCAGCAACCCTTGGTGACCAAGAAGCGCGATTGGACCACTCCCCGCGAGGGTCGACGCTCCCCGAATACCAAGAAAAGTCGAGCGGGAGGCCGAACAGGGAACCACCAATCACCTCCCCGCAAGATGAAAAGTCGTTCACATGACTCGCTGCCGCACAACATCGGTAGCCCTAGACGAGGAAGACACAGCGGGTCTCAACCATTATCACCGATTTAGAGCGATATAGACGGGCCCCGCGGATCGTTGTCTCGGGAAATCATGGTTGCATTCATCCATGTGTTTACCCTGAAATTTAGTAAACAACCTCTAGTCTTCGAAAACAAAGATAATTTTGGTTACTCACATAATCGACTAGATTGATCCTAGGACATGCGTCTAGTTTTGGTTTTTTATTGTTTCTGTATATTTACTCTTTGTCGAAAAGATGATTATAACGAAAGTAAAGGTAAAACAAAGGCTTTTAAAATAAAGATAAAGAGGCTTTAAGATAAAAAACTGGAATGTAATTGGATTCGACTTAATCTTAAAATGAAACGTAAAAGACTTTGTTTGAATGATAAATGACTTTGAATGAAAAACTGGTGTTTCATACGTACATTTTCAGTAACTCTTTTCTCTAACACTTGGTACTTCAAGTTTATTTAAGTGATTTGTACAAAAGTGAACACATTAAATCCTAACACAAAAGTTATAATTTATACTAATTCGACCATAACGGTCTTTTTCTAAAAGAGTGCCACATTCAATGTTTGCATGCTCTTCGAATCTTTAGGTTTTCACGCGTTCTTTCGGATAAGATCAAACCATTTGAATTCAAATTCTTATTCAATTCGAAGCGCCAAACCAACAACATGACGTGTCGAAACATTCAAATTTGAAACTTTGAAATTTCTTAAGTCCCATGTATTTCGCAACAATAAGACTTTCGCCATCATTCAATATAATTAAGCTATCCACAGTCTGGTCAGTCAAAATCTCTATGGAATATTGTCACATTCCTTTTACAAACTAGCTTTTCTTCTACATTCTTCATTTCTTCCTTCATATTTCAAATTTGTCGAAATTTCTAACTAACACCCCGTCGGACTTGAGAAACCATTGAACCTGGGGACGTATAACGGAACGATTGACCCAGATGACCACCTCGAAAACATATATGCTTTCCTTGACTATCGTTGCATCAGCGGAGCCGCCAGATTCAGATTATTCCTCATAAATCTACGAAAGGGTACCTCAGAGTTGATGTCCATTTTTCATATTCCAACCTCAGAATTAATGCCTATCATTTCTAACCCTAACTTCGGAGTTGACGTTAATTTTTCATATCCCTACCTCAGAGATACTTCCTATCATTTCTAACCCCAACCTTACAGTTGATGCCTATAATTTCTAACCCCAACCTCAAAGTTGATGTCAATCCTTTTTTCACCCTAACTTCAGAGTTGATGATTTTTTCCTAATCTTAGAGTTGATGCCTATCATTTGTAACCCCAACCTCGGAGTTGATGTCCATTTTTCATATCCCAATCTCAGAGTTGATGTCTACCATACCAGCCTCGGAGTTGATGCTTGTCAATTCTAACCCCAACCTCAAATTTGATGTCCATTTTTCATATCCCAACCTCAGAGTTGATACCTATCATTTTTAACCCAACCTCAGAGTTGATACCTATCATTTTTAACCCAACCTCATAGTTGATGTCAATCCTTTTCTTACCCCAACTTCAAAGTTGATGTCAATACTTCTCTTGCCCCAACCTTAGAGTTGACGTCCATCATTTGGTACCCCGTCTCAATACTGATGTTAATCGGATTTCTTTCCCTATTCTCGGTATTAATGTCGATCATTTCTTGCTCCAGTCTCAGTACTGGTGTCAATCATTTCTTTCCCTAGTCTCAGTATTAATGTCAAGCATTCCCAATCTCAGTACTAGCATTAATCCTTTCTCCACTCTCGGTACTAGTGTTAATCCTTACTCCAGTCTCGGTACTGATGTCTATCACTTGATACCCCAGTCACAATACTGATATCTATCATTTGATACCCCAGTCACAGTACTGATGTTACTCTTATGTTTGTCTACAACCACCGAGTAAAGATGATTCTTCCATTGTATTAATACTGTCGTTACATTATAATCTATCATCATTCAACCACTAGCTAATAAACCTTTTACCAGAAAAACAAATCTCTTTTCTCCAGTAGATATTATAAGAAAACAAAACAACATTCTTTCCTTTTCGGACAAATTTCTGGTATTTTATATTTAATCTTCTTCTACCTCAAATGTTCAAAAGGCTTGCGCCAATCTCACTTTCAGGTTTAAGACGATTAAATAGGGACAATTGTCATATCCTGAAATTTGTCCTACTCTTATATATGTTCATCTGGTTTATTGCATTACATTTGCATACTTACCATTAGGTCATATTCATTGCTACACCCATGGGATCAAGGTTCTTAGGGTTCCTCTTGGCTCAAGATTATCCATTAGAAAAGAGTTTGAGTTTCTTAGAGAAAGTTGCGTGGAACATCATGTTCATGAGCCTCTTATTGATACAAGTTCACTGGCTCCTTGGATTTCTCAGGAATCTCTGAGAAATTAGGGTTTGATCTTCAGTCACCATCTCTTAAGTTATTCAATCAGAAATTAGGGTTTGGCCCCTTTTAAGCTGTGAGCTTCATTTTCATCAAGACTTGGTTTCTATGATTAATTTATATCCCAATGTATCAAGTATAACCATTGAATTCATCACAAGATATCTCAAAGCATTGCATTGGATGGTTGGTGAAATTTTGAACTAGTTGACTGAAAAGTCAACTTTTTGACAAAGTCATAAGGCTGAATTTAAAAAAATTATAACTTCTTCATATTTGATCAGAAATTTGTAAATCTTACATCCTTGGAAGGATAAAATTAAGATCTACAAGTTTTTCCTTGTGAGCTCATGTCCAAAAAGTCATTATTTTGAGAGATATTCAGCTTTAGATTTTTGGTCATCATAGAAATTATAGGTCATTTTTCAACTCAGCCAATTTTCGTGAGCAGTTTTTGTGATCATAATGAATTCAAATCAAATTTCTTACAACATGAAAGTTGTGGGAAATCAAATTCCCTTTCCAAAAATTCCTAGTTCACGAGCTAACTCTAAAAATGAACAAGTTATGAATTTTGGAAGTTTATGCATCATTTATGCCATTTTCATGAACCAACTTGGCCAATTATTCATTTCTTGCAAAACAAAGACAATTCTTTTGGCCCAATTATCATTTGGTCATGTACTAACCTTAGTGAAATTGCCAAATCCAGCCATGCACCCCCATGCATTGGATTTGTACCACTCTTCTCAAATTTTCCAAAAATGGCAACTTCTCAAAAGATTCCTCCACTCACCACCCCACGTGCTTATCTTTTGCATACTTAATATGGATCATTAGAGGCCTCTAAAATGCACAAATTATGCAGCCAAATGTACATGAAACATAAACTTGCTCTCCACTCCTCTTTTTAGCCTAAACTTCCATTTATGCCCTCTAAGCAACTTGAGCATCAAAATACCACTCTGCACTCACTCTTGAGGCTTATATATAAGAAGCTTTTCTCATTCATTATCAAAAACACAAGCCCTCTCTTCCCCTCCCACGAAATTCTCTCAAAGAGCATTATCTTTCTTTTCTTTTACAAGCAATTTCTTGAGGAATCTTCAACATAAAAGCTCTTTATTTGAGCTCCAAGAGGAAGAACAAAGAGAAGTTTATGGGTTTCTTGTATTGAATCAAGCTTAAAAGGGCAGTGGACTCTCTCCACTAAGTAAGCATCATTTCTCTCAAATCTTGCATCTATAGATCTATTATTTGCTTGTGTATGTTGTTGAGGATCCACTGAGTCTCTCTCTCTCAAGAGAAAATTCATTGATATTTGTTTGATTTTGTATTTTTGGATCTTAAAGTTATGTTTGATTTTTGATTTTTTGTCAATTTCTCGTCCAGATTTCTCTCTCATTTCCCAACCATTTAAAAAATTTCTTGAAGCAAAGTTGTAAATCTTTTCGAGATCTACAACTTTGATTTTTACACTTTTCAATTTTATTGAGAAATGAGTAAGAAAAATGGATCAGAATATGAGCTGGAAAATCCACAATATTTGTATTGTTTTTACATTTTCTGGGCACGGATTCCAAGGCATTGGGTTTGTCTTTTCCCTATTTCGTCTTTAGTGCCCCATCATTGGGGTAAGCTCATTGGTTAATGCATACATGTGGGTCCCTGCTGAAAGTTTGTTTGAATCTTTGACCACATATATTTTTAACTCAACATAATCTTGTTTATTTTATCATTACTTCTTTTGTTTCTTTAATTTATTTTAATTATTTTTATCGATCTAAAAAATAAAAAAAGGATATAGACTGAAATATAATTGAGTCTATTTTCTAAATGTGATTTTTATTTCATTTTTAACATTTATTTTTTGTTTTTCATATTTTATTTGGTTTAATGTGTTTTATTTGATTTTATTTTACATAGTTTTAGTATAAAATTAATTATGACTTTTTTACGAACTATAAAAATTTACAAAAAATATTTTCATGTTCCTCTTAGTTTTCCTTAATTTTTGGTGGTCTTAGACCTCATTTATTTTAGTTTTTCTTTAGTTTTCAAAATTTGAGAAATAATTTAATGGTTTTTGAGGTTTTATTGCTCTTTTTTGAAGTTTCAATATAATTCAATCATTTCCATTGATCTCAAAATTCCATAAAAATATGTTTGAGCTTATTTAAGATGTTGATATTTATCATTTTTTTTGTTGAATTTTACTTCTGATTTTAATATTTTTTATAATTTTATTTTGTTTAGTAGTCATTTAAGCCTAGTTTTGAGCTAGTATTAATCTTTTGATTTAATTTTTATATCTCCATGAACTTTTAAGTTGAGAAGTGCATGATTTCTAACATGTAAGAAACTTTATTTCCGTTGATCATTTTTGTTTCGATTTTATATCCTATATTTCTATTTTTTTATGGAATTTTATTGTGAATATATCCTTGTGGCCTAGTGTAATTTAGTCAAGTTTCACTCCAAAGCTTATGGACAGAATGTAAGGCCAATCTTTGGGTATGTTATGATCATTTGAGTGCTTTAATGATATGTCAACATGTTTTCATTTATTGGAAATTGTATGTTGATCATTTGGTTTTTACCTTGAGCATAAAGTTTGTGTGGTTTGTAAAACCCTAATTTGATTGCATTTGATATTTAAATGATGTTCTTGTACAATTTTTGGTTGTAATTGATGCTTGGAGGTATGATAAGCTCAAGGATAGTATTTTAAAAAATTGATAGGCATTTTATATCTCTTTTGATCATTTCTCATTTCATTTTGAACTTGATCCTTTCTTATGCTTTTTTGATGATTATGTGAGATATAGTGAATGCACTAGCGCAACATACAAGGAATAAAGCTTCCTTCTCTTTACATTATTATAACAACTTGTTTAGGATCTTAAGTTCAAAACCTTTAAACCATTTAAGCATCGTAACTTGTATTTGTTTATGTGCCTAAATTCATCAAATGTGATCAAGGTTAGGAGTTTGTTTTGATGCATTCTTTTGTCAAATACCTCGATCCATAATGAATGAAGCTTTGTATCTTTGCTAATGACTTCTAAATTCATCATGCCTTTAAGTAATATATCTCATGATTCTATGCCTTTCATTCAATTACAAGTCCATCTTGATGATAATTAAGAGCAAAATTCTCTTATTTTCAACCTTGTTTTCATTTCTTCTTTGATTGGTGATGTCTCAAAGACACATGATCCACCATTGTCACTTCATATGTGACTTGATTATAAAGTAATGGTGTCTTGAAGTCCATGTTCATGGACATTTCTAAGACTACTTGATGCATTTCATTGGTTGTTTGCTTATCGTTCATTAATGAGACTTTGACTTGTCATTTGCCTTGAGCATTTTAAATTGATGTTTCTAAGTCATATAATGATTGATTATACTTGTGTTAGCTTATGACTTCTATGATGATAAGGCCTCTTATGCCTTGCTCCTTTTATCTTTGAGTGATACTTAATTATCAATTCAACATGGTGACCATGTAGGAGCTATAATTTGCTTTCTCCCACCTTGTTTCATTCTTCTTTGATTAGTGATACATCTAAGGTTGAGGATCCATGTTATACTTGATTACTTGAAGTATGATTTCATATAAATGTGAATCATACACTACTTTCATCTATTCTTGTCTCCTTTCTTGTAACATAAGTTAACTCATATCTAGGAGAATGTTTTGATGTTTTCACTAGCTAGTATCTTGAGCACTATCACCTTGTGTATGCCATGATAGATACTTGAGGGTATGTATTTTCTACTGCCTCATTAAGTTTATATTGCTCTCATCTTGATCACTTCTTCTTTGTTGATCATTGCTTACTTGCACCCTTTCTTCATTTACTCAAGAGTACTTATTTGCTTGTCATTTCTTTCCTCTTTGAATAACATGTTTCCTTAGGATGTTAGTTTCATATTCTTTTAGATGTGAACTAACTAGACCTTAGGTTCTTATCCAAGCATGCTAACTTAGGTATAAGTTTCCCTTTCATCCTAACCTTAGGACTATCATTGTATTACAACACTAGGATCTTTAGTCTCCCTTAGACTTTTTCATTCCCCTTTTGCATACTCCTTAAAACTAAAACCTCTTTTTCTTTCAAACTCATAATACACTCTAAAATTAAAAACCCTTTTTCAAGGTAAAAAAACACCAACCAATTCAAACTTATTTTTTCCACTTGGCTTTTCTTTTAAAAACTCTTTTCATAAACGAATGTGTTTTAGCCATTGTGATACGAAGCAAACTCAATGACTTAAGCCTCTTCTACGAGTAACCAACAAGTCAATGTTCCAATATTTGAAATGTCTAACGCATCATTCTTATAAAAAATACACAACGAACAAAAAACATTTTCTAGAAGAACTATGATTGCCTTGATCCTCATTGTACGGTCGGTGGTACGTAGGCATAAAGGTTCACAACCGTGACAGGCACAACCAATAAAAACCTTCTTTTTGTATATACTTTGCATGTATTCCATTTTAGAATTTAGCTTTATACTTATATCTTTATACACCCTTAGATTAGAACAAACTTGAGTGGATACCATGGAGTACCACGGACGTGAGGGGTGCTAATACCTTCCTCTTGCGTAATCGACTTCCTTATCCTTTATCTTGGCCGTGAGACTATTCTATTTCCTTCCTTTAGGTTTATTAAGTATTTACTTTCCCTCTCTTGGGATAAATAACATTGATGGCGACTCTTCTTTTCCCCATATCTTTTGTGCTTCGATGAAAATCCCAGATGCGACACTCATCCTGTTCACGGTAGAGTGCAGAAGAAGAACATGTTGAGTTTGACAACACTAGATTCACTGGGCCCCTTCATCAAGCTCATTTCAACAACTTGGATGAAAGACAAATCTGGCCTGAAAATATTTTCACGTTGAATCCACAAGGGGATTATAGGTACTTTGTGAAAGACATGGAGAAGCGAAAGTGGGATGTCTTGTTAACTCCCCCCACCGAGCTGAATTTTGATGTGATACGTGAGTTCTATGCTAACGCGATTCTGATTGAAGGTGTCTGTTACACTTATTGTTCCTTTGTGTGGGGGAGAGTCGTGTATTTGATAGAAATGTGGTTAGTAAATACTTGGGAAATCCTCTCACTCTTCCAAGGGGTGAACTTTGTGCTTATCATAAAAGGGTTGCAAGTAAGAAATGGAGATTGGATTTAATTGGTGATACCTTGGATCTTACTCCAAATCATGGTTTTTCCTCAACGCTTCCAAACAGACCGTGCACTTCAAAAGAGCTGATATGAATACAAAAGCACAGTTATTTGCGACTCTTTTGTTTTACAATATTAAGCCTAGGAGTCACACTTCAACAGTTCCGATTGATATGGCATGCCTTTTGTACTTCATTATTAAGGGTTGAAAAATTGATGTGGCTTAGATTATATCAAATGAGATTCAAAAAATAGAAATCAGTGGCCATACTCTTGGTAATAAGACCACGATGATTCTTGGATTTTCGGGTCTTATTATTGGGCTTTGTAGGCAAGCGGTGGTTAAAATTCGTGATGTGGAAACCAAGTTAATTAGGAGCATTATGAATGGGGTCTATGTTATTCGGTATTGTATGTCGAAGCTGGTTGGTGAGGGAGCTCCTCGGACGCAGGCACATCCTCATCCAGCTGGTCTGATTCGGTATAATGAGCAGCAAGCATGTCTTTATAATTGGAAGATGATGTAGGCACATATGAGAGCCTCTTTCTTCATTCAAGATTCTATGAAGATGCTTTATCGTCATCAGTGTGCACATTCAGAGGTTTCGAATTTTTCAACTCAGAAGGAGTTTTCAGCTTATGCTAACTACCCCGAGGATGGACTATTCTTCCGAGAGGGGGCATCGGCTGATGATGCTGGTGTTGATGATGAGCAGGGTTATGAGGATGTATGGAGTGGTGATGAGATGAGAAATTGACTTGGAGATCGGATTGGTTTGTTGTGCTAGTATTATCTTTATGTTTTTATGTTTTTATTTAGTGTTATGTTTTTAATTTTCAAACAATTATATTGATGTTGTTCCATCCTCTTAAGGGTGTTATTTTGTATTGTTTATTATGGTAGTACTTTGGTTCCATCCTCTTAAGTATGTGTGTTGATACTTTTGAAGGTATTTTATGCCATGGATGCTTTTGGTACACCATTTGGGGGGTGTTTTTGTTTTTACTTTAATGCATTATATTATTAAGTTTTTTTTTTTTTTGCTTTCTAAACTTATCATAAATATGAAACTTGGGGTTTGTGCATAATGTCATAAAATTAATTCTTTTACAATACTTATCAAATGTGAATCACTTTATAACTTAGCCTTGTGTGAGGTGGCTTTTCATTATGCACTAAAATGCAGGAAACCAACATTCTTGTTAACTCAATCTTATGATGTTTAATCATGCATGTGTGTTGAAGTGTGTGAAAGTTTGAAAATAATCAAAGGCATTTCTTGTTTTTTTTGTTGAGAAAAACCACTTGAACCAAATAAGTAATCAGTCTACCTTGAGAGTGAGTGATCACTTTGTAACCCCAATTGAGCCTTTCTATCAAGATCCTTGTGATGGTTGAATTGTGAAAATATTGTAAATGAATAACAAATTCATCATTGAGTTTTAAGTAAGGATCTTAATTTTTCTTTGTGAAAGTTGTGAACCCTCAACTTTAATGTGGTTGCTTTTATTTTCCCTTGCCTTAGTTGTGTGGGAGCATTCTTGTTACTATGTTGGGTTGTGTTCAAAATTGGAGAGAAATTGCAAGGTTGTTTGTTAAGAATTTAAAAGATGTTGAAAGAAAAAGAGAGGAAAAAAAAGTGAACAAAAATTATTAAGAAAAAGAATCAATGAGAAGTTGACCTCTTAAAAAGAAAAAGAAATGAAAAGCCAAGGGCATAAATTGTGTCAGCGAAAGAGCTCAAGGTTGTATGTTTTATATCAAATAAAAGAATACAAGAGGGGTAAAAAAAATTTGAATTGTGTAATGGTGTGAAGAATTGAATGTTCTCATGCAGTTAGGCAAGTTAGTTTCAATTACCTTGAGAAATGAACCTTCCTTGTAACTAAGCCAATTTACAAGCTTTTCAATACCTTATTATTCTTACCTTACACTTTTGATGCTTTGCGTATGATGAATGCATGATTTGATCAGGATATTGGCATGATTGTTAGATGAGTGAAAAAGCCCTAATGTTGTTTCTCATCCATTTATTAGTGTGTGTTTAGGTGTGATTCAATTTTTTGAGTTGTATTATTTTGGAAGTTTTAATATCTATTTTTCACTTAACCATTGTTTCATGCTTATGGTTTGATTTAGTTAGTGGTAAGTATTGTCTTGTTTGTTCTTGTTAACTTGAACCATGAAATTGTCTTATGTTACACTTGGTGTTTCCTCATTCTTGTGAATTGTCTTGGGTTTCTTTTGGTTGTGGAATTTTTGTTTAGGGAAAAATAAAATGATAAGCTGGGGAGAGTTTTTAAGGACCAAAATGTTGATATATTTGTAGATAATTTTGTGGTCCTTTACACTCTATTTTGATAATTAGTAGTGTTTAAGTTTGTAAATTGGTGTAAAAAAATAATTATCTAGTTTATGTTATAAATTACTTAGTTTACTTAGTTTTATGCTCATTTTGTAGGTTTTAATGTTGGTGATTGGAGCATTGGAGCTTTGAGAAATCTAGAGCCAAGAGTGATGTGGAACAAGTCAAAAGTTTTTTTGTTCAAGCTAGCGCGCTAAGCGCACTTTGGAGCGTGCTATGAGCTTTTTGCATTTGGCAGAATGTGTGTTTTAGGGCCCGCTAAGCGCGGCCATCCCGCTTAGCATGGTTCCCTGAAGCTGAAAATATCTCTTTCATTGAGCCTACTTAGCATGGTCAGGCCACTTAGCGGGACTCACTTTTTGGACACTTGTGTAAGTAGCATCTTGTGATATTTTGACGAGAAAACCACTTTCCAAACACACCAAAATCTGATATTTCAGTCTAAGAACAATTTTTCATCATTTGTAACTCAAAATCAAATATTTTAATCTTAAATATTTGATACTTTCTTGTTGATTCTTCTAAAGCTTTTCACTTTACTTGTTCATCAAGCTACCATGGTTATGGGTATCTAAATCTCTTCTTGTGTCAAGATTAGAGGTAGATAATCTTCACTTTTGTATGTATTTAGCTTGATATTTTGTATGTGAACAAGTTGATGATGAAAACTCTTTGTTTTATTGTTTATCTTTGATTCGATCATTATTGAGAAATATCTTCAACTCTTGACCTAGGTTTTCATCTACCAACAAACAATTTCTAGACATAGTTTTGTGAGTTGATATTCACTTATATTGAGCTTTTAAAGTTATCATATTAATAGTTAGGTTGAGAGATCATTTAAGGATTAATATGATAAAACTCACAATTTCTTTTAGAGATGAAATTTATTGAGAGGATATGTGATTATATTGATTGTTAATGAGTTCACATTCTTTATTAAGAAAATACGTGCGAAATAGATTATCGAACCCTAACCTTGACATGCTTTTACCAATCGTTTAAAACCAAAACTCTCTTTTACCGTTACTTGATACTTTTTATGCAGTGGAAACTTTCAGTTACTAAAAACCAAAACCAAAACCTTTTATGAATCTTAAGCTTAAAACAATTCTAACTGCAGAACGAAAGTAATATCACACCAATCTCTGTGGAAAATGATAATTTAAATACTTTCCCTGTAAAAGTGTTTCAACACGTATTCATGGTACTGTTGCACCCTAAAATTTTCCCTTCTAATTTCTTTTATCTGGCTTAGGCTTAGCATCTCATTCACATTTTTTCATTAGGCCATTAGCATATCATGCATTTTCATTCAATAAAACACCTTGGACTTAAACGATCAACAAAATTAGGGTTTCTCTATGGTGTCAAGGATTTCTTCCCCTTCAAGATTTCTTTTTTATTAGGGTTTAGTTTCTCTTAAAATGCCTTAAGTCACTCTTTTCTTCAAGAGCTTCAAGGCAATATTTCTAGGGTTTAATCGCTTCTTCCTTTGAGATAAGGTTTTCATATCAAGAGTATTCTTATGTGCTTCGAGACTTCTCAAAGGAGTCCCTCGAGGGAATTAGTGTTGTGTTGAGGTCATTGGTTTGCAGGTTACTTGTTGAGCGAGGCTTGGAGATAAGGTCATTTGAAATTTAAAGTGCAAACCATAGCTTGAGAAATGGGCTTGTGGTTTCTTTGAACTAAAACGATTTGTGTTGCTTGATTTGGATATGTTCGTTGAGAAATGAAGTGTGTAACACCCCAGTTTCAATTATTTGATTTATTTAAATTGGGAAATTATTTTATTAGAATTAATAAAATAAAAAGGAATTATCTATTTTGGAATATTTGAAGAAAATAAAAGAAATAAGAAAACATTGGGTTTTTAAGTTATTGGGCTTGGATGTCGTTAGTAAAGAGTGGGGGTGCAAAAGAAATAAGGATATATTTTGGAACTCAAGTTATTTTCTCATTATTCACGATAACACAGAATTTGGGAAATTTGGGAAGCTGAGCTCTGAAGGTGCGAAGAACGAAGAACATCGCTCAAAGAACTCAAGCTGCAATTTGATAAGGTAAGGGGGCTACTACTCAATTTATATTTGCTTATGGGTTTAGATGCAATTGGTTGGGTAATCGTAGGATAACCCCATTTTCTCTGATGTTCTTAGTGATTGATAACTTTAGGGTCGAATTTCGTTAGGAAGGATTAGGTTCCCTAAAGGTTGTGAATCGGTTAAGAAATTAATCCCTATTGTTGATTTAGATCGAAATTGTATGATCGTGAATTTACCTTAGGTGTTCTAGGGATAACATTGATGTTGTTAGAATTTCCCTAAAGGACGGGTAATATGTAACTTAAGGTCAATTTTATAAAACT
Organism: Vicia faba; assembly: GCA_948472305.1. Lineage (NCBI taxonomy): Eukaryota > Viridiplantae > Streptophyta > Magnoliopsida > Fabales > Fabaceae > Vicia > Vicia faba. Next base: position 414,103,301 of record OX451740.1, on the reverse strand, counting down.
TGTTGTTGATGAAAGAATGGTTGATAAAATAGGATGTTTTGAGACAAAAATTCTGAGTTGTGTATGATTTGAAAAATAGGACCTTAAGTGAAATAATGCTGTCCTTAAGATGGGAAATTGACTAACGTAGAAGGGAATGGTGTTTCCAATTGATGTGTTGCTTTGAGTTATGCATAATTGATGTTGTTATGTACCGAAATGTGCGTTTTGGCTGGTATTTTTCGCGTTTGGCTGCTGTTCTGAGCTGCTGTAGGTACAAGAAAAATCTGGCTCGCGCTCATCAACACGGGCCGTGTTGATTCACACGGGCACCCGTGTTGATTCACACGGGCACCCGTGTTGATCCCCTGTATTGATAAAATAATGCGTTTCTGGACACATTTCCACACGGGCAGTGTTGTTTCACACGGGCACCCGTGTTAAACCTCCTGTGTTGTTTTCTGAATTTTGTTTTCTGTGCATGCTGTTATGTACGGGATTGATCCGGTTTTGATGTGCAGTGTTTGATATGTTTTGCATATGCTGTTTATTGATTTCCTAGTGTTGATTGATACTTGTATCGAATAACGATTGTATGTTATGATACCAACATTATATGGATTTTATTGTCATGCTTTTAGATAATGTTATCAAGCATGAATTATGATATAACTTGATATGATTGGTTGATGTTTAATAGTATGCTGAGTGATTACATGCTATTCATATCGTGTTGTATTTGATATTGTCGATGTTACATGATATGGTTTATTGATGTTAATAGTATGCTGAGTGTTACATACTGTACATATCATGTTGCATTTGTTAATTCCCATTGTGTGGAATTAACATGGTGGCCAATATACGTGTCCGCGATTTAATGGAACGTTGAGGTGGTAGCCGTGTCCGCGATATAATGGAACGGTGAGTTATCCGTGACCCGAGATTTAATGGGGCGGTAAAATGGTACCACATGCATGGGTGTGTTGCATTATATTGAATATAACATGAATGGATGATTTTCCAATGTTGTATTTAATTGATTGTATGCATGTATTGCTGCTAAATTGTTAATGATGTTTGATGTTAATTATAAGTATGAAAAGTGATATATTATGAATATATGAGTTGTAAAGGTTTTCGTAAACTATGAAACATGCTAACTGTTTGGGTGATGCTTATGGTTTTCTGAATTGATTGTTATGAACGTATAAACAAATGTATAGTTGAGATGCTCACCCTTACTGTTGAATATTTCAGATTGAGGAGCTTCGTTCAGGTGCTTGGCGAAGGCTTGTTGTTTCTAGTTTATTTCCGTTTAAGTATTGTCCGGGTCATGCTCTGATAGTTGTAACTCCGGGAACGTTTGTTTGTCGAGCTGCTTTAGTCAGACTCGTTTATTTCCTTATGTTTGTTATAATATGATGTTGATATATTCCAGGTGTTAATCCCTGATGATTTTGAAAATATTATAACATTGGTTTTGTTAATTAAATTATTCCGTTGTGTAAACATGTATGAGTTGCTTCTATGTTATGCATGACAGAAACTTGTTTTTATTAAAAGAGAATTGTGACATCCTCGTTAATACATGTACTCTGAAAATATGATTTTAATTATTTGCGAAATTTTATTCGGGGTTTTAGAGGGTGTTACAATAGTGGTATCAGAGCATAGTCGGTCGTTGCGACCAGAGTCTTGAGTCAGTCATTCCTTTTGTATGCAACTAGTGCAAGGTAACACTGTCGATACTGTATTCTGATGAGGAGTATGTTTTAATTCTCAGGAATATGGCTGGAAGAGGTAACGGACGAAATGATGCTGCACTCGCTGAGGCTTTGGGGATGTTAGCTGGTGTACTTGCTGGAAATCCAAATGGAGGCGTGATTGGTGCTGATAGGCAATTGGGGAACTTCCAAAGGAACAATCCTCCGTTATTCAAAGGTACACATGACCCGGAAGGTGCTCAGAAGTGGCTGAAGGAAATCTAAAGGATCTTCCGTTTAATTGATTGTGCTGAAGATCTGAAAGTCAGATATGGTACGCATATGTTGGCAGAAGAGGCCGACGACTGGTGGGTTGCCACAAGGACTGAAATGGTTCAGGATGGAGAGGCACTGACTTGGGCTAACTTCAGAAGAGCTTTTCTGAGGAGGTACTTTCCTGAAGATGTTCGGGGAAGAAAGGAAATTGAATTTTTGGAGCTTAAGCAGGGCAATCTGACTGTTAGTGAGTATGCTACTAAGTTCACGGAGTTGGCAAAGTATTATGCGCACTACAACAATGATGAGGCTGGAGAATTCTCTAAGTGTATCAAATTTGAGAATGGTCTCCGAGATGAGATTAAGCAGGGAATCAGGTACCAGCGTATTCGTAGATTTTCTTATCTGGTGGATTGTAGCAGGATCTTGGAAGAAGATATTACCAGGACTAGGTCGTCTCACTCTCGTGGGGTTGTTGATAAAAGAGGAAAGCAACATATGGACCGTGGCAAGCCATATGGTAGAGGTAACCAAAAAGCAGGTGGATGGAAAAGGCCTAGTGGGGGAGATTTTAAGGCTCCTATCAGATGCTACAGGTGTGGTGAGTTTGGTCATCATATTCGAGATTGCAAGAGCGATGAGAAGAAGTGCTATAAATGTGGAAAAACTGGTCATTTGTCTATTGATTGCAAAGGGAAGTCTGTCACTTGTTATAATTGTGGCGAAGAAGGTCACATTCGTCCGCAGTGTCCTAAACCTAAGAAGGATCAGTCAGGTGGAAAAGTGTTCGCTTTGTCTGGATCTGAGACTACTCCAGAGGATCGATTGATTAAAGGTACGTGTTTTATTCATGGCACACCTTTAGTTGCAATTATTGATACTGGTGCAACTCATTCTTTCATTTCCTTGGATTGTGCTGAGAGGTTGAAACTGGACATATCTGATATGCGAGGTAGCATGGTTGTTGATACTCCTGCATCGGGTTCAGTGACAACTTCACTAGTATGTAGGAATTGTCCTATTGAGATTTTTGGTAGAGGTTTCGGTATGGATTTAGTGTGCCTACCGCTTGAACAAATTGATATTATCCTTGGGATGAACTGGTTGGAATTCAACCGGGTTCATCTGAACTGTTTTGCTAAGACGGTGATTTTTCCAGAAGCAGTTGGTGTCGAGAATTTGACTATGACTGCTAGGCAGGTACAAGAAGCAATGGAAGACGGTGCTAATGTGTTTATGTTACTTGCTTCGTTAGATGCAACATGAAAGGTCAGGAGTGGCGAATTGCCAGTGGTGTGTGATTTTTCCAGAAGTCTTTCCTGATGATGTTGGTGAGTTACCTCCTGAGAGAGAAGTGGAATTTTCTATCGATTTAATTCCTGGTACGAGACCGGTGTCGATGGCGCCATATCGTATGTCTGCATCTGAGTTGGCTGAATTGAAGAGTCAGTTGGAAGATTTACTGGAGAAGAAGTTTATTCGTCCAAGTGTTTCGCCTTGGGGTGCTCCGGTATTGTTGGTTAAGAAGAAAGAAGGTTCTATGAGACTGTGTGTTGATTATAGGCAATTGAACAAAGTAACCATTAAAAATCGGTATCCTTTACCGAGGATTGATGATTTAATGGATCAGCTAATTGGAGCCAGTGTATTCAGTAAGATTGACTTGAGATCTGGATATCATCAGATTCGTGTGAAAGCGGAAGATATTCAAAAGACTGCTTTTCGAACGAGGTATGGGCATTATGAATATTCTGTTATGCCGTTCGGAGTTACTAATGCACCTGGTGTTTTCATGGAATATATGAACAGGATTTTTCATCCGTATCTGGATAAGTTTGTTGTGGTTTTTATTGATGACATTCTGATTTATTCCAAGAATGACGAAGCGCATGCGGAACATCTCAGAATTGTGTTAGAGTTGTTGAAAGATAAGAAGTTGTATGCAAAGTTGTCCAAATGTGAGTTCTGGCTGAATGAAGTTAGTTTTCTTGGACATGTGATTTCTAAGAATGGTATTGCAGTGGATCCTACAAAAGTAGAAGCAGTATCTCAGTGGGAAGCGCCGAAGACTGTTTCTGAAATCAGAAGTTTTCTTGGTCTTGCAGGTTATTACAGAAAGTTTATCGAAGGATTCTCAAAGTTAGCGTTGCCGTTGACAAAGTTGACTCGAAAAGGACAAGCGTTTATTTGGGATTCTGATTGTGAGAAAGGTTTCCAAGAATTGAAGCGGAGATTGACTAGTGTTCCTATTCTGATTTTGCCGAATCCGGTGGAATCTTTTGTGGTTTATTGTGACGCATCTCTGATGGGATTAGGTGGTGTTTTAATGCAGAATCAACAGGTAATTACGTATGCTTCGAGACAGTTGAAGGTTCATGAAAGGAACTATCCTACTCATGACTTAGAGTTGGCAGCAGTTGTGTTTGTCTTGAAATTGTGGAGACATTATCTGTATGGTTCGAGATTTGAAGTGTATAGTGATCATAAGAGTTTGAAGTATCTTTTCGATCAGAAAGAGCTCAATATGAGGCAAAGAAGGTGGTTGGAATTTCTCAAAGATTATGATTTTGGTTTGAATTACCATCCTGGTAAGGCAAATGTGGTTGCAGATGCTTTGAGCAGGAAATCCTTGCATATGTCTATGATGATGGTTCGTGAATTGGAGTTAATTGAACAATTCCGAGATTTGAGTTTAATTTGTGAAAGTACTCCGAAGTGTGTTCGTTTGGGTATGTTGAAACTTACTAGTGGTATTCTAGAAGAGATCAGGATCGGGCAGAAATCCGATGTTAATTTAGTTGATAAATTGACATTGATCAACCAAGGTCAAGGTGGTGAGTTTAGAATTGATGAAAATGATGTTATGAGATTTGGTGATAGAGTTTGTGTTCCTGATGTTGCAGAAATCAAGAAGAGTATATTAGAGGAAGGACATCGCAGTGGGATGAGTATTCATCCGGGTGCCACGAAAATGTATCATGATTTGAAGAAATTGTTTTGGTGGCCGGGAATGAAAAAGGAAATAGCTGAATTTGTGTATGCATGTTTAATCTGTCAGAAATCGAAGATTGAGCATCAGAAGCCGTCTGGATTTATGCAACCGATGTTTATTCCAGAATGGAAGTGGGATAGTATTTCTATGGATTTTGTATCCGGGTTGCCGAGGACTCCTAAGAATTGTGAAGCGATATGGGTTGTTGTGGATAGACTGACTAAGTCTGCTCATTTTATACCGGTGCGAATGGATTACTCAATGGAGAGATTGGCACAGTTATATATTGAGAAAATAGTGAGTTTGCATGGAGTTCCTTCTAGTATTGTGTCAGATAGAGATCCGAGGTTCACTTCGAAATTTTGGGAAGGATTGCAGAAGGCCTTGGGTACTAAATTGAGGTTGAGTTCAGCTTACCATCCTCAGACTGATGGACAGACGGAGAGGACGATTCAATCGTTAGAAGATTTATTGCGTGCTTGTGTTTTAGAGAAGGGTGGAGCTTGGGATAGCTATTTGCCATTGATTGAATTTACTTATAACAATAGTTACCATTCGAGTATTGGTATGGCTCCGTTTGAGGCATTGTATGGTAGACGGTGTAGAACGCCTTTGTGTTGGTATGAATCTGGAGAGAGTTCAATAATTGGGCCAGAGATTGTTCAGCAGACTACTGAAAAGGTCAAATTGATTCAAGAGACGATGAGAGCTTCTCAGAGTCGTCAGAAAAGTTATCATGATAAGAGGAGGAAGAATTTAGAATTCAGTGCTGGAGATCATGTGTTTATGAGAGTTACTCCGATGACGGGTATTGGTCGAGCGTTGAAATCTAAGAAGTTGACTCCGCGTTTTATTGGTCCGTTTCAGATTACGGAAAGAATTGGAGAAGTTGCTTATCGTATTGCTTTACCTCCGAGACTTGCGAATTTGCACGATGTTTTTCATGTTTCTCAGTTGAGGAGATACATTCCAGACCCATCTCATGTAATCCAAATAGATGATGTACAGGTGAGAGATAACCTGACAGTAGAAAAATTGCCTATGAGGATAGAAGATCGGGAAGTGAAACAGTTAAGGGGTAAAGAGATAGCATTAGTGAAGGTTGCTTGGGGAGGTCCAGCAGATGGAAATATCACTTGGGAACTGGAGAGCCAGATGAAAGAGGCTTATCCGGATCTGTTCGTCTAAGGTATGTTTTCGAGGACGAAAACTCTTTTAGTGGGGGAGAGTTGTAACACCCCAGTTTCAATTATTTGATTTATTTAAATTGGGAAATTATTTTATTAGAATTAATAAAATAAAAAGGAATTGTCTATTTTGGAATATTTGAAGAAAATAAAAGAAATAAGAAAACATTGGGTTTTTAAGTTATTGGGCTTGGATGTCGTTAGTAAAGAGTGGGGGTGCAAAAGAAATAAGGATATATTTTGGAACTCAAGTTATTTTCTCATTATTCACGATAACACAGAATTTGGGAAATTTGGGAAGCTGAGCTCTGAAGGTGCGAAGAACGAAGAACATCGCTCAAAGAACTCAAGCTGCAATTTGATAAGGTAAGGGGGCTACTACTCAATTTATATTTGCTTATGGGTTTAGATGCAATTGGTTGGGTAATCGTAGGATAACCCCATTTTCTCTGATGTTCTTAGTGATTGATAACTTTAGGGTCAAATTTCGTTAGGAAGGATTAGGTTCCCTAAAGGTTGTGAATCGGTTAAGAAATTAATCCCTATTGTTGATTTAGATCGAAATTGTATGATCGTGAATTTACCTTAGGTGTTCTAGGGATAACATTGATGTTGTTAGAATTTCCCTAAAGGACGGGTAATATGTAACTTAAGGTCATTTTTATAAAACTTGTTGTTGATGAAAGAATGGTTGATAAAATAGGATGTTTTGAGACAAAAATTCTGAGTTGTGTATGATTTGAAAAATAGGACCTTAAGTGAAATAATGTTGTCCTTAAGATGGGAAATTGACTAACGTAGAAGGGAATGGTGTTTCCAATTGATGTGTTGCTTTGAGTTATGCATAATTGATGTTGTTATGTACCGAAATGTGCGTTTTGGCTGGTATTTTTCGCGTTTGGCTGCTGTTCTGAGCTGCTGTAGGTACAGGAAAAATCTGGCTCGCGCTCATCAACACGGGCCGTGTTGATTCACACGGGCACCCGTGTTGATTCACACGGGCACCCGTGTTGATTCACACGGGCACCCGTGTTGATCCCCTGTATTGATAAAATAATGCGTTTCTGGACACATTTCCACACGGGCAGTGTTGTTTCACACGGGCACCCGTGTTAAACCTCCTGTGTTGTTTTCTGAATTTTGTTTTCTATGCATGCTGTTATGTACGGGATTGATTCGGTTTTGATGTGCAGTGTTTGATATGTTTTGCATATGCTGTTTATTGATTTCCTAGTGTTGATTGATACTTGTATCGAATAACGATTGTATGTTATGATACCAACACTATATGGATTTTATTGTCATGCTTTTAGATAATGTTATCAAGCATGAATTATGATATAACTTGATATGATTGGTTGATGTTTAATAGTATGCTGAGTGATTACATGCTATTCATATCGTGTTGTATTTGATATTGTCGATGTTACATGATATGGTTTATTGATGTTAATAGTATGCTGAGTGTTACATACTGTACATATCATGTTGCATTTGTTAATTCCCATTGTGTGGAATTAACATGGTGGCCAATATACGTGTCCGCGATTTAATGGAACGTTGAGGTGGTAGCCGTGTCCGCGATATAATGGAACGGTGAGTTATCCGTGACCCGAGATTTAATGGGGCGGTAAAATGGTACCACATGCATGGGTGTGTTGCATTATATTGAATATAACATGAATGGATGATTTTCCAATGTTGTATTTAATTGATTGTATGCATGTATTGCTGCTAAATTGTTAATGACGTTTGATGTTAATTATAAGTATGAAAAGTGATATATTATGAATATATGAGTTGTAAAGGTTTTCGTAAACTATGAAACATGCTAACTGTTTGGGTGATGCTTATGGTTTTCTGAATTGATTGTTATGAACGTATAAACAAATGTATAGTTGAGATGCTCACCCTTACTGTTGAATATTTCAGATTGAGGAGCTTCGTTCAGGTGCTTGGCGAAGGCTTGTTGTTTCTAGTTTATTTTCGTTTAAGTATTGTCCGGGTCATGCTCTGATAGTTGTAACTCCGGGAACGTTTGTTTGTCGAGCTGCTTTAGTCAGACTCGTTTATTTCCTTATGTTTGTTATAATATGATGTTGATATATTCCAGGTGTTAATCCCTGATGATTTTGAAAATATTATAACATTGGTTTTGTTAATTAAATTATTCCGCTGTGTAAACATGTATGAGTTGCTTCTATGTTATGCATGACAGAAACTTGTTTTTATTAAAAGAGAATTGTGACATCCTCGTTAATACATGTACTCTGAAAATATGATTTTAATTATTTGCGAAATTTTATTCGGGGTTTTAGAGGGTGTTACAAAGTGGGCTTCAAGACTAATCAAATGTCATCAACCATTTGGTCATTAAATTGTCAAAAAAAGTCAATTCAAGAATATTGGAAAGCAAAGGCGTGTTGATTGTTTGGAGTTAAAGTTACAAGTTACAAAGTTCAACGTACATCATTGTTTCATTAACAATTCATCATCATTATTCGAATTTTGCATATCATTCATCATTTAATTCATTCAAATTCAACATCTCAATATTCATTGTTCAATGTTCACTCAAAGATTCATGTCCACTCAACCATAATTTTTCTAAGCATCATGCAAAGATTTTCAAACAATTCATTTCAAATTTACAAATCCATATTACATTCTAAAGAAACTACAAAAAGATTGTAAATTTTACAAAGCTACACTAAATCTATCCTGCCTAATCTTTAGCTCCATCATCTTCCATGCTATGACTTTATGATGCCATTTTTAAAACCTCCAAACTCTTTGCTAACTTCGATTTAACCATGTACAAAATTGCTTCTGCGATAGGTTTCATGTCCAGGCTCCAAGCTTTCCTTTGCAGCAAACCTGCTATCATATTCACATTCATATAAACTGAATCACTTATCAAAATAGACCATAAAAACCAGTTCAGAGAAGAAAATTCAAAAATCAGTTCCATGTTTGCACAAAATAAAATCGTCATGTATCAGGAAATTAAACCATATGGGAAGTATTATTCAAAATCAGATTGGAGAGTGTTGCACCCTAAAATTTTCCCTCCTAATTTCTTTCATTTGACTTAGACTTTTGCATTCATCTTCATATATTCCATTAGGTCACTAACATGGCATACATTTCATTCAATATAGCTCTGAGGTTCCAAGTTCACTGATTGTGTAATATTAGGGTTTTACACTGGTTAAGGCGTTCGTATCTAATAAAGGTTGATTTCTTCTTCAAGTAATGATCAGTGGAATTAGGGTTGTAATCTATGGTCATTGAGAATTCTACTGGATCATGGATTATGGTTTACTTATCTATGTATGATCAAAATTATGGTTTCGCAGCTATAGTGCCCCAATCGAGGTTTCTTCTTCAAAGATCGTGGAATTAGGGTTTGGTTATTCATTGGTTTCACATTCATTCTATGTAATTGTTTCATCAATTGAGACTCACTGGATTAGGGTTGAGCTTCATCAAAGGATTTTCTCAAAGATGCGTTATTTTTCTTTATCAAGATTCTATTTGGTTGAGGTACAAAGTGCGAGCTACAATACAAAGGTGATTTGGTGGATTCATTTTGATTAAGACAATTTTTGTTATTTCAACGATGAGATAACTTTGAATCTTAAGAAATTGAAGCTAAAGGTTCAAGCATAGGTTACAAGTTCTAATTGCAAGGCGTGTTTGGGTTTGACTCAAGGTTAATGTTGAAAATCCATTCATATAGTATACAAGATACATATTTGACAAATCGAATTCATATTCTAAATTTGGAAGATTTATTCATTTGAAAGTAATAGAATACAGGCTTAGTTCAAGTTTCAAGCTCACTAGATGCATCTTTATTCATCACACATATTCTATTCAAAATCTCCAACAAAAATTCTTCAATTTACCACCTTCAATGCCATTAGATCATCACACCACATCCATCGTTCAAGTTTTAACTTACTTCATTCATCGTCATGGTAAATCACAATGGGTCTTCAATTGCTATAAAGGTTCATTCAAAGTGGCAAGCATACAATATCATCCATTATATATTTCAAGGTTACAATTTGAAGCATGTACAAAAGGAAATTTTGGAAATTATATGAGGAACATGGTTCAATTTATAAGATATTCATAAGAAATATATATGGAATCCATAAGTTTCACTCAAGTCCCATACAAACACAAAATATATTGAAAACCAAATTCTAAGTCTATCCTAATCTGCAAAGTTTCATTTTCATCTATCCTTTGGCCATGAGATCATGCCTCGCCGAAAAGCCAAAATATTCGCATTTAACCTGTACCAAAACCAATACAACTCCATATTACGAGTGTGCTGCAAAAATCTGAATAGTTTTCGGCATTGGCTTCCATAGTCCAGAACTCTAGTTAAAATCGTGATGATGTTCTTGCTGATTTTTATGACGAATGACAGAACGATTACTTGGCCGTGAACAAATGGTTTGCTCTTCAAGCCGATTCTGACATTCCTAGTAATGTTGAGCATGTGTGGGAAATTGTTAAACCACTGCCCGCATTTAACAGAAAAACCAGTTAAAAATCCAAACAATTCAAAGCCCTGCCTCAGTTCAAAAGCCCAGTAAAAATGCAGAGAAAATATCCAAACTGGAAAAATCACTTGCTGATACACTGAGGCATAATAGAAAACCATGAAACAGATAAAAAACCCAATAAAAAAACAGTCTAGTTACCATGAAAAGCAAGCTAACAGATAAAACCAGTTCTATAGGAAAATATCTAAAAATTAAAAACTCATATTCGATCTCAGCTCTCCATTTTTCCAATAACTAACCCAGGAATCAACAGTTCAAATTCGTTTGGATCTAACTAACTTCAGAACCAATAATAGATCTCAAACTGTTTCCTAACTACCATAACAGAAACCTATAACTAACTATTCTCTAACAAAATAAAAATGAAAGATAAAAACAGAGTCACCTCTTTCAATCGGATTCAGAACGATTATGTAGAAGAATCACTAGCACAAAACTCTCTCTTCACTCTTCATTTCTCAAAATTCTTCATCATCTTCAACATTCTTCAACTACAGAAGAATCACTAAAAATAACAAGAAAAACTCTCTCATCTCTTGGCTTCTCGTCTCTGAATTCTCGTGGAGTTTCTCTGCAATCTTCCACTGCTCCGTAATATTCATCATCCTCACTCATCTTCATCTTCAATCATTCTTCATTCTGCAGAAGAATCATAAACACTCCAGAAAAATATATATGCAATCCATATTCCACTTCACTCTCTTCCCTCCATCAACCTTCACCTTCATCATAACCTTATTTAAAGACCATAACACTCTTTTCACTCCCTTGAATCATCATCAATCTTCAAGAACCCACTCTCTGCTCCGTAACAGAGCCTGCAACCATCGATGATGTATCCTTCACATCGTCATCTTCATCACACTTCATAGAGTAGCATCATCATCATCGTGCATCATTAATCATTATCTTAGGAGATTGGATGTGTGTTGAATCGGTGATGAGCGGAGACGTAATTGATTAATGCGTAGAAAAAGGAGGCAAGCAATGGAGATTGTTGAAACAGAGGAGAACGGAGCCACGATGTTGAAATCAGAAGTAGATGAAGATGGAATAATACGCGATGAAGGGGATAGATGCAGTGACTCTGAGAATGTAAGGCGGAGGCTTCCGCCGCGGTTTGTAAGAAGAGTAATCACAGAGGAGTTGGATCGAGAAAATAAGCGCGTTTAAGGTTGAGAGTTGGACAGAGATTGCAGATTGACGAAGAAGAGAAGGTTCGTCGGAGGTGGACTGAAGGTTGTTGTACCGCCGTTGATTGAATGAGAGAAAAGAAGTAGTCTTCTTCGATGAATCTGAAAGGACATAACTCTTAACCGTAATGTCTCACTGTTCCACTTTTATTTTACTTTTTTTCTATATAGCTTTTCTTTTTGATTCAAATGAATAAGTACATAATAAAGAAAATGAAAAAATATGAGTGGAGTGTGTTGGTGGATGGGATGGACCGAACTACACACTATCCTGGGGCCCGTTCCTTGTTTTTCTTTTGGTATGATGAATTTGTGTTACCAAAAACAGGCTTTCTAGGCTACTCTTGATTGGGCTGCAGCGCCCAGGCTACTTCAGCATGCCACTTCTGGATTCAGTTTGTATCCCCTGGGTTTGTTTTGTTGTTTATTATTTTAGTAATTGTTTTTAAATAATTTTGTTAATTGTTTAGACTTGGTTGAATTTTTTTCGCATGATAAAAATAATAAAATAAAATATAAAAATAAGGTAGATTTTTTTATTTGATTTTAGGAATTAAATCTCGATTATCTGATTACTTGAGATTGGTAATTCACCTTTGTTTGTTGAGATTTGAGTCTTATGCAAGTTTATTGTGTGATATACGGATATGCTTGAGATTTAGATTGTGATTTATTTTCACATCGATGATGCCTTGACACTTATTTCGAGCATTTGATTTATGACTCTTTCTCTTTCTTGTTGAAGCTTACTCAAAGTTTTCCGGGTTTCTCTATTTTTGCTCACAGCGCTACGAACTTTTTTCCGTTTGGTATTTTATCTCGTATACCTCATTTCAGCATTTACCGTTTTCTAGAGATCATGTATAGTAGGGGAATTTATCTCTATCTAGAGATCTTGTGAATTAGGAAGCAGGAAATAAAGAGTGTGGGCTCAAAGTTGCTGTTTAAAGTCGTGTAGCAGGCTCCACTTTTTGTATGCTATTTGTGTTTGTTTAAAATCCTACCTTTGAAGTAGGTATTCCTCACATGAGTTTACATTTGTGCCCGCATTATATTACAGATAATAAGTCCTCAAAAGGAGGCAAGCAGGGAGGGCCCGTAATTGACCCCCACACATTCTAGTTCATGTCATCCTTAGGTCACGCTGTACGTCGATGCTTCGGAGTCGCGCAGATCTAGTGTATCAAGTCTGTCAAGTGAGGAAGGGTTTTATAATCAACCCCCCACACTTTGTCAGGAGTTTTCATTAGTCGATGTTGATATTCCATGATCGTTTATATTGTCTTCTGTCGCATACCTCGGTCTTTTATATCTTGGTTAGATGTTCAGTCTCTTTGGACGTCACATTTTCTTTATTTCATCCATCTCACTCTTGTTTGCTTAGGGTGATACGCTCCCCTTAGCTAAATCATTTCTCTTGTTTCCCCCATCCCTTTGAGTTAGTATGTGTAATACGGTAGGAGAACTGACTTGGTTGTTTTGTGTTATATCGTAATTTTTGCGGATAGCAAGAGTCGTCACCGACTTTTCTTTTATCCAATAAAGAAAGGGTGAAAATAAAAGGAAAGACCTTTGAGTTATTTTCTTGACTTCGGGGGGTAGGTTACGAAAAGGGAAGGTGTTAGCACATTTTTCATCCGTAGTTATCTACGGGCTCTTAGTTGCTTTCTAGATCACTTTTGAAATTGCTTTGTTTGAAATATGTTTGTGGTGGGTTTTGAAAGTATTTTTGAAAAGCGCCTTCGTTTAGGAAAACTTTGTAATGATTCTCGTCTCTATAAGAATGCATACAAAGTGTTGGACTTTTGAAAATATTTCATGTTTTGAAAGTGTTGAGTGTGTTTGAAAAGATGTTTGTTTTTGAAGATGGATTGTGAGCAAGCAACTAAGAACGTTCTACCTAGTCAAAAGTCTTTTGTTCATTTCTCTATTCCTTTGACATTGCTATCTTACCATTTATTGGTAAGTAGCCCTATCTTTGGATGTGAAGAGACGAACGTGGGTCATCATATAGTCATGGATAGAAATATTGTGAGATACCTTAGCATTTTTCTTAAGGGACTAAGATCATTTGCAAGGCAACATTCGTAGCATCATCGAGGGACTATGATCTTGTATTTTTTTTTTTGTTAAGATGTCTCACATGCATATCATGACTATTTTAAGGCAACAAAGTGGAGTTAACCCTAGAGGTGAAAATTGTGCAAGTGTTTTGTATTTCATGTTTGATTTATCTTGAATTAGGGCTTTCTAAATGTGATTTTATCTTGCCATACAAACCTTAATTTATTAGCATTTATATGAAAGCGATAAATTGCGGAAAGTAAATGTCCATTGCTATTACATCATTTAGGGATGGGGTATTCAAATTACAAGTGGGGATTGCAATAAAAAATAAAACATAATTATCTATTAGAACCATATTGAATAAATGTACAAGAATTGAAATGAACATAATGTACAAGGATAAAGAATGGTAAAAAGAAATGGAATTTGTTTGGTTTTGACCTAATTAACTAAAAGAAATAATTAATTAAATTAAGACAATTAAACCTAAATTAATTAAGAAAAGAAATTAAATTTACTCAAGGAACTATTTTTAGGTTTTTTAGGAAAAAAAATTTTATTTAATTAAACTAGTATAAAAATTAATTAGAAGAAAACCTAAGTTCTAAGTTAATTTTAATTAAAATAAATTAAAACCTAGGTCTAATATTAATTTGTTTAAGAAAAGAAATTAAATTTGCAATAAGAAAATATTTTTGTGTTTTTTGGTCTTGAAAAATTATATGAATATATAATAAAAATAAAATAAAATACATTTTGTCTTTTTATTAATAAATATAATAATTATAATAATAATAAAAAAGAAGAATAAGAAAAATAAAATAAATAAAATAAGAAAAGTTTGGTCAAGGGGTGAAAAAAGGATTTTGAGGTATTTGTTAGAAAAAACAGTTTTTTGTTTGAAGTCTGGCCCAATGATAATTTTGTAAACAGAAAGAAAACAAAAAAAAATTGAGTGAATGGGCTGCGTAGCTACTGAAACAAGGGGGGTCTGAATGAAGCAAAATGGGATGGCCCAAATGAGGGAGGCCCAAATGCGCTAGTTGTTGACAAACATGAAGTAAAATGTTAGGAAATAAAACAAAAGGTGCTCTTGAGGCTCAAACCCAGGACCCTTAACACAAACGCCTTACGCGCGCGCTCTCTACCACTGGGTGGCTATACATCTGGTGTATAAAACAAAACCATAAATATATAATACAAAACACTCCCATGTTCTGAACTTCATCTTCAACCTCACGCCAGCTACACCACCTGTATCTTACTCATTTCTCAATGAAAATTAAAATTGAAAACATGAAAGTTGTTCCATTTTTCCTCACAATTCAAGAAATGTAAATCACTTCAACTATAAATCAAAGATAAGCGAGAATTTTGTTGGCCCTAATCTGAACCCTAATTTTTCCAGAAATTTCAATCTCAAAATTCTCTAAGCTCAAGCAATATAAATGAAAATTATGAACATGGTTAGCTTCAGGGCAATGATGTCTACATTTTGTCTTTGAAAATGCAAGCCTAACAATGCCTAAATGAAGAGATGAAAGTTTAGAAAAATACCTCAAAAACTGAAAATCGTGAAATTATTTTGAGCTTGTTTCAAGTAATGGTGATGAACAGGTTAGCTTCCTTGAACCTCTAGGAAGCTAACGCAATAGTTGGCTTGGACTGAGAGTAGCTGAAATGGCCTGGAGAAGTCAAGATGCAGACATCTATTTTTGGTTATGGAGAATTAGGAAGATGATGTTATAGTTTGAAAACAGAGGTTCAGATAGTCTCTATATATGTATTAGAAGCTTTGTGAATGGTTTGGCCAAGAAACACACGAGGGAATTATGAGTTGGGTATTCAAAATCAGAAGTGACACAAAGATGGAGGTTTTATGTAATTTCTGGCTTGAGGGAGTTTAAGGGTGTTTTTATGCTTGTAATCTCGTGTCTTATGTTACAATGGACTTGTGTATATGCATGGAAAAGGTTAGAGATTAATTGCACAAGAGATTTCTAAGTTGTAGGGTTATGGCTAGGTTGCTTTGTTTTGAAGTAAAGTGGAAGACCAAAATCACAATGCATGGTACAAGCTATGTAGAGTGGTTGAATCACTTTAAAAATGTCTCTTCTGAGTTTTTAGGTTGAGTGTGTGCAGAAGGATCCATTGAGAGGCTCAAGAAGGGTTGACATTTGCAAAAGCATACTTTTCCAAAACGGAAGTCTTGCCTTTCTTCCAAAAATGGAAAGTTAAATTAGATAAAGCTTGGATTTAATGGATAATAGCCATAAAGTTTATGTGATATTCTGATTATGGAGAGATTTAGAGACTTGGAGGCCTGCAAAGCAAGATTACAAGGCATGGCTAAGAGATTTGAATTCTTGTTCATCATGGAAATGGCCTATAATTCAAGAATGAATGTCCAACTTCTTGTCTTCGAGACATTTTGGAAAGCTTGTAACATCCTATACAACTTTCATGTTGGACATTTTTGAAAAATAATTTTGGAACCATGTGAAACTTGGCCAAGAAGTTAGGTAAAAAATCTGCCTAACTAGAGCAAAATTTCACCAAGTGTTTTTGTTTCATTGTCATGTCTTTATGAATTAATAACTTGAGATCCAAGCATTTTTAGAACTTGATTACTTATAAAAAGTTTTAGATCTCATTAATATATACAACTTTCATGTTGGAAGTTTTTCTTGAATCATCTTGTATCATGGTGAAAGTTTGACACAAAGTCATGAAAAAAGGTTAACTTTCCAACACTTAGAAAAATTTATAAGTCTTAGAATTTTGACTTTTTAAAGATAATTTTGACTTTTTGATTTCTTGATGAAAAATCTTCATATTTTTAAATGTCTTGATGAAATATGATTTTTGAAACTTGAT
Organism: Vicia faba; assembly: GCA_948472305.1. Taxonomy (NCBI): domain Eukaryota; kingdom Viridiplantae; phylum Streptophyta; class Magnoliopsida; order Fabales; family Fabaceae; genus Vicia; species Vicia faba. The sequence continues at coordinate 414,086,441 of OX451740.1, read as the reverse complement.
TTTGATCAAAAAGTCAAAGTTTGACTTTTTAGTGTATAGTTGATTTTTTCATCAATTGACTGAAATTCATCTATCAATCCAATTGATCATGAGAAATGTTTTGAACCGTGCCATTAGGTCAAAATTATGTATTTTAAGTCTTGATATCATGTCTCAAACCAACAAGTCATGTATTAGGCCAAAAGTAAAAAATTGAGCCTTCTCAGTCAAAACCCTAATTTTGACCATTTTGCCCTTTTTGGTGATCTGATCAAATTTCTTGAGGAATTGTGATCCAAACTTGACCAATTGACATTTATGAGTTTGAAATGTTGATATGGATCAAAAATTAGGAAGTTTGACTATAAATTGACCATAATTGACTTTTTACCCAATATAGTTAATTTTAGGTCAACTGATCAATTGATTGAGCAAAAATGTGATTGAAAGCTTGAAACTTGACATGAGCAATCTTGAGAGTACAAAATGATCCATGAAAGTAATATTGGGCATTAAAAGTCCATTTTTACTTGTGCAAACTCAAACCCTAATTTGAGTCATCAGTATTGAGGAAGTGTCTTGGGCTGGTCAATTCTTGTGCAATTTTGAGCAATTGAAAATCTTGTGAGAAATTTCTTGAGAAATGAGAGGGAAAATTTTGGGGTACAACAATATGTTTGTGTACTTTTTCCAAAGCACTTGTTTGCTTATTTGTTTGCTATACCATGTTCCCCTAGGATAGAAATTTGTATGCTTCCCTTAGGATCGCTCAATTAGAGTAGCTTTCGAGCTAGACATTGGGATAGGTATCCATGCATGCTAACACATGGTAGATATTTCCCTTTCATACTCAACCTTAGGGTCAATCATTGTATGATAACATTAGAGATAGATTTAGGTTAGTCTCCCTTAGATGTTTTTCTTTCTTTTGCATCTTTGCATTAAGACTAATTCTTTTTCTTGAAAAATCATAAAACATCTAACAACTTTCAAACCCTTCTTTAAGGTAAAAGCTATCAACCAATACAAACCTTTTGCGCCTTTGGGATTTTATTTCTAACTTTTTCAAAAGAACATATTGATTCACTTATGTGCTGATGCGTAAGTCTTCAAAGGTCGAGCTGCCGCAGAAGGCGAAATCAATATTGTTTATTAAAAAACACAAACCAACATAAACTTTTGAGCCAAACTACGGCTGCTATGATTACTTAAAAGGGATACGTAGGCATTGGAGTAGGGCCCGAACGAGCACAAATTTATTTTCCCTACATTATTTTCTCTTCGATTTTGCAAGCATTCCCTCTTTGCATTTTTTAGCTTGTAAGCTTTAGACTTGAAACACACCCTTTGATTAGAACAACATAAGTGGATACCATAGAGTACTATTAGCGTGTGGGGTGCTAATACCTTCCCCTTATGTAACAGACTCCCTTACTCGTATATCTTGGTCGTTTGACCTTGATTTCACCATTCTCAGGTTTAGTCAATGTTTACTGTAATACGATGGTAGAACTGACTTGGTTTTGCGTTTTATCGCAAATTTTGCAGATAGCAAGAGTCTCCATCGAATTTTATTTTATCCAATAAGGAAAGGGTGAAAAGAATATGAAAGACCTTGAAGATTTTGAGTTCGGGGGTAGGTTATGAAAAGGGAAGGTGTTAGTACCATTTTCATCCGTAGTTATCTACGGGCTCTTAATCGCTAGCTCACTTTGTTTTGAAAATGCTTTGTGTATGTGTTTGAAAATATTTTGAAAAATTCCTAAGTACCGCAACTGTGTAATGATTCTTGTATCATTTAAAAATGCGTACAAAGTGTTTGTTTTTGAAAATATTTCAGAAGAAGTGTTTGTGAAAAAGATGTTTTGAAATGTTTTTTAATGAGAAAATGATTACGAGCGATATACCTACTCAAAAGTATTTCGTGTTATTTTCCTCCTCCTTTAGATAGTGTTATCCTACCATTAGTTAGTATGAAGCCCTATCGTTGGATGTGAAGGGATAGGCGTGAGTCATCGTTATGGTCATAGAAGGCAACATATAGAGACACCTTAGCAATTTGAAGGTACTGTCATCATATATTCATAGGAAACATCGAGGGACTAGATCATTTCTCGTAGGAAACTCGAGGGGCATCACGGGACTATGATATTTATGATGATTTTAATCTAGGGTCTTTGCTAAGGGTATCCCTATGTTCGAGGGACATGACCATGTTTTCGAAGGCAACAAGTGATGTTACCCTAGAGGTGCGTGTGTGATTGGTGATTCAATTCAGTTATTTATCTTGATTGGGGTTATCTAACGGTTGGTTTTTGATCTTGCCATACATGCTTAATTACTATACAATTATATATACACACAGACATACATAGTATAAGTGCAGAAAGTAAAGTGCGGGAAATAAAAGTCCTATGCTATTACAAGGCTTCAGGAGCGGGGGTACAAACCATAAAATCGGGGGGGGGGGGGGGGGGGGGGGGGAATAAAGTAAAAAGGAATACATATACACAATTGGGAAAAAAATTAATGTGAAAGTAATACAGTATGCGAAGCGGTAAAAAGGAAAAGAAATTATTTTGTGATTGTTTCGATAAATAAAAAGTTTGATACTTAAACTAAAAAAACCCTAATTAGTTTTAATTAAGAAAAAGAATTAATTAATTTTGATTAAGAAAAAATATGAATTAATTTTGACTAACCAAATGAATAAGGTTAAATTAATTTAATTAAAAAATTAATTAATTAAGTTAATTAATTAAAAAAACCTATGGTCTAAATTCATTAATTATGTTTTTTTTAAAAAGAACAATAACTAAAATAAATAAAAAAAGAATGGGCATGTATTGAAGCAAACCGGGGGGTGTGAGGAAAGAAATTCACTAGGCCCAAAACAGCAAGCCCAGTATGCCTGCATTGGATCCAGTGGGGATGGTTTCAGGAGGTTCACTGCGGGGAGACCATCAGAAGCGTTGGATTGGATGACGACGAGATCTAGTGGCAGGGAATTGAAGGCGCATGGTGGATGCGTTGTGTGGCTCGCATAGGATCTGCAAATATGAAAATATGAAAACATAAAATACCATTGTTGTACCCCAAAATTTTCCCTCTCATTTATCAAGTAATTTCTCACAAGATCTCCTTTGGTTCAAGACTGCACTAGGGTTGATCAGCTCAAAACACCTCCTTAAGCACTGATGACTGAAATTAGGGGTTGAGATTGCACAAGGATAATTGAACTTTCAATGCCTCATATGACTTTCATGGATCATTATGGACCCCCAAGATTGCTTATGTCAAGTTTCAAGTTTTGGATCATATTTTTGCTCAGTCAATTGATTATTTGACCTAAAAATCAGAAGTATTAGGGAAAAAGTCAACTGTGGCCAATTTACAGTCAAACTTCATAATTTTTTATCCATATCAACATTATGAACTCATATGTATCATTTTATCAATTTTGGACCACAATTCCTCAAGAAATTTGATGATCATCAAAAGGGCAAAATGGTCAAAATTAGGGTTTTGACTAAGAAAGGGCAATTTCTGATTTTTGACCTAGCAAATGGTTAATTGGTTTGAGGAATGATATCAAGAGTTCAATTACATCATTTTTAAATAATGTCATGACTCAAAACATTGCTCAAGGTCATTTGATTGATAGTTGATTTTCAGTCAACTGATCAAAAGTCAATTGTACACTGAAAAGTCAAACTTTGACTTTTTGGTCAAAATCAAGTGTCAAATATCACAATTAATCAAAATATGTCAAAATATGAAACTTTTTCATCAAGAAATTAAAAAGTCAAGATTTCATTTTGAAAAGTCAAAGTTTCCAAACTTAGAAATTTTTCTAAGTGTTGAAAACATCATATTTTTTCACAACTTTGAGCCAATTTTTCACCATGATGCAAGATGATTCAAAGGAAACTTTAAACATGAAAGTTGTAGATCTCAATGATATCTAAAACATTTCTGAACATAACTCCTCCTATAAATTCTTGGATTTCAAGTTATTAATCCATGAAATCATGTTCATAAAATTAAAACACTTAGTGAAATTTTGAGTATTTTAGTCAGGATTTTGACCTAACTTCTGGGCCAAGTTTCACATAGTTCCAATTGGATTTTTCAAAAGTGATTCAAAGAGAGGTTGTAGAGAACATTACAAACTTTCTAAAATGTCCAAGAACTCTTTGAGATCATTTTTGAGCAAGGAGAATCAAAGTCAAGAAGTTAGGGTTTCAAGTTGTTTTACAAGGCAGAAATTGTGATGCACAATGGACCAAATCACATAGCCATGCTGCATAATCTCACTTTGCAGGCTTATAACTTGAAATTAACTCCTTAATTAAATGTTTACACAACATATTGAGCCATTTTCCAAGCATTTGAACCATTATCCAAGTTGCATTTCCATTTTTGGAAGAAAGGCACCATTGCTATTCTTGAAAAGTGGCTTTAATCACAAATTTCACTCTCCTTAAGCATTGAACTTGTTCTCTCTGCACACACAAACCCTATAAACCAAAAGCAAGCATGTCTAAATTACTAACCACTCTATGCATCCATGTATCATGCCTTGGAACAAGATGTTTCAACTTTACTTCAAAAAACAAGTAAAGATGCTACAACTTGATTTTTAGAATTCTGGATTGTTGTAACACACAAGACCTCTTGCCTATAAATATACAAGTCATTTGCAAGCTAATACAGACATGCTCAAGCCCTGAAAACCCCCTAAAGCACAGAACCACCAAAAACATCTCAAAACTTTTCATTTCAAAGTTTTAAACCCAATCTCTAAATTTGCTCGTGTGTTTTTTGGCCTTTTTACTTTCAAAAGCTTCTAAATAACATATACAAACAATTCCAGCACCTGCAACACAACTGTAACACCTCCATCATCATCCACCATTTTCAAAAACAGCACCTTGCACCTTGACTTCTCCAGAACTCCTCAGCCACTTTCAGCTCAAGCCAAACATCACATTAGCTTCCTGGGAACTTAAGGAAGCTACACCAATCACTAGTGCTCATTGAAAGCTGCTCAAACTCAAAACACGATACCCTCTTGCAAGGTGAGTTTTATGAATTTTAAACTATTCATATAGGCATTGTTAGGCTTCCATTTTCAAAGATAAAATGTAGATACCATTGCCACGAAGATGTACATATCCATTGCATTTATATGGCTTGAACTTAGAGAATTTTGGAGTTGAAGTTTCTGAAATTTTTAGGTTTCAGATTAGGGCCAATGAAATTCATGTTTGTCTTTGATCTATAGTTTTAATGCTTTACATTTCTGAAATCGTGAGGAAATTTTCCACAAGATTCATGTTTACACTTTTGCAAATGGATGAGAAATGAACAAGATGCAGGTGGTCTGGCTAGGCGCGAGGTTTAAGATGAAGTTGTCTTCAGGAAGCAGTTTCTAATATATATTTATGTTCATTTTTCACATTTTTATTCTTTTTTTTTGTTTCAGCAAGCAGCGCCTGGGCCTCCACATTGGGCTTTCCACTTTTTTGCTTTTTTTAACCCCATGACTACTTTTGCACCTCTGGCCCATTTCCTTTTATTATTTCTTTTTTTCCTATTATATTTTATTTCTTTTTTCTTTATTATACTTTTATTATTATTATTATTATTATTATTATTATTATTATTATTGTTATTATTAATGAAAAAAATATAAAAATATTTTTTTATTTATTATTTACACTTATTTATTTCATTTTCTCTATAAATGCAAAAAGACCAAAAAAAAACATTTTCTTAAACAAATAAATTTCTTTTTTTTAATAAATATTTAGACTTAGGTTTATTTATTATATTATTTTCTTTTAAATTAAAATCAATTTAGAACTTAGGTTTATTTTAATTAATTAATTTTTATTTCATTTTTATTATCTTAAAACCTTTCATATAAAAAACCCTAAAAAAAATACTTTTTTAACCTAATTTTCTTTTCTTAACTAATTTAGGTTTAATATTATTATCTTTAATTAATTATTTTTCCTTCTTAGACATTAGGTTAAAACCCTTAAAAACCAAAACAAAATCATTTCTTTTTTTCATTTACATTCTTGCATTATTTTCTTTTCAATTTTGTACAATATTCAATATGGTTGTAATAGATAATTAGGTTTAATTTTCTTGCAAATCTCCATTTGTAAATTTTTACATCCCCTCCCCTAATGATGTAATAGCTTAGTAATTTTACTTTCCGCAATTTATCGCTTTATATAAATGCTAGTAAATTAGGGTTTATATGGAAAGACTAAAATCAACAAGTTAGCAAACCCTAATTCAAGAAAATCAAGCATGAAATAGATATACTTGCACACTTTGCACCTCTAGGGTTAACTCCACTTGTTGCCTTGATAAATAAATGGTCATAATACGCATGTAAGACGTCTTAGCAAAAACAAACAAAAATACAAGATCATAGTCCCTCGATGACGCTACAAATGTTGCCTTACGAATGATCTTAGCCCCTTAAATAAAATGCTAAGATATCTTACAACATTGCTATTCATGACCACACGATAACCCTTGCCCGTCCCTTTTACATCCAAAGATAAGGTTACTTACCAATCCATGGTAAAATAACAATGTCAAAGGAAAGAGGAAATACATAAGAAAGACTTTTGAGTAGGTAGAATGTTCCTAAGTTGCTTGCTCATTTTCAAATCAAAACATCCTTGCTATTTTCAAAACAAACACCAACACTTTCAAAACATCTTTCAAACTTGAAACATTTTCAAAAGATCACCACTTTGTATACGTTCTTACGAACAAGAACTATTACAAAGTTTGCCTAAACAATGGCGCCTTTTCAAAACACTTTCAAAAAACACACAAAGAAAATTTTCAAACAAAATCAAGTGATCTAGCAAGCAACTAAGATCCCATAGATAACTCCGGATGAAAAGGGTGCTAATACCTTCCCTTTTCATAACCTACCCCCCCCAACTCAAGAAAACATCTCTAAAGGTCTTTCCTGTTCTTTTCAGTCTTTCCTTTTGGATAAAAGAAAATCCGGTGGCGACTCTTGCTATCTGCACAATTGCGATCAAATGCAAAACAACCAAGTCAGTTCTCCCACCGCGTTACAACCACCACTTAAAAGAATTTTCGCCCTTGAAAATTACCTGATGAAAACAACATCGGATAAGACTCTTGTATCTGATCCTCGCGTTCCCAAGTCCAACTTTCACCAGCTCGTCCACCCCAATAATACCTTCACTAAGGCATTGTCTTTACCCCACAATTGTTTCACTTTCCAACCTTCTATTCACAATGGTATTGCTTCAACAATCAGGTTATCTCTCACTTGTGCATCATCCATTTGAATCACATGTGAAGGATCAGGAATATACTTTCTCAACTGAGACACATGAAACACGTCATGCAAACTCATAAGTGACGGTGGAAAAGTAACTCGATAAGACATCTTACCTATCTTCTCTGATATCTAATACGGACCAATAAAACACGGCGTAAGTTTTCTCAACTTCAAAGCTCTACTAACACCGATTATCGGAGTAACTCTCAAAAATACATGATCATCTTTTTGAAATTCAAGATCTTTCTTCCTCTTATCATGGTAACTCTTCTGACGACTCTGAGAAGCCTTCATCTTCTCTTGGATCATCTTTATCTTTTCAGGTTTCTCTTGTACAACCTCAGGTCTGAGTACAACACTCTCGCCCGACTCATACCAACACAATGGAGTTCTACACCTCCTACTATACAACGCTTCATACAATGTCATCCCAATACTAAAATGGAAACTATTATTATAAGTAAACTCAATAAATGACAAGTGACTATCCTAATACCCCCATTGTTCTAGCATACAAGCCCTCAACAAATCCTCCAAAGACTGAATAGACCTCTTTGTCTAACCGTCCATTTGTGGATGATATGTGAAACTCAACTTCAACTTAGTACCAAGGCATTCTACAAACCTGTCCAAAATTTTGACATAAACCTCAGGTCTCTATCCGACATGGTACTCGAAGGTATTCCATGTAGCTTCACAATCTCATCAATATACATCTCGGCTAGCTTCTCCATAGGATGATTAATCTTCATCAGTAAGAAATGAGCCGACTTAGTCAACCTATCCACAATCACCCAAATTGGACCATTGCCCTTAGCAGTCTTCGGCAAACCTGACACAAAATCCATGGAAACACTATCTCATTTTAACTCTGGAATAATCAAAGGTTGCATAAGACCCATAGGCTTCTGGTATTCAATCTTTGAATTCTGACAAGTCAAACAAGCATAAACAAACTTAGCGATCACCTTCTTCATACCAGTCCATCAAAATAACTTCTTTAAGTCTTGATACATCTTCGTAGCACCAGGATGAATACTTAATCCACTTTTATGTCCTTCTTCAAGGATACTCCTCTTAAGCTCTAGAACATCTGGGACACATACTCTATCTCCAAACCTCATTACACCACTCTCGTCAATTCTGAACTTATCTCCTTTACCTTGGTTAATCAAAGTAAATTAGTTGACTAACCTTAAATCAAACTTCTGACCTCCACACATTTCTTCCATAATACCACTAGTTAGCTTCAACATTCCTAACCTTACACTATTAGGAGTATCTTCACACACCAATCTCATAAACTTGATCCTTAGGTCAATTGCAGCTTGAAGACCCATAATACATGCTTCATACTCCGCCATGTTGTTGGTGCAGTTGAAACATAGCCGGGCGGTAAGTGGAGTATGAGTGCCTTTTGGGGATATGATCACAGCGCCGATACCATTGCCCAAAGCGTTTGAGGCTCCGTCAAAGTGCATAGACCATCAGGATCCTTCCTCAGGTCCTTCATCCGGTCCAGGTACTTCACAATCAGTCACTACCATGATATTCTCGTCTGGAAATTCAAAGTTCATTGACTGGTAATTGTCCACTGCTTGATGTGCCAAATGGTCTGCCAATACACTCCCCTTGATTGCTTTCTGAGTCATGTATTGGATGTCATATTCCGTCAAGATCATCTGCCATCTTGCTATTCTTCCGGACAAGGCAGGCTTTTCGAAGATGTACTTGATTGGATCCATTTTTGAAACTAACAGAGTAGTGTGGGTCAACATATATTGTCTCAGCCAGCGAGCAGCCCATACCAAAGCGCAACAAGTTTTCTCGAGCAGTGAGTATCGGGTCTCACAGTCGGTAAACTTTTTGCTAAGGTAATAAATGGCGTGCTCTTTTCGTCCAGACTCGTCATGCTGCCCCAGCACATACCCCATTGAGCTGTCAAGTACTGTCAAGTATAGTATTAGAGGTCTCCCTTCAACCAGTGGCATAAGAATGGGTGGTTTTTGGAGGTACTCTTTGATTCTTTTGAAGGAGGCCTGACATTCATCGTTCCAACGTACTACTTGATCTTTCTTCAGTAGCTTGAAGATTGGTTCACAGGTAGCAGTTAGGTGCGAGATGAATCGGGCAATGTAGTCCAGCCGTCCTAGAAAGCCTCTGACTTCTTTTTCTGTCTTAGGAACTGGCATCTCTTGTATGGCTTTCACTTTGGCAGGGTCCACTTGAATGCCTTTGTCACTTACGACGAAGCCTAGCAATTTTCCAGATCTCACCCTGAAGGTGCACTTGTTTGGATTCAACCTTAGCTTGTACAACTTCAGACGGTCCAACAGCTTCTGTAGATGGTCAAGGTGTTCCTCCTCAGTTTGGGACCTTGCAATCATATCGTCGACATATACTTCTATCTCATGATGGATCATGTCATGAAACAAAGCAACCATGGCACGTTGGTAGGTTGCCCCAGCATTTTTCAACCCAAAAGGCATGACCTTGTAGCAAAAGGTGCCCCACTGAGTAACAAAAGTGGTCTTCTCCATGTCTTCAGGAGCCATCTTGATCTGATTATAACCGGAGAACCCGTCCATGAAGGAGAATACCTTATGCTGAGCAGTATTGTCAACCAGAACGTCAATGTGAGGCAGAGGGAAGTCATCCTTAGGACTCGCCCTGTTCAAATCCCTGTAATCAACACACATTCGGACCTTACCATCCTTCTTCGGCACTGGAACCACGTTGGCAACCCACTGAGGGTAAGAAGTCACTGCTAGAAACCCGACATCAAATTGCTTCATAACCTCAGCTTTGATTTTCTCGGACATCTCTGGACGCATACGGCGGACCTTCTGTTTTACTGGAGGGCATTCTTCCTTGGTAGGCAAGTGATGAACCACACTGTCAGTATCCAACCTGTTGTACCCCAAAATTTGCCCTCCCTTTCTTCAGGAAACCATCTTAGATTTTTCAAAGTCCCCTGAAACAAATCCAAGTCCTGAGTTATCCTTTTGCCCAAGCAAGTCACTCACAAGAGCAAGATGATCTCCCGAACTCCAGAAACAACGCTTTCATCTTGAGGAAAATCAAATTCTAAGTGCTTAGAATGTTTCTTTAAATAAGTGTTTTTTAGAAAAAAATCAGCGCTTCAGAACTTCTGGATCCATTCCAGATGAAGACGGTCAGAAGTTGCAAGTTTGGCTCAGGTTGGTCAGAAGTTGTCTCTTCAGCAGCTACATCAGTTCAATCAGAAGTTGTAAACATGGTTCAGAGTGTAAGCCTCAAACAGAACATACCCCTTCAGCAGTTACACAAGCTCAGTCAGAACTTGCTAAAGGAATGTAAAAGAAATATGAAAGTATAAAGGCTCCTTCAGAACAGGTTGAAGTCAGAAGATGAAAGGTCAGAGGGATAGGTGTCACATTGATATAGGATCTCTAAGCCCAGATTATCCAGAAGTAGATCCAAGGAACGTACCAGAAAACCAGGAGAATCTCCAGAGTTTGCTAAAACAACAGGTAGCCAAGGCCAGAGCATGGTTTACGCTGCTGATTCAACAACCAGAATGTTGGTATTGACAGGTCTTGTCACCATTTAATGCCCATTAATGCTTCCAACCACTCCTGAGCGTTCACGTGTGGCTTGGAAAATGCTTTTGCACAGATTCTGGCATGGGTCTTCACGCCACCGCCCATTTCAGAGGTCACTTCCCCCAATCCACGCCTGCTGCTGCTACCTAGGCTGAAAAATAGCTGTTATCACAACTTCCCAGGAATTTCTGTCAAAGAACCAGTTCAAACTCTGTTGGCGCCTTAAATGTTCAAGATATCCACAAGAACTTTGCCTATAAATAGAAAGCTTTCACCACTGCAAAAGACGTTCAAGAAGTTCAAGAAAAACAGAAAAAATTGCTAAGAGAGAAACAAAACTCCTAGCAACATAACATTCTGAAACTCTGCCAAAATTTCTAGTTTTGTTTCATAACTTTAAGTTTCTCACCTTCAACCTCATCAAACACCCAGCTCTTTTCTGTAAACCAAAGCGTTCTTTCCAAAACTTCTGACCCTATAAACGTTTACACCTTCACTTCCCCTTTTCCAAATCTGTCCAGAACACCACCAGAACCAAAAGCTAACTTTCACCCACCATTTTCCAGAAAGTCAGGTAAGCACCTGCTGACCCTCACCACACTGTTAAGCATCATCAGCTGTGCATATTCAAATAACATAATGTAAATATTCATGTTATCGCTGTTTATGTTCTGAGGACTCTCATACCTCAGGACGTTCTGAGCCAGTTTAGGACTTGCCTGTGACCTTGGTGATTCTGATCTCTGGGACATTTTGCTATTTTGCTGGATCTGTTCCAAATATGTTTTCTGTTTTGTGGAGTAACAACAGGATTGCAGATGTTCTGATTAGTGCAGGAAAAAGCCTAGTGCTGACTTTGACGTTAGCACATCTGAAGCCTGTTTTGCTGCCAATGACCTCAGAACCTCTGAGAGTTATTGCCTTTTCAGCAGAATCTGAACTTCTGGGTTCTCCACTAACAAACTTCTGTCTTGCAGCGCAGGGAAATCAGAACCTCTGGTTTCCCCACTAACCAGATTCTGTTTTGCAGGTTCCAGAGTCAGAAGTTCTGACTCATCCAGTTTCATCAACAGGTTGATCATCTGACAGCGGATCTGGGTCAGAACTTCTGATGGCCTCCCAACAGCGCGCGGCCTCCCTCTCTCTCTCTATATATATCTTGTTTTTCGCTATTTTCTTTTTTGTCTATTTTTCTCGTTGAACCCCCCATGTACAAATGTGTATCCCCCTCCCCTAACTATTGTAATAGCGTAGGATTTTACATTCCCGCTTCTTATTGCTAGTAATTAGGACGTGTATGGCAAGATAAAACTCAATGAAATAGAAAAACCTAATTCAAAGAAAAAACTCTTGTATGCAATAAAACACACTTGCACATTAACACCCCTAGGGTACTCCACTTTGTTGCCTTCCAAAATTGGGCCATATTGCATGTTAGGTCTCTTTGGGCGAAACAAACAATTTAAATGATCATAGTCCCTCGGTAATATTTTCTCAAAACAAAATGATCAAGTCCCTTAAGGAAAATGCCCAAAGATACTTGGCACCATTGCAATTATGGTCTAAACGATGACCCGCGCATGTCCCTTTCACATCCTAACACAAGGTTCCCCACCAAATACAATGGTGGAGCAAACTTGTTAAAAGGGTTAAAGTATAGCAATAATCTTTTGAGAAATTTAGGAGTAGATAACCTCTTAGTTACTTGAAATCAACTTGCAAAACAAGACACTTGCCTAATTTCAAAATCACACATCACTACACTTTCAAAACAACTTTCAAAAACAAATGAAAACTTTTTTTCAAAAGACATACATCTTTGTATACATCCCCACATGGATCATTACAAAGATTGCCACCACATTGGCCTCTTTTCAAAAACATTTTCAAAACCCACACACTCAAGCACCATTTAAAAACAAGGCAAGTGATCTAAAAAAAACAAGTAACTAAGAGCCCATGGATAACCATGGATGAAAAGGGTGCTAATACCTTCCCTTTTCATAATCTACCCCCCGAACCCACGAAATATCTCAAAAGGTTTTTGTTGTGCTTTTTAACCTTTCCTTTAGGATAAAATAAAAAGTCGGTGGCGACTCTTGCTAACCGCAACATTTGCGAATACAAACGCAAAACCTCAAGTCAGTTCTCCCACCGTATCACAGAACTGGCGACTCTGCTGGGGAACCTAACTTAAAAGTGGAGTAACCTTAGGGTTTAGATCACCTTTGTTTTCAATTGATTGTCTTGTTTGCTTTTACATTTGTGGGCTTTGTATCGGAGTTTTATAGATCCTAACCCGGATCTGGGGATACCTTCTTAGAAAGTAGCAACAAGGCTGTGAGGGAACTGTGCGGGGTATACCGACATGGTTGAAGCAGTCTGCTACGTTGATGTGGCACTTTGGTGTGTACCGGTAACCCTTGAGTTCAGTCAAGGAGAGTACGGGGCCGCCGCGTGGTGTCATGAAGCATCAACTGACCTTAGGAACCTTAATTGAACCATCTTGGCCTTTTAGGGGTAGTGAGATAACTGACTTTGGTGCAGTCCGAGGTTGGTTGATACTCGATACTACACTCAATTGAGGGTTGCTTTCCTGGAATATTTCGGTCGCCAGTTCAGTGGCTAAATCGAAACGATGAACAATGAAAGCAGTCCCGTGATATTGGGACCTTTAGAACCCGGTTACTTCTGATAGGACAGGTTGAGCCCACCAAACTTCAAGAGGGTAATACCCAGACCCCATGCAGGCCTAAACTCTAAGGGTTGGTATGACTTGTATGCCTTACCATGTTTTGCCTCTGTGAATGTTTATAGTGCATTTAATCATCACATCATTACATCATACAAACATCATGAGCATTGACTAACCATTTCAAGGGTTTCAAATCTTCATCTTTGTTCTTGTTTTATAGGACATGGAAACTGCTCGCAGAAAGACAATTCAGATTAGCCTTGTAAAGATCCCTCCTCAGCTTAAGGAACTTCTGTCCAGGATTCCCGAGGGTTCTTCATTCAGTGAGAGACATGGAAGACTCATCAACTTGGTTAACACCAACATTGAGGAGGACTTGATAAAGGTCCTGTTCCAATTCTTTGACCCTCTGCATCACTGCTTCACCTTCCCGGATTATCAGTTGGTGCCTACATTGGAAGAATTCTCCCGACTTCTGAAGGTCCCTATCCTCGATCAACTACCCTACAACGGTACGGAAGAGGAACCCAAGCTTGAAGAGATTGCTAAAGCCTTGCACCTACAGACATCTGACCTCAAGGGACATTGGGAAGTTAGAAGTGGTATCAAAGGATTCTTAGCTAGATTTCTGTTTGAAAAGGCTCAAGAATGTTGGAACTCTCTTGACCTACGAGCTTTTAAAGAAGTCATGGCCCTCCTTGTCTATGGTTTGGTGTTGTTCCCTAACCCAGATCAGCTTATTGATATCAGTGCTGTCCAGATCTTTATGACCAGGAATCCTATACCTACACTGTTGGGGGACATCCTTCACTCATGTTACACTCGAACCATGAGAAGAAGGGGTGTCCTAATGTGTTGCACTCCTCTCTTGGGAAGGTGGTTTATTTCGCATCTTCCACAATCAGTTTTGAAGAACGAGCGGGGTTTGAGATGGTCACAACGGTTAATGACTCTCACGCATGCAGATATACATTGGTGCCCTAGGTCTAGGGAAGACATCACTATCATTGATCGTTGTGGGGAGTACCCTAATGTTCCTTTATTTGGAATCAAAGGAGGTATTACTTACAACCCATGCCTGGCTTGGAGACAGTTTGGTTATGCTCGGAAGGATGGCCCTCATGACATGTTAATTCCCGACATAGTTTTTGACTTCGACAACGATACTCAAGGACTTCGTCAGAGATTTATCAGAGCTTGGAGGATGCCAAGTAGGATAGACAGCAAGACATTGGGGCACCGGAACTCCATCCCGTTGGAACCTTACCTCAGGTGGGTACGAGCCCGCTCCCAGAAATTAGTGATGCCTTATCCTCATATGCTTCCTGTGATCAAAGAACCAGTCTTGGAAGGAGAAGCATCCTACACCATTCAACATCCTGACATGCCCACCTCCTGGGAAGAAATGCAGAAGAGCTGGGTCCAACTTAAGGAAGAACGGAATTCTCTTGAGACCAGTCTACATGCTAGTGAAAAGAAGGTCCTGGAACTCACCCGCCTGCTGCACGAGGAAAGGAATCTCAACACCTACATCGCGCCAAAGAGGATGCGCAATGTCTTTTTACCTTAGGGAGTTATTTTGTAAATATTTGGCCCATGAGGCGTTTATGTACTAACGAATTTTTCCCTATTAATATGATGTGCGTTCCTTTTTGTCTACAACAAATTTTGAATATTCTAAATCCTTGAATGCATTGCATACATACGCATTCCATTGCACCATATGCATAGCAGGTACCCTATTTCGCAGGTTGCTTAATTTTCTTCGCTGTTTGTGTGAACAATCATCATGAATCCAGAATCCTCCAGTGAGCAAGCAATCAAGGCCCTTCAGGCCCAAAGTGCACAATTTCAAGAGATGGTCCTAAGCCTAGCCCAAGGTCAGCAAGAGTTGAAGACTCTACTCATGAAGAAGAAGAGGAAAAAGAGGACTGCATTGTTCAACACCGGACGCAGATTTGGGAACACACTCCACAATGAAGCTGATCCAACCACTTCTTCTGCTGAGAAAAACAGTCCCCAAGGGGGAGGAGCTCCTAGTCCCGCAGTCTCCGACAACGAGACGGACTATAACGATGAACAATACCCACCTGCTGCTGACAGATACAAGCAATTGGAGGACCGCTTGAGCGCTATGGAAATTCAGAATGTGCCAGGACTGGATTTCGGAGATTTGGGGTTATCTTCTGGGGTAGTCATTCCACACAAGTTTAAGGCGCCTGCCTTCGCCAAGTATGATGGGGTCTCCTGCCCAAAGCTGCATCTGAGGTCGTACGTAAGGAAAATCCAACCTTACACGGCGGATAAGAACCTCTGGATTCACTTCTTCCAAGATAGCCTCTCGGGGTCACAACTTGAATGGTTCTACCAATTGGACGGAGCTAGCATCCGGCACTGGGAAGATTTGGCGACTGCATTCTACAGACAATACCAATACAATTCTGATCTCGCTCCTACGCGTACCCAACTTCAGGGTATGTCTCTAGGGACGGGTGAAGGGTTCAAAGAGTACGCTCAAAAATGGAGAGATTTGGCTGGCAGGGTGCAGCCTCCATTAACTGACCGAGAGCTGGTTGATATGTTCCTTGGGACTTTGTCTGGTCCATTTTTCAATCATTTGGTTGGTAACTCCTCCGCTGGGTTCACAGATTTGATATTAACGGGAGAAAGAATTGAAGCTGGCATCAGGTCAGGCAAGATACAGAAGGCTGCCTCTACAAGTGCTGAGAAGAGGCCGTTTAAGAAAGAAGCAAGCGCCGTCTATGGTCCTAGAAGACAAGTCAAGACCGAAAGTCGCCAAGCCGTCAATGCTTTGGTCATCTCCAAACCTGTTGCTGCTCCTCAACAGTACAATCAACAAAGAAGTGAAAGGCCCAAGAGGCAGTATACCCGACTGAGTATGACATTATCTCAAATTTTACCCCAACTGTTATCCACCGACCTGGTGACCCTCAAAGAAGCTCCTAAGGTCGTCAACACTGCGTCTCCTAAATACAACCCAAATGCCCGGTGTGCTTATCATTCTGATAGTCCCGGGCACACTACTGATGATTGCTGGGCCTTAAGAAACAAAGTGCAAGATCTGATCGACGCGAAAGAAATTCAGTTTGAAGCACCAGAAAGACCAAATGTTGTAACGGCTCCTATGCCCCAGCATAGGGTGAATGCCATTGAGGAAGAAGTATACGCTGTTTCGGTAGATGAAGTTGTTACCCCTCTGAGGACTGTTAAGAAGAACCTACTGCGGACCGGTTTATTTCCGGGTTGCGGTGAAGGTTGCCTGTTCTGCGCTATTTCCCTATCTGATTGTCCCTTGCTGAGGTTAGGCATCCAAGGCCTAATGGATAGCAAGGAGATTCTATTCAAAAAGACTGCTGTTCATTTGGTTCCGATGAAAGAAGTTTCCGTGATTACCATCTTCAAAAATCCAATCAAGACTCCCCCGAAGAAGCCTATTCAAATCATGACAATTGCGCATGTGATCATTACTGTTCAAGGGCCCCTCTCCTACGTGTCTGATAAAGCTGTCCCCTGGCATTATGGGGCAGACGTGTATGTAAATGGAATCAAGCAAGAATTCGACGCTAGTGCCAGTATCTGCGATATCACTGGTCCAACCAAGGTCACCCGCAGTGGCAGGCTCTTCTCATCTGACATTGCGCCGCCCGCTATTCGAAAACCCCTCCTCATAAAACCTGCAAGTTTACCTAGTCCTGTTGCTGATCAAATTGTGTCCCCTGCTGCCGAGTCATCAAATGCTCGGGACAAAGGGAATGAAGAAGAGCCTGCCCGGATGGAGGCGCCGATACCCATAAATGCTGAGGCCTCCCGACAAGAAATGGAGGAGATTCTGAAAATAATAAAGAAAAGTGATTTTAATGTTGTCGAACAGTTGGGGCATACACCCTCCAAGATCTCTCTGCTCTCCTTATTGCTATGCTCCGAGGCTCATGCTAAAGCCTTGATCTCATTTCTCAAGACGGCCCATGTGCCGCAAGAAACGTCTGCAGTCCAGTTCACTGACTGCATAGCGAATCTGACGGCGGACAACGGTTTGGGTTTTTCAGATGCTGACCTGACCGCAAAAGGGAGAGACCACAATGATGCCCTGCATGTCTCTATTGAATGCAGGGGCACTACTCTGGCACATGTATTGGTGGACACTGGTTCTTCCTTGAATGTTCTTCCGAAAAAGGCTTTAGACCGTCTGGATTATGAAGGCCTGGAGTTGAAACCCAGCAATATCATCGTCAGGGCCTTTGACGGTTCCAAAAGGATGGTTCATGGAGAGGTTAACATCCCTATCCATGTGGGCTCTCAAGTGTTTGACTCTACCTTTTACGTGATGGATATACGTCCGTCGTATTCTTGTCTGTTGGGTCGACCTTGGATCCATAAAGCTGGGGCCGTGACCTCCACCTTGCACCAGAAGTTGAAGTATCCCGTCAGGGGGAAGATCGTCACTGTACAAGGAGAAGAGGAGTATATGGTGAGCCATTTGAATTCCTTCAGGTACATCGAGATGGACGGAGAGTTCATTGAAACCCCCTTCCAGCATTTCGAGGAGGTGCGTCCAATTTCAGCAGCTGCAGAGACAATGGCCGAGGAGAATGATTCCTTGAAGATGGCTTCCCTAAGGGATGCCCGGGCTGTGGTTCAGAAAGGCAATTGTGCACACTGGGGTCAGCTTCCTGACTTCACTCAGAAGAACGACAAGTTTGGGCTAGGCTTTACTGCGGAGGCTCAGAAGGCGGTGCGCAAAGAGAAGATCGGAAAAGCTCCGGTGTTTATTTCCAGCTCAAGGGTGAATGCTATTGAGGAGGATGTGGAGGAAGCAGAGTTTGATAGTTGGATCTACCCGACTACCAGCAACGGACCAAGCAACTGGACGGCAAAGGATTTTACCCCTATCACATTTGTCACGCAGTAATTGATTTCTTTTGATTTCCAATTTGTAACAAACAATATGTTAAAACTCTGTTGGCTCGGTGTCCTACCCGGGGCATCGTAGCTCCATTTGTGAGGGCTTTTTGTATGACATTTTCATATATCATCAATCAAAACATTGGACGTTTGTTGCATTTCAAATCTTTTGCTCTCTTCCTTTCTGTGTTATATATATTGCAAAACAGCTGTATTTACACACACTCACTTATACAGGTTTCAATCCACTCTGGATCTCACTGGTAACAGCTCTGCTACCGCCAGTTATGACTTCGAAAATCCGATCA
Organism: Vicia faba; assembly: GCA_948472305.1. Classification (NCBI taxonomy): domain Eukaryota; kingdom Viridiplantae; phylum Streptophyta; class Magnoliopsida; order Fabales; family Fabaceae; genus Vicia; species Vicia faba. The sequence continues at coordinate 414,067,601 of OX451740.1, read as the reverse complement.
ACTTGGCCGAAGACGAAGGTGAAGATGATTGCGAAGTGCCTGGTGAACTCGCAAGACTACTACTCCAGGAAGAGAGGGCTATTCAACCACATGAAGAGCCTGTGGAGACAATTAACTTGGGTACTGAGACAGATAGGAAAGAGGTCAAGATAGGTGCCAATCTAGAGCTCAGCGTGAAACAACGATTGATCCAAATGCTACAAGACTACATAGAGATTTTTTCTTGGTCCTATGAAGATATGCCCGGTTTGGATGCCGACATTGTAGTTCACCATCTGCCAACCAAGGAAGATTGCCCTCCGGTAAAGCAAAAAGTTCGACGAATGCGTCCAGAGATGTCTGAAAAGATCAAGGCCGAGGTTATGAAGCAGTTTGATGCCGGGTTCCTTGCAGTAACTTCTTACCCTCAGTGGGTTGCCAATGTGGTGCCAGTACCGAAGAAGGACGGAAAGGTCAGAATGTGTGTTGACTACAGGGATCTGAACAGGGCCAGCCCCAAGGATGACTTCCCCCTACCTCACATTGATGTCCTTGTTGACAATACAGCTCAACACAAGGTTTTCTCCTTCATGGATGGTTTTTCAGGGTACAATCAGATCAAGATGGCTCCGGAAGATATGGAGAAGACTACATTTGTGACTCAGTGGGGCACCTTCTGTTATAAGGTCATGCCGTTCGGATTGAAAAATGCTGGGGCAACCTATCAACGTGCCATGGTTGCTTTGTTCCACGATATGATCCATCATGAAATTGAGGTATACGTTGACGACATGATTGCAAGGTCTCAAACTGAGGAGGAGCACCTTGACCATCTGAGGAAGTTGTTTGATCGACTCAAGATATACAAGCTGAGGTTGAATCCCAACAAATGCACCTTTGGGGTGAGGTCCGGAAAATTGCTAGGTTTCATTGTAAGTGATAAAGGTATTCAGGTGGATCCTGCCAAGGTAAAAGCCATACAAGAGATGCCGACTCCAAAAACAGAGAAAGAAGTCAGAGGCTTCCTGGGACGACTAAATTACATTGCCCGATTCATCTCACATCTGACTGCTACTTGTGAGCCAATCTTCAAATTGCTAAAGAAAGATCAAGTGGTACGCTGGAATGATGAATGTCAGGCCGCCTTTGAAAGGATAAAGGAATATCTCCAAGAGCCACCCATTCTTATGCCACCGGTTGAAGGGAGACCTCTGATACTATACTTGACAGTACTTGACAAATCAATGGGGTGTGTGTTGGGGCAGCATGACGAGTCTGGCCGAAAAGAGCACGCTATTTATTACTTGAGCAAAAAGTTTACCGACTGTGAGTCTCGTTACTCACTGCTTGAGAAAACTTGCTGCGCTCTTGTATGGGCTGCTCGCCGGCTAAGACAGTATATGTTGACTCACACTACTTTGTTGATTTCAAAGATGGATCCCATCAAGTACATATTTGAAAAGCCCGCTCTGTCTGGAAGGATAGCGAGATGGCAAATGATCTTAACAGAATATGATATCCAATATACAACTCAGAAAGCAATTAAGGGAAGTGTACTGGCCGATCATTTGGCACACCAACCTGTGGACGATTACCAATCATTGAACTTTGATTTTCCGGACGAAGATATCATGGTGGTAACTGACTGTGAAGTACCTGGACCGGATGAAGGACCTAAGGAAGGATCCCGATGGTCCATGCATTTTGATGGAGCCTCCAATGCTTTGGGTAACGGCGTCGGCGTTGTAATCATATCTCCCGAGGGAACTCATACTCCCCTCACCGCCCGATTATGTTTCAACTGCACCAACAACATGGCAGAATATGAGGCGTGTATCATGGGTTTACAAGCTGCAATCGACTTGAGGATCAAATTTCTAAGTGTCTTCGGAGATTCCGCTCTTGTGATCAATCAGATCAAAGGCGAGTGGGATACGAAACACCCGAATCTCATTCCTTACAAGGAGTATGTGTCGACCTTGCTCCCTCACTTTGAAGAGATAACTTTTGAGCATTTCCCCAGAGAGGAGAATCAGCTAGCGGACGCACTAGCCACGATGTCTTCAATGTTCAAAGTTAAATGGGACAATGAGGCTCCCCGGATCATCATCAGGAAGTTGGATGAACCAGTATACTGCTGCGAGCTCGAAACTGAGAAGGTTACTGAAAAACCCTGGTATCACGAGGTAAAAAGGTACTTGGAATCTCAGGAATACCCTAAAGGTGCATCCGTCAATGATAAGAAGTTCATGAGAAGGTTTGCTGCAAAATTCTTCCTCAGCAACGGCATTCTCTACAAACGGAATCATGATTCGACTCTGTTGCGTTGTGTGGATAAGGCTGAAGCGGAGAAAATCATGATGGAACTGCATGAAGGTACATTTGGAACACATTCCAGTGGACACACCATGGCTAAGAAAATCCTTCGGGCAGGATATTTCTGGTCCACAATGGAAGCCGATTGTTACCAACACTCCCGAACTTGTCATAAGTGCCAGATCTATGCTGACAAGGTACATATCCCTCCAGTTCCTTTGAATGTCCTAACGGCACCTTGGCCTTTCGCAATGTGGGGCATCGATATGATCGGTGAGATCCGACCAACGGCATCCAATGGGCATCGCTTCATCTTGGTGGCAATCGATTATTTCACGAAATGGGTTGAGGCGGCTTCCTATGCCACGGTAACCAAGAGTGTCGTGGCGCGTTTCATCCGGCATAATCTGATCTGTCGGTACGGCGTCCCAGAAAGAATCATTACGGACAACGGTACCAATCTCAATAACAAAATGATCACTGAACTCTGTGAACAATTCAAGATACAACACCACAATTCTTCTCCCTACCGGCCGAAGATGAATGGGGCTGTAGAGGCAGCCAACAAAAATATCAAGAAAATTGTGCAGAAGATGACAGTAACCTATAAAGATTGGCACGAGATGCTACCGTTCGCTCTTCATGGGTACCGCACCTCAGCAAGGACATCAACCGGGGCAACTCCTTTCTCCTTGGTCTATGGCATGGAGGCAGTCTTGCCGATCGAAATCCAGATACCCTCTCTCCGGATAATGAAGGATGCAGACCTGAATGAAGATGATTGGATCCAGACTCGACTTGATCAATTAAATCTAATTGACGAAAAGAGGCTCACTGCTATCTGTCATGGTCAGACGTATCAAAAACGAATGATCAGGGCATTTAACAAGAAAGTCAGACCGCAAGAGTATCAAGTTGGGGACCTGGTAATCAAACGCATCATCCTTCCTCAAAGTGATCCCCGGGGCAAATGGACCCCTACTTACGAAGGGCCATTTGTGGTTAAGCGTGTGTTCTCAGGAGGAGCCATGATCCTAACCACCATGGACGGTGACGACCTTCCTCACCCCGCCAATGCAGACATAGTGAAAAAATACTACGCATAAATAAAAGACCCGCTAGGTTGACATACCTAGGCGAAAATAAGGGCTTCCCGGCGAACCAAAAGGGTTCGGGAAAAAATAAGGGATGAAATGAATAAAAATCTGTACACCCGGCAAGTCGAAAACCTGAAAGGGCGGCTTGGGCAAAAATGGGTATCCCGGTGGACTGAAAACCCGAAAGGGCGGTCCAGGCAAAAGTTAGGGATGAAAGCGTAACACTATGTCTCATTGGATCACTTCGCATCCGGAATTCGGCATCAACTATCTGGCCCCAAATTTCGGCATTGACCAATCAGCTTCATCTTCAGATTAGGCAGTAAGGCGATGAGACGTTCGAAAACATAAAGGCGATAGCAGAGTTGGAACCCAGTGGGATTGATCACATAGCTGTTTTGTTTTCTTTTTTTTTCAAAATGTAAACTCTATACTATTTGGCGATGTCCTCTTACTAGGATGTCAGTCTCTTGTACAAAAAACGCCTATTCACAGGCAAAAGTTTAAATCAATACAAATTCACTTGTTCATACAAATTACCATTGTTTTCCCTTTTTTTTTTTTCTGTTTTGTCTTGCGAAGAACGTCCAATGTTCATTTTTTTTGATATATGCATTTGGCATTGAATTGTTGATTCATAAATATTCGCATATGAAACGGGAGATTAATTACCGGTGACATCAAAGACAGGGGCAATGTGGGGTTGTCTATTGCAGTCTGGTTGTTTGATCCGCCAAGGCACCAAGGTAGGTTCAACTGAAAAATGTGGCCAAATCATCTTAACTCCCCGCAGAGTAAAACAAGGTTCAGCACAACATTCCCCGGCAGGTCTTAAAAGCTCATCCCCAGTAGATTCTGCAAGCTCATCCCCTGCAAAGTACGGATGTCTCGCCCAAGTTTTATTTAAGAGTTATTTCCTCACAAGGACTTATAACTGGGTTATCCTCAGCTAAAAGCCACGGAAGATCGCTCTCGGCAAAGTTCCTTCAATCCCCAGCGAAGTCTATCTTTAGTATTCCCAAGCAGAGTTTATCTTTGGAGTTCCCCAGCGGAGTTTACCATCATTATCCTCAGCGGAATCCATCGTTAGAGTCCTCAGCAGGCCTCTCATCAGAACTTCGGCCAAGCATCTCTTCCGCAGAGCAGCTTCCCGGCCGTTCGTCGAGGATTTATTTTCCTAAGATGAAATTACATTCATAAACATTTCACATTTGCATACATCTTGCTTACCTACATGATGAAACGCATACAACATTTCATGTTGAACATCATGATATCATGCACATCATACATCATGACATTGCATACAACTTGCGTTTTTGCCTTTTCAGGAAAAAGACAATCTCAAAAACGACTACCTTCAACTGTCACAATTTCAGATTCGATACCTGTATCTAGCCAGGGCACATCTGAGAGTGATCAGTTTCCAGACTCGATTCCTGTATCTAGCCGGGGCATGTCTGAAGAGTTCGAAGATTCGATTCCTGTATCCAGCCAGGGCACATCTATCAACTACAACTATTTCCAGATTCGATTCCTGTATCCAGCCAGGGCATATCTGTTGACCACGTTTCCAGACTCGACTCCTGTATCTAGCCAGGGCATGTATGAAGAGTTCGAAGATTCGATTCCTGTATCCAGCCAGGGCACATCTATCAACTACAACTATTTCCAGATTCGATTCCTGTATCCAGCCAGGGCATATCTGTTGACCACGTTTCCAGACTCGACTCCTGTATCTAGCCAGGGCATGTCTGAAGAGTTCAAAGATTCAATTCCTGTATCCAGCCAGGGCACATCTATCAACTGTCATGTTCCCAGATTCGATTCCTGTATCCAGCCAGGGCATATCTGTTGACGACTATTTCCGGATTCGATTCCTGTATCCAGCCAGGGCACATCTGTGAGCAACCAATTGTAGATTCGACACCTGTATCTAGCCAGGGCATATCTGCATGAGGAGATTGAAGATCAAACACCTGTAACAATCCAGGAAAACATCTGTCTTTCTCAAATACACAAGTTCTCGCTAAGGAATCTCTTATGCGATCGACACTTCCAAATGGCATCTATAAGCCCATTCCCGACAAGGTTCTGTCACGTCTCCGGATGGCATCTGTAAGCCCATCTCCCTATCTACCGCCTCTCCAAATGGCATCTATAAGCCCATTTCCATTGCTGATACTCTACTAGGCGAGTGCAAATTTTCGGGCACTCTGGTGTCCAATCTCCTTTTACCCTCGAGTCGCGAAAGGCAAACTCGCCAATCTAACTCTTCAGGTTCAAGAAGATTGAACAGGGGCAACTGTTGTACCCCAAAATTTGCCCTCCCTTTCTTCAGGAAACCATCTTAGATTTTTCAAAGTCCCCTGAAACAAATCCAAGTCCTGAGTTATCCTTTTGCCCAAGCAAGTCACTCACAAGAGCAAGATGATCTCCCGAACTCCAGAAACAACGCTTTCATCTTGAGGAAAATCAAATTCTAAGTGCTTAGAATGTTTCTTTAAATAAGTGTTTTTTAGAAAAAAAATCAGCGCTTCAGAACTTCTGGATCCATTCCAGATGAAGACGGTCAGAAGTTGCAAGTTTGGCTCAGGATGGTCAGAAGTTGTCTCTTCAGCAGCTACATCAGTTCAATCAGAAGTTGTAAACATGGTTCAGAGTGTAAGCCTCAAACAGAACATACCCCTTCAGCAGTTACACAAGCTCAGTCAGAACTTGCTAAAGGAATGTAAAAGAAATATGAAAGTATAAAGGCTCCTTCAGAACAGGTTGAAGTCAGAAGATGAAAGGTCAGAGGGATAGGTGTCACATTGATATAGGATCTCTAAGCCCAGATTATCCAGAAGTAGATCCAAGGAACGTACCAGAAAACCAGGAGAATCTCCAGAGTTTGCTAAAACAACATGTAGCCAAGGCCAGAGCATGGTTTACGCTGCTGATTCAACAACCAGAATGTTGGTATTGACAGGTCTTGTCACCATTTAATGCCCATTAATGCTTCCAACCACTCCTGAGCGTTCACGTGTGGCTTGGAAAATGCTTTTGCACAGATTCTGGCATGGGTCTTCACGCCACCGCCCATTTCAGAGGTCACTTCCCCCAATCCACGCCTGCTGCTGCTACCTAGGCTGAAAAATAGCTGTTATCACAACTTCCCAGGAATTTCTGTCAAAGAACCAGTTCAAACTCTGTTGGCGCCTTAAATGTTCAAGATATCCACAAGAACTTTGCCTATAAATAGAAAGCTTTCACCACTGCAAAAGACGTTCAAGAAGTTCAAGAAAAACAGAAAAAATTGCTAAGAGAGAAACAAAACTCCTAGCAACATAACATTCTGAAACTCTGCCAAAATTTCTAGTTTTGTTTCATAACTTTAAGTTTCTCACCTTCAACCTCATCAAACACCCAGCTCTTTTCTGTAAACCAAAGCGTTCTTTCCAAAACTTCTGACCCTATACACGTTTACACCTTCACTTCCCCTTTTCCAAATCTGTCCAGAACACCACCAGAACCAAAAGCTAACTTTCACCCACCATTTTCCAGAAAGTCAGGTAAGCACCTGCTGACCCTCACCACACTGTTAAGCATCATCAGCTGTGCATATTCAAATAACATAATGTAAATATTCATGTTATCGCTGTTTATGTTCTGAGGACTCTCATACCTCAGGACGTTCTGAGCCAGTTTAGGACTTGCCTGTGACCTTGGTGATTCTGATCTCTGGGACATTTTGCTATTTTGCTGGATCTGTTCCAAATATGTTTTCTGTTTTGTGGAGTAACAACAGGATTGCAGATGTTCTGATTAGTGCAGGAAAAAGCCTAGTGCTGACTTTGACGTTAGCACATCTGAAGCCTGTTTTGCTGCCAATGACCTCAGAACCTCTGAGAGTTATTGCCTTTTCAGCAGAATCTGAACTTCTGGGTTCTCCACTAACAAACTTCTGTCTTGCAGCGCAGGGAAATCAGAACCTCTGGTTTCCCCACTAACCAGATTCTGTTTTGCAGGTTCCAGAGTCAGAAGTTCTGACTCATCCAGTTTCATCAACAGGTTGATCATCTGACAGCGGATCTGGGTCAGAACTTCTGATGGCCTCCCAACAGCGCGCGGCCTCCCTCTCTCTCTCTATATATCTTGTTTTTCGCTATTTTCTTTTTTGTCTATTTTTCTCGTTGAACCCCCCATGTACAAATGTGTATCCCCCTCCCCTAACTATTGTAATAGCGTAGGATTTTACATTCCCGCTTCTTATTGCTAGTAATTAGGACGTGTATGGCAAGATAAAACTCAATGAAATAGAAAAACCTAATTCAAAGAAAAAACTCTTGTATGCAATAAAACACACTTGCACATTAACACCCCTAGGGTACTCCACTTTGTTGCCTTCCAAAATTGGGCCATATTGCATGTTAGGTCTCTTTGGGCGAAACAAACAATTTAAATGATCATAGTCCCTCGGTAATATTTTCTCAAAACAAAATGATCAAGTCCCTTAAGGAAAATGCCCAAAGATACTTGGCACCATTGCAATTATGGTCTAAACGATGACCCGCGCCTGTCCCTTTCACATCCTAACACAAGGTTCCCCACCAAATACAATGGTGGAGCAAACTTGTTAAAAGGGTTAAAGTATAGCAATAATCTTTTGAGAAATTTAGGAGTAGATAACCTCTTAGTTACTTGAAATCAACTTGCAAAACAAGACACTTGCCTAATTTCAAAATCACACATCACTACACTTTCAAAACAACTTTCAAAAACAAATGAAAACTTTTTTTCAAAAGACATACATCTTTGTATACATCCCCACATGGATCATTACAAAGATTGCCACCACATTGGCCTCTTTTCAAAAACATTTTCAAAACCCACACACTCAAGCACCATTTAAAAACAAGGCAAGTGATCTAAAAAAACAAGTAACTAAGAGCCCATGGATAACCATGGATGAAAAGGGTGCTAATACCTTCCCTTTTCATAATCTACCCCCCGAACCCACGAAATATCTCAAAAGGTTTTTGCTGTGCTTTTTAACCTTTCCTTTAGGATAAAATAAAAAGTCGGTGGCGACTCTTGCTAACCGCAACATTTGCGAATACAAACGCAAAACCTCAAGTCAGTTCTCCCACCGTATCACACAACCCAGGCATGTCTTCGTAGGACCAGGCAAAGATTTCCACGTAGTCATGCAACATCTGAATCAACCGCTATTTCACACTAAGCTCCAGATTGGTACCAATCTTGACTTCCTTTCTGTCTGTCTCAGTACCCAGATTTACCGTCTCCACTGGCTCTTCATGTGACTGAATGGCCCTCTCTTCCTGGAGTAACAGTCTTGCAAGCTCACCAGGCACTTCACAATCATCTTCACCTTCGTCTTTGGCTAAGTTGATCGGATTTTCGAAGTCATAACTGGCAGTAGCAGAGTCGTTACCAGTGAGATCCAGAGTGGATTGGAACCTGTATAGGTGAGTGTGTGTAAATATAGTTGTTTTGCAATATATAAAGAAAGAAAGGGAGCACAAGATTTGAAATGCGAAAAACGTCTAATATTTTTATTCATGATATATGAAAATGACAAATAATAAGCCCTCACAAATGAAGCCACGGTGCCCCGGGTAAGACACCGGGCCATAAAGTTTCAAATTATTGTTTGTTACAAATTCAAAACAAAGGAGTTCATTACTGAGTGACAAAAGTAATAGGTATGAAATCTTTGGCAGTCCAGTTGTTCAGTCCACCGTTGGTCGTTGGGTAGATCCAGCTGTCAAATTCTGATTCCTCCCCGTCGTCTTCAATAGCATTCACTCCCGGGTTGGTGATTAACACAGGAGGTCTTCCAATCCTTTCCTTACGAACAACCCTCTGAGCTTCTGCAGTGAAACCCAAACCAAACTTGTCAATCTTCGGAGTAAAATCAGGAAGTCGGCCCCAGTTTGCGCACTCACTCCTCTCAATAACAGCCCTGGCGTCCTTTAAGGAAGCCATCTTCAAAGGAGAGTCTTCTTCAGTCACAGTCTCTGCTGATGCCAACGTCTGAGGCACCTCTTCAAAATGTTGAAAGGGGGTCTCAATGAACTCCCCGTCCATTTCTATATACCGGAATGAGTTGAGGTGGCTGACCATATATTCTTCTTCCCCCTGCACTGTAACAATCTTCCCTCTGACCGGGTACTTAAGCTTCTGATGTAGTGTGGAGGTCACAGCCCCAGCCTTGTGGATCCATGGACGACCCATCAAACAAGAATAGGATGGACGAATGTCCATCACATAGAATGTAGAATCAAAGACCTGTGAACCAACCCTGATTGGAATGTCAACTTCGCCATGTACCATCCTTTTCGACCCGTCAAAGGCCCGGACAACAATGTTACTAGGCTTGAGCTCTAAACCTTCACAATCCAACCTGTCTAGGGCCTTCTTGGGTAATACGTTTAACGAAGAACCGGTGTCTACCAACACATGGGCAAGAGTAGTGCCCCTGCATTCAATGGAGACATGCAGGGCGTCGTTATGGTTCTTCCCCTTAGCGGTCAGATCAGCATCAGAGAAACCCAACCCATTATCATCAGTCAAGTTGGCCACACAGTCGGTAAATTGATCAGCAGACGTTTCTTGTGGCACATGGGTCGTCTTCAGGAAGGAAATCAGGGCCTTGGCATGGGCCTCTGAACACAACAACAGTGATAGCATAGAAATCTTAGAGGGGGTGTGCCCCAGCTGCTCAACTACATTGAAATCACTCTTCTTAATGATTTTAAGAATCTCTTCCATCTCTTGCTTGGAAGCTTCAACAGTGGTTGTCTTTGGTGCCTCCGTCAGGGCAGGCAAATCAGTAGCAATCCCTTTGCCTCGAGCGTCAGATGACTCGGCAGCAGGGGTAGAAACAGGAACTTGATCAGGAAGGGAAGCAGGCACACTTGCAGGTGTGATGACAAGAGGTCTCTGAATAGTTGGTGGCACAATATCTGGTGAGAAGAGTCTACCACTACGAGTGACTTTGGCAGGCCCAGTAATGTTACTGACTCTAGTACTAGTATCAAACTCTTGTTTTACTCCAAGCACATAAACGTCTGCCCCATAGTGCCAAGGGACAACTTTGTCAGATGTATAGGGGAGAGGCCTCGGAACAGTGATGATGATAGGAGCAATCTTCTGAGTGGACATGATTTTGACAGGCTTCTTTGAGGGAGCCTTATGAGGGTTGTTGAAAATAGTGACAATAGAAACTTCTTCGGTACGGGTAGCAGGAACAACAACTTTCTCAAACAATATCTCTTTATTATCCATCAGGTTTTAGACGCCTGACTTCAGCAAAGGACAACTAGCAGGTGAAACAGCACATAAATGGCAACCTTTACTACATCCCGAAAATAAACCGGCTAGCAACAGGTTCCTCTTGACAGTCAACAACGGAGTAACAATATCATCCACAAAGGCCACATTCAGGTCTTCTTCCACATCATTTACTCCATGTTGTGGCATGGGAGCAGTCACAACATTGGGCCTTTCGGGCGCCTCGAACTGTATTTCTTTAGCATCAATAAGGTCCTGAACCTTATTCCTCAGTGCCCAACAATCATCAGTAGAATGCCCCGGGCTATCAGAGTGATAAGCACAACGGGCGTTGGGGTTGTACTTTGGAGAGGTTGTGTTCACTACCTTCGGAGCTTCTTTGACAGTTACCAGGTTGGTTGACAGCAGTTGCGGCAGGATCTGAGACAAGGTCATACTAAGCTGAGTGTACTCCCTTCTGGGTCTCTCACCCATTGGTTGGTTATATTGCCGAGGAGCGGCAGCAGGCTTTGAAATTACCACCGCGTTGACAGCTTGGCAGCGGTCCGGTTTATTCTGTTTCCTTGATCCATAAACAGCACTAGCTTCCTTCTTGAAGGGTTTCTTTTCAGCACTTGAGGATGCACCTTTCTGTATCTTCCCCAACTTGATACCAACTTCGATCCTTTCACCAGTCAGAATGAGGTCTGTAAACCCTGTAGAAGAATTACCAATCAGATGGTTGAAGAATGGACCAGACAGGGTCCCCAAGAACATGTCCACAAGCTCACGGTCAGTCAACGGTGGCTGCACCCTGCCAGCCAGGTCTCTCCACTTTTGCGCATACTCTTTAAAACCTTCACCCGTCCCCAGTGACATACCCTGGAGTTGGGTACGCGTGGGAGCGAGGTCGGAATTATACTGATACTGCTTATAAAAAGCAGTTGCCAAGTCCTCCCAGTTACGAATGCTGGTTCCATCCAGCTGATAGAACCATTCGAGTTGAGTCCCTGAAAGACTATCCTAGAAGAAATGGATCCATAAATTCTTGTCTGCAGTGTAAGGTTGGATCTTCCTTACATATGATCTGAGATGCAGCTTAGGACAGGATGCCCCGTCGTACTTCGCAAAAGTAGGTGCTTTGAACTTGTGTGGGATCACTACCCCAGAAGATAAACCTAGATCTCCAAAATCCAACCCAGGCACATGTTGAATTTCCATAGCACTTAGACGGTCCTCTAGTTGCTTATACCTGTCCTCAGCACATATTAAAGCAAACAAAACAAGAAATTGAAAACAATAAGAGTGGTCTAATCCTAAGGTACACCTCACTTATAAAGAATCCCCAGCAGAGTCGCCAGTTCTGTGATCGATGGAAATAGAACTGACTGTTTTTAAGCTGGTTCGCGAAATGTCGCGGTAAGCAAGAGTTGCCACCATCTTTTATGTTCCCCAACATGGAAAGGACAAAAGCATAGCAAAATTCCTTTTCGAGAATGTTTCTCGGTTCGGGAGGTAGATTTATAGAAAGGGAAGGTGTTAGCACCCTTTCTATCTGTGGTTATCCACGGGCTCTTAGGTACTTGCTCTTATGTTTTCAAAATTTGTTTGCTTTTCAAGTGTATGTGGGTTTTGAAAAAAAGTTTCGTTTGAAAAATTTCTAAGTAACTCTTGTATCTGTCCTCAAGAGTGTATGAAAAATTTGTTTGAAAACCTTTTGAAAGTGTGAGTGTGAAAAGATTTTTTTTTGTTTTGAAAGAGCAAGTACCTATGATAAATCTACCTACTCTAAGGAATTCGGCTGTGTAAGAGTCCTTTAGACAGTGCTATCCCACTATTGAGAAGTAGGTAGCACCGTCGTTGGAGTTATTCGGGTCAATTCGATTATTAGGGACATGTGTGGTCACCAAAGCAATAGTAGGACGCCTTAGCGGTAACCCTAATGTCCTAGATCCTTTTTTATCCGAGGCAACCGTTTCGAGGCGACTGGATCTTTAGACAGGAGGGCGACCTCTAAAACACCCTATACTTGACGACCATGTTGAGGCAACCAAGTGAGGCGTACCCTAGGAGTGGCATGTGCATGTGTGTTGTTTCAGTTTATGTTTATCTTGTACATGTTATTTGTGAGTTACAGATTGATTTTATTTGTCAGGCAATCTTGTCATGCATAATTAACAGTTAAGAGTGCGGAAAATAAAATGCGGAAAGTTGAATCTACGCTATTACAAGGTGCGGGTATATACATCGCCAAAAAACAAAACCCGTTTGGAAAATAAATACGAGAAAGTAAATAAAGCGATAAAAGCCTAATTAACTATTACATCCTCGGAAACAAATACATCAATATAATTAAAATAATGATAATGCGCGAAAGAAATTAAATCAGGACGTACTTAGGGTTTTGACCCTTTTTGAGAAAAGAAAATAATTTGTCTTTTTTTGCAATTTTAATTTAAATATTAAACCTAGTACTAATTAATTATTTAATTAAAAGAAAAAGTTTTTTTTGTGTTTTTTTATATTTTAATGAAATAAAAATAAAAAAAGAGTTATTAAAAGTCAAAAGAAAAAACCCTAATTCTAGATTGATTTTATTTATTATAGAAAAGGATTAAAATTAAACCTAATTAAAAAAGACTAAATTTATTAATGTTAGTGTTTATTTACAAAAATAATAATTAATAGTAAAAATAATAAGTAATAAAAATATTATAAATATTTAAGTTTCTGAATTTAATATGAAAAATAATTAATTTATGAATTAATAATAATAATAATAGTAATAATAGAAAATAGAAAGAAAATAAGAAAGAAATAGAAACCAGGGGGGTGTTGGACCCAAAGGAGGTGAAAGTTGCAAGTCTGGCCCATTAAGCACAAAGCCACGTTTGACTTCTGGAATTGTCCAGGCATGCATTGACCAGGGAACATGGTGTTCAGCGCTTCATAGCCATTGGATTGTTGTTGAAGGACACATGGCATCTGGGAACGTAGGAGCCCATGGTGGAACGCCTTTGAATATCCTGCATATGAACATGTTTGAAAAAATATTATGAGAATTTTGGGGGACCTGGGAATCGAACCCAGGTCCCAATGGTTGCCAGATAACTCATCTTCCACTAAGCCAAGCGCCTGTCTTTGTTAGTATAGTGGTGATTAATCATAATATATAAAACAAATAACGTCCTGAAGGACAAACAAAACGCGCGCCATCTTTTTGAATCCACCAATAGCATTCCTACGCGTCATCGTCTTCTTCAATTGCCTGCATAAAAACATATCAAATAGCGGGGGGTTTTAACCCCCACAACTTAGCATGACCAAAAATATCGATTAGATGTACAAGCTATATAAATAGGGCGCGAGGGTTGGGTTTGATTCGTCTGGCCTTGACGAATTCAACCATAGGCGTCATTAGTCCTAATTTTGCTTATGCTGTAAAGCCCTAATTCGAGAGCTTGGAAACCCTAGAATCCTTCAATGGCAGTTTCTGTTTCAGGGTATTTTAATGCAATTAAATCACGCCAACAGCTTTGTATGAGTCCTATTAGCACAAAACAACCACAATAATATGTTAAATATGCAAGAATTGATATATACAATTATGGAAAAAAGCTTCAAACCGTAAAACTGTTTGCCACGATTTCTTGAGCTATGAAGCTTGGTTTTGATTGCAAATCGTTCCTGGGAGGCCTAGCAATGTATTGGAATCAAGAAAAGGCTTTGAATTGGCCTGGAAGGTTGAATTCAGTTTTGAGTTTTTTTGATATTTTTTAGAATTGGTTATGGTGTTTCTTGCAGCAATCTCATGTGTGCCTGATTAGGTTTAGGTTCAGCATATGTAATGGAAGGGAATTAGGTCAAGTCTTGGCCCAAAGATCCATGGAATTCATGTTTTCAATATTTGATTTCAATCAAATCTTTTTGCATATTTTTTATTGGAAAACCTTGCCAAAATTGGATGTTCTTGTCTCTTTGATTGGCACACGAAATCTCCAGCTCATATTGGTCATATTTGCTTCATGAAAAGATTTGAAAACCATATATTGGTATTTTCCTACAATTAAATTAATTAAATGAATTAAAAATCAATTAAAAATCCAATTAATTAATAAAAATAAGAAAATAATATCAAATAGGCTTGATGGGTCGTGCATATGCTTTGGGTAAAGATTCAAGAAGGAATTTGAGGCCCATTAGCAAAAATGATGTGTTTTGAGCAAAGTTGACTTTTGCAAATTCACAAAAATTTCCCAACTTCTCCAATGCATATCTTGCTCAATGTTGATCATATGAACATGTTCTTGGACATTTTGGAAAGGTCTTGAAGTCCTCTAACCAATTCCTTTGGTCCCATGTCATTTGGATTTACCAATCTCAAGTTATGGTCTTTGACTTAAAGTGCCTTTTTGTTGACTTTTGAAAGTGACCTATAATGTAGAAATTGATAACTTTTTGTGAGGGAATTTCTTGGACTTGGAATGTGAAGATGAGTTGTAGGAAATGTAATCCCCTTCAAAATTAGCATTGGATGGGATTTTTCTGATGAACCATGAAAAAGTTATGCCTTGGTCAAGTTACAGTTGACTTTTCAACTGTCCAAAAATAGAAACTTTTTGCATCTTGATGGTTTTTGAGCCATGCTTGTGGAATCATGATAAAGACTTGATCAAATGATGATTGTGGACTCAAAATAAGATGTTGACCAAAAATTCCGACTTTTGAATGTAAAATGACCATTTTGCCCCTGCAGTTGATTGTTGAGCAAATAGGCCTTTTGACTGTGCAATTTGACCCTGTGAGTCTTGCAACTTGGCATGTAGATGCTTGACAATGTATATGGGCACATGAGACTTGGTTGGACCCTTGAAAACCTCAATTTCCTAGGAAGAAACAAAACCCTAATTTTGACTGCCTTAGGAGGCATTTGGACTGTGCAATCCCTTGAGCAATCTTGAACCATTTGAAGATGATTCTTGGCAAACTTTTAAGAATATGGGAGGGCAAATTTTGGGGTACAACAATAAGCATGAATTTTAATGTCCCTAATCTGAAGCATAAAAATCCAAGAAACTTCAATCTTAAAATTCTCTAAGCTTAAGCAAAATTAATGGAAACTATGGACATGGTTAGCTTTAGGGCAATGATATCTATATTTTTCATTCACAAATAAATCATTGATGATGCTTGTATGAAGAGTTCCAAAGTCAGGAAACTTACCTTGCAAGAGGGTATCGGTTTTGGAGTTTGAGCAGCTTTCAGTAAGTTCCAATGATTGGGTTAGCTTCCTCAAGTTCCCAGGAAGCTAATGGGATGCTTAGCTTGAGCTGAAAGTGCCTGAGGAGTTCTGGAGAAGTTCAAATGCAAAGCTCTATTTTTGAAAATGGCGGATGGTGTTAATGGTGTTACAGTCTTGTAACAGGGTGTGGTATGTGTTCTAAATGATGTTTAGAAACTTTATGAACCAAAAGGCTTGAAAACGCACGAGGGAGATGTGAGTTTCAAACTTTTGGTCAGGTTGGGCAACAATGGAGGTATATGATACAGTTCTGAGCTCTTGGTGTTTTTAGGGGTCAAGTATGCGTGTGTTTTGTGGCAAATGGCTTGTGTATCTATAAGAAAAGAGTCTTGAGTGGTTTTGCAAGTCAGAAGTACAAGTTTCAAGCTTTTTGCTATGTTACTTGATTTTCAAAAGTGGGAAACCATGTTTCAATGTGTAGTACAATCATGGGATGGGTGATTGTAAGTGTCTAAACCATTTCTCTTGTGTTATGAGACATGTATGATCAGAAAAGAACAAGTGCAAGGCTTAAGAACAAGTTTTGTGCAAAAAGTCACTTAATCAAAATGGCATTGTGCACTTTCTTCCCAAAATGGATATAAAGCATGGCCTTGCATTGAATGCTTGAAATGAGACCTATAACAGTTGTGCAAGCAATTAATTATATATTTCCTAACAAGTTTGAGGTCTGCAAAGTAGAGGTTATGCAATATAACTTTGAATTTTTAATTTGTTCATCACAAAATGACTTGTAATTCAAGTGATAAAACCCTAACTTCATCTCTTCGATTCTCCCTACTCAAAAATGATCTCAAGGAGTTCTTGGACATTTGGAAAGTTTGCAGTGTTCTATACAACCCATATTTGAATTACTTTTTAAGATTTCCCTTGGAACTATATGAAAAAGTGCCATGAAGTTGGGTCAAAATCCTGACCAAATTAGGGTAAAATTTCACTAAGTGTTTTGTTTCATGACCATGTATTCTTAAAATTATAACTTGAGATCCAAGCACTTTAGGAAGGAGTTGTGTAAATAAGTGTTGTATATTTCATGGAGATTTACAACTTTTATGTTGGAAGTTTCTTCTGAATCAGCTTGCATCATGGTGAAAAGTTTGCTCAAAGTTATGAAAAAATAACAAATTTCCAACACTTAGAAAAATTTCAAAGTTTAGAATTTTAACTTTTCAAAATGAAATCTTGAATTTTGGATTTCTTTATGAATAAGTTTCATATTTTGACAAGTTTTGATGAATTGTGATCTTTGGCATTTGAATTTGACCAAAAAGTCAAAGTTTGACTTTTCAGTATACAATTGACTTTTGATCAGTTGACTGAAAATTCATCTGTCAATCTATTGGACTTGAGCAATTATTTAAGCTATGTCATTAGTTCAAAATGATTCAGTTGGACTCTTGAGATCATTCCTTAAACCAATTGATCATTTTCTAGGTCAAAAATCAGAAATTGCCCTTTCCTAGTCAAAACCCTAATTTTGACCATTTTGCCCTTTTGAAGATTTGATCAAATTTCTTGAGGAATTGTGGTCCAAACTTGATCAAATGATACATATGAGTTTAAAATGTTGATTTGGATCAAAAATTATGAAGTTTGATTGTATATTGGCCATAGTTGTCTTTTTCCCAATACATCTGATTTTTAGGTCAACTGCTCAATTGACTGAGCAAAAGTGTGATCCAAAGCTTGAAACTTGACATGAGTAATCTTGATGGTCCATAATGATCCATGAAAGTCATATGGGGCATTATAAGTTCAAATATCTTTGTGCAATCTCAAACCCTAATTTTGGTCATCATTGCTTAAGGAGGTGTCTTGAGCTGATCAATCCTAGTGCAGTCTTGAGCCAAAGGAGATCTTGTGAGCAAAATTCTTGATAAGTGAGAGGGAAAATTTTGGGGTACAACAGCTGCCCATGTTCAATCTTCTTAATCCCGAAGAGTTAGATTGGCGAGTTTTTCCATTCGTGACTCGAAGGTGGAAGATGATTGGACACTAGAGTGCCCAGAAATTTGCACTCGGTGATGTGATGGTAGAGGGAATGGGATTAAAGATGCCATTTGGAGAGATGATAGAAAGTTGTTGGAGATGAGCTTGTAGATTCCATCCAAAAATGATTGTCGGATTGTATCTAAAAGAGAATATGAATGAGCATTAGAATAGCGTCCGTGTCTGGAGCGTATCTGAATTGTATCTGATGGCTGAATCTGTATTAGAATGGCATCCATGTATGAAGCATATCTGAACTATATTTGGAAGCTGGGTCTGAATGAGTATCAGAATAGCGTCTGTGTCTGGAGCGTATCTGAGAGAGAATCTGAATGAGTATCAAAATGGCATTCGTATCTGGAGCGTATATGAACTGTATCTGAAGATTGAATCTGAATGAGTATTAGAATGGCATCCGTGTCTGGAGCGTATCTGAAGATTGAATCTGAATGAGTATCAGAATGGCATCCGTGTCTGGAGCATATCTGAATTGTATCTGAAAGTTGAATCTGAATGAGTATCAGAATGGCATCGTGTCTGGAGCGTATTGAACTGTATCTGAAAAAGCCTTTGAACATTGTTAATGGTATCTATTGATTAACCTTATCCTGAAAAGGGTAAAATGTTAGCTAAAATGCAAAGTAATATTGTATGAAATGCATGGTATAATGAGATTGTTATACATGCATTCGTTTTATCAATGTTTATCATATATGGATGCGATGTATCCGTATGTGAGCTAACCTGCTACACTGCTGTTGGATTGGGGAAAATAAGTCCCTGACTGCTGCTGAGGATACAGAGTGTAAGTCTTCATGTTTTGAAGTGTTGATGAATTCCCGCTTATAGAAATAAACTCTATTGTAAGGGAAATGCCGCGTACTGCTTGTGAAATCCTGTTGAAAATTTTGGCGACTTCTAATGGGGAGTGATAACTGGAAGTTTTGTTCCGCTGGGGATTAAACTGCACACTGCAGGGGATTTTATGGAATAGCTTAAAGATATTGCCCTATCTCTTAAAGCCATTAGTGATTGTCTTTCTATTTTTTTCATTTGTAAATGGTATTTATGTTCAAATGCATATTGTGATAAGGTGGGAGAACTGACTTGGAGTTTTGCGTTTGTGTTCACAAATGTTGCGGTTAGCAAGAGTCGCCACCGACTTTTCTTTTATCCAATAAGGAAAGGTGAAAAAGCACAGGAAAGACCTTTAGAGATGTTTTCTTGAGTTCGGGGGGTAGATTATGAAAAGGGAAGGTATTAGCACCCTTTTCATCCATGGTTTTCCATGGGCTCTTAGTTACTTGCTAGATCACTTGCTTTTGTTTGATTGTGCTTGTGGTGTTGTTTTTTGAAAGTATTTTGAAAATGTAACTTTGTAATGATTCTCGTTTCTATAAGAATGCATACAAAGTGTTTGTTTCTAAAATAGTTCAAAGAGGTGTTTGTGAGATATAATGTTTTTGTTTGTGAGCAAGCGAGCAACTAGGAGAAAACCTACCTACTCAAAAGGTCTTAGATGTTCTTTTCCTCCTCCTTTAGATGTTGCTATCTTACCATTGATTTGGTAAGAAGCCCCATCATTGGATATGAAGGGACGGGTATGGGATGTTTGTATAGTCATAGAAGGCAACCTATGTGACGTTTTAGCAATGTCGTTTTTTAGGGACTAGATCGTTTACCGAAGGCAACATCGAGGGTCATCGAGGGACTACGATCTTTTATCGAGGGTCTTTTTCTAAAACGCCCATGTTCGAGAGACATGACTATTTTCCGATAGGAAACAAATTGGGATTACCCTAAGGGTGCTAGTGTGCAAGTGTGTTTGATTGCATGCATTTTAGTCTTGATTAGGGTGACCTATTAGTCAATTTCATGTCTTGTCATACACACTCTAATTACTAGCATTTATATTCGAAAGCGATAAATTGCATAAATGTAAAGTCCTACGCTATTACAATATTTAGGGGATGGGGGTACATATTTATGAATGGGGGTTGCAAGTAAAAATAAGTTCTAAGTTACTATTACAACCATATTGAAATGTACAATATAAGAAAGAAATGGACTTGTTTAGAGAATGTTTTTTTGTCTTAAAAAAAAGAAGATATAAATTAGTTAATAAAAGAAAATATTTTTATGTCTTTTTATGTTAATATTAAAAATGATGAAAATGGAAATAAATGAAGGACAGAACACAGCGTGCTACTGCAAGCAAAACAAACAGGGATCAGAAGTTCTGAAGACAGGCGCGTGATGACTCATAAAGGAGCATTGATGGAATCAGAGGTTCTGGATTGGTAAACTCTGAGGTTCTGCAAGACACGTTAGAGGGAAAACACAGAAGTTATGGGTGGTATTCAGACAGTGGGCCACAGGTCAGAAGTTCTGTATTACACTAAAATAGTGAGTAAACGCCAGTAGTTCAGTGCGTTATCATCATGTAAAAATCAGAAACTCTGAGTGTTTGAAAACAGTGAGTGGAAACATCAAAAGTTCAGTGTATTTGACATGTAAGGAGAACTCAGAAGTTTTGTGCTGTATTAGAACAAAGAGTGAATCATCATAAGTTCTGAATTGTGCTGAGCTAGTGAGTGAACCTTAGCAGTTCAATGCGTTATCAGCATGTAAGCATCAAAAGTTCAGTGTGTGTTAACAGTGAAGAAAATCATAGAAGTTCTGTGTGTTAAAACAGTGAATAGAACTCAGAATTTCTGCGTGCTTAAATAGTGAGAAAATCCTAGAAGTTCTGTATGTTAAAACTATGGATGAACATCAGAAGTTTTATGCTATATTTCAACTCTCAATCAGCATATCAGTAATATATTCAGTTTTCAACAAACAATCGTTCAGAAGGATAAAAAACACAGCAGTTTACAGAAGTTCTAATCTTGATCCTGAGCCTAGCCTTAATCAAGAAGTTCTGACCCATAGTTTTTCTACTTAAGAAATGATATGTAAAACATTAATACTATGATATTTACATGTTTAATGATGTTTTGAATGAAAATATGTAGAGTTAGAAAGGCTTACCTTGAACCTGGAATGTGGGCTTGGAGCTTTGATTTGCTACCTTTGGATGTTCTGGAATCAGCAAGAGTAACAGAAGAGGAAGTGCCAAGCTCTTTGATTCAAAGGGAAGAACAAAGGTTTGGTTTTCTGTTTGGGAAATCTGGATTTTTATGAAGGGTTTCACAGGTTTCTTTTTCTCTTTTGATAGTTCTCTCCCAAAAGCCAGCCTCTCCCTCAAAGCGCAGCCACTTGAACGTGTGATGGACCAAAGTATTTATAGGTGAATTTGTTGTGATTTTGGGGGGAAAGATAAATGGGATTTTAAATCAATTTGGGATCTTGGTCCCTTTCTTTTTCATCACTGTTTTCGTATGCTAGGTTAGTGCAATTATGGGATACAGGCATAGGCTGAACTAGCTGCTGATTAGCAGCTTTTAACCATGCTTAAGTTGGAGTTGTCAGCAGGATTTAAGGAAAAGCAAAAACAAAGCATGGGCCTAGTACCAGAGTTTGCTATCCCAAGACAGTAGGGGTACACGTGGTGGAAATCCTTTGGATAAAGACTCAAAAGTGGTTGTGAGCATTAAATGAGCATTAAATGATGATGAGACTTATCACAACCAGAAATCCTGTAACATGAGATTCTACACCATGGCTTAGTTCTGGATCAGAAGTTCTGCTTCAGCGTAGCATCCATCCTCTGATCTTTGTATCTTATGGCTCCAGCATGTTCTGAAGGAACTTTCAGACTTTCTAGAAAGCTTGCAGCACACTTCTTAACCTTCTTTTAATTACCCTGGTAAACTTTGACTGAAGCTTTTGTGAAAACTTGCCCATAAGTTCTGACCAAACTCTGCCTTGAGAGTGTCCAGAATTTGTTGAGTGTTATGGTGATAATCTGGTCAGAAGTTCTGAGTTTTGTCATACTTCTTAAACACTTAGAAAAATTTCTAAGTATTTAGAATTTGACTTTTCCAAAGTAAAATTTGACTTTTGAAATTCTTGATGAAACAAACTTCATATTCCAACATGTCTTGATGAAATATGATTTTTGAGATTTAATTTTGATCCAAAAGTCAAAGTTAGACTTCTCAATGTGAAAATGACCATTTTGCCCTTATGAATGACTTGCTTGGAAAGATTGATAGTTCAAGGCCTGGAAACTTGATAGGAGCAAACCTGGGATCCAGGGTGATCCCTTATGAAATGAGAGGGCAAATTTTTGGGTGCAATAGCTGCCCCTGTTCAATCTTCTTACACCTGAAGAGTTAGATTGGTAAATCTGCCATTCGTGACTTGAAGGTGGAAGATGATTGAACACTAGAGTGCCTAGAAAATTTGCACTCGAAGATGTGTTAGTTAGTTATGTAGGGAATGGGCTTAAAGATGTCATTTGGAGAGGTAATGGATAGTTGTTGGAGATGGGCTTAAAGATGCCATCTGAAGGTGATTGTATTTGGACTTAGCAGGATGATGAATGAATCTTGGATGATTACTACCTCAGCAGGATGATGAAGGAATCTTAGACGATTACTACCTCAGCAGGATGATGAAGGAATCTTTAGGCGATTTCTACCTCAGTAGGATGATGAAGGAATCTTGGATGACTATACCTCAGCAGGATGATGAAGGAATCTTGGATGACTATACCTCAGCAGGATGATGAAGGAATCTTGGATGACTACTACCTCAGCAGGATGATGAAGGAATCTTGGATGACTACTACCTCAGTAGGATTATGAAGGAATCTTGGATGACTACTACCTCATCAGGATGATGAAGGAATCTTGGATGACTACTACCTCATCAGGATGATGAAGGAATCTTGGATGACTACTACCTCAGCAGGATGATGAAGGAATATTGGATGACTACTACCTCAGCAGGATGATGAAGGAATCTTGGATGACTACTACCTCAGCAGGAAGATGAAGGAATCTTAGATGATTACTACCTCAGCAGGATGATAAAGGAATCTTTGGGCGATTTCTACCTCAGTAGGATGATGAAGGAATCTTAGATGACTACTACCTCAGCAGGATGATGAAGGAATCTTGGATAACTACTACCTCAGCAGGTTTATGAAGGAATCTTGGATGACTAGTACCTCAGCAGGATGATGAAGGAATCTTTAGGCGATTTCTACCTCAGCAAGATGATGAAGGAATCTTGGATGACTACTACCTCAGCATGATGATGAAGGAATCTTGGTTGACTACTACCTCAGCAGGATGATGAAGGAATCTTGGATGACTACTACCTCAGCAGGATGATGAAGGAATCTTGGATGCTACTACCTCAGCAGGATGATGAAGGAATCTTGGATGACTACTACCTCAGCAGGATGATAAAGGAATCTTGGATGACTACTACCTCAGCAGGATGATGAAGGAATCTTGGATGACTGCTACCTCAACATGATGATGAAGGAATCTTAGATGACTACTACCTCAGTAGGATGATGAAGGAATCTTGGATGACTACTACCTCAGCAGGATGATAAAGGAATCTTGGATGACTACTACCTCAGCAGGATGATGCAGGAATCTTGGATGACTACTACCTCATCAGGATGATGAAGGAATCTTGGATGACTAATACCTCAGTAGGATGATGAAGGAATCTTGGATGACTACTACCTCAGCAGGATGATGAAGGAATCTTGGATGACTACTACCACAGCAGGATGATGAAGGAATCTTAGATGACTACTAACTCAACAGGATGATGAAGGAATCTTGTATGACTACTACCTCAAAAGATTATGACCTTTATCCATTGATTGATCTTTCCTGTAAAGGAAAAGAGTTAGTTGTATGCAATGTCATGATGTATGCATTATGTAATGATGTTCTCAAAATAAATGAGATTTATGTTATATGTATTTTGTATGCATATGCTATGAATGTTATTGAGATGTAAGTGTGTCTTCAAACTTTGCTCAGAATGTTTCCACTGAGGATTCCTGTTTTATTGTTTGAGGAGAACTCCGCTGGGGAATGTTGAAAGCTCTGTATAGAGTGTTGATTCCTGCTTGGGGAAAAGAGTTCAGGAGTCTTAGTCGTCTATTACTCTATTGGGGAGTCAAAGTGGAATTGATATCTGGTCGGTTCCAGGTTTCACAGTGTGATCGGTGGGAATGAGAACTGACTGTTTTGGAATGCTGGTTCGCGTTTTGCGTTTGTGTTCGCAAAATGTCGTGGTAAGCAAGAGTCGCCACCGTCTTTTATTTTATCCAACAAGGAAAGGACAAAAGCACAGAAAAATTCCTTTTTGAGATATTTCTCGGGTTCGGGAGGTAGATTATAGAAATGGAAGGTGTTAGCACCCTTTCTATCCGTGGTTATCCACGGGCTCTTAGGTACTTGCTCATTGTGTTTTCAAAAGTTTGCTTTTCTTTGTGTTTGTGGGTTTGAAAGAGTTTTTTTGTTTGAAAGGAGTGTAAGTGCGAAAAGTTTTGTTTTGTTTTTAAAAGGAGAAAGTACTTAAGAACCATCTACCTACTCGAAAAAGGAACTAAACTGTACAAATGTCCTTTAGACAGTGCTATCCCACTATTGAGGAGTGGGTAGCCCCGTCGTTGGAGTTTTCGGGTCAATTCGATTAAGGGACGTGTGGTCACTAAAGCAATGTTAGGACGCCTTAGCGGTAACCCTAATGTCTTAGATCATTTTATCCGAGGTAACTGTTTCGAGGCAACTTATGATCTTTGGACAAGAGGGCGACCTCTAAAACTTCCTATACTTAATGACCACGTTCGAGGCAACCAAGTGAGGTGTACCCTAAGAGTGGCATGTGCGAGTGTGTTATTTCGGTTAATTTTTATCTGTACATGTCATGGGTGAGCTACTGTTGATTTTAGGTTAAAGATTGATCTTGTCATGCATTCCCTATTTATCAAACATCTAACAGTTAATAGTTGTGGAAATTAAATTGCGGGAAATTAAATCTAAGCTATTACAAGGCGTCAGGTATTTACATCGCCAAAGACAAACCCTTTTAATTTAAATTGCGGAAAGTAAATAAAAGCGATAAACTAAAGTCCTATTAAAACTATTACATACTGGAAGCAGTTACAATATCAGATAAAAATAATACGCGTGCGAGAAAATTAAATCGGAGCATTTTTAGGGTTTTGACCCTTTTTAAGAAAGAAAGAGATTTTTGTTATTTTTGGATGTAATGAAATTAAATCTAAACCAATTATTAATTAATTAATAAAAAGATATTTTTTGGGATTTTTTAATATTTGAGAAAATAAAATAAAAATGGTTAAAAGCTATTAAGAACCCTAATTCTAAATTGATTTTAATTTATTGCAAAAAAAACATTAATGTTAAACCTAATTAAAACTAAATAAATTAATTATTGTTTATTTACAAAAAATAAAATAATGAAATAAAATTTAATAAATAAAAATATTATATTTTTTGGTTTTCTGATTTTATTAAGAAAAATAATTGGTTAGTTAATTAACAATAAAATAAATAATTAGAACAAAATAAATAAATGAAAATATGAAGGGAAAAAGAAATAACCCAGGGGTGTGGGCTTAATTTGATGGTGGAATCAGCAATTTCCAGGCCCAATTTCAATCAGCCTGCTTTGACTTTTTGAATCCAATGCATGCGTGTTGACTAGGGTTCATGGTGAACCTTCAATCTGGATCCTTGGATTTGGCCTGAGGGCCATCTGGCAGGAGATCAGGCAATGATGCATGGTGTGCCACGCTTGGAGTGCTGTGTGGAATAACCTGGAGAAAAATTACAACAAATATTGGGGGACCTGGGATTCGAACCCAGGTCCCAATGCTCCTTGACACCCTTCCTTTGCCAACTCAACTATGCTGCTTCTTTGTTAATATAATGCAAAACAAATAAAATATTGTAAACAATTAATTATGCCTGGGAATTAAAAAAACGCGCTAAACAATTTGAACAGGCCAATGACGCAGGGACACGTCTTCGTCTTCTTCAACGAAGACTGTAACTTTTCCTGCGGATTTTCTTCCGTAACTAAATCCATGGTATCATCCTATCATGAGCTACAGGCCATATAAATGCCAATGGAGACCATCACTGCATTCGTCTCTCTTCCCTGATCATCTTTATACCCATCATTAGTCTCAATTTATCCTGCATCAAAAATGCCTAAAAAACAAGAACAAGAACCCTAGCTTTGGATACAGGGTTATAAGCCATGAAAACAAAATTAAATATTACAGAATCATTGGAAATTGAATGGCAAGTATGAATGTACAAGAAAATTGGCAAAAAGATGCAAGAATGATAAGTTACGTTTTCATGTACAGGGGTATATTCGTGATGACTTACAGCGCGATTTAGGAGGTTTTAGGACTTGGTTTTGATTGCTACAGCTTCAGGAGATTGCCAGCAAGAGAGCTATGTCAAGCTTTTGGACTGAGTCGTGCTCTAATATTGATTTTGATCTCCCACTTTTTCACACTTTTTCCAATTCTTGTTTGGTCGTTTCTGCAATGCTTAGGTCGTGTTCTTGATCTGCTTCACTTGTGTGTGTATAAGGGAATGAGTTTAGGTTAAAATTTGGGCTTGAATCTATAAGAATTGTTGAATGGAGATTTGATTTTATCACCATTATCAAGTTTCCATATTTGCCTCAAATCCAAGATTTTATGCATGTTTTGACTTGGCACGAGTTTGATTGAGTGTCTCATGATATTTGCAAGCTGTAATGATCACAAGAATCTCATTCCATTAATTTTTGGATTTTATTTGAATTAATATTTATTTATAATGGATTAAATCAATAAAAATTAAATAAAATAGAAAAATAAATGATTGGTCATGAAATTAAAGAGGGGACACGTGTGTGGTGTGATAAGACCAAATCAAGTGGAAAAAAGTGGGGCCTTTTGTCAAAAATGGGAGTTTGGAGGATAGTTGACTTTTGGCAATTTTGGAAAAATGCCCAACTTCAACAATGCATAACTTTCTTCAATTTTGAACTTTTGGAAGTGTTCTTAGACTTTTTATAAACGTTGATATGTCCTCTAATCAACGCTTTTTGTCTCATCTCATTTTGATATTCCATGCTCAAGTTATAAGCTTTGGGGGGAAAAGTGTTTTTGTTGACTTTCAAAAATGACCTATAATGTCCAAATTTGTAACCTTTTGTGAGAGCATCTCTTGATATTGGGGTGTGAATATGGATTGTAGGAAATTGAATCCTCTTCAAAATGAGATTTGGATGGGTCATTTCTCATAAATTATGAGAAAGTTATGCTTGGTCAAAGTTGAGTTGACTTTTCTTGCAAAACCCTAATTTAGCAACTTTTGAATCTTGATGAATCTTGAGCAATCCTTGATGAATCATGATCAACCCTTGATCAAATGATGAATTATCCTTCAAAATGAGAATGTTGACAAAAAATCTTGAGGTTTGACTGTATTTGGGTCACAGTTGAATTTTGCCCTAGCACAGTCGATTTTTGGATCTCTTGAGCAATTGACTGACCAAACTTCCTCTGCAAGGCTTGAAATTTGTCATGGATGAACTTAAGAACATATTAGGACATTGGGAAGCACTTGAGGTCATTTGGATGTAAGGACCTTGATGCAACACAAAACCCTAATTTTGAATTGATTGCCTTAAGAGGTGATTTGACTGTCCAACTCTTGAGCAATCTTGAACAACTTGGAGATCACTCTTGACATGTCTTAAGAAATATGGGAAGGAAAATTTTTGGGTACAACAGTTTCCCCTGTTCAATCTTCTTAAATCTGAGGATATATATTGGCGTTTGGGCCTTTCGTGATCCGACGGTGGAAGATGATTGAACACTAGAGTGCCCAGAAATTTGCACTCGCATGAAGTTGTATTTGTCTTGTGATGTCGGGAATGGGCTTACAGATTCCATCTGGAGATTGATGATGGGAGATGGGCTTAACGATGCCGTCCGAAGGAGCGTCGATCGCGTAAGAGATTCCTTAGCGAGAGCCTGTATACCTGTTGTGGAGGGAGATTCCGCTGGGGAATGCTATTCTTTGTCTTAGGAGAAATAGAAATTTAGGAGCTTCGATTGTCCGTTATTCTACTGGGGAATCATCTCTGTTGAAGAGGTGGGAGTGAACTACTATCTGGTCGCAACCCAGGCTTCATAGTGATAAGACCGACTGCTATTTGGTCGTAATCCAGGCTTTACAGTGACTTACTGGGGAGATGAGATTATACTTGCTATCCGGTCGTAATCCAGGCTTTGAAATTTCTCACTTCTTATCTGGTCGAAATCCAGGCTTCAGAATAAATCAAGTGGTTATCCTGTCGCATCCGGGCTTCAACTTGAATTTAGGGCACACTAATATCTGGCCGACTTCGGGCTTCTTAGTAATTGTCCGTGTAAACTGCTATTTGGTCGGAATCCAAGTTTCACAGTGCCTTGTACCACTCTCTGGTCGTAATCTAGGCTTCACGATGTGTTACGTAGTGCTATCTGGTTGAATCCAATCTTCACAATACCTTACTTCTTATCTGGTCGAAATCCAGGCTTCAGAATAAATCAAATGATTATTTGGTCGCATCCGGGATTTCCTTTGACTGTTGGGTTTACTAGTATCCGGTCGAATCTGGGCTTCATAGTAACTGGCTGGGTAAATTGTCATTCGGCCGTAACTCGAGCTCCACAGTGTCCCTTAATGCTATCTGTTCATAATCCAGGCTTCACGATGTATCATACCACTATCTGGTCGAAATCCAGGCTTCGTAGTACTCTTGGTTGCTATCTGGTCGTAATCCAGTCTTCACAACATCTTATACCATTATCTAGTCGTCATCCAGGCTTCATGGTCTTGTATTGCTTTCTGGTCGTAATCCAGGCTTCACAATAACTTGCTGAGCTGTTATCCGGTCGTGATCCGGGCTTCACGGCTTGTGTTTATGATATACCATTATCTGGTCGAATCCAGGCTTCATGGTGCTTACTGAGTTGCTATCCGGTCGTAATTCGGGCTTCATGGCTCATTGGGGAATAAACTATTATCTGGTCGTTCTCCGGGCTTCATAGCTTACTTTTGAGAGATATCACTATCTGGTCGTAATCCAGGCTTCAGGGTAGTCTGATATTGTTATCCGGTCGTAATCCGGGCTTCACACTATGCTGTTGAAATCAAGATACTATTCGGTCGTACCCGGGCTTCATAACTTGAATTTTGATTGTATCTTTCCTGAAAGGTAAAGGCTAGCTGTATGTAATGCATGATATGTATCAGGCAATGATGTTCTCAACATAAATGAGATTGTATGGTATGATGCGTATATGCATGTATCATGATGCATGGACATGTAATGTTTTAGCTGAGGAAAATAAATCCTGGAGCTGCTGGGGAATAAAGTTGAATGCTTCGCTTCCGCCAGGGATGGTGAACGAAGATGTTTGTGAGGATAAACCTGCAGGAGAAAAGAACTCCATTGGGGAATAAACTGATGAAGAGATTACTCTGAGGGGAATTACTCTGTGGGGAAGAGATGTTCTGCTGAGGATTATGACGATAAAATCCATTGGGGATTCCGTTGATAAGCTCTGTTGGGGATTTCAATGATGAATTCCGTTGGGGATAAACTCCGCTGGGGATGAATTACTGTTGCTGGTGATACTTAACCTTTTGAGGATTGAATTCCTGTTCGGGGAAAGAAAGAACTTCGTTGGGGATGGTCTTTCAGTTGCAACTTGCTAAGGATAACCCAGTTAGACTCTTGTGGGGATAACCCTCCGAATTTGCTAGGAGATTTATTTGCGCTCTGTTGGGGATAAGCTTCCAGAATCTACTGGGGAAGATGATTCAACTCTATTGGGAAAGCTTCTTTAGATTGTGCTGGGGAAATGGCTCCACTGGGGGGAACATTCTTATATTCCGTTGAGAGATATTAAGACTGTCGGGGATACTCTTATGCTTGTTGGGGAATATCTTTACACTCCGCTGGGGAAGATTAAGACCTTCTGGGGATACCGAGTCTTTCTGGTGCTGCTGGTAGATTAACTCTGCTTGGGGGGAGAGTATTGCTGATTTGTATCTAACTACAAGTCTCAGCTGGGAGAGCTACCATTATTGTCTTACTCTGCGAGGAGTGAAGGTGTCATAGCCATGTTCTTTAGCTGGATCTACCTCGTACCTGGTGGACGAAGCAACTACACAGCTTGAACATTTCTTATGCCCCTGTTTCTGATATTACCAGTAATTCATCCTTTGTTTCACATGTAAATATTTATGAGCAGCAATTAATGTCAAATGCATATATCAAAAATGAAACTTTGGACGTTCTTTGCAAAACAAAATAGGTAAAGGAGAAACAATTTGAAATTTGTCTAAAAATGAATTTATATTGATTTTGAAGTTTTCCTGTAAATAGGCGTTTTGTACAAGAGGCTGACGTTCTAGTAAGAGAACGCCGCCGAACAAAAAGAATTTATATAATTTTGGAAAGAAAACAAAACAGCTATGTGAATAATCCCACTGGGTTCCATCTCTGCTATTGCCTTTATATCTTCAAGCATCTCATCACTTTGCTGCTTAGTTGATGATGAATCTGATTGATTAGTGCCTTCTGAGCTTGATTGTCGATACTGAAGTCTGGATCCAAGGTGATCCAATGAGACACAGTATTACGCTTTGATCCCTAACTTTTGCCTGGACCGCCCTTTCGGGTTTTCAGTCCACCGGGATACCCATTTTTGCCCAAGCCGCCTTTTTAGGTTTTCGACTTGCCGGGTGTTCAGATTTTTTTCATTTTCATCCCTTATTTTTGCCCGAACCCTTTTGGTTCACCAGGAAGCCCTTATTTTTGCCTAGGCCAGTCAACCTAGCGGGTCTTTGATTATGCGTAGTATCTTTTTACTATGTCTGCATTGACGGGGTGAGGAAGGTCGTCACCATCCATGGTGGTTAGAATCATAGCTCCTCCTGAGAAAATATTCTTAACCACAAATGGCCCTTCGTAAGTATTGGTCCATTTGCCCCTGGGATCACCTTGAGGTAGAATAATACGCTTGATTACCAGGTCCCCAACTTGATACTCTTGTCGTCTAACTTTCTTGTTAAATGCCTTGATCATCCATTTTTGGTACGTCTGACCATGACAAATAGAAGTAAGTCTCTTTTCGTCGATTAGGTTCAGTTGATCAAGTCGGGTCTGAATCCAGTCATCTTCGCTTAAACCTGCATCCTTCATGATCTGAAGAGAGGGTATTTGAACCTCAATGGGCAAGAATGCTTCCATACCATATACCAAGGAATAGGGGGTTTCCCCTGTTGACGTCCGTGCTGAGGTACGGTACCCATGAAGAGAAAACGGTAACATCTCGTGCCAGTCTTTGTATGTCACTGTCATCTTCTGCACAATCTTCTTAATGTTCTTATTTGCTACTTCTACATCCCCATTCATCTTCGGCTGGTAGGGAGAAGAGTTGTGATGCTGTATCTTGAATTGCTCGCATAGCTCAGTGATCATCTTATTGTTAAGATTGGTATCATTGTCCGTAATGATCCTCTCTGGTGCACTGTATCGACATATCAGATTGTGCTGAATGAACCGTGCCACAACGTTCTTGGTTACGGTAGCAAAGGAAGCTGCTTCAACCCACTTCGTAAAGTAATCAATCGCTACCAAGATGAAATGATGCCCGTTGGATGTCGTAGGTATGATCTCGCTGATCATATCAATACCCCACATTGAAAAAGGCCAAGGTGTCGTCAAGACGTTCATAGGAACTTGAGGTATGTGCACCTTATCAGCATAGACCTGGCACTTGTGACATGTCCGAGAATGCTGATAACAGTCAGCTTCCATTGTGGACCAATAATATCCTGCCCGAAGGATTTTCTTTGCCATGGTATGTCCACTGGAATGAGTCCCGAAAGTACCTTCATGTAACTCCTCCATGATCCTTTCTGCTTCATTCTTATCCATACAACGCAGTAGGGTCGAATCATGGTTATGTTTGTACAAAATGTCATTGCTGATGAAGAACTTCGTCGCGAACCTCCTCAGAAACTTCTTATCATTAATAGATGCACCCTTGGGGTATTCCTGAGCTTCAAGATACCTCTTCACTTCATGAAACCAGGGCTTTTCTGTTACCTCTTCAGTCTCAATGTCACAACAATGTGTAGGTTCGTCCAATCTTTCAATAATGATTCGGGGAGCTTCATTGTCCCGATTGATTTTGAACATAGAAGACATCGTAGCTAGCGCGTTCGCCAACTGATTCTCCTCTCTAGGGAAGTGTTCAAAGGTGATCTCCTCGAAATGGGGAATGAAATTCTGGCTGCAGATACTCAATGTCACGTTCAATGTTATGACACCGTATCTGACTTACTATATGACAGTAAATACAAAAGCAATAAAGAACACAGTCAATTGTTTACCCAGTTCAGTGTGCAACAACACCTACTCTGGGAGCTACCAAGCCAGGGAGGAAATCCACTATAAGAGATGTTAATTCAGGAATAAACCAACCAGTTTATCTCCTTCACTTAAGACCTACCCAATGCAATTTCAATCTAAGTACAACTTAAACCTGAGTTCCTACTCACTCCCCCTCAATCACAGCAGTGATACATAAAACAATTTGACTAATGAATTGATGAAGACACTCTTCAAAAACATACACTTGATTAAGCTTCACAGCTTTTTAATCAAGCACCACAACCACTCTTGCTTCACAGCTTTGAGTGATACACACAACTAACTTGACTCTGCTTCACAACTTTAGTCAAGAAACATTCAAACACTCTTGCTTCAAAGCTTTGAGTGCTACACAACCCTTACAATTAAAAACCTATTCCAAGTCACTTATCACAATGATAATTGCTTGAAGTACAATAATTAAACTTATACAGTTTACAAATGATCTTTTGACCAAAAAGGGATTACTTGCAAAACAGCAGCTCTGTTGAATATATAGCAGCTGCAACTTCAGTTAGGGTTTCCACAAAAACCTAGGGTTAATTCCGTTTGACCTTAAGACTAGGTCACAGGACTTTATTAACCAGGTTAGGGTTGAGCTAGGTTAACCCAAAGAAAACGCAGGATTCTGTTCTGGAAAGACTGAGTTATTTTCCTGAAAAAACTCAGAATTAACCAACCTGCATATCTGTTAGTTCAGAACAAGATGTCTTAACATCTGTTATGACATCTGAAAAACCTGTCTACTGATTTAGGAAAATGTGATCATTTTGCAAAATGCTCAGATACACACTTATAAACATCAGTACCTGAATGACAATATTTTTCTGCAAAGGTACCTAATGAATCAGTACAAACTAAACTAGAATGTTATGACATCAGTCATGACATTCTCACATACACTTGGGTTTTACCAAAAATGCAAGCCAATACCTAAACAACTACAAACTCCCCCTTTGGCAGATTTTTGGCTAAAGACCCTAAGCAATCAGAGATAGATAGCAGCAGAAATAAGTGACTGCAGAAAAATAGAATGACTAATTAAGCAGGTACTAATTAAGTAAGTACCAAAATATTCTCCCCCTCTTTAGCCACAAATGGGCCAAAGATACATGTTCATAAAGATTATACAGTTATCCAAAAAATAATAAGAGCAGCAGCAGAGAAAAAAAACTGAACACACTTCCAAACTCCACCAGGTACCAGCACGAACCAGTAACACCACCAAACAGCGACCAACCTTCAAGTACTGTCATCAAACTCAGAGGATTCGGGCTTCTTCCTTTTCTTGTGAGAAATATCAGCATTCTTCTCTTTGTCTGATGTCTCAACATCCTTAGAGACATCTGGATTTGTTTCAGCATTTGAACTTTCTTGATTCAAAGGAACAGAAATGCCAGGAACTGAGTGGTTCTCGTTCAGAATTCTTGAAACAATTTTTGCTATTGCTTGATTAACATAGGCTGACCCTTCCCTATTTGCAATTTCTGGGGGAACTGAAGAAGAAGGATGAGATGGATTACCAGAGGCAGAAGCTTGGGACTTTCCTGCATGTCTTGTTCTCAACTCTTTGACCTTGGTGGAGTTAGTTCCCACTTTTCTACAAGAGATCTCCAGGACTTCAGAGTCCATACAGGAAGAGATTGTACTAGAATCTTGATCAGAGGAAGAGGTTGAAATAGTCGTATTGGATGATGATGGTGTTTGAGACATTTTGACAGTCTTAGAGGACCAACAGCAACTGAAGAGAAAATTCTGATTGAGAGACTGGGTTTTGATGAGGAGACGAGAGGGGAAGGAAGAAAAGGAGTGTCTATTCAACTTCTTAAAAGAATTGAAGGAAATGGGAAAATATAATTTTAACCCAATCAGAACAAGCATAACTCCTTTAATCCTAGTTTTAAGCAAAATTAATTGCTACAATTCCTCATGTTGGCAAATACCCAACTTACCCCTCAAGTTTTCAAATTGATTTGCATCCAGAGCCTTGGTAAAAATGTCATCCAGCTGTAGCTCAGTGGCAACATGTTCCAATTTGATTGTCTTCTCTTCTACAAGGTCTTTGATAAAGTGATGTCGTATGTCAATATGTTTGGTCCTACTATGCTGAATGGGATTCTTGGAAATGTTGATTGTACTCAGATTGTCACAGTACAATGTCATAACATCTTGTGTGACATTATACTCAGTGAGCATCTGTTTCATCCAGATCATTTGAGAGCAGCTACTACCAGCTGTAATGTATTCAGCTTCAGCAGTAGAAAGAGACACACAGTTCTGTTTTTTGCTGAACCAGGAAACCAGATTATTTCCCAAGAAGAAACATCCTCCAGAGGTGCTTTTTCTATCATCAGCACTACCAGCCCAATCAGCATCACAGTAGCCAGTCAGAGCTGGTTCACAGCCATGAGAATACATCAACCCATAGTTGTAAGTTCCACTCACATACTTCAAAATTCTCTTCACTTGGTTGATATGACTGACTTTGGGATCAGCTTGGTATCTTGCACAAACTCCAACTGCAAAGGCAATATCAGGTCTGCTGGCAGTTAAGTACAACAAGCTTCCTATCATGCTTCTGTACAGACTTTGATCCACCTTAACCCCACTTGAATCTTTGGAAAGCTTTAGATGAGTAGGAGCAGGAGTCCTTTTGTGACTTGCATTCTCCATACCAAACTTCTTTACAATGTTCTTAGCATACTTGCTTTGAGATAAGAAGATTGAGTCCTCCATCTGTGAGACTTGCAGTCCAAGAAAATAAGTTAGTTCTCCCATGAGACTCATTTCGAATTCAGCCTGCATCTGGTCAGCAAAGTGTTTAACCATATGTTCTGACATTCCTCCAAACACTATGTCATCAACATATATTTGGGCAACCATCAACTTCCCTCCTTCAGTTTTGACAAAGAGAGTTTTGTCCAAGCCTCCTTTTCTGTAGCCTTTGTCTGAGAGAAACTTTGTTAACCTGTCATACCATGCTCTAGGAGCTTGTTTCAGGCCATATAGAGCTTTTCTCAATTTGTAGACATGATCAGGGTGGGTTGGATCCACAAAGCCTTTAGGTTGTTCCACATAAGCTTCCTCATTTAAGTACCCATTTAGAAAGGCACTTTCACATCCATCCGAAATAACTTGAACTTCAGAAGACAGGCAATTGACAATAGGAGTCTGATTGATTCCAGCCTGGCTACATGTGCAAATGTTTCATCAAAATCAACCCCTTCAACCTGGGTGTATCTTTGAGCAACAAGTCTTGCCTTATTTCTGGTGACAACTCCTTCAGCATCTGACTTGTTCTTGAAAATCCATTTTGTCCCAATGATGTTAGTTCCTTCAGGTCTAGGAACCAGTTCCCAAACTTCATGTTGCTTGAATTGGTTTAGTTCATCTTGCATTGCACCAATCCAGTATTCATCAGTTAAAGCTTCCTTGACATTTCTTGGTTCCATTTTGGACACAAAACAAGAGTTTGAGATGATTTCTCTAGATCTTGTAATGATTCCACTGTTGGGATCTCCTATGATGAGTTCTTTTGGATGATCCTTCTGAATTCTGATGGAAGGGATCTTGCTAGCTTCCTTTGATTCAGATTCTGTTGTGGTGGAGTTGGGTAGATCATTCTGTTGGGTTGAGGTCTCAAAGAATGTCTCAACAGTACAAGGAACATCTATTTCTTCATGATAATCATCAATTATAACATTTATTGATTCCATCATGGCTTTGGTTCTGGAATTGAATACTCTATAAGCTCTGCTGTTTGAGGAGTATCCTAGAAATATGCCTTCATCACTTTTAGGGTCCAGTTTTCTTCTTTGTTCACGATCAGCCAGAATATAGCATTTGCTGCCAAACACATGGAAGTACTTCACAGTTGGTTTTCTTCCTTTCTAGAGTTCATATATGGTGGATGAGGTTCCCTTTCTCAAGGTGACCCTGTTATGAACATAGCAGGCTGTATTCATAACTTCAGCCCAAAAATACATAGGAAGTCTTTTGGCATGTAACATTGCTCTGGCAGATTCCTGTATGGTCCTGTTTTTTCTTTCCACAACTCCATTTTGCTGAGGTGTTATAGGAGAAGAAAACTCATGACTAATTCCTTCTGAAGAACAGAAATCATCAAACTTGCTGTTTTTAAATTCCTTGCCATGATCACTTCTGATTCTGACAATACACCCTTCCTTTTCTCTTTGAATTCTTTTGCACAATTCTTTAAAAACTTCAAATACATCAGATTTTTCCCTAATGAAATTAATCCAGGTGAATCTGGAAAAATCATCCACAACCACATAGGCATATCTTTTTCCACCAAGACTCTCTACTTGCATTGGTCCCATCAGATCCATATGAAGAAGTTCTAGAACCTTAGAGGTGGTCAGATGTCTTGACTTTGGATGTGACATCCTAGTCTGCTTACCAACCTGACATTCACCACAAACTCTTTCTTCATCAATTTGCAGTCTTGGAATCCCTCTGACTGCCTCCAAGGAGATAATCCTCTTCATACCTCTTAGATGAAGATGGCCAAGTTTTTGGTGCCACAGTTTCACTTCTTTTTCTTCTTTTGCAATGGAACACACAGATGAGAAATTAGTGTTCTCAGGCTCCCACAAGTAACAGTTGTCTTTGGATCTGACTCCTTTCATTACTATCTCTTGTTTGTCATTGATTACAAGACATTCAGATTTTGAGAAATTGACCTTGAATCCTAGATCACACAATTGACTGATACTAATGAGATTAGCATTCAGCCCTTTTACCAGCAGTACTTCATTCAGACTTGGAACTCCAGGGCAGTCCAAATCACCAACTCCTTTGATTTCACCTTTAGCACCATCTCCAAAGGTCACAAAACTGGTGGTGTGAGGCTTAACATTATTGAGGAGGTTCTTGATTCCAGTCATGTGTCTGGAACATCCACTGTCAAAGTACCAGTCTTCCTTTGCAGAGACCCTCAGGGAAGTGTGGGCTATCAGGGAAGTAGCCTTTTTCTTCCATTTAGGAGCATGTGGTACCTTTTTAGACTTAGGTTTGACACCTGAGTTCTGATTAGGGTATCCATGCAATCTGAAGCAGAAGGGCTTTATGTGGCCATATCTCCCACAATGATGACATCTCCATCTTTGGTACCTTTTCTTCATATGTCTCTGTTCCTGATGCTGAGAGTTGTGTTGAGACATTTGTTTTGACATTTGCTTATCAGTACCAGATTTCTTTGCTTCCATAAATCCTAGTCCAGATTTATTTCCCACATTTTGTCCAACCTGAAGAATCTCTTCCAATTTGTCTGTTCCATTTGTCAGCATCTCGACAGATTTGGTCATTTGATTCAGTTGTGAGTTCAGCAATTGAACTTCTCCTTCTAGATGACTTATAGTTTCAAGGTTTGCCCTTTTTTCAGCCTCCAGCTTTATGATGAGTTTTGATTGTTTCTCATTCTGCACACAGACTTCAGTACTTCTGATACACAATTTCTTGTAAGTATCAGCCAGTTCTTCAAAAGTTACCTCTTCATCACTGATGTCACTTTCAGAGGTACAAACACCAGTTAAAGCAGTAACTAGTTTGGCAGATTCTTCTTCAGAATTACTTTCTGAATCACAGTCAGACCAAGTAACTGTCATTCCTTTCTTTTGTTTCTTAAGAAAGGTAGGACATTCAGCTCGAATATGCCCATATCCTTCACAACCATGGCATTGAATTCCTCTGCCTTGATTTCCCTTCTCTTCTGACCTTGGTCTTCTGCTGGAACTGTCAATGTCAGAGGGAATGTTATGAATATTAGACCTTGACTTTGGATCTATTCTTTTGATGAGTTTGTTGAACTGTCTTCCAAGCATGGCTATAGCTTCTGAAATATTTTCTTCAACATCAGTGTTGGACACAAGTGCTATGCTCTTGTTCTTCTTGTCACCATTATCAATGATCCCCATCTCAAAAGTCTGAAGAGACCCAATAAGTTCATCCACTTTCAACTTGCTGATGTCCTGGGCTTCCTCTATGGCAGTTACCTTCATTGCAAATCTTTTAGGCAAGGATCTGAGAATCTTCCTCACCAGTTTTTCTTCTGACATCTTTTCTCCCAGTGCTCCTGAGGTGTTGGCAATCTCCAAAATGTTCATGTGAAACTCATGAATGGTTTCATCTTCCATCATTTTTAGATTCTCAAACTTGGTAGTCAACATCTGAAGCCTTGACATTTTTACTTTGGAAGTGCCCTCATGAGTAGTTTTGAGAGTGTCCCAAACTTCCTTGGCCAGTTCATATTGATGTACTAGTCTGAAAATGTTTCTATCAATTCCATTGAACAAGGCATTTAAAGCTTTGGAATTTCCCAGGGCTAACTCATCTTCTTCTTTACTCCAATCTTCCTCAGGCTTCATACTGATTGTCCCATCTTTCTCAGTTATGGTGGGATGGATCCATCCTTTGTCAGCAGCTCTCCAAGCCTTTTTGTCCAGAGATTTTAAGAAGGCAATCATACGAGGTTTCCAGTAGTCATAATTAGTTCCATCCAGAATGGGTGGTCTATTTCCAAAAACTCCTTCTTTGTCCATAGTGCCAGAAAGTGATATCCCTAGATCTCACCCAGTAATACAGGCAGGGTGCCTGCTCTGATGCCAATTGAAATTCTGGCTGCAGATACTCAATGTCACGTTCAATGTTATAACACCGTATCTGACTTACTATATGACAGTAAATACAAAAGCAATAAAGAACACAGTCAATTGTTTACCCAGTTCAGTGTGCAACAACACCTACTCTGGGGGCTACCAAGCCAGGGAGGAAATCCACTATAAGAGATGTTAATTCAGGAATAAACCAACCAGTTTATCTCCTTCACTTAAGACCTACCCAATGCAATTTCAATCTAAGTACAACTTAAACCTGAGTTCCTACTCACCCCCCCTCAATCACAGCAGTGATACATAAAACAATTTGACTAATGAATTGATGAAGACACTCTTCAAAAACATACACTTGATTAAGCTTCACAGCTTTTTAATTAAGCACCACAACCACTCTTGCTTCACAGCTTTGAGTGATACACACAACTAACTTGACTCTGCTTCACAGCTTTAGTCAAGAAACATTCAAACACTCTTGCTTCAAAGCTTTGAGTGCTACACAACCCTTACAATTAAAAACCTATTCCAAGTCACTTATCACAATGATAATTGCTTGAAGTACAATAATTAAACCTATACAGTTTACAAATGATCTTTTGACCAAAAAGGGATTACTTGCAAAACAGCAGCTCTGTTGAATATATAGCAGCTGCAACTTCAGTTAGGGTTTCCACAAAAACCTAGGGTTAATTCCGTTTGACCTTAAGACTAGGTCACAAGACTTTATTAACCAGGTTAGGGTTGAGCTAGGTTAACCCAAAGAAAACGCAGGATTCTATTCTGGAAAGACTGAGTTATTTTCCTGAAAAAACTCAGAATTAACCAACCTGCATATCTGTTAGTTCAGAACAGGATGTCTTAACATCTGTTATGACATTTGAAAAACCTGTCTACTGATTTAGGAAAATGTGATCATTTTGCAAAATGCTCAGATACACACTTATAAACATCAGTACCTGAATGACAATATTTTTCTGCAAAGGTACCTAATGAATCAGTACAAACTAAACTAGAATGTTATGACATCAGTCATGACATTCTCACATACACTTGGGTTTTACCAAAAATGCAAGCCAATACATAAACAACTACAGGGAAGCAACGTCAACACATACTCCTTGTAAGGAATAAGATTTGGGTGTTTCTTATCCCACTCGCCTTTGATCTGACTGATCACGAGAGAGGAATCTCCGAAGACACTCAGAAACTTAATCCTTAGGTCAATTGCTGCTCGAAGACCCATAATGCATGCTTCATACTTCGCCATGTTGTTGGTGCAGTTGAAACATAGTCGAGCGGTGAATGGAGTATGATAGCCTTTAGGAGATATGATCATGGCGCCAATGCAATTACCCAAAGCGTTCGAAGCTCCATCAAAATACATAGACCATCGGGATCCTTCCTCAGGTCCTTCATCCGGTCCAGGTATCTCACAATCAGTTACCAACATGATATTCTCGTCCGGGAATTCAAAGTTCATAGACGGGTAATCATTCACTGCCTGATGTGCCAAATGGTCTGCCAATACACTTCCCTTAATTGCTTTTTGGGTCATATACTGGATGTCATACTTAGTCAAGATCATCTGCCATCTTGCTATTCTTTCGGACAAGGCCGGCTTCTCGAAGATATACTTGATTGGATCCATATTTGATATCAACAAAGTAGTGTGAGTCAGCATATACTGTCTTAGCCGACGAGCAGCCCATGCCAAAGTGAAGCAAGTTTTCTTGAGCAGTGAGTATCGGGTCTCACAGTCGGTAAACTTTTTGCTAAGGTAATAAATAGCATGCTCTTTTTGGCTAGACTCGTCATGCTGCCCCAACACACACCCCATTGAGTTGTCAAGTACTGTCAAGTATAAGATCAGAGGTCTCCCTTCAACTGGTGGCATTAGGATGGGTGGCTCTTGGAGATACTCTTTGATCCTTTCGAAAGCGGCCTGACATTCATCATTCCAACGTACCACTTGATCTTTCTTCAGTAGCTTGAAGATTGGCTCACAAGTAGCAGTTAGGTGTGAGATGAATCGGGCAATGTAGTTCAGTCATCCTAGAAAGCCTCTGACTTCTTTCTCTGTCTTGGGAGCTGGCATCTCTTGTATAGCTTTCACTTTGGCAGGGTCCACTTGAATACCTTTGTCGCTTACGACGAACCCTAGCAGTTTACCAGATCTCACCCCGAAGGTGCACTTGTTCGGGTTCAACCTCAACTTGTACAACTTCAACCTGTAAAAAAGATTCTGTAGATGGTCAAGGTGTTCTTCCTCAGTCTGGGACCTTGCAATCATATCGTCGACGTATACTTCAATCTCATGATGGATCATGTCATGAAACAAAGCAACCATGGCAAGTTGATATGTTACCCCAGCATTCTTCAGTCCAAAAGGCATGGCCTTGTAGCAAAAGGTGCCCCACTGAGTAACAAAGGTCGTCTTCTCCATGTCTTCGGGAGCCATCTTTATCTGATTATAACCGGAGAAACCGTCCATAAAGGAGAATACCTTGTGTTGAGCGGTGTTGTCGACCAGAACGTCAATATGAGGTAGAGGGAAGTCATCATTGGGGCTTGCCCTGTTCAAATCCCTGTAGTCAACACACATTCAGACCTTACCATCTTTCTTCGGCACTGGAACCACATTGGCAACCCACTGAGGGTAAGAAGTCACGGCTAGGAAACCGGCGTCAAACTGTTTCATAACCTCGGCCTTGATTTTCTCAGACATCTCTAGGCGCATACGGCGAACCTTCTGTTTTACTGGAGGACAGTCTTCCTTGGTAGGCATGCGATGGACCACAATATCAGTATCCAAACCAGGCATATCTTCGTAAGACCAGGCAAAGATCTCAACATAGTCACGCAGCATCTGAATCAACCGTTGTTTCACACTAAGCTCCAGGTTGGCACCGATCTTTACCTCTTTCTTGTCTGTCTCAGTACCCAGATTCACTGATTCTACCGGCTCTTCATGTGGCTGAATATCCCTTTCTTCCTGGAGTAATAATCTTGCAAGTTCACCAGGCACTTCGCAATCATCTTCACCTTCGTCTTCGGCTAAGTTGATCGGATTCTCGAAGTCATAATTGACAGTAGCAGAGTCGTTACCAGTGAGATCCAGAGTGGATGTGGACCTGTATATGTGAGTGTGTGTAAAATAGCTGTTTTGCAATATATAATAAAGAAAAACAAGGAGCGCAAAATTTGAAATGCAAAAAACGTCCAATGCTTTTATTAATGATATATGGAAATGACACATAAAAGCCCTCACAAATGAGGCCACGGTATCCCGGGTAAGACACCGGGCCATAAAGTTTCAAAACATTGTCTATTACAAATTCAAAACAAAAAGTTTCATTACTGGGTGATAACTGAAACGGGCATAGAATCCTTTGTTGTCCAGTTGCTTAATCCACCGTTGGTCGTAGGGTAGATCCAACTGTCGATATCAAACTCTTCATCATCATCATCCCTGATAGCATTTACCCCTGCCTCTTGTTTAGGCTTCTCTGGTGCTCCGAACTCGATCTCTTTCGCATCAATCAAGTCTTGGACCTTGTTCTTCAAAGCCCAACAATCATCTGTGTTATGCTCCGGGCTATCAGAGTGATAAGCGCAGCGGGTGTTAGGGTTGTACCTTGGTGACGTTGTATTTGAATTATTTGGGGGTTCCCTTAGAGTCACCAGATTAGTCTTTAGCAACTGTGGCAGAATCTGAGATAAGGTCATGCTGAGACGAGTGAATTGCCTCTTAGTCTCTCGTCCTTTTGTTGATTGTTGTACTGAGGAGCACCAGCAGGTTTTGAAATAACGACTGTGTTGACAGCTTGGCGGTGTTCAGGTCTACTTTGTCTTCTTACTGTAGACAACACTGGACTCTTTCTTAAACGGCTTCTTCTTGGTGCTTGATGAAGCACCCTTCTGTATCTTCCCAGCCTTAATACCAGCTTCAATTCTCTCACCAGTCAAAATAAGATCTGTAAACCCAGATGAAGAGATTCCAATCAGATGGTTAAAGAATGGACCAAACAGGGTCCCCAGAAACATGTCAACAAGCTCACGATTAGCCAAAGGTGGTTGCACCCTTCCGGCAAGGTCTCTCCACTTCTGAGCATAATCTTTAAATCATTCACCCGTTCCCATTGACATACCCTGGAGTTGGGTACGCTTAGGAGCGAGGTCGGAGTTGTACTGATACTGCCTATAGAATGCAGTAGCCAAATCTTCCCAACTGCGTATACTGGCTCCGTCCAACTGATAGAACCACTCAAGCTGAGTCCCTGAGAGACTGTCTTGAAAGAAATGGATCCATAAGTTCTTATCAGCAGTGTAAGGCTGGATCTTCCTCACATATGACCGGGGGTGCAGCTTCGGACAGGAAACTTCGTCATACTTAGCAAAGGTTGGTGCCTTGAATTTATGGGGAATCACCACCCCAAATGATAGACCTAGATCTCCAAAGTCCAGAACGGGCACCTTCTGAATTTCCATAGCGCTCAAACGATCTTCCAGCTGTTTGTACTTATCCTCAGCAGGAGGATATTGTTCTTCATCGAAGTCTGTCTCGTTGTCGGAGACCACAGGGCTAAGAACCCTCCTTTCTTGTGGACTATCTTTCCCTCCAGATGAGGTGGTCAGATCAACTTCATCTCGTAACCTGTTTCCAAACCTAGGACCAGTGTTGAACATGACTGTCCTCTTCTTCTTCTTCTTCTTCTTCAGGATCAGGGTCTTCAGGTCTTGCTGACCCTTAGCTAGACTCATGACCAGCTCTTGAAATTGGGCATTCTGGGCCTGGAGGGCCTTGATAGCTTGCTCAGTTGAAGGTTCAGTAGACATGATGATTGCTGAAATAAACAGCGAAGAAGATAAGAGACTTGTAATGGGTACCTGTTTATGAAGTGCATGGGATGGAATGCGTATGATTATGATTTCAAAGACAATTGAGATTCAAATTTGTAAACAAGAAAAGAAACACACTTTATTAGATTTAAACTTCAAAATTTAAATTGTTCAACAAATTGCCCTTAAGGCGTTACAATCAAAGGTCCATCAATGCTCCCATGGTCTCTTCTTATCAGTGCGGACATAATCATTCAGGGTCCGCTCATTCTCCAACTGTCTAGTCAGCTTCTGGATCTTTTGTTCTTACTCGTTGAACTTCTCTCGGTAAGAATCCCGTTCATCCCTCAACTGCATCCAAGACCTCTTCAGTGCCCCAATATCAGTGGGCATATAAGGATGGAGAATGGTTGGAAGAACCCCTTCCTCATTAGCAACTTCAAGAGTGACAGGCCGGACAACTTCATATGGCATACCTAGCTTCTGGGCACGGATGCAGACCCATCTGAGATATGGCTCCATAGGCAGAGAAGTCTTTGGGCCCAGCTCATGTGGATCTGATTGGTGAACTCTATCCCAAGCCCTTATGAATCTACGATGTAGCTTGTTGCTATCTCCCTGAAAATCAAAGATGATATGAGGCATCAACATCTCATGA
This sequence comes from Vicia faba, assembly GCA_948472305.1. Taxonomy (NCBI): domain Eukaryota; kingdom Viridiplantae; phylum Streptophyta; class Magnoliopsida; order Fabales; family Fabaceae; genus Vicia; species Vicia faba. The sequence goes on along the minus strand of OX451740.1, from coordinate 414,023,060 downwards.
GGCCCTTCTCTTTTGGCTCTTCCAAACTGACGGAGAGCTAATCATGGGTTGTAAGAAATTCCTCCATGGGTTCCTATTAATGGAACATTAGGATACTCTCCGCAGCGATCAATGACAGACACCTCATCCATACCTTTGAGAGTCCAAATAATGTCATTATGAGAAAGAGACATTACTCTATAAGCCCAGCCCATTCCTTCTTTGTTCTTCAACACTGACTTAGGGAGGTGCGAAATAAACCACCTCGACAATAAAGGAGCACAAAACATCAAAGTTCCCCGCTTTCGGGCAGTACGAGCATAGAGCTGATGAAGAATGTCACCCAAAAGAGTGAGTACAGGATTCTGAGAGATGAAGATTTTTATGGCATTCACATCAATAAAAGTGTCAGGATTCGGAAATAATACCAAGCCATAAATCAAGAGAGCCAGAATATCCTCGAATGCCTTAAAGTCTAGGCTATCCCAGAAGTAGTTAGCCTTGCCAACCAAGAACTTAGTCAGAAAACCCTTAGCTTCACTTCTAGTTTCCTAATTATCCATTGCCTCCTCTTTGGTCAAATGAAGGGCTGCAACAATCTCTTCGGGCCTAAGAGTCTTCTCCCAACCAGTAAATGGGGTCTGCTCCAGAACAGAGATACCGAGCAGCTCAGAGAACTCTTCTAGGGTAGGAACCAGTTGATAGTCTTGAAAAGTAAAACAATGGTACAGCGGATCATAGAACTGGACCAGGACACTCATCATCTGCTCGTCCTATTTAGAGGTGACCAAACTGAGAAGAGAACCATGCCTCCTGATGAAGGAAGTAATGTCAGGAATCCTAACAACCAACTCTTTAAGCAAGGTAGGGACTTGGACAAAGTTGATCCGGATAGTATTCTTACGCATGGGCATCATGATGACCTACAAAACAGAGAAAAGATGAAACCCTCTTGTCTTGGAAATAGGTTAGTCTTTATGCAATATGTATGCAATGTTATGATGTCATGATGTCATGATAGTAAGCACACCACAAGTATCCACAAAAAACAAACATGGTAAAGGCAGACAAGTCACACTGAGAGCCCTTAGGTTTCAGGCTGGCATGGAGCTTAGGTACTACCCTCTTTCAGTTCAGTTGGTTTAAACCTGTCCTAAAAATAGTAACCGGGTTCTAGAGGATCTCAATATCACTAACTATCCTCAATCGGTCATAATTCCAGTTTAGTAACCTTTTCTTGCGGCCGGAATCATCGCGAGAGTTTAGTCTCAATAAGTGTAGCATACTGCTACTGTTCTATGGCCAAGTTGGTCAATTTAAGGTTATAAGGTCAGTTGGTGCTTAATGGCCCCTTAGAAGACCCATATTCTCCTCATTCCGACACAAGGGATATCGGTACAAACTAAAGTGCCACACCAATGTAGCTACTGCTTCATCCGTATCGGTCTACGTCGTACAGATCCCTCACAGTTTATTGCTACTTACCTAAAGGGTATCCCCAGATCCGGGTTAGGATCTATAGAACTCCGATACAAACCCATAAAATTAAAGCATACAAAGCATACAATTGAAAACATAATGATCTAATCCTAAGGTACACCACACTTATAATCTTCCCCAGCAGAGTCGCCAGTTCTGTTATCGGTGGGAATGAGAACTCACTGTTTTGGAATGCTGGTTCGCGTTTTGCGTTTGTGTTTGCAAAATTTCGCGGTAAGCAAGAGTCGCCACCGTCTTTTATTTTATCCAACAAGGAAAGGACAAAAGCACAGAAAAATTCCTTTTTGAGATATTTCTCGGGTTCGGGAGGTAGATTATAGAAAGGGAAGGTGTTAGCACCCTTTCTATCCGTGGTTATTCACGGGCTCTTAGGTACTTGCTCATTGTGTTTTCAAAAGTTTGCTTTTCTTTGTGTTTGTGGGTTTGAAAGAGTTTTTTTGTTTGAAAGGAGTGTAAGTGCAAAAAGTTTGGTTTTGTTTTTAAAAGGAGCAAGTACTTAAGAACCATCTACCTACTCGAAAAAGGAATTAAACTGTACAAATGTCCTTTAGACAATGCTATCCCACTATTAAGGAGTAGGTAGCACCGTCGTTGGAGTTTTCGGGTCAATTCGATTAAGGGACGTGTGGTCACTAAAGCAATGTTAGGACGCCTTAGCGGTAACCCTAATGTCTTAGATCATTTTATCTGAGGCAACCGTTTCAAGGCAACTTATGATCTTTGGACAAGAGGGCGACCTCTAAAACTTTATGTACTTAATGACCACGTTCGAGGCAACCAAGTGAGGTGTACCCTAAGAGTGGCATGTGCGAGTGTGTTATTTCGGTTAATTTTTATCTGTACATGTCATGGGTGAGCTACTGTTGATTTTAGGTTAGAGATTGATCTTGTCATGCATTCCCTATTTATCAAACATCTAACAGTTAATAGTTGCGGAAATTAAATTGCGGGAAATTAAATCTAAGCTATTACAAGGCGTCGGGTATTTACATCGCCAAAGACAAACCCTTTTAATTTAAATTACGGAAAGTAAATAAAAGTGATAAACTAAAGTCCTATTAAAACTATTACATACTGGAAGCAGTTACAATATCGGATAAAAATAATACGCGTGCGAGAAAATTAAATCGGAGCATTTTTAGGGTTTTGACCCTTTTTAAGAAAGAAAAAGATTTTTGTTATTTTTGGATGTAATGAAATTAAATCTAAACCAATTATTAATTAATTAATAAAAAGATATTTTTTTGGATTTTTTTAATATTTGAGAAAATAAAATAAAAATGGTTAAAAGCTATTAAGAACCCTAATTCTAAATTGATTTTAATTTATTACAAAAAAAACATTAATGTTAAACCTAATTAAAACTAAATAAATTAATTATTGTTTATTTACAAAAAATAAAATAATGACATTAAATTTAATAAATAAAAATATTATATTTTTTGGTTTTCTGATTTTATTAAGAAAAATAATTGGTTAGTTAATTAACAATAAAATAAATAATTAGAACAAAATAAATAAATGAAAATATGAAGGGAAAAGAAATAACCCAGGGGGTGTGGGCTTAATTTGATGGTGGAATCAGCAATTTCCAGGCCCAATTTCAATCAGCCTGCTTTGACTTTTTGAATCCAATGCATGCGTGTTGACTAGGGTTCATGGTGAACCTTCAATCTGGATCCTTGGATTTGGCCCGAGGGCCATCTGGCAGGAGATCAGGCAATGATGCATGGTGTGCCACGCTTGGAGTGCTGTGTGGAATAACCTGGAGAAAAATTACAACAAATATTGGGGGACCTGGGATTCGAACCCAGGTCCCAATGCTCCTTGACACCCTTCATTTGCCAACTCAACCATGCTGCTTCTTTGTTAATATAATGCAAAACAAATAAAACATTGTAAACAATTAATTATGCCTGGGAATTAAAAAAACGCGCTAAACAATTTGAACAGGCCAATGACGCAGGGACACGTCTTCGTCTTCTTCAACGAAGACTGTAACTTTTCCTGCGGATTTTCTTCCGCAACTAAATCCATGGCATCATCCTATCATGAGCTACAGGCCATATAAATGCCAATGGAGACCATCACTACATTCGTCTCTCTTCCCTGATCATCTCTATACCCATCATTAGTCTCAATTTATCCTGCATCAAAAATGCCTAAAAAACAAGAACAAGAACCCTAGCTTTGGATACAGGGTTATAAGCCATGAAAACAAAATTAAATATTACAGAATCATTGGAAATTAAATGGCAAGTATGAATGTACAAGAAAATTGGCAAAAAGATGCAAGAACGATGAGTTACATTTTCATGTACAGGGGTATATTCGTGGTGACTTACAGTGCGATTTAGGAGGTTTTAGGACTTGGTTTTGATTGCTACAGCTTCAGGAGATTGCCAGCAAGAGAGCTATGTCAAGCTTTTGGACTGAATCGTGCTCTAATATTGATTTTGATCTCCCACTTTTTCACACTTTTTCCAATTCTTGTTTGGACGTTTCTGCAATGCTTAGGTCGTGTTCTTGATCTGCGTCACTTTTGTGTGTATAAGGGAATGAGTTTAGGTTACAATTTGGGCTTGAATCCATAAGAATTGATGAATGGAGATTTGATTTGATCACCATTGTCAAGTTTCCATATTTGCCTCAAATCCAAGATTTTATGCATGTTTTGACTTGGCACGAGTTTGATTGAGTGTCTCATGATATTTGCAAGCTGTAATGATCACAAGAATCTCATTCCATTAATTTTTGGATTTTATTTGAATTAATATTGATTTAAAATGAATTAAATCAATAAAAATTAAATAAAATAGAAAAATAAATGATTGGTCATGAAATTAAAGATGGGACACGTGTGTGGTGTGATAAGACCAAATCAAGTGGAAAAAAGTGGGGCCTTTTATCAAAAATTGGAGTTTGGAGGATAGTTGACTTTTGGCAATTTTGGAAAAATGCCCAACTTCAACAATGCATAACTTCTTCAATGTTGAACTTTTGGAAGTGTTCTAGGACTTTTTAGAAACCTTGAGATGTCCTATAATCAACCCTTTTGGTCTCATCTCATTTTGATATTCCATGCTCAAGTTATAAGCTTTGGAAAAAAAGTGTTTTCGTTGACTTTCAAAAATGACCTATAATGTCCAAATTTTTAAATTTTTGTGAGTGCATCTCTTGATATTGGGGTGTGAAGATGGATTGTAGGAAATTGCATACTCTTCAAAATTAGCTTTGTATGGGTCATTTCTCATAAAGTATGAGGAAGTTATGCTTGGTCAAAGTTGAGTTGACTTTTCTTGCAAAACTCTAATTTATCAACTTTTGAATCTTGATGAATCTTGAGCAATACTTGATGAATCATGATCAACCCTTGATAAAATGATGAATTATCCTTCAAAATGATAATGTTGACAAAAAAAATCTTGAGGTTTGACTGTAATTGGGTCACAGTTGACTTTTGCCGTAGCACAGTCGATTTTTAGATCTCTTGAGCAATTGACTGATCAAACTTCCTCTGCAAGGCTTGAAATTTGTCATGGATGAACTTAAGAACATATTAGGACATTGGGAAGCAATTGAGTTCATTTGGATGTAAGGACCTTGATGCAACACAAAACCCTAATTTTGAATTGACTACCTTAGGAGGTGATTTGACTGTCCAACTCTTGAGCAATCTTGAACAACTTGGAGATCACTCTTGACATGTCTTGAGAAATATGGGAGGGCAAATTTTGGGGTACAACAGTTGCCCCTGTTCAATCTTCTTAAACCTGAGGATATATATTGGCGTTCGGGCCTTTCGTGATCCGACGGTGGAAGATGATTGAACACTAGAGTGCCCAGAAATTTCCACTCGTATGAAGTTGTATTTGTATTGTGATGTCGGGAATAGGCTTACAGATGCCATCTGGAGATTGATGATGGGAGATGGGCTTAACGATGCCATCCGAAGGAGCGTCGATCGCGTAAGAGATTCCTTAGCGAGAGCATGTGTACCTGTTGTGGAGGGAGATTCCGCTGGGGAATACTATTCATTGTCTTAGTAGAAATAGAACTTTAGGAGCTTCGGTCGTCCGTTATTCTACTGGGGTATCATATTTGTTGAAGAGGTGAGAGTGAACTACTATCTGGTCGCAACCCAGGCTTCATAGTGATAAGACCGACTGCTATCTGGTCGTAATCCAGGCTTTACAGTGACTTACTGGGGAGATGAGATTATACTTGCTATCCGGTCGTAATCCAGGCTTTGAAATTTCTCACTTCTTATCTGGTCGAAATCCAGGCTTCAGAATAAATCAAGTGGTTATCCGGTCGCATCCGGGCTTCAACTTGAATTTAGGGCGCACTAATATCCGGCCGACTCCGGGCTTCTTAGTAACTGTCCGTGTAAACTGCTATTTGGTCGGAATCCAAGTTTCACAGTGCCTTGTACCGCTCTCTGGTCGTAATCCAGGCTTCACGATGTGTTACGTACTGCTATCTGGTCGAATCCAATCTTCACAATACCTCACTTCTTATCTGGTCGAAATCCAGGCTTCAGAACAAATCAAATGATTATTCGGTCGCGTCCGGGCTTCATAGTAATTGGCTGGGTAAACTGTCATTCGGTCGTAACCCGAGCTCCACAATGTCCCTTAATGTTATCTGGTCGTAATCCAGGCTTCACGATGTATCATACCACTATCTGGTCGAAATCCAGGCTTCGTAGTACTCTTGGTTGCTATCTGGTCGTAATCCAGTCTTCACAACATCTTCTACCATTATCTGGTCGTCATCCAGGCTTCATGGTCTTGTATTGCTTTCTGGTCGTAATACAGGATTCACAATAACTTGCTGAGCTGTTATCCGGTCGTGATCCGGGCTTCACAGCTTGTTTTTATGATATACCATTATCTGGTCGAATCCAGGCTTCATGGTGCTTACTGAGTTGTTATCCGGTCGTAATCCAGGCTTCATGGCTCATTGGGGAATAAACTATTATTCAATCGTTCTTCGGGCTTCATAGCTTACTTTTGAGAGATATCACTATCTGGTCATAATCCAGGCTTCGCGGTAGTCTGATATTGTTATCCGGTCGTAATTCGGGCTTCACACTATGTTGTAGAAATCAAGATACTATCCGGTTGTACCCGGGCTTCATAACTTGAATTTTGATTGTATCTTTCCTGAAAGGTAAAGGTTAGTTGTATGTAGTGCATGATATGTATCAGGCAATGATGTTCTCAACATAAATGAGATTTTATGGTATGATGCGTATATGCATGTATCATGATGCATGGACATGTAATGTTTTAGCTGAGGAAAATAAATCCCGGAGCTGCTGGGGAATAAAGTTGAATGCTTCGCTTCCGCCAGGGATGGTGAACGAAGATGTTTGTAAGGATAAACCTGCAGGAGAAAAGAACTCCATTGGGGAATAAACTGATGAAGAGATTACTCTGAGGGGAATTACTCTGTGGGGAAGAGATGTTCTGCTAAGGATTATGACGATAAACTCCGCTGGGGATTCCGTTGATAAGCTCTGTTGGGGATTTCAATGATGAATTTCGCTGGGGATAAACTCCTCTGGGGATGAATTACCGTTGCTAGTGATACTGAACCTTTTGAGGATTGAATTCCTGTTCGGGGAAAGAAAGAACTTCGTTGGGGATGGTCTTTCAGTTGCAATTTTCTGAGGATAACCCAGTTAGACTCTTGTGGGGATAACCCTCCGAATTTGCTAGGAGATTTATTTGCGCTCTACCGGGGATAAGCTTCCAGAATCTACTAGGGAAGATGATTCAACTCTGTTGGGAAAGCTTCTTTAGATTGTGCTGGGTAAATGGCTCCACTGGGGGGGGGAACATTCTTATATTCCGTTGAGAGATATTAAGACTGACGGGGATACTTTTATGCTTGTTGGGGAATATCTTTACACTCTGCTGGGGAAGATTAACACCTTCTGGGGATACCGAGTCTTTCTGGTGCTGCTGGTAGATTAACTCTGCTTGGGGGGAGAGTATTGCTGATTTGTATCTAACTACAAGTCTCAGCTGGGAGAGCTACCATTATTGTCTTACTCTGCGGGGAGTGAAGGTGTCATAGCCATGTTCTTTAGCTGGATCTACCTTGTACTTGGTGGACGAAGCAACTACACAGCTTGAACATTTCTTATGCCCCTGTTTCTGATATTACCAGTAATTCATCCTTTGTTTCACATGTAAATATTTATGAGCAGCAATTAATGTCAAATGCATATATCAAAAATGAAACTTTGGACGTTCTTTGCAAAACAAAACAGGTAAAGGAGAAACAATTTGAAATTTGTCTAAAAATAAATTTATATTGATTTTGAAGTTTTCCTGTAAATAGGCGTTTTTGTACAAGAGGCTGACGTTCTAGTAAGAGAACGCCGCCGAACAAAAAGAATTTATACAATTTTGGAAAGAAAACAAAACAGCTATGTGAATAATCCCACTGGGTTCCATCTCTGCTATCGCCTTTATATCTTCAAGCATCTCATCACTTTGCTGCTTAGTTGATGATGAATCTGATTGATTAGTGCCTTTCGAGCATGATTGTCGATACTGAAGTCTGGATGCAAGGTGATCCAATGAGACACAGTATTACGCTTTGATCCCTAACTTTTGCCTGGACCGCCCTTTAGGGTTTTCAGTCCACTGGGATACCCATTTTTGCCCAAGCCGCCTTTTCAGGTTTTCGACTTGCCGGGTGTACAAATTTTTTTCATTTTCATCCCTTATTTTTGCCTGAACCCTTTTGGTTCGCCGGGTAGCCCTTATTTTTGCCTAGGCCAGTCAACCTAGCGGGTCTTTGATTATGCGTAGTATCTTTTTACTATGTCTGCATTGACGGGGTGAGGAAGGTCGTCACCATCCATGGTGGTTAGAATCATATCTCCTCATGAGAAAATATTCTTAACCACAAATGGCCCTTCGTAAGTAGGGGTCCATTTGCCCCTGGGATCACCTTGAGGTATAATAATACGCTTGATTATCAGGTCCCCAACTTGATACTCTTGTCGTCTAACTTTCTTGTTAAATGCCTTGATCATACGTTTTTGGTACGTCTGACCATGACAAATAGCAGTAAGTCTCTTTTCGTCGATTAGGTTCAGTTGATCAAGTCGGGTCTGAATCCAGTCGTCTTCGCTTAAACCTGCATCCTTCATGATCCAAAGAGAGGGTATTTGAACCTCAATGGGCAAGACTTCTTCCATACTATATACCAAGGAATGGGGGGTTGCCCCTGTTGACGTTCGTGCTGAGGTACGGTACCCATGAAGAGCAAACGGTAACATCTCGTGCCAGTCTTTGTATGTCACTGTCATCTTCTGCACAATCTTCTTAATGTTCTTATTTGCTTCTTCTACAGCCCCATTCTTCTTCGGCCGGTAGGGAGAAGAGTTGTGATGTTGTATGTTGAATTGCTCGCATAGCTCAGTGATCATCTTGTTGTTAAGATTGGTACTGTTGTCCGTAATGATCCTCTCTGGTACACCGTATCGACAGATCAGATTGTGCCGAATGAACCGTGCCACAATGTTCTTGGTTACGGTAGCAAAGGAAGTTGCTTCAACCCACTTCGTAAAGTAATCAATTGCTACCAGGATGAAACGATGCATGTTGGATGTCGTAGGTCTGATCTCGCCGATCATATCAATACCCCACATTGCAAAAGGCCAAGGTGTCGTGAAGAAGTTCAGAGGAACTGGAGGTATGTGCACCTTATCAGCATAGACCTGGCACTTGTGACATGTCCGAGAATGCTGATAACAGTCAGCTTCCATTATGGACCAATAATATCCTGCCCGGAGGATTTTCTTTGCCATGGTATGTCCACTGGAATGAGTCCCGAAAGTACCTTCATGTAACTCCGCCATGATCCTTTCTGCTTCATTCTTATCCACACAACGCAATAGGGTCGAATCATGGTTATGTTTGTACAGAATGTCATTGCTGATGAAGAACTTCGTCGCGAACCTCCTCAGAAACTTCTTATCATTAACAGATGCACCCTCGGGGTATTCCTGAGCTTCAAGATACCTTTTCACTTCATGAAACCAGGGCTTTTCTGTTACCTCTTCAGTCTCAATGTCACAGCAATGTGCAGGTTCGTCCAATCTTTCAATAATGATTCGGGGAGCTTCGTTGTCCCAATTGATTTTGAACATAGAAGACATTGTAGCTAGCGCGTCCGCCAACTGATTCTCCCCTCTAGGGAAATGTTCAAAGGTGATCTCCTCGAAATGGGGAAGAAACGTCAACACATACTCCTTGTAAGGAATAAGATTTGGGTGTTTCGTATCCCACTCGCCTTTGATCTGACTGATCACGAGAGAGGAATCTCCGAAGACACTCAGAAACTTAATCCTTAGGTCAATTGCTGCTCGAAGACCCATAATGCATGCTTCATACTCTGCCATGTTGTTGGTGCAGTTGAAACATAGTCGGGCGATGAACGGAGTATGAGAGCCTTTAGGAGGTATGATCACGGTGCAAATGCCATTACCCAAAGCGTTCGAAGCTCCATCAAAATACATAGACCATCGGGATCCTTCCTCAGGTCCTTCATCCGGTCCAGGTATCTCACAATCAGTTACCAACATGATATTCTCATCCGGGAATTCAAAGTTCATAGACTGGTAATCATTCACTGCCTGATGTGCCAAATGGTCTGCCAATACACTTCCCTTAATTTCCTTTTGGGTCGTATACTGGATATCATACTCAGTCAAGATCATCTGCCATCTTGCTATTCTTCCGGACAAGGCCGGCTTCTCGAAGATATACTTGATTGGATCCATATTTGATATCAACAAAGTAGTGTGAGTCAGCATATACTGTCTCAGCCGGCGAGCAGCCCATGCCAAAGCGCAGCAAGTTTTCTCGAGCAGTGAGTATCGGGTCTCACAGTCGGTAAACTTTTTGATAAGGTAATAAATAGCATGCTCTTTTCGGCCAGACTCGTCATGCTTCCCCAGCACACACCCCATTGAGTTGTCAAGTATTTTCAAGTATAAGATCAGAGGTCTCCCTTCAACTGGTGGCATTGGGATGGGTGGCTCTTGGAGATACTCTTTGATCCTTTCGAAAGCGGCCTGACATTCATCATTCTAACGTACCACTTGATCTTTCTTCAGTAGCTTGAAGATTGGCTCACAAGTAGCAGTTAGGTGTGAGATGAATCGGGAAATGTAGTTCAATCGTCCCAGAAAGCCTCTGACTTCTTTCTCTGTCTTGGGAGATGGCATCTCTTGTATAGATTTCACTTTGGCAGGGTCCACTTGAATACCTTTGTCGCTTACGATAAAACCTAGCAGTTTACCAGATCTCACCCTGAAGGTGCACTTGTTCGGGTTCAATCTCAGCTTGTACAACTTCAACCTGTCAAAAAGCTTCTGTAGATGGTCAAGGTGTTCTTCCTCAGTCTGGGACCTTGCAATCATATCGTCGGCGTATACTTCAATCTCATGATGGATCATGTCATGAAACAAAGCAACCATGGCATGCTGATATGTTACCCCAGCATTCTTCAGTCCAAGAGGCATGGCCTTATAGCAAAAGGTGCCCCACTGAGTAACAAAGGTCGTCTTCTCCATGTCTTCGGGAGCCATCTTTATCAGATTATAACCGGAGAAACCGTCCATAAAGGAGAATACCTTGTGCTGAGCGGTGTTATCGACCAGAACGTCAATATGAGGTAGATGGAAGTCATCCTTGGGGCTTGCCCTATTCAAATCCCAGTAGTCAACACACATTTGGACCTTACCATCTTTCTTCGGCACTGGAACCATATTGGCAACCCACTGAGGGTATGACGTCACTGCTAGGAAACCGGCGTCAAACTATTTCATAACCTCGGCCTTGATTTTCTCAGACATCTCTGGGCGCATACGGCGAACCTTCTGTTTTACTGGAGGACAGTCTTCCTTGGTAAGCAGGCGATGGACCACAATATCAGTATCCAAACCAGACATATCTTCGTAAGACCAGGCAAAGATCTCAACATAGTCACGCAGCATCTGAAGCAACCGTTGTTTCACACTAAGCTCCAGGTTGGCACCGATCTTAACCTCTTTCTTGTCTGTCTCAGTACCCAGATTCACTGATTCTACCGGCTCTTCATGTGGCTGAATAGCCCTTTCTTCCTGGAGTAACAATCTTGCAAGTTCACCAGGCACTTCGCAATCATCTTCACCTTCGTCTTCGGCTAAGTTGATCGGATTCTCGAAGTCATAACTGACAGTAGCAGAGTCGTTACCAGTGAGATCCATAGTGGATGTGGACCTGTATATGTGAGTGTGTGTAAAATAGCTATTTTGCAATATATAATAAAGAAAAACAAGGAGCGCAAAATTTGAAATGCAAAAAACGTCCAATGCTTTTATTAATGATATATGGAAATGACACACAAAAGCCCTCACAAATGAGGCCACGGTATCCCGGGTAAGACACCGGGCCATAAAGTTTCAAAACATTGTCTATTACAAATTCAAAACAAAAAGTTTCATTACTGGGTGATAACTGAAACGGGCATAGAATCCTTCGCTGTCCAGTTGCTTAATCCACCGTTGGTCGTAGGGTAGATCCAACTATCGATATCAAACTCTTAATCATCATCCCTGATAGCATTTACCCCTGCCTCTTGTTTAGGCTTCTCTGGTGCTCCGAACTCGATCTCTTTCGCATCAATCAAGTCTTAGACCTTGTTCTTCAAAGCCCAACAATCATCTGTGTTATGCCCCGGGCTATAAGATTGATAAGCGCAGCAGGCGTTAGGGTTATACCTTGGTGACGTTGTATTTGAATTCTTTGGGGGTTCCCTTAGAGTCACCAGATTAGTCTTTAGCAACTGTGGCAGAATCTGAGATAAGGTCATGCTGAGATGAGTGAATTTCCTCTTAGGTCTCTCGTCCTTTTGTTGATTGTTATACTGAGGAGCACCAGCAGTTTTTGAAATAACGATCCCGTTGACAGCTTGGCGGTGTTCAGGTCTACTCTGTCTTCTTGCACTGTAGACATCACTTGACTCTTTCTTAAACGGCTTCTTCTCGGTGCTTGATGAAGCACCCTTCTGTATCTTCCCAGCCTTAATACCAGCTTCAATTCTCTCACCAGTCAAAATAAGATCTGTAAACCCAGATGAAGAGCTTCCAATCAGATGGTTAAAGAATGGACCAGACAGGGTCCCCAGAAACATGTCAACAAGCTCACGATCAGCCAAAGGTGGTTGCACCCTTCCGGCAAGGTCTCTCCACTTCTGAGCATAATCTTTAAATCCTTCACCCGTTCCCATTGACATACCCTAGAGTTGGGTACGCGTAGGAGCGAGGTCGGAGTTGTACTAATACTGCCTGTAGAATGCAGTAGCCAAATCTTCCCATCTGTGGATACTGGCTTCGTCTAACTGATAGAACCACTCAAGCTGAGTCCCTGAGAGACTGTCTTGAAAGAAATGGATCCTAAAGTTCTTATCAGTAGTGTAAGGCTGGATCTTCCTCATATATGATCGGAGGTGCAGCTTCGGACAGGAAACTTCGTCATACTTAGCAAAGGTTGATGCCTTGAATTTATGGGGAATCACCACCCTAGATGATAGACCTAGATCTCCGAAGTCCAGACCGGGCACCTTCTGAATTTCCATAGCGCTCAAACGATCTTCCAGTTGTTTGTACTTATCCTCAGCAGGAGGATACTGTTCTTCATCGTAGTCCATCTCGTTGTCGGAGACCACAGGGCTAGGAACCCTCCTTTCTTGTGGACTATCTTTCCCTCTAGATGAGGTGGTCAGATCAACTTCATCCCGTAACCTGTTTCCAAACCTAGGACCAGTGTTGAACAAGACTTTCCTCTTATTCTTCTTCTTCTTCAGGATCAGGGTCTTCAGGTCTTGCTGATCCTTAGCTAGACTCATGACCAGCTCTTGAAATTGGGCATTCTGGGCCTGGAGGGCCTTGATAGCTTGCTCAGTTGAAGGTTCAGCAGACATGATGATTGCTGAAATAAACAGCGAAGAAGATAAGAGACCTATAATGGGTACCTGTTTATGAAGTGCATGGGATGGAATGCGTATGATTATGATTTCAAAGACAATTGAGATTTAAATTTGTAAACAAGAAAAGAAACACACTTTATTAGATTTAAACATCAAAATTTAAATTGTTCAACAAATTGCCCTTAAGGCGTTACAATCAAAGGTCCATCAATGCTCCCATGGTCTCTTCTTATCAGTGCGGACATAATCATTCAGGGTCCGCTCATTCTCCAACTGTCTATTCAGCTTCTGGATCTTTTGCTCTTACTCGTTGAACTTCTCTCGGTAAGAATCCCGTTCATCCCTCAACTGCATCCAAGACCTCTTCAGTGCCCCAATATCAGTGGGCATATAAGGATGGAGAATGGTTGGAAGAACCCCCTCCTCATTAGCAACTTCAAGAGTGACAGGCCGGACAGCTTCATATGGCATACCTAGCTTCTGGGCACGGATGCGGACCCATCTGAGATATGGCTCCATAGGCAGAGAAGTCTTTGGACCCAGCTCATGTGGATCTGATTGGTGAACTCTATCCCAAGCCCTTATGAATCTACGACGTAGCTCGTCGCTATCTCCCTGAAAATCAAAGATGATATGAGGCATCAATATCTCATGAGGCCCTTCTCTTTTGGCTCTTCCAAACTGACGGAGATCTAAGCATGGGTTGTAAGAAATTCCTCCATGGGTTCTTATTAATGGAACATTAGGATACTCTCCGCAGCGATCAATGACAGTCACCTCATCCATACCTTTGAGAGTCCAAATAATGTCATTATGAGAAAGAGACATTACTCTATAAGCCCAACCCATTCCTTCTTTGTTCTTCAGCACTGACTTAGGGAGGTGCAAAATAAACCACCTCGACAATAAAGGAGCACAACACATCAAGGTTCCCCATTTTCGGGCAGTACGAGCATAGAGCTGATGAAGAATGTCACCCAAGAGAGTGGGTACAGGATTCTGAGAGATGAAGATTTTTATGGCATTCACATCAACAAAAGTGTTAGGATTCGGAAACAATACCAAGCCATAAATCAAGAGAGCCAGAATATCCTCGAATGCCTTAAAGTCTAGGCTATCCCAGAAGTAGTTAGCCTTGCCAACCAAGAACTTAGTCAGAAAACCCTTAGCTCCACTTCTAGTTTCCCAATTAGCCATCACCTCCTTTTTGGTCAAATGAAGGGCTGCAACAATCTCTTCGGGCCTAAGAGTCTTCTCCCAACCAGTAAACGGGGTCTGCTCCAGAACAGAGATACCGAGCAACTCAGAGAACTCTTCTAGGGTAGGAACCAGCTGATAGTCTTGAAAAGTAAAACAATGGTACAGTGGATCATAGAATTGGACCAGGACACTCATCATCTGCTCATCCAATTTAGAGGTGACCAAACTGAGAAGAGAACCATGCCTCCTGATGAAGGAAGTAGTGTCAGGCATCCTGACAACCAACTCTTTAATCAAGGTAGGGACTTGGACAAAGTTGATCCGGATAGTATTCTTACGCATGGGCATCATGATGACCTACAAAACAGAGCAAAGATGAAACCCTCTTGTCTTTGAAATAGGTTAGTCTTTATGCAAGATGTATGCAATGTTATGATATCATGATGTCATGATAGTAAGAACACCACAAGTATCCACAAAAAACAAACATGGTAAAGGCAGACAAGTCACACTGAGAGCCCTTAGATTTCAGGCTGGTATGAAGCTTAGGTACTACCCTCTTTCAGTTCAGTTGGTTTAAACCTGTCCTAAAAATATTAACCGGGTTCTACAGGATCTCAATATCACTGACTACCCTCAATCGGTCATAATTCCAGTTTAGCAACCTTTTCTTGCGGCCGGAATCATCACGAGAGTTTAGTCTCAATGAGTGTAGCATACTGCTATTGTTCTATGGCCAAGTTGGTCAATTTAAGGTTATAAGGTCAGTTGGTGCTTAATGACCCCTTAGAAGACCCATATTCTCCTCGTTCCGACACAAGGGATATCGTTACAGACTAAAGTGCCACACCAACGTAGCTACTGCTTCATCCGTATCGGTCTATGCCGTACAGATCCCTCACAGTTTATTGCTACTTACCTAAAGGGTATCCCCAGATCCGGGTTAGGATCTATAGAACTCCGATACAAGCCCATAAAATTAAAGCATACAAAGCATACAATTGAAAACATAATGATCTAATCCTAAGGTACACCACACTTATAATCTTCCCCAGCAGAGTCTCCAGTTTTGTGATCGGTGGGAATGAGAACTGACTGTTTTGGAATGCTGATTCGCATTTTGCGTTTGTGTTTGCAAAATTTCGCGGTAAGCAAGAGTCGCCACTGTCTTTTATTTTATCCAACAAGGAAAGGACAAAAGCACAGAAAAATTCCTTTTTGAGATATTTCTCGGGTTCGGGAGGTAGATTATAGAAAGGGAAAGTGTTAGCACCCTTTCTATCCGTGGTTATCCACAGGTTCTTAGGTACTTGCTCATTGTGTTTTCAAAAGTTTGTTTTTCTTTGTGTTTGTGGGTTTGAAAGAGTTTTTTTGTTTGAAAGGAGTGTAAGTGCGAAAAGTTTTGTTTTGTTTTTAAAAGGAGCAAGTACTTAAGAACCATCTACCTACTCGAAAAAGGAATTAAATTGTACAAATGTCCTTTAGACAGTGCTATCCCACTATTGGAGAGTAGGTAGCACCGTCGTTGGAGTTTTCGGGTCAATTCGATTAAGGGACGTGTGGTCACTAAAGCAATGTTAGGACGCCTTAGCGGTAACCCTAATATCTTAGATCATTTTATCAGAGGCAACCGTTTCGAGGTAACTTATGATCTTTGGACAAGAGGGCGACCTCTAAAACTTCCTATACTTAATGACCACGTTCGAGGCAACCAAGTGAGGTGTACCCTAAGAGTGGCATGTGCGAGTGTGTTATTTCGGTTAATTTTTATCTGTACATGTCATGGGTGAGCTACTGTTGATTTTAGGTTAAAGATTGATCTTGTCATGCATTCCCTATTTATCAAACATCTAACAGTTAATAGTTGCGGAAATTAAATTGCGGGAAATTAAATCTAAGCTATTACAAGGCGTCGGGTATTTACATCGCCAAAGACAAACCCTTTTAATTTAAATTGCGGAAAGTAAATAAAAGCGATAAACTAAAGTCCTATTAAAACTATTACATACTGGAAGCAGTTACAATATCGGATAAAAATAATACGCGTGCGAGAAAATTAAATCGGAGCATTTTTAGGGTTTTGACCCTTTTTAAGAAAGAAAGAGATTTTTGTTATTTTTGGATGTAATGAAATTAAATCTAAACCAATTATTAATTAATTAATTAAAAGATATTTTTTTGGATTTTTTTAATATTTGAGAAAATAAAATAAAAATGGTTAAAAGCTATTAAGAACCCTAATTCTAAATTGATTTTAATTTATTGCAAAAAAAACATTAATGTTAAACCTAATTAAAACTAAATAAATTAATTATTGTTTATTTACAAAAAATAAAATAATGAAATTAAATTTAATCAATAAAAATATTATATTTTTTGGTTTTATGATTTTATTAAGAAAAATAATTGGTTAGTTAATTAACAATAAAATAAATAATTAGAACAAAATAAATAAATGAAAATATAAAGGGAAAAAGAAATAACCCAGGGGGTGTGGGCTTAATTTGATGGTGGAATCAGCAATTTCCAGGCCCAATTTCAATCAGCATGCTTTGACTTTTTGAATCCAATGCGTGTTGACTAGGGTTCATGGTGAACCTTCAATCTGGATCCTTGGATTTGGCCTGAGGGCCATCTGGCAGGAGATCAGGCAATGATGCATGGTGTGCCACGCTTGGAGTGCTGTGTGGAATAACCTGGAGAAAAATTACAACAAATATTGGGGGACCTGGGATTCGAACCCAGGTCCCAATGCTCCTTGACACGCTTCCTTTACCAACTCAACCATGATGCTTCTTTGTTAATATAATGCAAAACAAATAAAATATTGTAAACAATTAATTATGCATGGGAATTAAAAAAACGCGCTAAACAATTTGAACATGCCAATGACGTAGGGACACGTCTTCGTCTTCTTCAACGAAGACTGTAACTTTTCCTGCGAATTTTCTTCCACAACTAAATCCATGGCATCATCCTATCATGAGCTACAGGCCATATAAATGCCAATGGAGACCATCACTGCATTCGTCTCTCTTCCCTGATCATCTCTATACCCATCATTAGTCTCAATTTATCCTGCATCAAAAATGCCTAAAAAACAAGAACAAGAACCCTAGCTTTGGATACAGGGTTATAAGCCATGAAAACAAAATTAAATATTACAGAATCATTGGAAATTGAATGGCAAGTATGAATGTACAAGAAAATTGGCAAAAAGATGCAAGAATGATAAGTTACGTTTTCATGTACAGGGGTATATTCGTGATGACTTACAGCGCAATTTAGGAGGTTTTAGGACTTGGTTTTGATTGCTACAGCTTCAGGAGATTGCCAGCAAGAGAGCTATGTCAAGCTTTTGGACTGAATCGTGCTCTAATATTGATTTTGATCTCCCACTTTTTCACACTTTTTCCAATTCTTGTTTGGCCGTTTCTATAATGCTTAGGTCGTGTTCTTGATCTGCCTCACTTGTGTGTGTATAAGGGAATAAGTTTAGGTTAAAATTTGGGCTTGAATCCATAAGAATTGATGAATCGAGATTTGATTTGATCACCATTATCAAGTTTCCATATTTGCCTCAAATCCAAGATTTTATACATGTTTTGACTTGGCACGAGTTTGATTGAGTGTCCCATGATATTTGCAAGCTGTAATGATCACAAGAATCTCATTCCATTAATTTTTGGATTTTATTTGAATTAATATTGATTTAAAATGAATTAAATCAATAAAAATTAAATAAAATAGAAAAATAAATGATTGGTCATGAAATTAAAGATGGGACACGTGTGTGGTGTGATAAGACCAAATCAAGTGGAAAAAAGTGGGGCCTTTTGTCAAAAATTGGAGTTTGGAGGATAGTTGACTTTTGGCAATTTTGGAAAAATGCCCAACTTCAACAATGCATAACTTCTTCAATTTTGAACTTTTGGAAGTTTTCTTGGACTTTTTAGAAACCTTGAGATGTTCTCTAATCAACCATTTTTGTCTCATCTCATTTTGATAATCCATGCTCAAGTTATAAGCTTTGAAAAAAAAGTGTTTTTGTTGACTTTCAAAAATGACCTATAATGTCCAAATTTGTAACTTTTTGCGAGAGCATCTCTTGATCTTAGGGTGTGAAGATGGATTGTAGTAAATTGCATCCTATTCAATATGAGCTTTGGATGGGTCATTTCTCATAAAGTATGAGAAAGTTATGCTTGGTCAAAGTTGAGTTGACTTTTCTTACAAAACTCTAATTTAGCAACTTTTGAATCTTGATGAATCTTGAGAAATCCTTGATGAATCATGATCAACCCTTGATAAAATGATGAATTATCCTTAAAAATGAGAATGTTGACAAAAAATCTTGAGGTTTGACTGTATTTGGATCACAGTTGACTTTTGCCCTAGCACAGTCGATTTTTGGATCTCTTGAACAATTGACTGACCAAACTTCCTCTGCAAGGTTTGAAATTTTTCATGGATGAACTTAAGAACATATTAGGAAATTGGGAAGAACTTGAGGTCATTTGGATGTAAGGACCTTGATGAAACACAAAACCCTAATTTTGAATTGATTGCCTTAGGAGGTGATTTGACTGTCCAACTCTTGAGCAATCTTGAACAACTTGGAGATCACTCTTGACATGTCTTGAGAAATATGGGAGGGAAAATTTTGGGGTACAATACATAGTAACTTGTTGGGGATTGTAGAGTAGTCTACTGGGGAAGAGGAGTTGTGGTCCTTTGATTTGTAGTAGTCGGAGAGGCCACCTCAAGCTGGGGGTTCCTGCCGTTTGTTGGGGAAATAAACTCAGTTGCCGGTTGGCTAGAGAGGTAAGGACTTTGTTGGGGAAAGTCCTCGAGGATATTTGAGGTTGTCTCAGCTGGGGAAAGGTTTTCAGAGATTAAATTATGACTGGGAGTCATCCTATAAGAAGGATTTTGGGGAGATTTGCCACCGCCCCTAGTAGCGAGTGCTTGTGGCACTGCCAGGAAATGTTTGATTGTACGTAACCCTTTGTCGAGATTCGCGTTCAATGCCCCAAGTGACGGAGATGGAGACTTGCCCCTGGTTATTATGCACTTCTTGGGAGATTTCTTGGAATCTTGATTGGACTGCCCCAAATGTGTTGGATAGTGACATGTCGTGTCCCTCTGTTGATAGGAGATTCGTCAATGGGAGTGTCATCCTACTTGAATTGATTTTGTTCACTGAGAGAGATTTCGTTCACTGGATATTCATTGTGTGAATTTCTCCAATGTCAAACAAATATCCATATGCAAACAGTGATATTCAAGTAATGCAAAGTTTCTGTTTGTCTTGAAGTTTTGAAAAATGCGTTTTTAGCAAGTAAAGAAGTTTGTAATTCAACTCTGGATTTTGAGTAAAGCCTTACAGGAGTCAAGATACCTTTTGTAACAGTATGCTTTCAAACTAACCCATGCTTCAATTAGGACTGTTGAAGGGTTGTAACGTGGTTTGGTTCACGGTTTAAGAAACAAAAGATAAAGGCTCAAAGTGTATTTGTACCCGCCCGTTCTTCGTAATGTTCTTCAGTCCTAAACTTAGTTAATTATGCACTTGAACTCCAATTAAGTCTGGAATGACGTTTTGGTGATGGTTCAGACGAATTAAGTTTGTCGGAAGGCAGTCATTTTTGCAAAAAAAATTTCATGCTGTTGAGGATTTATAGTGACCTCTTTCTTTTGATTTGTTATCCCTAATTTTTGCCTGACTGTTCTTGTTTTGAGATTACAGTCAGCGGGATGCCACAATTTTCTTTAAGTCTCTTTTGTAGGTTTTGACTTAGTGGGCTTTTCTTTTTGAGAGATAATGACTGCCTATGTGGTAAGGAACCATCACTGTCTTTTGATCCCAGGGGAATGTTTTTGATATCATTCGCTGTATTACGAGATGAGATTTTGCGGCTTGAACGTGCATTTGAATTAACTGAGAGGCTACCCTGCCCCAGGTTTTGATTAAAGGTTTCAATTTGTGTAAAAATAAAAACTTTTACTTCTTTGGCTCGAAGGGGTTGACTGGGGATTATCTTCCTTATAACTCCAGTGTTTAGGATTTGAAAGAACGCATGTACATCGTCAGCAAGGTCTTCTCAAAAGCATACTGTATGAGATCACGGCGTTGTTTTCGTCATCCTCCCTCTAAAGGCGTGTAACGTTTAGCAAGAGTTAAATGTCATAAAGAAAGTAGAAAGCATAGTTTAAATATAGTGAAAATAAATGGATGAATTCAAGACAAACATATACAATGCATTAATGAAACAAAACATTAATAGATAATTGTTTGAATAACAAAAGAGATTACAACTTGAAAATTCAAATGAACAAAAGCTATCAATGATTCTTCATAGGAGCAGTGATTATGTTTGGAGTCTCCGGAGGGTCAAACTCAATCTCCTTGGCATCAATCATGTCTTGGACCTTGTTCTTCAGAGCCCAACAGTTGTTTGTGTCATGTCCCGGACTATCAGAGTGTATGCACACCTTTCATTGGGATGATAGGTAGGAGCGGAAGTATTGGAATTCCGAGAAGGATTCCTTAATGTGACCAAATTCAAATTCAGCAGGTGTTGTAAGACTTGCGATATAGGCATGTCGAGTTTGGTAAACTGCCTAATGGATGAGACCTGTTTACTTTGGTTACCCTATCCTTGTTGACGAGGTGTTTATGACGTGGAAGCAAATTGGGAAGGTCTTCTCTCCCTTAAACCGGCTTCTTGTCTCATGGGAGGCTGAATGATGACTTGATCCCCAATCCTAGAATTTTGCCCCATTTGGTTACCTTCGTCATGATGAAGCTTGTTGATGAGGGTCCTTAGCTCTTCTTGTCCTTGATCCAAGTTTTGGATGAGATCCATCTGGCCCACCAGTTGTCCCATCATCTGGACTTTCATTACGGCTATCTCGCTTTGTAGCCGCTCCAACTGGTCATCTCTGTCGTCCCCAGGATTTCCCATGATCATGCCCCTGGTGAGGAGCGCCTTGACCTCTTCTTGTCCCTTAGATAGGTTCAAGAATATCTCTTGAAGTTGAGCGTTTTGAGCATGGATGCCTTTCACCGTTTGTTCCATATCCATCTTACTGAAATAAATAGTAGGAAGATAAGGAGACTTGTAAGGGGGAAACCTACCATGATATGATGCATGATATGTGGATGCATGTTTTCAAGGATCTCGCGGGGTTAGTAGTCACTTACAATTTGGATTGGAGAACTTTGTATCAGTGGATGTCCTTCCACGGGAATTAAGCTCACCATGTCAAGTGGGTTGTAGCCCTTGACTTCGATTTGTTGTACTTGATTTTTGACGGTGTTTGGTTAGAGGAAAATAAATCCTCTTGCCCTTTGGTGGACGTCTGGTTCCACGTGACCCTGCATCAAAGACCCTTGAGATCCTTGAAATGTTATGGTTCAATGTTATTGAAAATGTTATGGTATGATGTTATGATGTTATGTACAAATATGCGAGGTAAGCAAGTTATATACAAATAATCATATTCACACAAAGCAGACAAGTCCTTAGGTTTAGGCTTGCATGGAGTTTGTAGGTAAGTACTCTCTTGAAGTTTAGTTGGCTCAACTTGTCCTAGTTAATAGTAACCGGATTCTAACGGATCTCAATATCACCGATCTTTCTCCCAGCTTCGTTCAATAGGCGATTGACTTGCAACCAAACAAATCTCAAGAGTCCAACCTCAATGAGTGTAGCATCGAGTATCTGTCGACCTTGGGAATACACCAAAGCCATCCTCCTTTAGAAGTTGCTATCTTACCATTGATTTGGTAAGAAGCCACATCGTTGGATGTGAAGGGACGGGTGTGGGACGTTTGTATAGTCATAGAAGGCAACCTATGTGACATTTTAGCAATGTCGTTTTTTAGGGACTAGATCGTTTACCGAAGGCAAAATCGAGGGTCATCAGGGGACTACGATCTTTTATCGAGGGTCTTTTGCAAAAACGCCCATGTTCGAGGCACAAGACTATTTTATGATAGGCAACAAAGTGGGATTACCCTAAGGGTGCTAGTGTGCAAGTGTGTTTGATTGCATACATTTTAGTCTTGATTAGGGTAATCTATTTGTCAATTTCATGTCTTGTCATACACACCCTAATTACTAGAATTTATATTCGAAAGCGATAAATTGCAGAAACGTAAAGTCCTACGCTATTACAATATTTAGGGGATGGGGGTACATATTTATGAATGGGGGTTGCAAGTAAAAATAAGTCCTAAGTTACTATTATAACCATATTGAAATGTACAATATAAGAAAGAAATGGACTTGTTTAGAGAATGTTTTTTTGTCTTAAAAAAAAGAAGATATAAATTAGTTAATCAAAGAAAATATTTTTATGTTAATATTAAAAATGATGAAAAGGGAAATAAATGAAGGACAGAACACATCGTGCTACTGCAAGCAAAACAAACAGGGATTAGAAGTTTTGAAGCCAGGCGCGTGATGACTCAGAAAGGAGCGTTGATGGAATCAGAGGTTCTGGATTGGTAAACTCGGAGGTCCTGCAACACACGTTAGAGGGAAAACACAGAAGTTATGGGTGGTATTCAGACAGTGGACCACAAGTCAGAAGTTCTGTATTACACTAAAACAGTGAGTAAACGTCAGTAGTTCAGTGCATTATCAGCATGTAAAAATCAGAAACTCTGAGTGTTTGAAAACAGCGAGTGGAAACATCAGAAGTTCAGTGTATTTGACATGTAAGGAGAACTCAGAAGTTTTGTGCTGTATTAGAACAAAGAGTGAATCATCATAAGTTATGAATTGTGTTGAACCAGTGAGTGAACATTAGCAGTTCAGTGCGTTATCAGCATGTAAGCATCATAAGTTCAGTGTGTATTAACAGTAAGGAAAATCATAGAAGTTCTGTATGTTAAAACAGTGAAGAGAACTCAGAAGTTCTGCGTGCTTAAACAGTGAGAAAATCCTAGAAGTTTTGTATGTTAAAACTATGGATGAACATCAGAAGTTTTATGCTATATTTCAACTCTCAATCAGCACATCAGTAATATATTCAGTTTTCAACAAACAACAGTTCAGAAGGATAAAAAACACAACAGTTTACAGAAGTTCTAATCTTGATCCTGAGCCTAGCCTTAATCAAGAAGTTATGACCCATAGTTTTTCTACTTAAGCAATGATATGTACAATATTAATACTATGATATTTACATGTTTAATGATGTTTTGAATGAAAAGATGCAGAGTTAGAAAGACTTACCTTGAACCTGGAATGTGGGATTGGAGCTTTGATTTGCTACCTTTGAATATTCTGGAATCAGCAAGAGTAACGAAAGAGGAAGTGCCAAGCTCTTTGATTTAAAGGGAAGAACAAAGGTTTGATTTTCTGTTTGGGAAATCTGGATTTTTATGAAGGGTTTCACATGTTTCTTTTTCTCTTTTGATAGTTCTCTCCCAAAAGCCAGCCTCTCCCTCAAAGCCCAGCCACTTGAACGTGTGATGAAGTAAAGTATTTATAGGTGAATTTGTTGTGATTTTGGGGGGAAAGACAAATGGGATTTTAAATCAATTTGGCATCCTGCTCCCTTGCTTTTTCATCACTGTTTTTATATGCTAGTTTGGTGCAATTATGGGATGCAGGCGTAGGCTGAACTAGCTGCTGATTAGCAGCTTTTAACCATGCTTAAGCTGGAGTTATCAGTAGGATTTAAGGAAAAGCAAAAACAAAGCATGGGCCTAGTACCATAGTTTTCTATCCCAAGACAGTAGGGGTACACGTGGTGGAAATCCTTTGGATAAAGAATCAAAAGTGGTTGTGAGCATTAAATGAGCATTAAATGATGATGAGACTTATCACAACCAGAAATCCTGTAACGTGAGATTCTACACCATGGCTTAGTTCTGGATCAGAAGTCCTGCTTCAGCGTAGCATCCATCCTCTGATCTTTGTATCTTATGGCTCCAGCATGTTCTGAAGGAACTTTCAGACTTTCTAGAAAGCTTGCAGTACGCTTCTTAACCTTCTTTGAATTACCCTGGCAAATTCTGACTGAAGCTTTTGTGAAAACTTGCCCAGAAGTTCTGACCAAACTCTTCCTTGAGAGTATCCAGAATTTGCTGAGTGTTATGGTGATAATCTGGTCAGAAGTTCTGAGTTTTGTCATGCTTCTTAAACACTTAGAAAAATTTCTAAGTATTTATAATTTGACTTCTCCAAAGTAAAATTTGACTTTTGAAATTCTTGATGAAACAAACTTCATATTCCAACATGTCTTGATGAAATATGATTTTTGAGATTTAATTTTGATCCAAAAGTCAAAGTTAGACTTCTCAGTGTGCAAATGGCCATTTTTCCCTTATGAATGACTTGCTTGGAAAAATTGATAGTTCAAGGCATGGAAACTTGATAGGAGCAAACCTGGGATCCAGGGTGATCCCTTATGAAATGAGAGGGAAAATTTTGGGGTGCAACACATATGTTCAAAAATAAATCATTGGACGTTTTTGCAAACAAAACACAAGAGTAAAGAAAACAGATAGTTTTACACTCTCAAAGGGATATATTTGTATTGACTTTGAGTAAGTATTTTTATACAATGAGACAAACATTCTAGTAAGAGAATGTCGTCGTAAAAAATGAAAATTTGATACAAAGAAAAGATAGCTATGTGAAATAATCCCATGGGGTTCCCATTCTGTTATAGCCTTCATGTCTCTGAGCATCTTATCTATTTGTTGCCTTGTCCTAAGCTGATTGAATTGATCAGAACCGTCGAGTTTACAGGTTGTCCATAATGTGATCCAACGGGACATAGTCATATGTTTTAATTCCCTAACTTTTTCCTGGACATCCCTTTTGGGTTTTCAGTCCACCGGGATACCCTTTTTTGCCCAAGTCTTCCTTTCGGGTTTTCAACTTGTCGGGTGTATAGATTTTTTTTTTATCCCTAATTTTTGCCCGAACCTTTTTGGTTCGTCGGGATTCCCTTGTTTTGCCTAGGTGCGTCAACCTAGCGGGTCTCTTATGCGTAGTATCTTTTGACTATGTTCGCGTTTACAGGGTTCGGTAGGTCGTCGCCATCCATGGTGGCCAAGATCATTGCTCCACCAGAGAAAATGCTTTTGATTACAAATGGTCCTCCGTATGTAGGAGTCCATTTTCCCCTAGGATCATCTTGCGGTAGTATGATGCGCTTGATCACCAGATCCCCGACTTGATATACTTGGCGTCTGACTTTTTTGTTGAAAGCCTTGATCATCCGTTTTTGATACATCTGACTATGACAGACAGCAGTAAGCCTTTTCTCATCAATCAAGTTTAGTTGATCAAGTCGAGTCTAGATCCAATCTTCTTTATTCAGACCTGCATCCTTCATGATTCTCATAGAGGGGATCTGGACCTCAATAGGCAAGACAAATTCCATGTCATATACCAAAGAGTAAGGTGTTGCCCCGGTTGATGTGCGCGATGTGGTATGATAACCATGGAGAGCGAATGGTAGCATCTCATGCCAGTCTTTGTATGTGAATATCATTTTCTGTATGATCTTTTTGATGTTCTTATTCGCGGCTTCGACAACACCATTCATCTTTGGCCGGTAAGGGGAATAATTGTGATGCTGAATCTTGAATTGCTCGCACAGGGTGGTGATCATAGTATTGTTTAGATTCATACCATTGTCCATGATGATCCCCTCCGAGATACCATACCGACAGATGAGGTTCTGCTTAATGAATCGGGCTACAACATTCTTGGTAACGGAAGTGAAAGAGGCCGCCTCAACCCACTTTGTAAAATAGTCAATGGCCACCAAGATGAAGCGGTGCCCATTAGAGGTTGTTGGCTTGATTTCTCCAATCATATAGATGCCCCACAAAGCAAAGGGCAAAGGATCCGTCAAGACATTCAGAGGGACCGGAGGTACGTGCACCTTGTCAGCATAGATCTAACACTTGTGATAGGTTCGAGAGTGTTGATAGAAATCTGCTTCCATGGTAGACCAGTAATAGCCTGCCCGTAGGATTTTCTTTGCCATTGTATTCCCACTGGAATGGGTGCCAAAAGTGCCCTCATGTAGATCAACCATTATCTTTTCCGCTTCGACCTTGTCTACGCACCGAAGTAACACAGAGTCATGGTTGCATTTGTAGAGAATGCCATTACTAAGGAAGAACTTAGCAGAGAATCTCCTTAAGAACTTCTTATCATTGACTGAAGCTCCTTCCGGATATTGTTGAGCCTCGAGATACCTCTTAACTTCATGAAACCAAGGCTGGTCCAATACTTCTTCAGTATTAATCTCGTGACAGTGAGCTAGTTCATCCATTCGTTCAATGGTGATCTGGGGAGCCTCGTTATTCCATTTAAGTTTAAACATGGATGACATTGTGTATAGTGTGTCTGCTAGCTGATTTTCTTCGCGCGGGAAATGCTCGAAGGTAATCTTCAGAAAATGTAGGATCAATGTCAGTACATGTTCTTTATAGGGGATAAGGTTAGGGTGTTTGGTGTCCCATTCCCCTTTGATCTGGCTGATGACCAAAGCTGAATCTCTGAATACATTTAAGGATTTGATCCCCAAGTCTGGCTGATGATCAAAAATTATGAAGTTTGACTGTAAATTGGCCATAGTTGACTTTTTCCCAATACAGCTGATTTTTAGGTCAACTGCTCAATTGACTGAGCAAAAGTGTGATCCAAAGCTTGAAACTTGACATGAGTAATCTTGAGGGTCCATAATGATCCATGAAAGTCATATGGGGCATTAGAAGTTCAAATATCTTTGTGCAATCTCAAACCCTAATTTTGGTCATCAGTGCTTAAGGAGGTGTCTTGAGCTGATCAACCCTAGTGCAGTCTTGAGCCAAAGGAGATCTTGTGAGCAAAATTCTTGATAAGTGAGAGGGAAAATTTTAGGGTACAACGACGTTCTTTCAATTCCTAAACACTGGAGTTATAAAGAAGATAATCCCTAATCAACCCCTTTGAGCCAAAGAAGTAGGAGTTGTTCTTTTTCACACAAATTGAAACCTTTAATCAAAACCTGTGGCGGGGTAGTCTCTCAGTTAATTCAAATGCGCGTTCAGTCGCAAAATTTCACTTCATATACAGCGAATGGCATCAAAAACATTCCTATGGAATCAAAAGACGGCGATGGTTCCCTATCCAATAGGCCGTCATTATCTCCCAAAAGAAAAGCCCACTAAGTCAAAACCTACGAAGGAGACTTAAGAAAAACATTGGGATATCCCGCTGACCGTAATCTAAAAACAATAATAGTCAGGCAAAAAAATCAGGGATGGTAAATAAAAAAAAGGACACTACAAATCCTCGACAACATGAAGACGTTGCAAAAATGACTGCCTTCCGATAAACAACTTATCTGAACCATCACCAAAACGTCATAGGAATTCAAACGCACAATTGACTGAGCTTAGGACTAGAGAACATCACAAAGAACGGGCGGGTATAAATACACTTTAAGCCTTATCCTTTGTTTCTTAAACCGTGAGCCAGAACATGTTACACCCTTCGAAAGTCCTAATTGAAGCATGGGTTAGTCTGAAAGCATATTGTTACAAAAAGTATCCTTACTCCTGTAAGGCTTACTCTAAATCCTGAGTTGAATTCACCTTCTTACAAAAATTATTTTATCTGCTAAAACGCATTTTCAAAACTTCAAGACAAGCATAAAATTTTCATTATTTGAATATCGTTGTTTGCATATGGTTAATTGTTTGGCAGGGGAGAAATTCAAACGACGAATATCCAGTGAACAAAAAACTCCTTCGATGAACAAAATCATTTCAAATAGAATGACACTTCCAATGACAAATCTCCACGAAATCCCCTTCATAAGGTGATCCTCAGTCAAGTCCCCACAGAGTTATCTCTATAAGGTTATCCCCACAAAATAATCTTCACAAATGAGGTTCCAAAACCATAAAGACCAAATTCTTTGGATTCATGCAATCCCCAGCCAGAGTTTCAATCTCTGAAAACTTATCCCCAACTGAGTTGATCTTAAGAACCCTCGAGGAGTTCTGCCAAAAGAAAACATATTTCCAGTAGATTGGAAACAGGGTTTATTTCCCCAACAAACTATTGATTCCCCAACTTGAGTTTTCCTCTCCGACTACTACAAATCAAGGGACCACAACCCCTCTTCCCCAGTAGACTCTTCTACAATCCCCAGTGAGTTGATGCAAAGCCTGGAAGCTAAACCAGATAACAATTAACTTCTTTATCCCCAACAAGTTGTTAACTACCTTTCTCTTCCATCAAGAGATAACTCCTCAGTAGAGCAACGAACAACTAAAACTCCTGAACTCTTTTCCCCAAGCAGAAATCAACATTCTCCACAAAGATTTCTTAAGCCAAAGCCAATCTTCCCCAACGGATTTCTCCTCAAACAACAGGATTCTCCAATGGAAACATTCTAAAACAAGGTCCGGAGAGATACATACTCTTCATCCTCAACGGCAATCCGGAATTTAACTTCCCAAACTCCGAACACATGTCAAGGATTTATTTTCCAAGACAAATATACATTTCGACAATATTTCACATTTCATGCATCATATTACATACATGATAAACGCATATAGCACAATCTCATTTATTTTGAGAACATCATTACGCCATGCATTTCATACATCATGATATTGCATGCAGCTATTTCTTTACCTTTTCAGGAAAGATCAACCAACAGATAAATATCGCCAACATTTTCAAGTTCCAGATTAATACATGTAACAAGCCAGGAAAACTATATGTGGATGACTGATTGTAGATTAATACCTGTAACAAGCCAGGAAAACTATATACATGAAGAGATTGAAGATTAATACCTGTAATAAGCCAGGAAAACTATCTTTCTTTCTCAGGTCAGAGATTAATACATGAAACCAGACAGGACAACTATCTCAACGACCAACAAAAACAAGTTCCAGATTAATACCTGTAACAAGCCAGGAAAACTATTTGCGAACGACTGATTGTAGATTAATACCTGTAACTAACTAGAAAAAACTATCTACATAAGCAGATTGAAGATTAATACCTGTAACAAGCCAGAAAAACTATCTTTATTTCTGAGGTCAGAGATTAATACCTGAAACAAGACATGACAACTATCTACTCAACCAGCTGAATCAACCCTACCCAGGTTCCTTCTCATTTCCAGATGCAGTTTTACACGGACTCATCATGAAGCAATCCTACACGGGCTCCTTCTCATACCCTCTTCTAGAAACAGTTCAGATGCGATCCAAATATGGCTGACATTCTGATACTTATTCCAGATCCTCTTCTAGAAACAGTTCAAATGCAATCCAGAGACGAATATTATTCTAATACTTATCCCAGATTCTCTTCTAGAAACAGTTCAGATGCGATCCAGAGACGGATATTATTCTGATACTTACTCCAGATTCTCTTCTAGAAACAATTCAGATGCGATCCTGAGATGGATATTATTTTGATACTTACTCCAGATTTCTCTTCTAGAAACGGTTCAGATGTGATCCAGATACGGCTGGCATTCTGATACTCATTCCAGATTCTCTTCTAGAAACAGTTCAGATGCAATCCAGATACGGCTGAGATTCTGAAACTTATTCCAGATTCTCTTCTAGAAATAGTTCAGATGCGATCCAAATCCGGCTGACATTCTGATACTTATTCCAGATTCTCTTCTAGAAATAGTTCAGATGCGATCCAGAGACGGATATTATTCTGATACTTATTCCATATTCTCTTTTAGAAACAATTCAAATGCGATCCAGAGACGGATATTATTCTGATACTTATTCCAGATTCTCTTCTAGAAACGGTTCAAATGCGATCCAGATACGGCTGACATTCTGATACTTATTCCAGATTCTCTTCTAGAAACAGTTCAAATGCGATCCAGAGATGAATCTTATTCTGATACTTACTCCAGATTATCTTCTAGAAACAGTTCATATGCGATCCAGAGACGGATATTATTCTGATACTTACTCCAGATTCTCTTCTAGAAATAGTTCAGATGCGATCCAAATACGGCCGACATTCTGATACTTATTCCAGATTTACTCCTGAAACAGTTCAGATACGATCCAGAGATAGATATTATTTTGATACTTATTCCATATTTTTCTCAAATACAGTCCAGATACGGATGTCATTCTGGCACTCATTCAGCATATCTCTCAAATACAGTCCAGATACGATCCAGAAATGGATGTCATTCTGACACTCATTCAACATATTTCTCAAATACAGTCCAGATACGATCTAGATACGGATGTCATTCTGACACTCATTCAACATATTTCTCAAATACAGTCCAGATACAATCTAGAAATGGATGTCATTCTGACACTCACTCAGCACATCTCTCAAATACAGTCCAGATACGATCTAGATACGGATGTCATTCTGATGCTCATTCAGTACGTATTTCAGATGTGAGTCTGATACAATCCATTTATGGATATTATTCTGATACTCATCCCACTACATCTATTGTTTCAGTATAAATTGACCAAATATTTATTCCGATACTTCTTCCAATTTTTGTCAACAATCACAGTTGGGTGGCATCTATAAGCCCATCTCTGATGACTCTTTATCATCTTTCCAAATGGCGTCTTTAAGCCCATTCCCTACACAATCAGCCAACACATCATCAAGTGCAAATTTCTGGGCACTCTAGTGTTCAATCATCTTCCACCTTCAAGTCACGAATGGCATACTCGCCAATCTAACTCTTCAGGTTTAAGAAAATTGAACAGGGGCAGCTGTTGTACCCCAAAATTTCCCCTCTTTTTTCTCAAGGAATTTCTCACAAGGATTCTAAAAAATTCAAGCTTACATAAGTACAATTGGATTTTTCAGCGTCAAGTTAAAGAGGAAACTATTAAAAAGGGCAAAGCAGATGGAAATATTATTTCTGACAAAATTGAAGAAAAAAACGAGTTTTGTTTTATTTTACATCTTTCGATTGGGCACTTTGGATCCTTCGATGCAAGCTTTGGTTCAGAGTTTTCGTTTGAACATTTGACTTCTTTTGAGCAAGATTCCTGCTTCGTTTGGGCACTGGACTTCTTTTGGGCAAGTTCGATTCCTGCTTCATTTGAACATTTTAGTTTCTTTGTGGAAGATTGGTATACATCTTTTGTTTGTCCATATGGCCTCTTTCCTGCATGTTTTCCAAATTCACAAGTCAGAATTTCCCACCATGCTAGCGTGCACAAGGGAAAAAGCCTCCGTATGGCTAGCATTCACTAGATTCACATTAGCACCCACAATGCAATGGTTACCTGCATGCAAGCTCTGACTGGGCAAAGTCTCCCTTTGAAATAACTTGCTGCAAACTTCGACAGGGAAACACTTATCTTCAACTAGCTTCGACTCAGAAGGCAAAAGCCTCATGTTTGGTTTCCTTCGAAACAGGAGGCAAAGGCGTCTTTTCTGGTATCCTTAGATTGCACCTTTTACCTCCTTTTGACATCCTTAGTTTGCACAATTTGCCTCCTGCATGCCTCTTTTGTTTGGGCATGTGGCCCTCCCTTGATGCAAGCTTCGTTTGGGCATTTAGACCCCATGCATGCATCTTTCGTTTGGGGCATATGGCCCCCTTCAATGCATGTTTTGGTTACACCCTTTGTTTACGCATTTGGCTCCCTTTATGCAAGCTTTCGATTGAGAAAAGACCTCTTGCATGTTTGCTTGAAGTCACAAAGCAATGGCCTCCTGCAGCTCTCCTTCGACTCAGAAGCCACTGGTCTTCCATGTTTGCCTTTGACACCACAAAGCCAGGATTTCCTTCATGCCAGCAGGTACAAGGCATGAACTTCCTGCATACATCCTTTTGTTTGGCCATGTGGCCTCTAGCAAGAAATCCTTCGATTGGACAAGAGCCACCTTCACACAAATCTTCGATTGGAGTTTTGATTCCCTTCGAATCAGCATATTTTGAACCCAACTCTGGACCCTTCGAAGCAAGTTTGTTTGAAGAAATTTGAGCAAATCTCATAGCCTTATCCTCCAAATCCTACTTGTCAGGCTATGTTGCTTCCAAATATTTATATAATCAGAGGCTTACACAAAGGTTTGAAGCTTTGTCTACTGGATAATACCATTCTTGAATAAAATAGCAAAAGGCTACGTACCCTTTTTTCATAAAGAGTACTTTAATCACAAAATTAGCTCCCAATCTGATTTGTGTCTGAACGAAAACAGTTCCAGAAGCATAAGTCTAATCTCCTACCAGCAGGCCCCCACTTGTACTTGAAACTTGGGATTAACGAAAAGGATCAATTTTGTTTTCGTTTCAACCAAACCATGGTTTGTCATCCTACAAACCTGGTTACTTCAGCACTTCTAAACTTTTCTCTATAAATAGATAAACATTTGCAAGCTGAAAAGGACTTTTTTGGGTGGGGAAACGAATCTTCAAGAAATTATCAAACTCTCAAAAACTATTAAAACTCTTAAGATTTACAAACACTAAACACAAACCCAGAATCTAGAGAAACACAACACTTGTTTCTTTTTCTCTTTCGAATCTAAAGCAATCCCCACACTTTGTTTTCTTTCGAATCTAGTAGAAAGAACACCACACTTGTTCTTCTCCTTCGAATCCAGGAAAAAAAAGCACCACCCCCATTCTTCTGGGCCTTCGAATCCAGCATTAGAAACGTCACCTTCGTTTCTTACCTCCGAACCTAGGATTATCCAAGGCAGCAGCTAAAGGTCCAGCTCACATACCCCAACTTCAAGCAAGTTAAGTCACTCTGACCTTAAGCTTTTCCGTTTCAAAACATGTACATAACATTTGTTTCCTTTTTCATTTTAGTTTGTCTTCATTGCTAATCTTGTGGTCTATTTCCTTTGTTTATCAAACATGTTTTTAAGAACTAACCTGGCCATAAGACAATACTAGTATGGCCTCAGGCCATGTTGCTATTTAAATCCCAAATGAAAGAAAACAGGAGGAAGGAAGTATGAACCGAAGCTTTAGGATTCCCTTTGGCTGCTTCACAGTTGCAAGCAGAACATATAGTGAAGCCTTAGGCTTTGCCACATACAGACTTCCAGGCCATTCGAAGGAGCAAAAAGGGAAGAATTAAAGTTGTCCACACTGGCTGCCAAATCCAATCGACGAAGGCAGCAAGGAGCTTGGGGTGAAGAGTGAACCTCATGCTGATTCTAGGCCCCGGTAGAAGGAAGCAGAAAGGCAGAATCGAAGGTTGCATCTCATGCTTCAGGCTAAGCCCAAATCGAAAGGCGCGTCCTCACTACTTCCAGGCCAAATCGAAGGAATCCAGGAAGGGCAGAATCGAAGGGTGTTTCTGCCTAGATGGAAAGCTCATTTTTTCCTCCTTTTATTTTGTTTTGTATTTACATATTCTTGCTATTCAATATGGTTGTAATAGTATAGGATTTATTTTCTACATTTTTATTGCTTTTGTACAAATGTTAATAATTAGGATGTATGGCAAGATAAAAACAACAAGTAGATAACCCAAAAATCAAAGAAAAAATGCATGCAAATCAAACACATTATTCACACATGCACCTCTAAGGTAATCTCACTTGTTTCTTCAGAAAAATAGTCATGTCCCTCGAATATGGGCATTTTAGCAAAGACCCTTGATAAAAGATCGTAGTCCCTCGATGGCCCTCAATGTTGCCTTCGGTAAACGATCTAGTCCCTAAACGAAATTGCTAAAACGTCCCATAGGTTGCCTTCTATGACTATACAAATGACTCACGCCCGTCCCTTCACATCCAACGATGGGGCTTCTTGCCAAATAAATGGTAACATAGTAACATCTAAAGGAGGAGGAAAAGAACATTAGACCTTTTGAGTAGGTAGAACGTTCATAGTTGCTCGCTTGCTCACAACAAAAATATTTTATACACCAACACTTTCATTTGAAACATTTTCAAAAGATAAAGCTCTTTGTATGCATTCTTATGGAAACGAGAATCATTACAAAGACACTTTTCAAAATCACTTTCAAAAATACATTCCATAAACACCTTTTTGAACTATTTTCAAAACCAACACTTTGTACGCGTTCTTATAGAAACGAGAACCATTACAAAGACGTTTTTCAAAATACTTTCAAAACCCACACCACAAGCAGATTTTCAAACAAAAGCGAGTGATATAACAAGCAACTAAGAGCCCGTAGATAACTACGGATGAAAAGGGTGTTAATACCTTCCCTTTTCATAACCTACCCCCCGAACTCAAGAAATAATCTCTAAAGGTCTTTCCTGTTCTTTTCAACCTTTCCTTATTGGATAAAAGAAAAGTCGGTGGCGACTTTTGTTATCCGTAACAATTGCGATCAAACGCAAAACAACCAAGTCAATTCTCCCACCGTGTTACAATATCCTTACACGCCAATTATCACAAAGTATCATCAAATCAAATTATTATGTAATGTCACATAGAATGTAATGCAACTTCATAAACTCATGTATGTGGTGCAAAAACTTCACTGATGACTCAGTCGTCATCATCTCCAAAGATCCACACCAATAGGATCAATTCTCGCTTAGAACTAGAGCACTTCACAATTTTGCACTCAATCCACAATATGGGATTGATGCCTTCACTGGACTGTTGTCCTACCATCATCACTAGACCAGAGTCCTAATCACCATCACTAGACCGAAGTCTTAAACTATGCCATGAATGCATGATGCACAACACATGATAAATACGACCACGGCTAGTCAAAATGCATCATCATTCATAATTTCATCACGACATCTTTATATCATCATAATAAACCACACATCATCATAACATTATCATGTAAACAAAACATCATCATAACATTATCATGTAAACAAAACATCATCATAACATCATCATAAATAAAGCATCATAATAATTTGACATGGGGAACCTAACTTTACTCTAACTTAGATATTGGGAATATACTTCTTATTTCTCATTTTATTCCATCAAACTAAAGTTCATTGCGTTCGTTATTCAACGCTTCGAATGACACCTTAAATCGAGTTCTAAAACTCAAGTTATGGCACATTTAAGAAAATCTAAAACAGCCAATCAATTCTGTCATCCGTCGTCCTGCGACCCACCTCCATCGCCTGACGACACACCCTTCTCATACCCCAAATTTTCCCTACCCTTAATTATATATTAAGTTTCTATTCAATAAAATTGCGTCTATTTTTATGGGGTTGTTTAAAATCTGAGAGGGTGTATCGATTCAAAATGGACCATCAATATCTGATGGCCCATTATTTTTTTTTATATATATAGGTTCTATTTAAAGTAAAATGGGAGGTATGTTGTTCTAATCAAAGGGGGTGAACAATTTCATTTCAGTTAGGGCCCAATACACTTAAATTATAAGACCCATTATAGTTTTTCTTGACAGCCCAAATAATTGAGA
This sequence comes from Vicia faba, assembly GCA_948472305.1. Lineage (NCBI taxonomy): Eukaryota > Viridiplantae > Streptophyta > Magnoliopsida > Fabales > Fabaceae > Vicia > Vicia faba. The sequence goes on along the minus strand of OX451740.1, from coordinate 413,986,963 downwards.
GACAATTTCTGACTCTTTATCATTCAATTTTATTAATCATTATTATAGTTGGTAATTATTACTATCATGTTTAAAGCGTTATTTTAAAAAATTATTAATTTGGGAAAAAGAGAAGAAAAAAAACACATTTTAAGGCAATTTCGGCCCAATAGGGTTTTTGTTTGAAAAAATTGTTTATGGTTAAAATCTTTTGTTTTATAAAATAACTGTTTGTTAAAAATCAAGCCTAAGCCCAGTTGATTCTCTTCATCTGATTATTTAAACCAATTACATTATCATTCTTCCTTTTTATTAACAAATAAATTTTATTTTTCTAACATTATTATTAATCATGTCATTATTGTTATATCTTTATTATTAATTATTTTTACTAGAATTTCTATTGAGATTATTTGTAAAAAAAAAACAACACATAACTGCCAAGCCCAAAACCGGAAACGCGCAGGCCCAAACAGACAAATCCAATCCAGACTACCAAAAATGCTTGGCCTGAGACAAGAAAAAAACAGCATATACTGTTTGGATCGAATAGTAAAAACGGAAACAATATCAAATCCAGAAACAAGAGAAACAAAAGCATAAACGATTTAAGCATTCAAAGACTGATTCAATACCAATTGCACAGAATCAATTTGTTTCCTTTAAAACTAAAATCAATTTACAGACACATTAATAAATTTCCTAATATGCTAAAACCTAAAAATCTATAAAACTAAGAGCAAATTTACAGTAAAAGGGGGAAGAAAACTACACAAGAAAATTCTGCCAAAGTTTTAATCAGAATTCTTCCTCCAATCTGATCCTTCAAAAGTCCCTTTCAATAAATCTGCAAATAAGAAATTCCTAACGATTCAACAATTGCAAATCTACAGAATTTCAATACTGACATCACTCTAACCATACACACAAAAATTCACATCTTCCCATCTTCATCAATTCAACCTTCAACGATTTCTCTGTCAAGATTCCAAAAAGAACACTATCAATCTGCAAAGTGAAACATTTCACAACAAAACTTGCATAACATCATCAACAATAACATTTGCTGCAAAAGTTCAGAACTGAAAACAAAAGAGATGAAAGGAGTCGGCACCGCCAAAGCGATCACTCCTCCGAACCGTAACAACTCAGACCGCGAGCACCGCCCCACCTCAACACACAACCACCGTAGCTCCGATCGCACCCTCCCCCCACGCGATCCTCTCCGCCACATGCCAAAACCCAGCCACGGATATCCCTCCGACCGCCCAGATCGCAGCCACACAACCCTCCGATCTGCTCTTTCCGGCGCAAATCACGCACAACCGGTATTGATGGAGGAGAAAAGTGTTTGTTGAGAGAAGAGAAGAAGACGGTACAGTAGAGAGAGGAAATGATATTTATTTTATTTTTCTTCCTAATTGTTTTATTGCTATATAGGTAATGTTTTATTTTAATTTTTTTATTTTAAAAATTGCCATGTGTCTCTTCTTTATTGGCTCGGGGCATTAATTTGAAAACCCAAAAACTACTTCCCCAAACAGGGTGTCGTTGGATGTTGTTGTTATTGTAATGTACTTGCGTTTTTTTATTGTACTATATAATTGAATTAGATTTAGGGTTTAGTATGATTTGGGCTTTTGGGCTTTATTTCTAGTACCACCTTTTATCTTACATAGCACCCCCCTTGGCCATTTGGGTCTGAATTCAAAAATCTGAATTCAGGCCCTGCTGTATACTCTCCCCTTCATTTTACTACCATAACATAAATCGTACCCCCTCTCTATTTTTGTTATTTTTGTATTTTCTTTATAAATTTATTTATATATTTATTTATTTAATTATATTTCTATATTTATTTAATTATATTTTATTACTTTAATGATTATAATTTCATTATATGTATTATTTATTTATTATCATAATTAATTAGTTTTTTTAGACTTAATAGATATATGGTTTATTAATATTAAAAACCTCACACTTAAAAATAATTTTTGCGACACAATTTAAGTTATTGTTTTATATCCAAATATTAGAATCAGTTTTTTATTAAACTATAATTTTTGTAAGCGACAAATGGCCAATATCTGACTGTGTGATAAGAGAGTTATATCAAACTCTTCGATTATATGCGTCTAAAAAATACGCAAACAAACGTCAAACTATTTTTGTAATAAATTAAATCAAACAATTAATCTTCAAAAAGGAATGCAAAGAGTTTTTTTAATTAACTTCGCGCTTAGTTCGAAATATCCGCTATCTATACATTCGAACTAAGTGCGGCGAAAATTAAAATATTTCGTGTAATCCATAAAAAACACAAACCAACCGCGAACTACGAAATGGGACTCTGATTCCTCCTAAGAGGATACGTAGGCATACGATTAAAATCATGGCGAATCCCGCTAACTAAAATTCAAACTATTTTTCCACTAACTAAAATTTAAACCCTTTTTCCTTAATAAGCAATTAAAACCCTATTTCCTAAAACATCGCGCTTCTAAACCTAGTATCCTTGCGAACAAGGGGTGCCTAACACTTTCCCCTCGTCTAGAACTGAGTCAAAGACCTAGAATCTCTATCTTTTAGGGTTATCCTTTATATTCCCTTCCTTAAGATAAAAAATTAAGGGTGGCGACTCTCGTTTTCAAAACCAGTTACAACAACCCTTCGCGTCTTTCCTCGCCCCGTGACGCTTGGAGCGATGCACTCCAGTAGCTTCGATCTTTTCACCATCCCATCGCTTCTTGGCTCGCCCAGCGACGGCCTCACGATGCACCTTCGCCCAATGACACATCCTCATCGCCTGGCGACGCTACGTGAATATGGTCTTCCAGTTACGATTTCTTGCATAAACCAGTTCCAAATTCTTGCAATTTCACTATATTACATGTCTCCAAACATCAATACTTCATATATTTTCATCATATAATAACATCCCAAAATACCATACTCCATATGCATCAATTGTTTACAATTAAACATCACAATTCCATCAATTCATCATCAAACGTCACATAATCATCATCAACCAAAACCTAATACAATTCTAAAATTGTCTACACCTTAGATCGATTATAATAACAATGATAAACACCCATTACCTCAGATTCCTAGCAGCAATTCTCTCTTTTCACGTTCAACCGAAAATCCCCTTGCCTCTCTGTGCCCTAGCTCTTTTTCTCCACAACGTTTGTTCTTTTCACGATCGTTCCAAAAAGAAATATTTTATCTATTTCTTATTTTAACCTATAGACCCCTAATAATTGACTTCCCATCATGTCCTCACTTACTCTTCTTAAATGACTACCTTGCCCTTATTTTCTCTACACCAATATTACTCTATTTTACTAAGTAAAATAATTCCACTTAATTAATCTAATAATTATAAATTATCAAAAGTCCTCTTAATTCCCAATAATCTCTATGAAATACATGAACATCACACAACCATCATGTTAAACATCATATTCATCTCAATTCATCATGGCATACCTCATACTCATCAAAATATCAAAGAACCTCGCAATTACTCATATAAAATACCAAACATCACATGTATCAAATACTTCACAAAGACTCATATATTCATGCTAATTAATTAAATAAACAATTATTCTAGAATTCGGGGCGTTACAGCAAGGAGACTCAAACACTACTTCCTGGCTCACATAATTATAGTCTGCACCGACCAACCCGTGAAGCAGCTGCTCGGTCGTCCTGACATGGCGTGTAGGATGCTAAATTGGTCACTGGAGTTGTCTGAATTTGACATCCAATATGAAATCAGGAAAGCCCTCAAGGCCCAAGTTCTATATGACTTCATGGCAGAGATGTGCAACCCATCTCCCTGATTGACGGAGCCCGTAGTTGGACCATTTATGTAGACGGAGCTTCCAGCTCGACGGGAAGCAGAGCGGGCATCGTCCTCGGAAATGAGGAGGGAATCATGGTCGAAGTTTTCCTCACCTTATCCTTCCAAACCTCGAATAAACAAGCAGAATACAAATCCTTCCTTGCAGGGCTACGCTTGGCCGAAGACTTGGGGGCGGAAGAAGTAAAAATCTTCATTGATTCCTAGCTTGTTGCCTCTCAGGTTCGGGGAGAGTATCAGGCCAAAAATGATAACCTCGCCGAATACTTGGCCCTAGTTCGAGAAAGAATAACGATATTTAGTTATGCCGAAGTAAAACACGTACCTCGCAGCACAACACTCGGGCAGACATCTTGTCCGAAAACATGCGAGCACCAAAAAAAGGCGAAAACAAATCCTTCATCCAGAAAATAGTCTCTCGACCGAGAAACGAGAAACCCTCCGCGATCCTCGATGTGAATGCCATCGGTGATGACGACTGTTGGATGATACCAATACACAATTACCTTACAAGGGGGCACCGCCCCCGACCAAAAAAAGACCAGCATTACCCGACGATGAGCTTGCGCATACGTCCTTTTCGAGGACAAGATATACCGATGAGGATTTTCCATCCCTCTCCTCAAGTGCATCTAGGAGTCCAAGGTCCCCCATATCCTGTGCGAAATCTACGAAGGAACCAACACGCAACATCTCGGAGAAAGATCCCTTGCACGGAAATCCCTACGAGCAGGATTCTACTGGCCCACTATGTAACACAATACGAAGAAACACGTCAAGAAATGGAATAAGTGCCAACGCCATGGAGACATGCATTTGGAGCCTCCCAACGAGCTCAAAACTCTCTCCTTCCTGTGGATTTTTGCCTGGCAGGGAATGGACATCCTCAGACCATTTACGTCAGAAATAAATTAGAATAAGTATCTGATTATTGGTGTCGATTACTTCATGAAATGGATAGAGGCAGAAGCCCTCGCCCAAATTACGGTGCACAACATATTTCCTTTCTACAAAAGAAACATACTCGTGCGGTTCGGCATACCTCAAGCACTCGTCACGGATAACGAAACACAGTGCACTGACAAAACCTTCAAATAGTTCATCGCCAAATTGTGCACCAAACAACATTTCACATCAGTTGAGCACCCACAAACAAAGGGGAAAGCTGAAGTTGCGAACAGAGTAATCCTCTGGGGCCTAAAGTGTAGACTTTGCGAGGCCAAAGGAAGATGGGTCGAGGAGCTACACAATTAGCTATGGGCCTATAGAACGACTCCACACTCGACCACCAGGGAAACTCCATTTCAATTAACTTACGGAACCGAGGAAGTGATCCCAGTAGAAATCAGAGAGCCCTCTAGACAAACTGAACTTTCCCTAAATGAGGAGCTGAGTGACGAGGCGCTAAGGGAAGAGCTCGACCTGATTAAAGAAATTCGATCAGGACAGCCCTCCGTGAAGTAGCCCTAAAACAAAAAATAGCCATGCGACACTATGCCAAAGTCATAAGGCGAGAGTTTGAAATTGGCAGCCTAGTCTTGAGGAGAAATCATAAAGATTCTCAGGAGGGAAAACTCGTCGTGAACTAGGAAGGCCTCTATCGTGTCCGAGCAAAACCAGAAAATGTGGCTTATTACCTCAAAAAGTTACACGGGGAAGAACTTACTCAACCATGGAACGTCAAAAAACTAAAACAATATTGCAGTTAGGCTTAACAGTCAGGGTACCACTGCCACGTCAATGGGTTACCTCCCGACCATAGGTGCGTACTCAGTACAATTACAATATCCTAAACTTAAACAAAAAGGCAAGTTTCCACTCTTATGATGAACAGATTCTTGGCCCGACAGGGAAAACTCGACCGAGCTCCACCTTCATCGTACCAGTTTGGCAGAATGCCCAGCTCACAATGAGAGGTTCATGTTGCGAAGCTAAGACCTTGACTGATATCTTAGTTATTGCCCTCACTCCAGAGACCAACTCTGACCACTCGATAAGTTCCCCAAACTTTTGAGCAAAGATATCGTCGATGCAAGACCCCCAAAACACTTAGCAAAATTAATTCACAATAAAAAAAATTCTGGGGGCTGCCCTTACCAATGGGCTCCCCGAACACCCATCCAAGGAAAATAAATACAAACCAAAGCTAAAAGGACAAGCATGCACAAACGCGTCAAACAGAATTAAGGTACGATAAAGCGACCATGAAGATCGAGATGTCAAAATATTACGAATGAAAGCGAGAAAAGCCTATTATCTGAATATTACAGAAATTACGGGCACGCAGGCCTAAACAAAAACAGTTAACAACAAAAGAGGAACTAATAATTCCTCGTGCACGGTCTCCCCGTATTCAAATTCCCTTCAACATGAGGCTCTCCATCTTCCTCGACCTCGATAGGGGGCTGGGAGGAGGTATTATCTGACCATCAACCACCTGGTGAAAGCAACCAATCCCTTTGGTGACAAGCTCAACCTCTGGATTCACGATCTTAAGTTGAGCCAATGAACTGTTAAAATCCATATCAACAGCTCCCAGGAAATCCTGCTCGACCTCTTGAATTCGAGAAACCAGATTGGCTCGGGTTTTTAAGGCTTTCACTTCATCGGCTTCATCTTTGGCGGGTGTCACGACAACCTTTAAATAAGAAATTTCATCCCTGGGAGCCTTCTTCTCGAGCAACCAGTCACCTTTCTCCGCAGACAAATTGGTTACCTTTTCCTCCTTCTTCTTTAGATTGGTGTCCTGGAGCTGGAACTTGTCTTTATAGCTACCAAGATCATATTCCAGCTTGTTTTCCTTCACTCGAGGGCCAATTTCATTGTCTGCAGCTTCTCCAGTGCAGTAGCAGAGCTAGTCTCCTTGCTAGTGAGGACCACAACCATCTCCTAAACCCTTATCATGACAGTGGCATCTCCGGCCAGTTTTTTTCTCTTGCCCATCGAATCGAGGCCCTGGATGACCAGAGACTTTGCATGAGGCATGTTAAGAGGAAATCCTTCAAAGAAGCCCTTCTCGAGGAATCAAGGAGGCAACGTGAATTTGGGTTCGGGAGAATCCCCCTGTAAGATCTAAAATATCATCCTCCTCTACGTGACCCCTCTTTCTTCCGAGCTTTCCTGCTCAGAAGGAGGCTAATCGACACCCGAAGATGAAGAAGAAGTAGCAGACCTGTCCTTGGGCTGGTTCGGGGCTGGGACAAAGTGACTCTCGATTTTTTTTGAACTTTCGGGGCCTTCTCTCTGCTCTACGCCATCTTGAATACGCGCTCCTGGAGACTTGACATCTTACCTGTGACAAATAATAAACACAAAGTAGTACGACAAGGAGAAAAGCATATGAGCATACTAAAAGAAAATATACCACAACTACCTAAAAGCGCTACGACTTCCTCGAAAATTTTACACTCGAGGAGCCCCTTAGTATTGATGTGTCGAGCTTCGGATACGGGTTGTCCCTCATCGCCGAGGAAATCCTCCAAATTTATCATCTCCCACTTGGCAGGAAAGAAACCATCAACAGACTTATCAAGTTTGCCATAGGACTTTTCGTCCTCGAAGTCTAAATCACCAGGCCTAGTGAGGTAATAGTTTGTCCCCTTCTAGAAATGGATATCACACCAATGGAGAGGAAAATTTGAAACCAATTCTGACTCCTTGTTCATGTCATCATCATAACATATATTCACATCCTCATCAACTACAATCGCCTGCTCGAACACTGAATCGAAGGCCTCCTGCGACACAGGTTTAACAAGGTAGTACATATCCTTGAAATCACGAACAGAGTCCACGAACGTCTCAAACAGCCTCCTCGACTATTTTAGGGAGACCCAACCATGCTTTTTGTTCAAAGTTTGTCGTTGAAGATGAAAGCATCGAAAGAATATGGGGATCGTGGTGCCGATCCCAAAATATCGACACACGATCTCAAATTCCTGAATAAAGGACATCATGATTGGATACAACTGGGAGAGTGCCAAATCCAGATGAGCAAAAATCTCGATCTGAAAATCGCTGAAGAGTAGGCGAAGTCCCAACTCCTTGAAAACAAAGTCGCACATTGGGAAGTCGTTCCCTGAGTAGTACGAGCAGATCCTTATGTTCTTGGTAGGACAGTAAACCTTTAAGCTATTCTCAAAACTCGACTCGCCCACACCTGGCTCGACGATCGTGAAGGCGTTATTCAGGGAGGCGAAAAAGTGTGAGGCTATACCCCGAGGTTTCGGCCTGACCCAAGCCAAGTGGGTATCAGTAACTGTGTTGACCAATTGAATGTCCTCGACACTACGAGTCATCAAACCTGAAAAGTAGTGGAAAGTAGTGAATTCGACGATCAAATCAAATCCACCCTTCCATCGGAAATCAAGTGAAAGGCACACAGAGGCACGAGGATGAATTCCCCAACCAAATCCCTTACTCAACGGCAAAAAATAAAGTCAGGACAAACCTTCCTCGACTCAGGGTTCAATGGACCCACCGCTGAAGCTGCGAAGAGGACCCCCTCGACACTCACAAGCTCATGAGTTTCACGGGGGAAAGTATCCCATCACATGAACTTCATCATGAATTTATGAGTTTCGCGGGGAAAAGCCTCATCGTCACATAAACTTCATCATGAATTCATTATTTTCGCGGGGAAAAGTCTCCCTATCACATGAACTTCATCATGGAATTGTGAGTTTCGCGGGGAAAAGCCTCCCCATCACATAAACTTTATCATGAATTCATGAGTTTCGCAGGGAGAAACCTCCCAGTTACATGAACTTTATCATTAATTCATGAGTTTTGCAGGGAGAAACCTCCTTGTCACATGAACTTCACTAGAAATCAAACACATCATAAGTTTTCTTAATCTAAAAGGCACAACGCTAAGAACAAACAACCTAAAAATCTAAAAACAACATATAAACAAAACCATGAGGAGAGAAAAATTATTGGGTTAAGAAGAAAAATGGAGACTGGTGAAGTTACGACGACAGCAACGGCGGAAGAACGCTCTGAGAATCGGAGGACCGAAGAAGAGTAGATAAAGTTGGCAGAAGGAGCAAAGTTACGAATGGCATCCATTTGCATATATTTATAACCAAATCCCCTTGCACCGGAAACTTGACAGTGCATGAGAAGGCGTGTCGTTAAAATGATACATTATTATCCATACCCCTAGGGCGTCATAACCCTACGCATGGGCCAGCATTGTACATTAAATGTTATGACACGTGGCTCAAGGAATGAGTCTTTTGTCTTCCGGAGACCCTCAAAGTTTCTCAGATACATCCTCGGGGGAACAATGAGGAGAAGTTACAGGCATCATGATAATTCACGAGCTGAGCCAAATTTACAACACGGGGAACGAGCAGATGAAACTGTCGACCACGACACCTACGTGTTATCTCGTCCACGCAGATGAGACAATACTGGCCGCGGGAAAAGTACCTTCCTCGTGAGCGCTAGCCCACAAATGAAAATCGCCCAAGGCGAACACCGCAATCACATGCATATAAGCACGAGCACAAACGAAGGTCCACCTCTCGCAAGTCCTTTTGATCTTCCTCGACACACGGGCTAACTCTAAGTCATTACTTCTTCGCCTATGAGCAACGACTTGGAGGAATCCTATTCTAGACTGGGTCCGAGCATGGCCCAACATCAGGTGCGGCCGAACTTGTCCATTGCGTCCACAACGGCCCAAATGATGGCCCAATCCTGTGAGGTCTAAGCTGAAGACGTATCATTCACGTGTTCCTCACCCGAGGACACGTCATCAACGTGCTCCACACTCTTGGAACTATTACACCCCTCATAACAGACGTGGTCAGTCCACTACCCACAAAATCTACGGAGCACTTGACCCAAGATGATGGGCACATATTATTCATCCTCACTACCACGTGAGAATCATGACAGCCATCTATTATGGACCTGGATACTCAACCCATAATTGAGGTTATTGGCCCAGCGTTGGAGGCTCTATAAATACTCTCTTATGGAGGAGAGTCATGTATCTTATTCACAACTCTCATACTCACTTACCTCTCACTCTCTCTGACTTTAACATTAAAGTATCTTGCAGGTAACCTCTTCTAAAAAACATTCATACCGACAGACAACTGAATAGACTACACACACATCTCTTTCTGATTCAGATACGACCATATAATTTTAAGTAATTATAAAGATTTGTTTAAGAAGTTTTCCACTTTCATGAGTTTTTCAATTAAAATAAATTTATATTGATATTAAAAAAAATGTTTATAGGTATTTATGTAGAAACAAAATTAGTTAAAAATATTAGACTTAATTAGACTAATAGCCCCTTAACTAGATTTTTTGTTTCAAGTTATTCCACTATTTAATAAATATATGTTAACTTTTAACTTTAAATTTCTAAAGTGTGACATATTGAGAATCCACCGTATATTCTATTATTTTGTTAAAATTTTAACCGTTTTTGTTAAAATTTTAACCGTTTAATTTTTTAATAAAATTTAATTGCAACTTTGATCTCTTTAATTAGTTTTTTTTAATTTTAATTCCTCATTTAAAAACTATCATTTTAATCTCTTTTAAATTTTCTTTTGAATTTCCGTCCTCTTATTTTAAAAATCATAATTTTAGTTCCTTTTTAAAATTTTAAATTATAATTTTAATCTCTTTTTAAAATTTTATTTTAAATTTTAGTCCTTTTTTCATCATCAAAATTATAAAGGGGATCAAAATTACAACTTAAAACTTAAAAAAGAGATCAAAATCATAATTTTTAAATTGAAGAGATGGAATTGAAAAGAAAACTTAAAAAAAAAAACTAAAATAATAATTTTTAAAATAAAGACTAAATAGAAAGACCAAAATTGCAATTAAACTTTTTAATAAATATCACAGTTGGATTTTGGAGGTCTCTAGAATCTAACGATAAACCTTAAACACCTACTTTTTTTTATTACATTTCTTTCATTTTTTTCCTCTCCTTCATCTTTATCTTTAGACATTTATATATGTACTTGTTGTGAGTACAATATTAATGAAACTTATGTTTACAAGTTCCAACAAAAACTCATTGCAAATAGTTCTATATAATATTTTTCAGTTAAAGTTAATTATTTTGATGGATTGGGCATGACATATCAAAACAAATTTGAGGGCGAAATCCCAACTAGTTCTAACAAAAAAGACGAGTTAAACAGACTCGAGACAGCTCAAGAACTTAAGTTTCATGGCTTCTAGCATACTGTTGGTACAACTAAGCATATGAATTTAATTTAAACAGCTTAAAATGTAATACTTGTCTCACAAATTAGTAGTAAAAGTCACACAAAAACCTGAACTTTAAAAGGTTACACAAGAGGGTATACATCACACTGGTTATATATTACAACAGCTCCGCACCTGAAGAATCTTAAATTTTTTTGTCTACTTTATTGTTTTGAGGAGGGGGGATAGTCACAGTTTATTCCAGCAAAATGATCAGAAGGCATTATCCTCATCAACTTCATACTCTTCCTCTTCCCAACCATCCATAGCTCCTACTCCCATTACATGTCCCCGCAATATAGTCACAATCTGTTGGAAATGTCTATCAGCTAAAGTTAATGCTGCTCCAGACTCATTTTCAGAAGGCTCTGGAGGTTGACAGTTAGCCATGCGGTCTCTCTTCAACACAAACATTCCAGAGGGCCCGAGAATATCAACAGAAAATGCTGGTGACAACTGAATCCCCAGAGCTTGAACATGAGAAATACTGCATTCATAAATATTGTTAAGTCAGGAACTTCACACAAATATCTACAATATTTACTTTATAACATTTAGAGAAAACAGCCCACTAGAATTTTTATTTTCCATAAAGAAGAAAGGCAATAATCAGCGTTGACATGCAACATAAAAAAGAAAACTTAAGACCGGGGGATGAGGGAAAATCTTAATCCCCAAATAAATATCTTTTGGGCAGAGAATTAGCATGCCAGATGTGGTACCATCCACCAGGGTCTAAGCATTGAACGCTAGGTGGTTGCATTAGCACAACAAGGGACCCTTACATTAGAGGACTTAAAGGATGTCGGAACATTAATACAAAGCTAAAACATAATACAGATAAAACAAAAGCTAAGCAAAAATTGTCATCTTTTGTTGCGAGATAGGAATAACTGAATTTCAGTTAGAAAGAGGTCAAAGAACAGCAAAGCATCTAGACTGCAGACAAACTCATTATAAGATGAAAGAAAGGAGAGAGAAAGATAGTTTCAGAACTCTATATAGCTGTCCTCATCCTTCAGTAACAATGACTTAACCAAAACCAACTGAGTTGGTTAAAGATATCACAAATCAAGGACATAGCAGACCACCAGAGCTAACATGACCGTGTAGAAGGATTGTTAGGATGTCTGAGCATAAATGCAAATGAATTGAGTATTACAAGATAAAGCTATGTGTTCAGGTACCAAATTGAAAGTAAAAACAGGAAAACTAGAGTTCGATAAAATACATGCTAATGACTTAGCAGGTTGAAGGCAGATACTAAGAAATTCATAGAGACCACCAGAGCTAACTTGACCTTGTAGAAGGACTTCATAAGTTTCATGTGATTTAATAATACAATGGTTAGCAATTGGCTAACACTGATAAGGCTTTTGGTTATAGATGGAACATGTAGGACATTATGACGAATAAGAGAATTTTGTGGTCTGGAAGGTGATGGAAAAGAACTTGAACTAGAAAAACAAGTGCGCAGACCTTGATTGTGTTCTATGAAGATCTGATTAGGACCTTCAAAAGGATGTGATGATCTAGAATCAAGAAACCATGGGCTAGTAGTTGAATGAGATGTGTTGGTGATCATGCATTGGGATGTGAGAATAAAGTAAGAGGTGGTTGTGGTTGGGACTATGGACAAATCCAAGTGTTCTTGTGGCTAAAAGAAGAAAACCTGATGGTGTTGCAGTGAATCCCAGGAAACCATAGGCGAGTGAGAGAGGGGTCCAAAGACCTGAAAATCTAGGTTGTTAATCTCGGATAGCAGCGCGTAGCACCGGACACCCAAAATGCTATAGCGGCATAGCAGATAGCTGGATGATCGCTATTGTGATGTGAGCTTTAAATACCAAGGTAAATACTTAACATGAATACATAAATACTTAAAATTAAGTTCCAACAACATACATAATGCCTTAAAAACAGAAGTTGCAACAAATACATAAACTCCAACAGCATCACAATATAAGCTCCTGTCAAAATCAAATGATTAATGTGCTCAAAATGGGTAAACCAAATTTTAATCGTAAACACACGTAAACAAAATGACTAAATCACATCCGTCTCATCATCACTTCTAAGTTCCACCACATTAATTAATATCATCTTGGTCATCACTTGATTCAATTTCAAGTGATGTAGTTATGTCTAGTAACTCTTGCTGGTTCATTAGCCCAGCAGCATTACCAACAACTTCCCAAGTCAACCCCTCTTCTCCCAAAACCAAATAGATGAGAAATCAGCAAAACCCGGGAGAAATAGATGTGAATGGATGAGAAAGTAAAGAAAAAGATGAATATGTGAACAGGAATGTGGAAGAATGGATGAGAAAGATCCACCGCTTGCAGATTTTTAGGTTGATTTTTGGGTTGAGAAGAATGTGGAAGAAGAAAATTTGCTAAGAGAGAGAGAATGACAAATTAGATCCACTGTTTGCGGATTTGAGTGAAGAGAGAATTGGAAATGACCTAGAGCATCACTAGGAGCTTTTATATCAGTCAAATAAAAGGGAAAAATACCAACTTGCCGTGAAAAAAAAATTCAAACTTATAATATTTCCCTCATCTTCACAATAGCGGTCAGTAAACCACTACAAAACCGCTATAGCGCTACTATTGTGCCGCCACGACATCACAAATAGCGGCCGCTATTTCTGCTATCGCGGATAGCGGCCCAAAAGTGTGGCGTCAAGGTCCCATATAGCGCAACCCAGCTTAAAATTTGATGGAATTGGCAAACAAACCAACAATATGTTGATTGACACGTATAAGATCACCAAATGAAGCAAGCGAGCCAACAAGTGCTTTGATAAGAAGGAGATGTTCACAAACAGTGTGATCTTTGAGGAGCGTAGCACGTAACTCCATGCGAAGTTGAAAAGATTTAGTCTGTGTGCTTCTGAAAATAGGCAAATTTTTTCTCTGTAAGTTCATAAGCATGAACATAGCATAGAATATGTACAGTAAAGTTTTGCTAAAATGACTTTGACGCTTACAAATGTAAAAAAGTGTGATTCATCGCATTTGTAAGACAATCATTTTGCTAAAATGATCTTGACGCTTCCAAATGCAAAAAAGTGTGATTCATCGCATCTGTAAGACAATCATTTTCAATAAGGTACTGTGGAGGACTCGAAGGACAAAATAGAACATCATCAACTTGGTGGCATCAACAACAACAACCAAGTCTTATCCTACTAAGTGGGGTCGGCTACATGAATCAAATTCCACCGTAATGTGTTATATCCAAAACCATATTTCCATCCAATTTGTTAATCTCGAGATCTTTCATAATAGTTTCTTTAATAATTTTTCTAGATCTTCTTCTACCTCTACTTGTTTGTCTCTTCTCCATCTAATCTACTCTCCTTGCAACATAATCTACATGTCTTCTCTCTACATGTCCAAACCACTTAAGCTTATTTTCCACCATTGTTTCTACTATAGGTACTAGCCCAACACTCTAATATTGTCATTTCTAATCTTATTTCGCCTAGTCTTACCACATAGCCAACCCAACATCCTCATATCTGCTACACTTATTTTATTCTCGTGTTGATTCTTAATCATCCAACACTATCTCATACAACATCGCAGGTCTTACCACTGTTCGATAATTGTCTGATAAAATTTTCCCTTCAGCTTGAGCGGTACTTATGTCACATAAAACCCCGAGGACCTCTTCAACCACCCAACTTGAATTCAACAGTTAACATCCCGTACTATTTCTCCACCGTTCTGTATTACAGTCCCATGAAGCATAGATAAAAATTCTTGTTCAACTTTTCAGAGATTTTGTGTGCAAATGTGAGATGAGGTGATTGCAATAGAGTACCATTCTCAAGAAACAAATTGAGCGATGGAAAACAAACATAAGTTACCATCATGTGTGATAGTGGAGATGACACAAGATGATGCGTTTTTTATGTTGGAGTATAAGATGAAAAAGGAGAGAGAAAGTCATAAGTAGTTCAAAATTCCATTTTTATTGAAATGATTTTGATTAGTGTTACAAGAGGTGCTAATAGCTTTATAAAGTTGTGCCTTATCATTTACTAACTAACAATAACATAATCTACAATGAGTTTGTTACAACCGTCATAAATCAAGGACAGTTGTCATCTCATTAACTTCTATATTCTTATACTCCTTGTACTCCTTGAATAATTACATCAAACAACAAGAAGATGAACATCTAATAACTTTCCATAGTTGATAAATCACTTAAATTCTCTCATATATAGTTATGAAAATGGATCCCATAGCCAGTTTTAGGTTGACTATGCTTCTTCGTTTCAGTATGTCTAGGTTTTGCACTATTTGGCAGTTACATGTATCCATTGTGCTCAAAGAGAAAATAATATATTTAGCCCTTTTTTAAAATTTATGCTATATAAAATTAATGCAGGTATGGTTTCAGGTGAAGTAATCATGCACAAAACCTAACTTGATTGCATCCATATGCCTTATAAGTATAAAAAAAACCAAGGAATCTAATTTTTTTAATAATTCCTAAAGTTGCCAAATGGATTAGCCTCAAAATAGAGGGGACAATTGGTATGATTGCAACACTTTTCAGCAGTACTCGAGTTAACACTATTTATGCACACGATAAGATAAAATTGGAGTTAAAACCAAGCACTGCATAAGGCTTATTGTGAACTTATTTAGGATGGATGCTATGGCTACTCTGCCAACAAATCTAATAAAACCTCAACACACAAGTTTGTCAACGAAGAAACTCACCAAATGTATAGTAAACCGTCCATTTCTTGGCTCTGCACCCTTTCCAAAAGCTCAATCTGCAAGATACCACCAATACAGAGAACAGGTTCTGGAAGCTTGAACTTCTGTAGCCGGTTTTCCTGTTCACAAGGAATTGTTTTCAGAAAACAGTTCTCATTGTTAAAAACACGAGTAGAGGGTTATCTCAAGCAAAATTATTTGAACATTGAAGTTATTATTCTGTCGTGCAGCTTTCATTTTATTTTTCTCAACAACGTCAGGCTAGGTCATTCTAGTACTTTGAGGTTAATACATAGTCTGATCATCCAACAAATTTCTTTTCCTATTTACTTATAATATTTATTGCAGGGCATCCTTTAATAACAAAGCATATCTAGTTTTTTATACCATGCATCAGAAAATCAATGTAACGGAAATTTTTCAATGAAAAACAAAAATAGAAACAAGCTAAGATATAAGAAGTTACAAACCTGAGCCATTGGAAACTCCGGAGATGTATAGGTCCATACAAACGCATCAGTTAAATCATCTAAAGAGGCTTTAAGATGACCCATTTTGAACCTAACAGATTTTGCTGAATATATTGGCGACCCCATCTGAAAGTGAGCTGGTCAGTTAACAAAAAAATTGTTAGCAAAAAAACATAGAAATTTAAAATAAATGAGTCAAGCACATAGTTTATGAAGATTTCAAACATCACCTTGGAAAGGCTGAATATTGATTTCTGTAATAACACATATTTGAGAAGCCAACTGGTATGTTAATGTCTCAGGCACATTGGGATTGCTTTGTCCGCTACTCGACCAATAGGAAAATCTACCAGCAATGTTGTCTCTTTCCTCTAGAGTATTAACAATGCTCTCCTGAGGAAAATTATCAGTGCTAGAAGCACTGATTGCCTTATCTATGCAATCCATAGCAACAGGAGATAAGCAGGATCTAGCAAGATAACTATAGACTCTATGATCTTTCCATAGAGCTAGACATTCATTAGATTGGCTAGACCCAACCTCTGAGTGTTCCTTCACTCCATCCTGGTTTAGTTCAATAACACAAGCAACTCTTGATAATTGAGGAAACATTCTCAAGCACAACTGCTTAGAAAGGCCGTTTGCAACCACTGCAAAAACCAGAACATCAAAATAGGATCTTTAAGTTGTAAACATGTGAGCAATATGAGGTTGGATACTCAAAATATAGCAAAGAACACAATTCTAAAAGGACAAACAGATCAGAAATAAAATGAAACGTAAAATGTATGCCACGGAGAATCTAAACTTGAACTCCTCTTGAGACTGAGGCATTAAAATATAAAATAAAATACAACTAAACGTCTATAACTCACCAAAGTCTCTCCAAGATCGTGAAACACAACTGACGCGGGCTAGATCTGCTGGATCATCCAGACACTTGAAAATATTGAGAGACGTATCAGGGTCGACCCAACTTAGAAAATCTTTACAATTGTCCATCCTGGGCATGGAAGTTGGTGATAAACCAAACTAAGTTATCTTCTCAAACCTGAAAAACAGAACTGAATCAAAAAGAGAACTGCAACAATCGGCATTGTGACAACATTTTGTTAATTGGTGTACAGTTGTTGTTCATGAATATTGCAATTTGCAACCAGAACTAAAACAACAGTTCATGCCTCAAAAAAAGGATTTTTTTTTTTACTTCTTTTGTCATTCCTGAAATATATAATATGAAATTAATAGGGTTACAAAAATTGGAGAAACAAAAGCACCAATCAGGTTAATCATATATATTACAAGGGGCGAAAGTCAAGTACTTTGATCACCTTAAACATGATAAACCTAGCAAATAACCAAACAAAATCGAACATAAAAACAAAAACGAGAAAATCAAAATGGGTCATGAAATTCAGGGGTTTTGGGTAAAGAAATCAACACGAAAAAGGTTAATTTAGAAAGGAAAAAAAAATACCGAATTGTAAAAGGGTGCACGCCGTTAAGGAAAAAAGTGAGGAGAAAATTGGGGGGAAATACCTGATGAGTAGAGGAAGAGACGGCCATAGAAGGAGAGAAACCTAGAAGTAAAGAGGAAGAAAATTGCAGAGAGAGAGAGAGAGAGAGAGAGAGGGGGGGGTATTTTGGTTGCTAATATTTGAATGTAAATAAGAAGAAGAAGATGGTAGTGGAAAGAGTGGATAGGAACGCATAGAAACAGACGAAATTAATTAAAATATTTTAATTAAATATCTTTTGGAAACAACTTTGTTGTAGGGGATGCTTTTTTTATTTTAAAAATATGTGTTTTTTATTTTATCTTTTTTAAAGGAAAAAACATAATTTATACATTGAACTTTTGATGCCTTAAAGGGATTTGGGCTTTAACATCAACATGGCTTTAATGAGTATTTAACCTGCGACTCTCACAATTATGCTTCACACTATTTTAAAGTGTATGAAAAAATCAAAAAAGTTCAACTCAATTTTTTTATCAATTCACGAAATTTTTAGTAAAGAATTGTATTTTTTGAATTTCTAGGGCGATATTAAAGATTTGCAGGCGATATTGGAAATTTTCACACAAGTAAGAATTTTTGGTATATTTGAGAATTTTTCGGTAGAATTTCACGAAAATTTTAAAATTTTCAGGAGAAATTCATGGAAATTTCATAATTTTTTAGATTTTTGTAATATTTTTTATCATAAATTTTGAAATTTCTGGTAGTTCAAATCTTTTTGAACAATTCTGAAAATTTTGAAATTTCTGATAGTTCATTTTTTAACTAATTTTTTTGGTCTTATTTTATATTGACAGATGGTTTCAGAGCCACATCACCAGCTCTGCCCATGACATCAGGAATAGCGCAGTTACGGTTCAGTACCCTTTACCTTGCAAGGATGGTTACTTTGAATGGTATCACAGTATATCACACTCTCGCCTCATACCACCGACTGCATGGTCTTCTGATGCTCTAAAGCCATCTGGTGTTAGGGTTTCTGATACTAAGGTACATGTTGATGACATGCCACCACCTACACC
The DNA here is from genome assembly GCA_948472305.1 of Vicia faba. Lineage (NCBI taxonomy): Eukaryota > Viridiplantae > Streptophyta > Magnoliopsida > Fabales > Fabaceae > Vicia > Vicia faba. The sequence continues at coordinate 413,968,102 of OX451740.1, read as the reverse complement.
TGCCGCATGTGACCAAGATAGTCGCCTTCAATTAATTACAGTTATTGCGGATAACCTCATGGATTTGGTAAACCCGAATGGTGAGGTTTTTACAAGTTTATCTAGGCTAACAGACATAGTCCATGGGGACCTATTTAGATATATTATATTTTGCTTGTATTATATGTATAGTTTGTGACACCGACTTTTTATCACACTACTTATTTATTGCATAATATTTTGGTGATTACATGTTTCGATTTGAAGATGAACGTAACATAAAACAATACAGCAAATATAATTTTTTTTTTTAAAAACTAAACATGAAAACGTAGATACTACCAGATGATTCTAGACGTTTCAGCATCTTGATTATGTCGTCAATGGATCTTGTTATTTGTGCATCTAACTCGATCGAACCCTTAGTTATCCTACGGCGAAATGATTTCCACATGGCCTTCACATCTTCGTCGGTCTTTAACTCAATCAGGTTGTATTTCACCCTTCCATTTGTATCAATTCAATCTTCCTGAAACTCGATCTTTCTCATCCTTCTGTTATCGGTATCAGGCGACAATTCATTTAACTTGTCTTTCAAGTTTGCGAGGGATGTGGTACCATCTAGAAGTTTGAATTCAACTAGAGGGTTATCTCCATTGAAATACATTTCACTCTTAATCAGAAATTGAGGAAGAGACATTACCAAAAATATATCGGCAAAATTCTGATCGTTAAAAAATTCTGATCGTTAAAAAATTCAGAATCAATACACTACCGAAGATTTCAGCATACAACTAAACTTCCGGTACATCATGATAAATTTGAAATTTTCGGGAAAAATTTAACCTTACCGAAAATTTCAAATGAACTACCGAAAATTTTGTACGTAGAAATTTGCACTATTTTACCAGAATTTTTGTTCGAAAAAAATTGTTCCCATTTCACCAATGGGCATTTCGGGAATAATGAAAAATGGGGGTGTCAGGTATAATTTTGGGGGTGGCAAGTTAAATGTTGGGCTTTTATCAAGGGGAAATGATTTTTTATCCTGTTATCTGCATTCCATATCTTTGGAAATTCGAAAATGTCTTTCATACATTCAGAGATGCGTCTTTGAACGCATCCAAAATCTCATCAGAATGTGATATTTTGAGATTCATCCAATTTTGTATAAAATATAGTTTGGATATGCATATCCATACGTTATTTGGGTGTACCCAGGGATGCATTTCCGAATTACACCTTGAATGATTTCAGAGCAACACCCTTATCCCAATATTGTAATTTTTGAAACCAAGTTATATTAAAGTAAACTCAAGTTATATTAAAGTGAAATGAAAATAAAAAGCCATACATTAGTTAAAGTAAATCCAAAAAGTCAAGATCATACATAACATTTATCTCGAATACAAAAAAAAAAATTCAAACATAAACTATTGGGTATGTCTAACCCATGTCTTCTCCCCCACCTGTATTGCACGACACGTCGTAACTTTACAATCATGCCCTCCATGAGGGCCAATTGAGGATTGTCGTCCTCAAAGAGTCATGCCTCTATGTTGCTAACTATCTCTACAACATGCCGACAGACCATTAACACGTCTTAGATTTGGTCATCCGTAACCTCAAATACCTCCTGATTAGCTAGACTAGGTGTTCTTTCAGGAGTGTCTGGTGTCATGATAGAGTGTGACACCTTGTAGAATTATGTCATGTAGTAGTCAGCATAAGCCCACTGAAAAGGAGTTGGCACACTACGATACTCCTATAGTACCAAGCGACTCTTAGAATTATCAAAGATTGCATCAAGATCTTTGCAGAGGACATAGGGAGGAATAGACTCATAGGGGGTCTCGGAATAATCTACAAATAGAAAAATTGGCGCATCCCTCTCTTAGGAATATAAGGATACATAAGAGATTACCCACATGCCAACCATCTGGAGTATAAGGAAATGACGTCCAATGGACGCATCTCGCAGTGACCCCCGTATGGGTAGAAGCAAATGTCATTTGGTACATGACAATCCAGATACATTATGTATGGCTCGACTACATTATTCCCCTTGTACGAGGTAAATGCGGCAACACGTGGCCAATTCTCATTGTAGGCAAGCACAAATTTCCACTCGATGATGCGAGGGAAGTGGAAGATGATCCAACCTTGAAAATTATCCAGATACAATATTAATAACAAGTGTAAAAAAAATAAATTATGAAATATTAGTAACAACAAATTACCATAAGCAGCACACAACTCCTTGTCATCTGCTTTGCATTTCATAGACAACCCTCACCCATCCTTGAGTACAGGTAGGCCAAATAGGCGGGTCCCCAACTATACTCATGAATCATCGTCAAGTTTATAAAGTGCTTAAGGTAGACTACATCAACATAGGTTGCACTTTTGTCTACAAATATGAACGTGCCAACCAAGAACAAGAGGTAATGTAACACCATATTTTCTCCATCGAATAATTAAATGAAATCAGAGTAAATTAAAAATTTCCAATCAACATCAAAATAGGATGTCACATTTCATCATCTCAAAAATTGCTAAAATATTAACTAATGGATACATAACACATTATTTTCGGATGAACCGTCATCATAATCATCATGGTATTCAACTTCACTTTATTAATGCAGCGAAAACAATCCAAAACATAATTGGTCAACAACTCCAACAATGCATAAACAACGTCTCATCAATTTAAAAAAAAAAGAGTTATAATATTCTCACAATCTTTCAAAGACAACAACGACTAAATAAGCAAAACAAACATTCACCCCTGGTGTTACGTATCAGAGCAAGACCCGACTCGATCTATGCACCATGAGGAGTGAAATTCTGGTTGCAGATACTCAATGTCACGTTCAATGTTATGACACCGTGTCTGACTTTCTATAAGACAGTAAATACAAAAACAGTAAAGAACACAATCAATTGTTTACCCAGTTCAGTGTGCAACAACACCTACTCTGGGGGCTACCAAGCCAGGGAGGAAATCCACTATAAGAGATATTAATTCAGGAATAAACCAACCAGTTTATCTCCTTCACTTAAGACCTACCCAATGCAACTTCAATCTAAGTACAACTTAAACCTGAGTTCCTACTCACTCCCCCTCAATCACAGCAGTGATACTTAAAACAATTGACTAATGATTTAATGAAGACACTCTTCAAAACATACACTTGATTATGCTTCACAGCTTTTTAATCAAGCAACACAAACACTCTTGCTTCACAGCTTTGAGTGATACATAAACCTAACTTGACTTTGCTTCAAAGCTTTAGTCAAGAGACACAAAACACTCTTGCTTCAAAGCTTTGAGTGATACAAAACCCTTACAATTAAAACCTATTCTAAGTCACTTATCACAATGATACTTGCTTGGATTACAATAGTTAAAACTATACAGCTTCTAAATGATCTTCTGTCAAAAAGGGATAAATTCCAAACAGCAGCCCTGTTGAATATATAGCAGCTGCTTCTTCAGTTAGGGTTTCCACAAAAAGCTAGGGTTAATTCCGTTTGACCTTAAGACTTGGTCACAGGACTTTATCAACCAGGTTAGGGTTGAGCTAGGTTAACCCCAAGACCACGAGAGATTCTGTTCTGGAAAGACTGAGTCATTTTCCTGAAAAAACTCAGAATTAACCAAACTGCATAACTGTTAGTTCAGAACAGGATGTCTTAACATTTGTTATGATATCTGAATTCATGTTTACTGATTTTGGTAAATGTGATCATTTTGCAAAATGCTCAGATACACACTCATAAACAGCAGCACCTGTATGACATTATTTTTCTGCAAAGGTACCTAATAAATCAATACCTAATAGACTAGAATGTTATGACATCAGTCATGACATTCACACACCTGGTTTTACCAAAAATGCATGCCAGTAACTAAACAACTACAAACTCCCCCTTTGGCAGATTTTTGGCTAAAGCCCCTAAGCAATCAGAGATAGATAGCAGCAGAATAAATATGACTGCAGAAAAATAGAATGTCTATCAAGTAATTGACCACAGAATAATATCTCCCCCTCTTTAGCCACAAATGGGCCAAAGATACATGTTCTTAAATGTTTATACAGTCATCTAGAAAAAGTAAAAACAACAACTAAAATCTGAACACACTTGCAAACTCCACCAGGGACCAGCATCAACTCCACCAACCTTTAAGCACCGTCCCCTTCAGAGGAGCTAGTTTCTTCAGTATTGAGTTGATCTTCAGCAGCACCCTCTTCCCTTCTGTTTCCTTCAGCTTCCTCCTTTTCTAACCTGGCAATTAGGTTTTCTAGGGTATTTTTCCTAGTCTCCAGCTCTTTATAGGTCTCTTTCAATACAGCTATAACATCAGATGTTTTGGACTGAGTCTTTACAGATGATGTCTCAGCTGATGTTATGACAATATCAGGAGCATGAGATCCCTGAAACAGCTTGTAGTGTAACCCAAGAGCAGGAGCTCTTTTGCAAGCAGTATCTCTTGCCACCAGGATATCAGGGTACTGTGCAAGGATAATTCCACACAGGAGGGAGGGAAAGGCAATAGGGCCTTTGACAACAAAGCTACCAGCATGTTTTAGAGTTTGTTCAAAAATATACCTGCCATAGTCAAATTCAGTCTTGGTTCCCACAGCATAAATAAATCTCCCCAATCCTGTGGAGATAGTAGATTTATTGTTTGTAGGGACCCAGTTGGCTGCACCAATCTTGTGCAGGATGGCAAATTTCATGCTTAGTTTGCTGGCATTCAGCTTGCCTTTCAAGGGCCAGCACTTGACTTGTCTTGCTGTGATGGTTTGACAAACTTCATTGTCAGTGACTTCCAGTTCAGGGCAATCCTCATTTGATCTTCCAAGAAATTTGTTAATTTCTGATGGAGAGAAATTAACCCTTCTTCCTCTAACATAAACACATTCAAAGTCAGCTGACCTTCCATCAGCACATTCATCAGACAAGTTCACTATAAATTCCTTGACCATATTTTCATAGCACTTGGTAAATGTTACCACAGTCTTCATAAGTCTAACAGCTTTGATCAGGTCCATGATTTCCTTGCAATCCATGGCATCATTGTTTAGTTCTCTTTCTAAAGCTATTCTCTTCAAACAAACATACTTCCATCTGTTGGCATTGTCAGGATGGTGAAAAGAGATGTTGTCTGTTGGGACTTCAGGAACTCTAGCAATTTTGCTGGAAGGGAGTTTCCTTCTGATAGAAATTTCTTCAGCCTCAATTTCAAATTCTGATTCCTCATCAGAATCAGAAGACTCAGGTTCTTTTCTCTTCTTTGTAATTGGTTGTCTACCAGTATGCACTTGGGCTTTCACCTTCCCTTTGGACTGACCAGTTTTCACAAATTTTACCCCAGTCTTGCCTTCAGCCTTGGATTTCTTATTAGCAGGTTTCTCTTTGGTCATACATTTTGCAGCATTCTGATTACCCTTTCTTTTTATCATTCTCCTAGCTATGCTAGGGTTTACATTGGCAATTAGATCATTGTCTGAGTATTCCTCATCCACATCAATGACAGGTGGATCAACAGTCTTCTCTGAAGGGTTCTAAATGTTGTCATTTGGTGTCACAACATTCTCAGAGACATCTACATTTGCTTTAACATTTGGGCTTGCTGATTCTTGATTTAATGGGACAGAAATCCCCGGTACATAGTGGTTTTCGCTTAGTATTCTTGTAACAAGCCTAGCAATTGCTTGATGTACTTGAGTTGATCCTTCCCTATTTGGTACAAAGGAAGAAGGATGAGAAGGATTACCAGAAGCAGTAGCTTGAGCTCTTCCTGCATGCCTAGTTCTCAGGTTTTTGACTTTGGAGGGGTCAGTTGCCATTTCTCTGAGAGGAGTGATCTCCAGGACTTCAGAATCTATGCATGTGGTGATTGCTCGAGAATCTTGGTCAGATGATGAAGATGAAGTGGTCGCCTTGGTTGAAGATGATGTTTGAGACATTTTGATTGACTTAGAGCACCAGTAGCAATTTGAGAGAAAACTTTGATTGAGAGAAAGGAATAGGTTGCAAAGTCGAGAGAGGTAGGAGGCAAATGAGAGTCTATTCAACTTCTTAATAATTTTGAAAGAACTGGAAAAACATATGATTAACCCACTAAAAATAGTCTTAACAAAAATAACTCCTTCAACCCTTGCTTTAAGCAAAATTAATTGCTATAATTTCTCATGTTGGCAAATACCCATCTTGCCCCTCAAGTTTTCAAGTTGATTTCCATCAAGAGCCTTGGTAAACAAATCAGCCAGCTGTAGCTTAATGACACCATGTTCCAGTTTAATTGTCTTCTTCTCTACAAGGTCAATGTGCTTGGTCCTGCTATGCTGAATAGGGTTCTTGGAAATATTGATTGTATTCAGATTGTCACAATACAATGTCACAACATCTTGTGAGACATTATACTCAGTGAGCATCCGTTTTGTCCAGATAATTTGAGAACAACTACTACCAGCTGCAACTATTTTAGCACAGAGTTGAAAAGGCAATCTTTTGACATGAATCATAGCTCTGGAAGATTCCTGTATGATCCTATTTTTCCTTCTGTCAACTCCATTTTAAAGAGGAGTTATAGGAGAAGAGACTTCATGACTCATTCCTTCTGAGAAACAGAATTTATTAAACTTGTTGTTTCCAAATTCCTTGTCAGGATCACTTCTGATTCTGACAATACATCCTTCTTTTTGAGTTTTCTTGCACTGTTCTCTAAAAACTTCAAGGTTATTCACCACATCATAGACATATCTCTTTTTACCAAGCCTTTCAATTTGATGTTCACCACAAACCCTCCTTTTATCAATTTGCAGTCTTGGAATCCTTCTGACTGCTTCCATAGAGATAGTTCTTTTCATTCTTCTTAGATGAAGATGGCCAAGTTTATGGTGCCACAGTTTCATCTCTTTTTCTTCTTTGGTAATAGAACACATAGTGGAGTTATTAGTGTTCTCAGGCTGCCACAAGTAACAATTATCTTTAGATCTGATTCCTTTCATTACAACTTCTAGTTTTTCATTAATTACTAGACATTCAGATTTTGAGAAGTTGACCTTGAATCCTAGATCACACAATTGACTGATACTAATGAGATTAGCAGTCAGGCCTTTTACCAATAGTACTTCATTCAGATTTGGAACTTCAGGGCAGTCCAAATTACCAACTCCTTTGATTTCACCTTTAGCACCATCTCCAAAGGTCACATAACTAGTGGTGTGAGGTTTAACATGATTGAGAATGTTCTTTATTCCAGTCATGTGCTTAGAGCACCCACTGTCAAAGTACCAGCCTTCCTTTGCAGAGACTCTCAGGGAAGTGTGGGCTATCAGGGCAGTAGCCTTTTTCTTCCATTGAGGAGTATGTGGTACCCTTTTTGACTTAGGTTTAACACCTGAGTTTTGATTAGGGTATCCATGCAATTTGAAGCAGAAAGGCTTTATGTGGCCATACCTCCCACAATGATGACATCTCCATCTTTGGTACCTTTTCTTCATATGTCTCTGTTCCTGATGTTGAGAGTTGTGTTGAGACATCTGTTTTGACATTTGCTTATCAGGCCTGATCTTCTTGTCTGTACCAGATTTCTTTGCTTCCACAAATCCTAGTCCAGACTTGTTTCCCACATTTTGTCCAACCTGAAGGATCTCTTCCAATTTGTTTGTTCCATTAGTCAGCATCTTGACAGATTTGGTCATTTGGTTCAGTTGTGAGTTCAGCAATTGAACTTCCCCTTCTAGATGACTTATAGTTTCAAGGTCTGCCCTTTTTTCAACCTCCAGCATTATGATGAGTTTTGATTATTTCTCATTCTGCACACAGACTTCAGCACTTCTGATACACAATTTCTTGTAAGTATCAGCCAGTTCTTCAAATGTCACTTCTTCATCACTAGTGTCACTTTCAGAGGTACAAACACCAGTTAGAGCAGTAACTAGTTTGGCAGGTTCTTCTTCAGAATTACTTTCTGAATCACATTCAGACCAAGTAACAGTCATTCCTTTCTTTTGTTTCTTAAGAAAGGTAGGACATTCAGCTCGAATATGCCCATATCCTTCACAACCATGGCATTGAATTCCTCTCCCTTGATTTCCCTTCTCTTCTGACCTTGGTCTTCTGCTGGAACTGTCAATGTCAGAGGGGATGTTATGAACATTCGACCTTGACTTTGGATCTATTCTTTTGATAAGTTTGTTGAATTGTCTTCCAAACATGGCTATAGCTTCTGAAATATTTTCTTCTTCATCCTCCTTGTTTTCAACATCAGTGTTGGATACAAGTGCTATGCTCTTGTTCTTCTTGTCACCATTTTCAGTGATCCCCATCTCAAAAGTCTGAAGAGACCCAATAAGTTCATCCACTTTCAACTTGCTGATGTCCCGGGCTTCCTCTATGGCAGTTACCTTCATTGCAAATCTTTTAGGCAAGGATCTGAGAATCTTTCTCACTAATTTTTCTTCTGACATCTTTTCTCCCAATGCTCCTGAGGTGTTGGCAATCTCCAAGATGTTCATGTGAAACTCATGAATGGTTTCATCTTCCATCATTTTTAGATTCTCAAACTTGGTAGTCAACATCTGAAGCCTTGACATTTTTACTTTGGAAGTGCCCTCATGGGTAGTTTTGAGAGTGTCCCAAACTTCCTTGGCCAGTTCATATTGATGTACTAGTCTGAATATGTTTCTATCAATTCCATTGAACAAGGCATTTAAAGCTTTGGAATTACCCAGGGCTAACTCATCTTCTTCTTTACTCCAATCTTCCTCAGGCTTCAGACTGATTGTCCCATCTTTCTCAGTTATGGTGGGATGGTTCCATCCTTTGTCAGCAGCTCTCCAAGCCTTTTTGTCCAGAGATTTTAAGAAGGCAATCATACGAGGTTTCCAGTAGTCATAATTTGTTCCATCCAGAATGGGTGGTCTATTTCCAAAAACTCCTTCTTTGTCCATAGTGCCAGAAAGTGATATCCCTAGATCTCACCCAGTAATACAGGCAGGGTGCCTGCTCTGATGCCAATTGAAATTCTGGTTGCAGATACTCAATGTCACGTTCAATGTTATGACACCGTATCTGACTTTCTATAAGACAGTAAATACAAAAACAGTAAAGAACACAGTCAATTGTTTACCCAGTTCAGTGTGCAACAACACCTACTCTGGGGGCTACCAAGCCAGGGAGGAAATCCACTATAAGAGATATTAATTCAGGAATAAACCAACCAGTTTATCTCCTTCACTTAAGACCTACCCAATGCAACTTCAATCTAAGTACAACTTAAACCTGAGTTCCTACTCCCTCCCCCTCAATCACAGCAGTGATACTTAAAACAATTGACTAATGATTTAATGAAGACACTCTTCAAAACATACAATTGATTATGCTTCACAGCTTTTTAATCAAGCAACACAAACACTCTTGCTTCACAACTTTGAGTGATACATAAACCTAACTTGACTTTGCTTCAAAGCTTTAGTCAAGAGACACAAAACACTCTTGCTTCAAAGCTTTGAGTGATACAAAACCCTTACAATTAAAACCTATTCCAAGTCACTTATCACAATGATACTTGCTTGGATTACAATAGTTAAAACTATACAGCTTCTAAATGATCTTCTGTCAAAAAGGGATAAATTCCAAACAGCAGCCCTGTTGAATATATATCAGCTGCTTCTTCAGTTAGGGTTTCCACAAAAAGCTAGGGTTAATTCCGTTTGACCTTAAGACTTGGTCACAGGACTTTATCAACCAGGTTAGGGTTGAGCTAGGTTAACCCCAAGACCACGAGAGATTCTGTTCTGGAAAGACTGAGTCATTTTCCTGAAAAAACTCAGAATTAACCAAACTGCATAACTGTTAGTTCAGAACAGGATGTCTTAACATTTGTTATGACATCTGAATTCCTGTTTACTGATTTTGGTAAATGTGATCATTTTGCAAAATGCTCAGATACACACTCATAAACAGCAGCACCTGTATGACATTATTTTTCTGCAAAGGTACCTAATAAATCAGTACCTAATAGACTAGAATGTTATGACATCAGTCATGACATTCACACACCTGGTTTTACCAAAAATGCATGCCAATAACTAAACAACTACAAGGAGAAACTTCATACCTCAAGCTACTCTAATCTTTGTCACCTGCGTGTTACCCACGTGGAGGCAACATTCAAACAGAAGGGGTGAGATATTATAACAATATAAACGAATATATGATAATGAATATACGACAGATATATCATGTAAAAAATTTCAGCTTAATAATCACCAATTATAGTTCATAATAATTACACAGATACACACTTAACTATTAACATCCATCATACAACATAATTCAAACATACAACTCAACTTCATCATTATATACATAATATGCAACTCAACACCATCATTATATCAACAACAGGAAATTCAATATCATCATCGTATTAACAATTTAACAATATGCAATGTGACTGACACTGATGCAAAATGCATGTGGTACCAATAGGGCAAAACCCTCAGCTTAATAATGCCAACTTGGGGCAGCAACTTCATAACGCCAATACATTCCATCATAATTGGGAAAAACCCTCATCTTAATAATGCCAACTTAGGGCAACATCATCATAACGCCAATACAGGTCATCACTCGCCAATACAGGCCATCGCTCGCAAATACATACCATCACTTCATCTTAATTTTATATTGATTATTCTTACTTATCAATGTCATGTCATTACAGGCCATCGCCATCATCATTATCATGCATATAATGTCACACAATCAAAACATTCATGCAACATCATTGTACTCAATCACAATACCAATCTCATTGATTTTATCATCATATTCACAACTTCGCAATCATGTCAAAACAGTAGAATAAGCCAATACAGGCTGTAATACAGTGGGAGAACTAACTTGGGATGTTTTATTTTTTTATCGCAATTGTTACAATTTAGCAAGAGTCGCCACCGACTTTTCTTTTATCCAAATAAAGGAAAGGGTGAAAAGAACAGGAAAGACCTTTGAGATTATTTTCTTGAGTTTGGGGGGTAGATTATGAAAATGGAAGGTGTTAGCACCCTTTTCATCCATAGTTATCTATGGGCTCTTAGTTGCTTGCTAGATCACTTGATTTGTTTGAAAGTGTGCTTTGTGGTGGTTTTTGAAAGTATTTTTGAAAATCGCATTCGTTTAGACAAACTTTGTAATGGTTCTCGTTTTATAAGAACGTATACAAAGTGTTGGACTTTTGAAAATGTTTCATGTTTTGAAAGTGTTTGGTGTGTGTTTGCAAGGATGTTTGTTTTTGAAAGTGAGCAAGCAACTAAGAACGTCTCTGCATACTCAAAAGTCTTTCATTCATTTCCTCCTTTCCTTGATATTGCTATCTTACCATTGATTGGTAAGAAGCCTTATCTTTGGATGTAAAGGGACGGGCGTGGGTCATCGTATAGTCATGATAGCAATGTTGTGAGATATCTTAGTATTTCTCCTTGAGGGACTAAGATCGTTTGAAAGGCAACATTTGAAGCGTCATCGAGGGACTATGATCTTGTATTTTGATTGTTTTGCTAAGACGTCTCACATGCATGACATGCCCATTTTTTAGGCAACAAGTGGAGTTAACCTTAGGGGTGCATGTGTGAATAGTGTGTTTGATTTGAATGCATTTAATCTTTTATTAAGGGTTGTCTACTTGTTGATTTTATATTCCCATACAAATCCTAATTACTAGCATTTATGTGAAAGTGATAAATTGCAGAAAGTAAATATTCTACGCTATTACAATCATTAGGGGGATGGGGTATACAAATTTACAAATGGGGATTGCAATAAATTAAAATCCTAATTATTTATTACAAACATATTGAGATAATTTACAATAAATATAAACTAGGCTTGTTTTGTTTTTGTTAAGAGAAGAAATAAATTTGCTTAAGAAAATATTTTTAATCTTTTGGTTTTAAAAGAAACAAAATAAAGCATGTGAGTATAAAAAATAGTTTTTGGTGTTTTTGATTAATGAAAATAAAATGATGACAAAATAATAATAAGAAAAAGGGGTCAGAATCAGCTTGTTACTGAAATAAGAGAGAACAGAAGTTCCGACTCTGGTGCACTACAAGTCAGAAAGAAAATATTAGCAGAAAAGGGGAAGGTCAGAAGTTCTGGGTCCGCTGGGAACAAAGGAAATTATAGAAGTTCGGATGTAACTAGAAACCTAGAAGTTCTAATGTTACTAGAAGGTTGGAAGTTTTGGTTGCTGAGGGAGTTTGGAAATTCCTTCGCCTCTATTACTAAAAATGTGGTTGCCCGCTTCATCAAGCAAAACCTCATATGCCGGTATGGTGTTCCGGACAGGATCATCACAGACAACGGTACAAATCTGAATAATACTATGATTACCGCATTGTGCGAACAGTTCAAGATTTATCATCACAATTCATCTCCCTATCGGCCGAAGATGAACGGTGTTGTTGAAGCTGCGAACAAAAACATTAAGAAGATCATTCAGAAAATGTCAGTCACTTACAAGGACTGGTGTGATCGGTGGATCTGGAACTGACTGTTTAACGCTGGTTCGCGAAATGTCGCAGAAGCAAGAGTCACCACCGTCTTTTATTTTCTCCAACATGGACAGGACAAAAGCACAAAAAAATTCCTTATAGAGATTGCTCTCGGTTCGGGAGGTAGATTATAGAAAGGGAAGGTGTTAGCACCCTTTCTATCCATGGTTATCCATGGGCTCTTAGATACTTGCTCATTTGTGTTTTCAAAAATGGTTTGTTTGCTTTTCAATTGTGGGTTTTAAAAAGTTTCTTTGAAAATTTCAGTTCGACTCTTGTATCGGTCCTCAAGAGTGTTTGAAAAGTTGCTTTCGAAAGCTTTTTGAAAAGGTGTCGGTGTGAAAAGTATTTGATTTGTTTTGAAATTAGAGCAAGTATCTAGAGTCGTCTACCTACCTTAAGGAATTCGTCTGTGTAAATGTCATTTAAAGTAGTGCCATCCCACCATTGAGAGGTAGGTAGCACCACCGTTGGAGGTGTTCGGGTCAATTCGGGGTTTAGGGACATTGTGGTCACCGAGCAAAGGTAAGACACCTTAGAAGCTACCCTTATGCCATTGATCTTTTATTCCGAGGCAACTATTCCGAGGCAACTTATTTTGAGGCAACCAGATCAATGGGACATAAGGACTCACTAAGACGCCCTATAGTCGGCGACCACGTTTCGAGGGACAAGGCAACAGTGTGATCACCAGAGTAATGGGAAGATACCTTAGAAGCTACCCTCATGCCAGGTTCCCGGATCATGAGGACTTACTAAGACATCCTCTACTCGACGATCACCTTTCGAGGCAAGGCAACAGTGAGGCGTACCCTAGGGGTGGTGTGTGATTTTTGTGTCAGATTCATTTATTTTTATCTTGTTCATGTCAAAGTGATCTATGCGTTTGTTTTTATTTTTGTCCATTCATCCTTGCATGCCATTATTAACAGTTAAAAAAATTGCGAGAAATAAAAGTTCCTAAACTATTACAAAGGCGCGGGTCCACATCGCCAAAATAAATCCAGGACCCGATTTGACAGAAAAATAAAGAATTAAAGTAAAGTGCGGGAAATTAAGTTTACACGGCTTTGGGAGAGGTACATAAATAATTAAAAGAAACGAGATAAATGTGCGAATTGAATTAAGATTGGAAACGAGGGCGTTGGACCTTTTTTAATGAAATTAAATTAAATGATTAAATTAATGGAAACTAAAATAAAAGGAGAAATTATTTTTGAGGTTTTCGTATTCATGGTTTTTTTAATGAGAATTAAATGAAATTAAAAGATTAACCCTAATTCTAATTGTTTTTAATTTGTTAAGAAAACATATTAAAATTTAAACCTAAAATTAAATTAATTATTTACATGCAATTTGATTTATAAAAATAAATAATATTTAATTATTAGTGAAAAGAAAAGGAAAAGGATAAAAATTAATTAAAACCCTAATTCTACCAATTTTAAGTTTATTAGAAAAATATTAAGATTTAAACCTAAATTAAGACTAAAATCAATTAATGATGTTTATTTACAAAAAAATAACATTAAATAAAAATATTTATTTTTTTGTCTCTTTTCTGATTTTATATTGTTTTTTATGTTTTTCATGAAAATATTAAATTAAAGGAATTAATTAAAAACAATAATTGCAATAAATAAAAAATGAAAAAAAAAATATAAAAGATTGCAAACCTAGGGGGGTTCTGTCCCCAGCTGGAGGTATGTCTTAGCAATTTAGGCCCATCTGCTTTAGGGCCTCGTTTGACTTTTGCACTGGCATGTGTACGCGTGGACTGAGACACACCATACGCTCCAAATCCTGGCCTTGGGTTTGACATAGTGGGACGGGTGGCACGCCTGGATGCAAGGCCATAGGGTGGACGCTTGCAAGGGAGTCACACAAGAATACAATTATGAGAAAAATATAAGGAAAGGGAGGGGGACCTGGGATCGAACCCAGGTCCTGTGGTTTACCAAGTGCTTTCTCCACCACTCAAGCTATTCACGCGCTTTTGATTACATAATAAGAAACAAATAATATAAGGTAAAAACAATGGTTAGTTGAAAATTAGCGCGCAAATTTTAAATGCTCCAATCACTGCCTGACACTTCATCGTCTTCTCCATGGCTTTTGTTTTTTCCCTGAAACATAAAAGAACCAACAACGGTTTTGAACCGTCCCCAAATGCACCATTCTAGAAAATAGCGATTAGCTTGTCTTGGGTCAGAAATTGGGTGCGAGGGTTGTTTCCAAATCGTCCAAGCCTGCTGGTTTCAACCATGATATTGTGATTCTCTAATTTTACAGTATTTGGAAACGCCCAAATTAGAACTTGAAAAAACCTAATAATCATCCATGGCAATTCTTCATACAATGCATAAAAACTCAATTCAATCACATGGTTAGTTTCAGAATCATCCAATTAACACAAATCAAGAACAAAAATGCATGGATATGGCCTAAATAGCAAAGCACGATTATGCAAAAAGAGTGATACAGTTTGAACTCCCTATACCAATTATGGGCGTGTAAGGGCTGGAAAATTATTCAGTTAGCTTCAGTAATGCACGAGGAAGCTTTTGCAATTGGTCTCTTGCTCTGAATCGTGCTAAAACCTAGTTTTCAGTTTCCAATTTTTTGACAAAAAATTCAACTTTGGTTATGGAGTTTCTGCGCAGCTGAAGGGTTCTTGGCATTAGGGTTTGCATGAGTACTTATATGTGAATGATTAGGGTAGGTTTTCTTGTCCAAGGAATCAAGGAATTGATGTATGGAAGATTTGATTTTCATGCATAATGTTTTCAATCTTTTTCAAGCATATTTGGTCTCAATCATATCCAATTACCTTTGATTCTTTCCTAACCTGATTTGCACGAAATCTTGGAGATATTTTATGCACAAAAAGATTTAAAACATTAGGTTTAGTATTTTTCACCTATTTATTTTAATTAAATGAATTATTAATAATTAAAAATCCAAATAAATAAATAAAAATGATAAAAACTTCCCTTTGGGCCAAATGGTCGTGCACATGCCTTGGATGATGAATTGTGGAAGAAAAAGAGGCCCATTAGCATTTTTAGGTCATTTGGAGCAATGTTGACTTTTCAAAATATCCAAAAATTTCCCAATTTCCACAAGGCATAACTTGCTCAATTTTTAAGCTTTGCTCATGTTCTTTGACATTTTGGAAAGGTCTTTGAGTCCTATAACCAATTTCTTTGGTCCCATGTCATTTTGATTTACCAATATCAAGTTATGGCCTTTGACTTAAAGTCCCTTTTTGTTGACTTTTGAAAATGACCTATAATGTTGAAATTGATAACTTTTTGTGAGAGAATTTCTTGGACTTTAAGTATGAAAAGGAGTTGTAGGAAATGTCTTTATCTTCAAAATGAGCTTTGGATGGAATTTTTATGATAATCCATGTGAAAGTTATGCCCTGGTCAAGTTACAGTTGACTTTTTCAACTGTCCAAATAAGGAAACTTTTGCATCTTGATGATTTTTGAGCCATGCCTTGAGAATCATGATCAAGCATTGATCAAATGATTTTTGTGGCTTCAAAATGAGATGTTGACCAAAAATTTGGACTTTTGACTGTCAAATGACCATTTTGCCCCTACAGTTGACTGTAGTGCAATTAGGGTTTTTGACTGTGCAATTTTGTGCTGTAAGTTTTGAAACTTGGTATGAGGGTGCTTGACCATGTTTGTAGGCATGTGGGACTTGATTGGACCCTTGGAAACTTCATTTTCTTTGTCAGAACCAAAACCCTAATTTTGACTGTTAGGAGGCCCTTGAACTGTGCAACCCTTGGAGAGATTTTGAAGCTTTGACTTGGCAAATCTTGAAGAATATGGGAGGGCAAATTTTGGGGTACAACAACTGGCATGAGATGTTACCGTATGCTCTGCATGGATACCGTACGACGACACGTACTTCAACTGGGGCAACCCCATTTTCTTTGGTATATGGCGTGGAAGCTGTCCTGCCCATGGAAGTTCAGATTCCTTCTCTAAGGATTATGAAGGACGCAGGTTTGAATGAAGATGATTGGATTCAGACCCGACTTGATCAACTCAATTTGATCGACGAGAAGCGACTCACTGCTATCTGCCATGGTCAAACGTATCAAAAACGGATGATTAAGGCTTTCAACAAGAAAGTCAGACGTCAAGTATATCAAGTCGGAGATCTCGTAATCAAGCGGATTATCTTGCCGCAAAGTGATCCCAGGGGCAAATGGACTCCTACATACGAAGGACCATTTGTGATCAAGAGCATATTTTCTGGTGGTGCAATGATTCTGACCACCATGGACGACGACGATTTGCCGCACCCTGCGAACGCAGACATAGTCAAAAGATACTACGCATAAAATAACCCGGCAAGTTGAAAACCCGAAAGGGCGGCTTGGGCAAAAATGGGCATCCCGGTGGATCGAAAACCCGAAAGGGCGGTTCAGGCAAAAATTAGGGATAAAACAAAAAAATCTGTACACCCGGCAAGTTGAAAACCCGAAAGGGCGGCTTGGGCAAAAAGGGGTTTCCCGGTGGATCGAAAACCCGAAAGGGCGATTCAGGCAAAAGTTAGGGAATTAAAGCGTATGACTATGTCTCGTCGGATCACTTTAAGGATAATCTCTTCATCAACCAGCTCCAAGCTTCTGATCAATCTAGTCATCGGCAAACGAAGCATTGAATGGACAGATATTCAGAGTTGTGAAGGCTATAGCAGAATGGAATCCCATGGAATTGTTTCACATAGCCATCTTTCTTTTGTATAAATTTTTCAATATTTACGATGACATCCTCTTACTAGGATGACTGTCTCCTTTGTACAAATATACTCATAGAAAGTTAATACAAATACTTTTCCAAATACAGAAATTTGCGTTGTCTTCCTTTCCTCTTTTCTTTTGCACTTATGTTTTATTTGAGAAACGTCCAATGTTTTGTTAAATAGGCATATGCATTTGAACATAATCATTTCCTTATGAATCAAGAGAGATGATTACTGATAGGTTGAAGGTGCAGATAGATATCTTGATACCCTTTCAGAGGAAATCCTAAGCAGATTTGAAATCCAAATTCCTCAGTCAGAACTTAATTCCCTAAACAGAGCAAACTTCGGGATCCTCAGCAGAGAAAGCTTTCTCAAAACTGATCTCCCCAGCCAGAGGGCCTCCCATAACTCAATTCCCCTCAGAGTTATGTTTCAGTATCCCCAGTGGAGCCTTAAAAATCTGAAAATCCGATCCCCAGCGGAACTAAAATTTCCAACCATCAATCCCCAGCAGAACCAAACTAGTGAACCTTCTCCCCATAGAGATACTTCCCACCAAACTAAGGATGCTCAGTCTTACTTCTCCAGCATGAGTCTATCAGGTTCTGAACTCCACAGTAGAGATCATCAGAGATTCTCTTACCCTGCAAGTCACCAAGGAATTCCAATTCCCCGCAGTGGTCCTAAGATCCTTCAACAATTGAAGATCTTGTATTCCCCAAGAAGAATGAAGACTCTCAGTTCCTCACAGGATATTCAGATATTCCCCAGTGAAGATCTCCTCAGGACAGGAATCCCCAGTAGATTGGTATACAACCCAAGCTCCTGATTCTCCAACAGTAGTCAACAGAGATGTCTCCTCTTCAGCAATCAAAGATTCTTGCCATCCCCTGCAGCAGTCAAGGACTCACTTTCCCTGGCAGCAGTCAAGATTCTTTTATCTCCAGCCATCCAGGATTCATTTATCCTCAGCAAGACAACTCTTCAGCTTACATGCACATGCATTTACATTCATATCATAAACATTGATATAGCACATATTGCATCATACATTTCATGCAACATAGTTTTGTTTTTAGCTAACATTTTGTCCTTTTCAGGATAAGAATAAAAGGCTATCATTAACAATTATTCAAGATGCAGTTTTACACGGACTCATCATCAGGAAACCTTACACCGATTTCTTATCAACTTTTGAAAACAGTTTACGGATGCTTCCCAACAATGGATGCTGCTCTATTGCTTATTCAACTTCAAGACTTCTGAAAACAGTTCACGGGTTCTCCAGTAACGGATGTTAACCTATCGCTTGTTCAGATTCTTCTTCAACTTCTGAAAACAGTTTACAGATTCTCCAGTAACGGATGTTAATCTATCGCTTGTTCAGACTCAAGACTTCTGAAAACAGTTTACGGATTCTCCAGTAACGGATGTTAATCTATCGCTTGTTCAGACTCAAGACTTCTGAAAACAGTTCACGGGTTCTCTAGTAACGGATGTTAACCTATCGCTTGTTCAGATTCTTCTCAACTTTTGAAAACAGTTTACGGACGCTTCCCAACAACAGATGCTGCTCTATTGCTTATTCAACTTCAAGACTTCTGAAAACAGTTCACGGGTTCTCCAGTAACGGATGTTAACCTATCGCTTGTTCAAATTCTTCTTAACTTTTGAAAACAGTTTACGGACGCTTCCCAACAACGGATGCGGCTCTATTGCTTATTCAACTTCAAGACTTCTGAAAACAGTTCACGGGTTCTCCAGTAACAGATGTTAACCTATCACTTGTTCAGATTCTTCTTCAACTTCTGAAAACAGTTTACGGATTCTCCAGTAACGGATGTTAATCTATCGCTTGTTCAGACTCAAGACTTCTGAAAACAGTTCACGGGTTCTCCAGTAACAGATGTTAACCTATCGCTTGTTCAGATTCTTCTCAACTTTTGAAAACAGTTTACGGACGCTTCCCAACAACGGATGCTGCTCTATTGCTTATTCAACTTCAAGACTTCTGAAAACAGTTCACGGGTTCTCCAGTAACGAATGTTAACTTATCACTTGTTCAGATTCTTCTTCAACTTCTGAAAACAGTTTACGGATTCTCCAGTGTGATCGGTGGATCTGGAACTGACTGTTTAACGCTGGTTCGCGAAATGTCGCGGAAGCAAGAGTCGCCACCGTCTTTTATTTTCTCCAAATGGAAAGGACAAAAGCACAGAAAAATTCCTTAAAGAGATTGCTCTCAGTTCGGGAGGTAGGTTATAGAAAGGGAAGGTGTTAGCACCCTTTCTATCCATGGTTATCCATGGGCTCTTAGATACTTGCTCATTTGTGTTTTCAAAATGGTTTGTTTGCTTTTCAACTGTGGGTTTTAAAAAGTTTCTTTGAAAATTCCAGATCGACTCTTGTATCTGTCCTCAAGAGTGTTTGAAAAAATGCTTTCGAAAGCTTTTTGAAAAGGTGTCGGTGTGAAAAGTATTTTTGAATTTGTTTTGAGATTAGAGCAAGTATCTACGAGAACCTACCTACCCAAGGAATTCGTCTGTGTAAATGTCCTTTAAAGTAGTGCCATCCCACCATTGAGAGGTAGGTAGCACCACCGTTGGAGGTGTTCGGGTCAATTCGAGGTTCGGGACATGGTGATCACCAGAGCAACGGGAAGACACCTTAGAAGCTACCCTCATGCCAGGTTCCCGGATCATGAGGACTTACTAAGACGTCCTCTACTCGACGATCACCTTTCGAGGCAAGGCAACAATGAGGCGTACCCGAGGGGTGGTGTGTGATTTGTGTGTCATGTTCAGTTATTTATCTTGTTCATGTTAAAGGTGATCTAGCGTTTGTTTTTATTTTTGTCCATACATTCTTTCATGCCTTGATTAACAGTTTAAAAATGCGAGAAAAGTAAAGTCCTAAAGTTATTACAAAAGGCGCGGATCCACATCGCCAAAATTTCTTGAACCCGATTTGACAGAAAAAATAAAGGAATAATGAAAAGTAAAGAATTAAAAGAAAGTAAAGTGCGAGAAGTTAATTACACGGCTTTGGGAGAGATACATAAGTATTATAAAAAATAAAAATAAAAATGCGAATTAAATAAGAGTTAAAACGAGGGCGTTGGACCCTTTTTGCAAAATTAAATTAAATGAGGAAATTAATTAATAAAGAAAAAAGAAAGAGAAATTGTTTTTTGATATTTTTTTGGTATTTTATGATTTTAATGGAAAAAAGAATTAAATGCAATTAAACCTAATTCTACAATTTTTATTTATTAAGAAAATATGTTAAAGTTTTAACCTAAAATTAACCCTAATTAATTTACATGCAATTTAATTACAAAAAAATAAATAATATTAAATATTTGATTATTATGGAAAAAAAAACAAGAATAAAAAATTATCATAAACCCTAGTTCTACAAATTTTAAATTAATTAAGAAAACATCACTATTAAACCTAATTTAATAACTAAATTTAATTAATGCAATTTATTTATAAAAATACTAAAATAAAATATTTATTATATTTTTTCTCTTTTCTGATTTTTTTATGTGTTTTTTTATATATTATGAAAATATGAAATTAATTAATTAAAGGAAAGTATAAATAATAAAAAAAATAAAGAAAGTAAAAAAATTGACAAACCTAGGAGGGTATCTGTCCCCAAAGTGGAGGTGAAAGCCCAATAATTCTGGCCCATTACTGGAGGCCTTGTTGACTTTTTCAGGCATCGTGTGGTGCATTGACTGGAGTCTACGCTATTCTTCAGATTGTGTTCCTTGGATTGATGGTGGTGAACACGTGGACGTTTGATTTTGAAGGTATATGGTAGTCCAATACATTGAATCTGCACATGAACATTAATTGAAAAAATATATGGAAAGGGGTGAGGACCTGGGGCTCGAACCCAGGTCCTAGGGGTTACCAGTGCCACGCTTCACCACTGAGCCATCAAACGCGCTTTGTATATTAAATAACGCACAAATAACATAAGCAATAATATGGATTAATGGAATTCTGGCGCGAATTTTTGAACAAACCAATCAGCGTTTGCCACTACATCGTCTTCTTCATTGTTTTATTCTTCCTGAAAAATAGAAAACGATTAACGGGGGTTTTGAACCCCCTCAAAATAAACCATATTCCATAATAGCGATTAAGCCCTCTTGGTATATAAATTAAGCGCGAGCATGCCATTCTTTTCGTCTAAGCGAGCTGAACATGGTCATGGCATTGAGGTCCCTTGATTTTACAGTATCAAGAAACCCCTAATTGGGATTTCAAGAAAACCTAACCTGCATCAATGGTAGAATCTTGTATATCGCATAAAAACGCAATTAATTTATATGGTTAGCTTCAGAATACAATACTCAGTATGAATACACAAATAAAATGCCATGAAACTGTCTCAAAGTTAA
The DNA here is from genome assembly GCA_948472305.1 of Vicia faba. Lineage (NCBI taxonomy): Eukaryota > Viridiplantae > Streptophyta > Magnoliopsida > Fabales > Fabaceae > Vicia > Vicia faba. The sequence continues at coordinate 413,946,353 of OX451740.1, read as the reverse complement.
AACACGAGTATGCATTTTTATGAGAAAAAATTCGATTCTGTACAATGATTTAGGGCGTTAGAGTTGGTGTTTTCGATTGGGAATCCTCCCTTGAAGCTTCAGGGAGGTGATGGCACAAGTCTTTTGCCTTGAATCCTCTTCTAGCCTGGTTTTCAGATTTGAGATTTTTAAGTAAAAAGTCAAGTTTTCTTTTCTATGTTCTTGCGCAGCTTCTTGGTTAATGGCATTAGGGTTGCGTTTGATACTTATGTATGAGTGATCTAGGTCAAAGAAATCAATCAAAAACCTTAGCATTCATGGTTTGAAAGATTTAATTTTTCAAGATCTTTTTTCAATCTTTTTTTCATGCTATTTTGTACAAATCATATCCAATCAATTCCAATTCTTCCATATCTGATCATGCACGAAATTTTGAAGATATTATATGCACAAAAAGATTTGAAATAGTAGGTTTAGTATTTTTCATGTATTTAATTAATTTAAATGAATTATTAATAATAAAAATCCAAATAAATAAATAAAAAATGAATAAAAACTTCCCTTTGGGCCAAGTGGTCGTGCACATGCCTTGGATAATGAATTGTGGAAGAAAAATAGGCCCATTAGCAATTTTAGGTCATTTGAATCAATGTTGACTTTTCAAAATATCCAAAAATTTCTCAACTTCCACAAGGCATAACTTGCTCAATTTTTAAGCTTTGCTCATGTTCTTGGACATTTTGGAAAGGTCTTTGAGTCCTCTAACCAATGCCTTTGGTCCCATGTCATTTTGATTTACCAATCTCAATTTATGGCCTTTGACCTGAAGTCCCTTTTTGTTGACTTTTGAAAATGACCTATAATGTTGAAATTGATAACTTTTTGTGAGAGCATTTCTTGGACTTGAAGTATGAAGATGAGTTGTAGGAAATGTCTTTATCTTCACAATGAGCTTTGGATGGAATTTTTCTGATAATCCATGTGAAAGTTATGCCCTGGTCAATTTACAGTTGACTTTTTCAACTGTCCAAATAAGGAAACTTTTGCATCTTGATGATTTTTGAGCCAAGCTTTGAGAATCATGATCAAGCATTGATCAAATGATGTTTGTGGCTTCAAAATGAGATGTTGACCAAAAATTTGAACTTTTAACTGTCAAATGACCATTTTGCCCCTGCAGTTGACTGTAGTGCAATTAAGGTTTTGACTGTGCAATTTTATGCTGAAAGTCTTGAAACTTGGTATGAGGATGCTTGACCATATTTATAGGCATGTGGGGGTTGATTGGACCTTTGGAAACTTCATTTTCTTGATCAGAGCCAAAACCCTAATTTTGACTGTTCAAGAGGCTCTTGAACTGTGCAACCTTTGGGGAGATTTTGAAGCATGACTTGGCAATTCTTGAAGAATATGGGAGGGAAAATTTTGGGGTACAACAGTTGCCCCTGTTCAATCTTCTTAGACCTGAGGATGCAGATTGGTTGGCGTGCCTTTCGTAATCCGAAGGTAGAAGATGATTGAACACTAGAGTGCCCAGAAATTTGCGCTCACATAGTAGCAGTGTAATGATGGGAATGAGCTTATAGATGCCATTTAGATATTGATGAATAGGATGATGGGCTTATAGATGCCATCTAGATGTTGATCGCGTAAGAGATTCCTTAGCGAGAACTTGCGTACCTGCAAAAGAAAAATGAGTACCTGACATATTGCAGGAGCTGGTCTTCAGATGCTTGGTATAGATGTGTCCTGACTGGTTACAGGAGCTGAGTCTGGATCTTCAAAAGATGATGATTGAACCAGGGGTGGTTACTGCCTCAGCAGGAACGGTGAGAGAACCTATAAGCAATTATAATCTCAAAAGCAAACATTGAGAAAAACCTGGAATGGAATTATCGTCTCCGCAGCATTGGGGAGAGAACCATAGGAAATTATAATCTCAAAAGCGGACGTTTGAGAAAAACCTGGAATGGAATTATCGTCTCCGCAGCATCGGGGAGAGAACCATAGGAAATTATAATCTCAAAAGCGGACGTTTGAGAAAAACCTGGAATGGAATTATCATCTCCGCAGCATTGGGGAGAGAACCATAGGAAATTATAATCTCAAAAGCGGACGTTTGAGAAAAACCTGGAATGGAATTATCATCTCCGCAGCATTGGGGAGAGAACCATAGGAAATTATAATATCAAAAGCGGACGTTTGAGAAAAACCTGGAATGGAATTATCGTCTCCGCAGCATCGGGGAGAGAACCATAGGAAATTATAATCTCAAAAGCGGACGTTTGAGAAAAACCTGGAATGGAATTATCATCTCCGCAGCATTGGGGAGAGAACCATAGGAAATTATAATCTCAATAACATTCATTGAGAAAAACCTTGGATAACTTCTACTGAGTCTTCATCAGAAAAATCTGTTTGGGGTCGATTTAGCTGGACTAGAGAAAGCCTTAGACTAGATAAGAAATCTTTGGAGTCGATTAACTGAACCGGTCTAGATCTTGAAATATGATTGAGAATTTAACTGAATCTTTCCTGAAAGGTAAAGGTTAGTCATATGCAATGCATGATATGGATCAAGCGATGATGTTCTCAACATAAATGAGATTTGTAAGATATGATGCGTATATGCATGCTGTAATGAAAATGTGATGTTTATGAATGTATGTTTTCGTCTTGGGAAAATAAATCCTTGACGGGTGCCGGGAAGTCACTCCTGGGCTGATGTTGGAGAATAGATTTTGCTTCCGTTGGGGATGATAATTGTAAGTATACCGGTAGGAGAAGATAACTCTGTTGGGGAATAACCTTGGCGAATGGATAACTCTGCGGGGAGAAAGTACTCTAACGATCTTGCTGGGAAGCAATACTCTGTGGGGAGAAAGATACTTTGCTGGAATGTTGATAATAACTTGCTGGGGATACCCTTGTTGTATCGGAAGTGTTAATAGACTTCGCTGAGGATAAGAAGACTTCGTCGAGGACGCTCTTTCCGTGGCTTTTGGCTGAGGATAACCCAGTTATATCCTGTTAAGGAAATAACTCTTTAAATAAAGTCGGGCGACGCGTTCGTGTTCTGCGAGGATAAGCTTCCAGAATCTACTGGGGATAAGCTTACTGCTTGGGGAGATGAATTCCAACTTTCCTGGGGAACTAGATTGGACTCTCATGGGGAAGTTTTGAACTGCGGGGAAAGTGATTCCTTTGAATGTTTGATATGCCGCTGGGGAACAATCTTTAGACCAAGATTGCTGGGGATGCTTGTTAAGAATATGTATGCTGCTGGGGAATGTTGAGATCTGCTGGAGGATACTCAATTTCCTTAAGGTTTGATAATATAACTTGGAGAGAGTGTACTGACTGCTTACTCTCTGGGGAATTAGGGCATCTGGTTATATTCTTTAGCTGAACCTACCTTGGTACCTTGGAGGACAGAACAATTAGATTGCTTAGACAACTCTTTTATTGCCCCTGTTTCTAATGTTACCTGTAATTAGTCCTTTGTTTCGTATGCAAATATTCATGAGTTAGCAAATTATTGTCAATGCATATATCACAAATTGAACCTTGGACATTCTTCGCAAGACAAAACAGAAAAAGAAAAACGATTGGCACTTTTTAAAATATATTTGTATTGATTTTTGAATGGCCTGTAAATAGGCGTTTTTGTGTACAAGAGGCTGGCGTCCTAGTAAGAGAACGCCGCGGAACAAAAGAGTTTATACAAATTTTGTGCAAAAGAAAATAAACAGCTGTGTGAAATGAATGACCCTACTGGGTTTCAACTCTGCTATTGCCTTTATAACTCCGAGCGTCTCATCACTTGATGACCTAAACGAAGGTGAAGCTGACTGATCGATGTCGTCTGAACTTGGTGTAGATACCGGATTCTGGATGCAAGGTGATCCAATGAGACATAGTATTACGCTTTATCCCTAATTTTTGCCTGGACCGCCCTTTCGGGTTTTCAGTCCACCGGGATACCCATTTTTGCCCAAGCCGCCTTTTCAGGTTTTCGACTTGCCGGGTGTACAGATTTTTTCATTTCATCCCTTCATTTTGCCCGAACCCTTTTGGTTCGCCGGGAAGCCCTAATTTTTGCCTAGGCATGTCAGCCTAGCGGGTCTTTTTTCATGCGTAGTATCTTTTTACTATGTCTGCATTGGCGGGGTGAGGAAGGTCGTCACCATCCATGTTGGTTAGAATCATGGCTCCTCCTGAGAACACATGTTTGACCACAAATGGCCCTTCGTACGTAGGGGTCCATTTGCCCCTTGGATCACTCTGTGGAAGGATGATTCGCTTGATTACCAGATCCCCAACTTGATACTCCTGTGGTCTGACCTTTTTGTTAAATGCCCTGATCATTCGTTTCTGATACGTCTGACCATGACAGATAGCAGCAAGTCTCTTTTCGTCAATAAGGTTGAGCTGATCAAGTCGTGTCTGAATCCAATCATCCTCGTTCAGATTTGCATCCTTCATTATCCGGAGAGAGGGTATTTGCACTTCGATCGGCAAGACTGCCTCCATACCATAAACCAGAGAGAAAGGAGTTGCCCCAGTTGACGTCCTAGCTGAGGTACGGTACCCATGTAGAGCGAACAGTAACATCTCGTGCCAATCTTTATAAGTCACTGTCATCTTCTGCACGATTTTCTTGATGTTCTTATTTGCTGCTTCTACAGCCTCATTCATCTTCGGTCTGTAAGGAGAAGAATTATGGTGCTGTATCTTGAACTGCTCGCAGAGCTCAGTGATCATCTTGTTATCCAGGTTGGTACCGTTGTCTGTAATAATCCTTTCTGGGACGCCGTACCAACAGATCAGATTATGCCGAATGAACCGTGCCACAACAGTCTTGGTTACCGTAGCGTAAGAAGCTGCTTTAACCCACTTCGTAAAATAATCAATTGCCACTAGGATGAAGCGATGCCCATTGGATGCCTTAGGTTTAATCTCACCAATCATGTCTATGCCCCACATTGCAAATGGCCAAGGCGCAGTTAGAACATTCAGGGGAACTGGAGGAACATGCACTTTGTCTGCATAAATCTGGCACTTATGGCATGTCCTGGAATGTTGGTAACAGTCAGCTTCCATTATGGACCAGTAATACCCTGCCCGAAGGATCTTCTTAGCCATAGTGTATCCACTGGAATGTGTACCAAAGGTCCCTTCATGTAGCTCTTCCATGATCCTCTCTGCTTCAGTCTTGTCCACACAACGCAGTAAGGTTGAATCATGGTTCCACTTGTACAAGATTCCGTTGCTAAGGAAGAACTTTGCTGCGAACCTTCTCAAGAATTTCTTATCATTGACAGAGGCACCTTCAGGGTATTCCTGAGCTTCCAGATATCTCTTCACCTCATGGTACCAAGGTTTCTCAGTCACCAATTCAGTCTCGAGATCGCAACAGTATGCCGGTTCGTCCAGTTTCCAGATGATGATCCGAGGAGCCTCATTATCCCATTTGACCTTGAACATAGAAGACATTGTAGCTAACGCGTCCGCCAGCTGATTCTCTTCTCTTGGGAAGTGTTCAAAGGTTATTTCTGTGAAGTGGGGGATCAAGGTCAACACACATTCTCTGTAAGGAATAAGGTTCGGATGTTTCGTATCCCACTCTCCTTTGATCTGATTGATCACAAGAGCAGAATCTCCAAAAACACTCAGAAACTTGATCCTTAGGTCGATCGCAGCTTGAAGACCCATGATGCACGCCTCATACTCCGCCATGTTGTTGGTACAATTGAAACATAGCCGGGCAGTGAGCGGAGTATGAGTGCCTTGAGGAGATATGATTATGGCGCCGATACCGTTACCCAAAGCATTGGAGGCTCCGTCAAAGTGCATAGACCATCGGGATCCTTCCTCAGGTCCTTCATCCGGTCCAGGTACTTCACAATCCGTTACTATCATGATGCTTTCATCCGGAAACTCGAAGTTCATTGACTGATAGTCATCTACGGCCTGATGTGCCAAGTGGTCTGCCAATACACTTCCCTTGATGGCTTTCTGGGTCGTGTACTGAATGTCGTATTCCGTTAAGATCATTTGCCATCTTGCAATTCTCCCAGACAGAGCAGGCTTTTCGAATATATACTTTATAGGATCCATCTTTGAGATCAACAAGGTAGTGTGAGTCAGCATATACTGTCTCAGCCGGCGAGCAGCCCATACCAAAGCGCAGCAAGTTTTCTCAAGCAGTGAGTATCGGGTCTCACAGTCGGTAAACTTGTTGCTAAGGTAATAAATGGCGTGCTCTTTTCGGCCAGACTCGTCATGCTGCCCCAGCACACACCCCATTGAGTTGTCAAGTACTGTCAGGTATAGTATCAGAGGTCTCCCTTCAACCGGTGGCATAAGGATAGGTGGTTCTTGGAGATACTCCTTGATTCTGTCAAAAGCAGCCTGACATTCATCATTCCAACGTACTACCTGATCTTTCTTCAGCAGCTTGAAGATTGGCTCACAGGTAGCAGTTAGGTGTGAGATGAAGCGAGCAATGTAATTCAGGCGTCCTAAAAAGCCTCTGACCTCCTTCTCTGTCCTAGGAACTGGCATCTCTTGAATAGATTTGACCTTGGAAGGGTCCACTTGAATGCCCTTGTCGCTTACCACGAAGCCTAGCAACTTCCCAGATCTTACCCCGAAGGTGCATTTGTTCGGGTTCAATCTCAGCTTGTACAGTTTCAACCGGTCAAACAACTTCTGCAGATGATCTAGGTGCTCTTCCTCAGTCTGGGACCTTGCGATCATGTCGTCAACATACACTTCTATCTCATGATGGATCATGTCATGAAATAAAGTAACCATGGCGCGTTGGTATGTTGCCCCAGCGTTCTTCAGTCCAAAAGGCATGACCTTGTAGCAGAAGGTGCCCCACTGAGTAACAAAGGTAGTTTTTTCCATGTCTTCAGGTGCCATCTTGATCTGATTGTAACCTGAAAAGCCATCCATGAAAGAGAACAATTTATGCTGAGCTGTATTGTCAACAAGGACATCAATGTGAGGTAGAGGGAAGTCATCTTTGGGGCTGGCCCTGTTCAGATCCCTGTAATCAACACACATTCTGACCTTATCGTCTTTCTTTGGTACCGACACCACATTAGCAACCCACTGAGGGTAAGAAGTCACTGCAAGGAACCCAGCATCAAACTGTTTCATAACCTCGGCTTTGATCTTCTCACATCTCTGGACGCATACGGCGGACCTTTTGCTTAACCGGAGGGCAATCTTCCTTAGTTGGCAAGTGATGGACCACAATATCGGTATCCAACCCGGGCATGTCTTCGTAGGACCAGGCAAAGATCTCCATATAATCATGCAGCATCTGAGTCAACCGTTGCTTCACGCTGAGCTCTAGGTTGGCACCAATCTTTACCTCTTTCCTGTCTGCCTCAGTACCCAAGTTTATTGTTTCCACTGGCTCTTCATGGGGTTGAATTGCCCTCTCTTCCTGAAGTAACAGTCTTGCAAGCTCGCCAGGAACTTCGCAATCATCTTCACCTTCGTCTTCGGCTAAGTTGATCGGATTTTCGAAGTCATAACTGGCAGTAGCAGAGTCGTTATCAGTGAGATCCAGAGTGGATTGAAACCTGTATGAGTGAGTGTGTGTGTAAATACAGCTGTTTTGAAATATATGTAAAGGAAGGAAAGACAGAAAAGGAGCACAAGATTTGAAATGCGAGAATACGTCCAAGATTTTCATTTGATATATGAAATGACAATTTATATGCCCTCACAAATGAAGCCACGGTGCCTCGGGTAAGACACCGGGCCATAGAGTTTATTTATTGTTTATTACAAATACCAAAAACATAGGAATTCATTACTTAGTAACAAGAGAAACAGATAAGTTGTCCTTTGCACTCCAATTGTTAGGTCCACTGTCGGTTGCCGGGTAAATCCAGCTATCAAACTCAGCCTCATCCACTTCATCTTCGTCCCCAATAGCATTTACTCTGTGAGCAGGCAGGGGAGCTGTCACCACATTAGGCTTCTCAGATGCCTCAAACTGTACCTCCTTGGCGTCAATAAGGTCCTGCAGCTTGCTCCTTAATACCCAACAGTCATCAGTAGAATGCCCCGGGCTATCAGAATGGTAAGCACAACGAGCGTTCGGGTTGTATTTAGGAGATGTAGTATTTGGAAATTTTGGAGCCTCTCTGACAGTTACTAAGTTGGTTGAGAGCAACTGTGGCAAGATCTGCGACAAGGTCATATTCAAACGGGTGAATTCCCTTCTGGGTCTTTCAGCCCTTTGAGGATTGGTTGGCCGAGGAGCGGCAGCAGGCTTAGCAATCATTACCGCACTGACAGATTGGCGGCGCTCAGTTCTCTCTGGTCTCTTGGAACCGTATACAGCACTAGCCTCTTTCTTGAAGGGTTTCTTCTCAGAACTAGACGATGCACCCTTCGGAATCTTACCAGACTTCAATCCAGCCTCAATTCTCTCTCCGGTCAAGATAAGATCGGTGAATCCAGTAGAAGAATTCCCAATAAGATGGTTGAAAAATGGCCCGAATAGGGTCCCCAAGAACATGTCTACCAACTCCCGATCAGTCAACGGAGGCTGCACCCTGCCAGCCAGGTCTCTCCACTTCTGAGCGTACTCCTTAAAACCTTCACTTGAACCTAACGACATACCCTGGAGTTGGGTACGTGTAGGGGCAAGGTCGGCATTATATTGATACTGCTTATAGAAAGCAGTAGCCAACTCCTCCCAGTTACGAACCTTGGTCCCATCCAGCTGATAGAACCATTCGAGATGAGTCCCTGAAAGACTCTCCTGGAAGAAGTGGATCCACAAATTCTTATCCGCTGAGTACGGTTGGATTTTCCGAACATAGTACCTGAGATGTAGCTTGGGACAAGACGCCCCGTCATATTTAGTGAAAGATGGTGCTTTGAACTTCCGAGGAATGATCACACCAGTAGACAAACCCAGATCTCCAAAATCCAGCCCAGGTACCTGTTGTATCTCCATAGCGTTCAGCCTGTCTTCCAGCTGCTTGTAACGGTCTTCTGCCGGAGGATACTGCTCTTCATCAAAATCAGTCTCGTTGTCGGAGACTACCGGACTAGGAACCCTTGCCTCTTGAGGAGTACCCTTGCCAACGGAAGAACCAACTTCTTCATTCTGCAAAGTGTTGCCAAACCTTCGGCCCGAGCTAAACAGAATAGTTCTTCTCTTCTTCTTCTTCTCCTTCTTCAGGAGCAGAGCCTTCAGCTCTTCTTGGCCTTGAGCCAAACCCTTGATTAATTCCTGAAATTGCGCATTCTGCGCCTGAAGAGCTTTGATGGATGTCTCAGTTGAGGATGAGTCGGGATTCATGATGCTGAAATAAACAGCGAAGAACTGTAAGCAACCTGAAAAGAGGAAAAACCTGCTATGCACATGATGAATGATATGTGTATGATTTATGTTTTCAAAGACAATCGGGAATCAACTTTGTAAACAAAAAGGAACACACTTCATTAGATTCAACTTTGCAACTGAAATTATTCAACAGGTTGCCCTTAGGCGTTACATGAAAGGAAGTACTGAAAAGGGAAATAAAACTGTAAAAAAAAACATCCAGAGCTCCTTATTGATCCCATGGTCTCCTCTTCTCAGTACGGATGTAGGCATTCAGAGTTCTCTCATTTTCCAACTGCTTTGTCAGCTTCTGGATCTTTAATTCCTGCTCGTTGAACTTTTCCCGGTAAGAATCCCGCTCTTCTCGCAGTTGCGACCAAGATCTCTTCAATGTCTCATAATCAGTGGGTACCTGAGGAGGAAGGACAGTTGGAGGAACACCATCCTTGTCAGGACACTCAAGAATGATAGGTCTGACAGCTTCATACGGCATACCTAACTTCTGAGCACGGATGCGAACCCATTTGTAGTAGGCTTCCATAGGTAAAGAAGTCTTTGCCCTAACTCCTGTGGGTCAGCTTTATGAACTTTGTCCCAAGCCTTGATGAACCTACGACGCAGCTCGTCACTATCCACCTGAAACTCAAAACTGACGTGAGGCACCAACATCTCATGGGGGCCTGCTCTTCTTGCCCTTCCAAACTGACGGAGCGCTAGACATGGATTGTAAGAGATCCCTCATTGGGTACCAATCAGAGGAACATTAGGGTATTCCCTGCATCGATCAATAATAGCTATCTCATCCAAACCTCTGCAAGTCCAAATGATGTCTTTATCGGTGAGAGACATTAACCTGTGAGCCCATCCTCTTCCTTCTTGGTTCTTCAGTACGAACTTAGGGAGGTGCGAAATAAACCACCTCACCAACAAAGGGATACAACACCATAGGGTTCCTCGTCTTCGGGTAGTACGAGCATGAAGTTGTTGCAAGATGTCACCCAAGAGAGTGGGCACAGGATTCTGAGACATAAAGATCCTTATGGCAGTGACACTGATGAAGTTGTCAGGATTAGGAAACAAGACTAACCCATAGATTAAGAGAGCCAAGATGTCTTTATATGCCCTAAAGTCCAGGTCATTCCAGAAACTGTTAGCTTTACCAATCAGAAACTTGGCCAAGAAACCCTTAACTCCGCTTCTAGTTACCCAGTTGTCTGTTACCTCTTGATGGGTCAAAGGAAGAGCTGCAGCAACATCCTCAAGCCTGAGGGTCTTTTCCCAACCAGTAAAGGGAGTCTGATCTAAGATAGGGATACCAAGTAAACCAGAGAACTCTTCCAGGGTAGGGACCAGCTGGAAGTCTTGAAAGGTGAAGCACTGGTACAGAGGGTCATAGAAATGGGTCAGAACACTCATCAACTGTTGATCCCGCTTTGCAGTGACTAAACTGAGAAGAGAACCATGCCTCTGAATGAAGGAAGTGGTATTTGGAATTCTGTTAACCAACTCATCAAGCAACTCAGGTGAACGAACAAAGTTGAACCGGATAGTATTCCTTCGCACAGGCATCATGATGTCCTACAAAACAGAGCAAAGGTGAAACCCTCTTGTCTTTGAAATGGTCAGTCCTTATGCAGGATGCATGCAATGCTCATGATGTTATGATGTTATGATAAAGCACACCACAAATAGATACAAAGGCAAACATGGTAAGGCACACAAGTCACACAAGGCAAGCCCCTAAAGTTTAGGCCAGCATGAGGTCTAGGTACTACCCTCTTTCAGTTTGTTGGTTCATACCTGTCCTATCAAAGTAACCGGGTTCTTAGAGGATCCCAATATCATTGACTACCCTCAATCGGTCATAACTCCAGCATCACAATCTTTTCTTGCGGCCAGAACCATCACGAGAGTTTAGCCTCAATGGGCGTAGCATACTGCTACAATTCGAAAGGCCAAGTTGTGTCAATTAAGGTTCTAAGGTTGTTGGTGCTTAATGACTCCTTAGAAGACCCATATTCTCCTTGTTGCAACACAAGGGATATCGGTACAGACCAAGGTGCCACACCAACGTAGCCACTGTTTCACCCGTGTCGGTCTACGCCGGACAGGTCCCTCACAGCTTATGCTACCTAAACAGGGTATCCCCAGATCCGGGTTAGGATCTATGTAACTCCCATGCAACCCACAATAGTAAAGCAAGCAAATCAATACAATTGAAAACACAGTTATGAACTAGCCCTAAGGTACACCTCACTTTAAGTTATGTCCCCAGCAGAGATGCCAGTTCTGTGATCGGTGGATCTGGAACTGACTATTTAACGCTGGTTCGCGAAATGTCGCGGAAGCAAGAGTTGCCACCGTCTTTTATTTTCTCCAAATGGAAAGGACAAAAGCACAGAAAAATTCCTTAAAGAGATTGCTCTCGGTTCGGGAGGTAGGTTATAGAAAGGGAAGGTGTTAGCACCCTTTCTATCCATGGTTATCCATGGGCTCTTAGATACTTGCTCATTTGTGTTTTCAAAATGGTTTGTTTACTTTTCAACTGTGGGTTTTAAAAAGTTTCTTTGAAAATTCCAGTTCGACTCTTGTATCTGTCCTCAAGAGTGTTTGAAAAAATGCTTTCGAAAGCTTTTTGAAAAGGTGTCGGTGTGAAAAGTATTTTTGAATTTGTTTTGAGATTAGAGCAAGTATCTACGAGAACCTACCTACCCTAAGGAATTCGTCTGTGTAAATGTCCTTTAAAGTAGTGCCATCCCACCATTGAGAGGTAGGTAGCACCACCGTTAGAGGTGTTCGGGTCAATTCGAGGTTCGGGACATGGTGATCACCAGAGCAACGGGAAGACACCTTAGAAGCTACCCTCATGCCAGGTTCCCGGATCATGAGGACTTACTAAGACGTCCTCTACTCGACGATCACCTTTCGAGGCAAAACAGTGAGGCGTACCCTAGGGGTGGTGTGTGATTTGTGTGTCATGTTCAGTTATTTATCTTGTTCATGTTAAAGGTGATCTAGCGTTTGTTTTTATTTTTGTCCATACATTCTTTCATGCCTTGATTAACAGTTTAAAAATGCGAGAAAAGTAAAGTCCTAAAGTTATTACAAAAGGCGCGGGTCCACATCGCCAAAATTTCTTGAACCCGATTTGACAGAAAAAATAAAGGAATAATGAAAAGTAAAGAATTAAAAGAAAGTAAAGTGCGAGAAGTTAATTACACGGCTTTGGGAGAGATACATAAGTATTATAAAAAATAAAAATAAATATGCGAATTAAATAAGAGTTAAAACGAGGGCGTTTGACCCTTTTTGCAAAATTAAATTAAATGAGGAAATTAATTAATAAAGAAAAAAGAAAGAGAAATTGTTTTTTGGTATTTTTTTGGTATTTTATGATTTTAATGGAAAAAATAATTAAATGCAATTAAACCTAATTCTACAATTTTTATTTATTAAGAAAATATGTTAAAGTTTTAACCTAAAATTAACCCTAATTAATTTACATGCAATTTAATTACAAAAAAATAAATAATATTAAATATTTGATTATTATGAAAAAAAAAAACAAGAATAAAAAATTATCATAAACCCTAGTTCTACAAATTTTAAATTAATTAAGAAAACATCACTATTAAACCTAATTTAATAACTAAATTTAATTAATGCAATTTATTTATAAAAATACTAAAATAAATTATTTATTATATTTTTTCTCTTTTCTGATTTTTTATGTGTTTTTTTATATATTATGAAAATATGAAATTAATTAATTAAAGGAAAGTATAAATAATAAAAGAAATAAAGAAAGTAAAAAAATTGACAAACCTAGGGGGGTATCTGTCCCCAAAGTGGAGGTGAAAGCCCAATAATTCTGGCCCATTACTGGAGGCCTTGTTGACTTTTTCAGGCATCGTGTGGTGCATTGACTGGAGTCTACCCTATTCTTCAGATTGTGTTCCTTGGATTGATGGTGGTGAACACGTGGACGTTTGATTTTGAAGGTATATGGTAGTCCAATACATTGAATCTGCACATGAACATTAATTGAAAAAATATATGGAAAGGGGTGAGGACCTGGGGCTCGAACCCAGGTCCTAGGGGTTACCAGTGCCACACTTCACCACTGAGCCATCAAACGCGCTTTGTATATTAAATAACGCACAAATAACATAAGCAATAATATGGATTAATGGAATTCTGGCGCGAATTTTTGAACAAACCAGTCAGCACTTGCCACTACATCGTCTTCTTCATTGTTTTATTCTTCCTAAAAAATAGAAAACGATTAACGGGGGTTTTGAACCCCCTCAAAATAAACCATATTCCATAATAGCGATTAAGCCCTCTTGGTATATAAATTAAGCGCGAGCATGCCATTCTTTTCGTCTAAGCGAGCTGAACATGGTCATGGCATTGAGGTCCCTTGATTTTACAGTATCAAGAAACCCCTAATTGGGATTTCAAGAAAACCTAACCTGCATCAATGGTAGAATCTTGTATATCGCATAAAAACGCAATTAATTTATATGGTTAGCTTCAGAATACAATACTCAGTATGAATACACAAATAAAATGCCATGAAACTGTCTCAAAGTTAAAACACGAGTATGCATTTTTATGAGAAAAAATTCGATTCTGTACAATGATTTAGGGCGTTAGAGTTGGTGTTTTCGATTGGGAATCCTTCCTTGAAGCTTCAGGGAGGTGATGGCACAAGTCTTTTGCCTTGAATCCTCTTCTAGCCTGGTTTTCAGATTTGAGATTTTTAAGTAAAAAGTCAAGTTTTCTTTTCTATGTTCTTGCGCAGCTTCTTGGTTAATGGCATTAGGGTTGCGTTTGATACTTATGTATGAGTGATCTAGGTCAAAGAAATCAATCAAAAACCTTAGCATTCATGGTTTGAAAGATTTGATTTTTCAAGATCTTTTTTCAATCTTTTTTTCATGCTATTTTGTACAAATCATATCCAATCAATTCCAATTCTTCCATATCTGATCATGCACAAATTTTTGAAGATATTATATGCACAAAAAGATTTGAAATAGTAGGTTTAGTATTTTTCATGTATTTAATTAATTTAAATGAATTATTAATAATAAAAATCCAAATAAATAAATAAAAAATGAATAAAAACTTCCCTTTGGGCCAAGTGGTCGTGCACATGCCTTGGATAATGAATTGTGGAAGAAAAATAGGCCCATTAGCAATTTTAGGTCATTTGAATCAATGTTGACTTTTCAAAATATCCAAAAATTTCCCAACTTCCACAAGGCATAACTTGCTCAATTTTTAAGCTTTGCTCATGTTCTTGGACATTTTGGAAAGGTCTTTGAGTCCTATAACCAATTCCTTTGGTCCCATGTCATTTTGATTTACCAATCTCAATTTATGGCCTTTGACCTAAAGTCCCTTTTTGTTGACTTTTGAAAATGACCTATAATGTTGAAATTGATAACTTTTTGTCAGAGCATTTCTTGGACTTTAAGTATGAAGATGAGTTATAGGAAATGTCTTTCTCTTCACAATGAGCTTTGGATGGAATTTTTCTGATAATCCATGTGAAAGTTATGCCCTGGTCAATTTACAGTTGACTTTTTCAGCTGTCCAAATAAGGAAACTTTTGCATCTTGATGATTTTTTAGCCAAGCTTTGAGAATCATGATCAAGCATTGATCAAATGATGTTTGTGGCTTCAAAATGAGATGTTGACCAAAAATTTGAACTTTTGACTGTCAAATGACCATTTTGCCCCTGCAGTTGACTGTAGTGCAATTAGGGTTTTGACTGTGCAATTTTATGCTGAAAGTCTTGAAACTTGGTATGAGGATGCTTGACCATATTTATAGGCATGTGGGGGTTGATTGGACCTTTGGAAACTTCATTTTCTTGATCAGAGCCAAAACCCTAATTTTGACTGTTCAGGAGGCTCTTGAACTGTGCAACCTTTGGGGAGATTTTGAAGCATGACTTGGCAATTCTTGAAGAATATGGGAGGGCAAATTTTGGGGTACAACATCCAGTAACGGATGTTAATCTATCGCTTGTTCAGACTCAAGACTTCTGAAAACAGTTCATGGGTTCTCCAGTAACGGATGTTAACCTGTCGCTTGTTCAGATTCTTCTCAACTTTTGAAAACAGTTTACGGATTCTCCAAACACGGATACCAACCCATTGCTTATTCAAGACCCCAATTCAGAGATGTTCCAAGACATGGACACCTTTCTGATACTCATTCCAGATGGAATCTTTAAGCTCATCCCCGACAAGATTCTATCACCCCTCTAGATGGCATCTTTAAGCCCATCTCCAAATGGCATCTCTAAGCCCATTCCCGCATCCATTGTTCTGACGAGTGCAAATTTAAGGGCACTCTAGTGTCCAATCTCCTTTTACCTTCGAGACGCGAAAGGCAAACCTGCCAATCTAACTCTTCAGGTGCAAGAAGATTGAACAGGGGCAACTGTTGTACCCCAAAATTTTCCCTCTCATTTCACCAACATTTTCTCATCACAAGACCCTTGGAGCTCAAGATCAAGTTAGGGTTTGCTCTGCTCAAGACTCCCCCTTGCACTGTTGACCCAAATTAGGGTTTGAGTTTGCACAAAGATGTTTTGACCTAAAATTCCCAAAATGACTTTCATGCTTCATGTTGGACTCACAAGTTTATCCATACACAGTTTCAAGCCTTGATTCCCATCTTTGCCCAGTCAATTGGACAATTGACCTAGAAATCAGCTGTATTGGGGAAAAAGTCAACTGTGGTCAATTGACAGTCAAACCACATGATTTTTGACCCACATCAACATTATGAACTCATATGGACCATTTGATCAAGTTTGGATCACAACTCCACAAGAAATTTGATCAGATCACCAAAAGGGCAAAATGGTCATTTTTAGGGTTTTGACTGCACAAAGGCAATTTTTGACTGTTTGACCTAGCCAATGGCAAACCAAGCTCACATATGGACTCAAGGACTCAATGACATGGTCTTGACACATTCAACAAGTTCAAAAGATCCCAAATGCACAAGATTGACAGATGAATTTTCCAATCAACTGATCAAATTTGACTGTATACTGAAAAGTCAAACTTTGACTTTTTGGTCAAAATCAAGTGCCAAGATTCATTTTGCATCAAAACATGTCAAATTATGAAACTTGTTCATCAAGAAACCAAAAATTACAAATTAGGGTTTGAAATGAAGAAATTTCATAACTTAGAAATTTTCTAAGTTATGAAATTTCCTAATTTTTTCCTAACTTTGTCCCATTTTTTTCATCAAGATGTATTTGGATTCAAACAAAACTCAAAACATGAAAGTTATAGTCCATTGCAAAATCTAAAACTTTTATTCACAAAGTTTTCTCAAAAGAAGCTTGTAGCTCAAGTTATGATTTTTGGAATAGGGGTGCAAAACATTCTTAACTTAGAAATTTTTTGACCTATTTTAGGCAGGTTTTTTGCCCAACTTCATGGCCACTTTTCACATGCTTCCACTTGGAATTTCAACTTGCATTATGAATATGGATTCTAGTACACATTCCAAGCTTTCCAAATTGTCCAAGAACTTCTCAAACACCCATGTGGTTAGGGAGAATCGAATTTGTCAAGATGGGCAAAAGTCACTTTGTTCATGGCCAAATTCATGTACATAACATTGGCATTTTGAACTCAGCTTGCACAAACTAGATTACAGGCCTTTTATCTCATCCACACTCAATAATTTAATGCATATCCCTTGTGCTCATGTCTTGTTTTGTGTATTTAACCATTACATACAAGATTAAGCCATATTTGGAAAAAAGCATTTTAGCCATTTTTGAAAAGAAGCACTTTATGTCAAGTTCACAATCTAAGAGGTACATGCCATATCTTTTGGGAACAAGATTATGGACATATCCCACTAATCAAGAACCAAATTGGCAGCATGCTTGAGGGGCCTGTAGGAGCCTATAATCCAACTTGCATTTTGTTTGCTTAGATAAGAAGAAAGCTTGCATTTTGTACCATAACACACATTCCTGCAAGAACCAACTCAAGCAAACTTTGTGAACACATTTGATATTCCCCAACTGACCTAGAATACGAGCCCTTGACCCTCAATACCTCCTCATCCATAAAAGCACATTTTTCTGCAAAAACAGAGTCCCTGTTGCAGATTGACTTGGCCAGCATCATTCCATCGTGCACTTTCACCCAAACCAGTTCAAATACATTCCCTACCATTCATACCAATTATCCCAAGCCTTGGAAACAAACTGTAACACCTCTAACCAAGTTTGCCATTTTCATTTTTTCAGTTGTGCAGGTTGAGTTACATAGCTCGATTCAGCTAGTTTCAAAGCAAGCTAGAGGTTGGAAGAGCATCATTGGACCTCAAGCAAGCTGTACAAGTCCTCAAACTTCATTGAAAGTGCCTCCATTGTTGTACACAACTCAAGATGAACAGGTAAAAGTTTGAACTTCTATCTCTCTATCCAAGCATATCTAGGCTTAGGTTTGTGAAGAAAGTATGTCCTACTCATGGCCCTGAAGCTACCCATATCATTACTTTTCATTTATGTTGTGTGTACTGAGAGAATTTTGAACCTGAATATTGAACAAAAGTTAGGTCAGGAATTGGGGGAGGAGAAATTCTCTCTCATTTCTGAGAGTTAGATCAAGTTCTTGATATGTATGAATTCGTGATTTGATGCTTTACATTTTTGATGTTATAAGTTTGTGCTAAAAATCAAAGAATCAGGATATTTGAATCAAGCAAGGAAACACGTGTTTTGTTGTTCAAGGTTGCTGGAGGTTGAAGACAACTCCTTTTGGGCTGGGCTTGGTTCATTTTTCTGTTTACACCACCTTTTTACACTCACACCCCCTTGGCCCATTGTGTGATTTTTTAATCATTTTTTACTTTTTATTTTTTCTCTTGACTTATTATTTTTTGTCAAAACATATAAAATATTGAAAATATTTTTCCATACATTTTTGCATTTATTTTGAATTTATTTGTTTTGTTTACACTTGTATATATAAAATAAATATAATACTTTTATTTAAAACCTTAAAAATAATGTGAAAATATATACTTTTAGTTATTATTTTTATTTGCATTTTCTGAAAACATTTTCTAAAAAATATACTTTTTTTGTAAATAATAAATATTTTATTTTTTGTATATATTTAGTATAGTTAATATATAATATAAATACTTATATATTTATTAGAATATTTAGGATAAAAATATAAAAATAATACATTTTTTTCTTTTATTAATATTTGACCTCAAAAATTACTTTTTTACAAATATACTTCTCTTTTATTTATTTTTGTGCATAATTAATAAATATTGTATATAATAAATAATAAATACTTTTTTTATTTAGAAACTTAGGGTTTTGCCCTAAAATGTGAAAATATCCAAAAAATTAACCCTTTTTTTTATTTTTATTTATATGTCACATGAAAAATACTTTTTACATATACATAAAAACATTTTTGTGCATAATACATTTTACATTTTTTATTTGTATTTATTCAATTATTGTATAATTAAAATAACTTGTATATTCAATTTGGATGTAATAGTTTAGATTTAAATTTCTTGCTAAATATCCCCCATTTGAACACTTGTACCCCCCCATCCCATAATTATGTTGTAATAATTTAGGATTTTATTTTCCGCATTTTAAAAGCTTTCTAATTATGCCATGATAGACTTAGGGTTTGTATGCAAAAAATCAAACAACAAATAGCTTGACTAAACAAAAGACAAAAAGCATGAAAATGGACAACACCAATCACACTTGCACCCCTTAGGGTTACTCCACTTGTTGCCTTCAATAATGGGCCATGTTGCATGTTGAGTTTCTTTGGCAAAACAAAACAATTCAAATGATCATAGTCCCTCGATGACGCTTTCGAAAGTTGCCTAAAAATGATCAAGTCCCTTAAAGGAAAGATTGCCAAAGACACTTGGCACTATTGCAATCATGGTCTAAACGATGACCCGTGCCCGTCCCGTTAACATCCTAACGCAAGATTGCCCATCAAATACAATGGTGGAACAAAATTGTTAAAAGGGTTAAAACATAGGAAAAACCTTTGAGTACAATAGGGTAGACAACTCTTAGTTACTTGGTCAAAACTTGCAAAACACACTTGCCTACTTTTTCAAAACCACACTCCACAAACACTTTCAAAAAAAACTTTCAAAAACATTTGAAACATCTTTTCGAAAAGATACACACCTTTGTAAAACATTCGAGTAAAGAATTATTACAACGGTTGCCTAGACAAGGCGTCATTTTCAAAGCATTTTCAAAAATACACACACACACACACACACACCATTTCAAGCAATTGAAAATCAAGGCAAGTGATCTAAGCAAGTAACTAAGAGCCCATGGATAACCATGGATAGAAAGTGTGCTAATACCTTCCCTTTCTATAATCTACTCCCTGAACCCAAGAAAACATCTCAAAGGTTTTTGCTGTGCTTTTTAACCTTTCCTTAGGATAAAATAAAAAGTCGATGGCGACTCTTGCTAAACCGAAACATTTGCGAAAACAAACGCAAAACCTCAAGTTAGTTCTCCCACCGTATCACAGAACTGGTGACTCTGCTGGGGACTTCTTTAAAAGTGGAGTAACCTTAGGGCTTAGATCACCCTTTTGCATGACTAATTGTTTGCTTTGATTGCTTTACATCTTGGTTCTCTTATTTGGGCTTGAAATCCTACACCCGGATTTGGGGAAACATTCATAGATAGCAATACGTTGTGGAAACTGTGCGGGGTATACCGACACGGTTGAAGCAATAGCTATATTAGTGCGACATATTTGTGAGTACCGGTAACCCTTGAGTTCAATCAAGGAGAGTACAGGGCCGCCGAGTGATGTCACTAAGCACTAATGACCTAGAACCTTACTTGACCATCTTGGCCTTTCATTAGGGGTAGTGAGATGACCGGCTTTGGTGCAGTCTGAAGTTGGTAGATACTCGATACTACACTCATTGAGGGTTGTTTTCTTTGAATATTTTGGTCGCTAGTTAAGTGGCTAAACCAAAACAATGAACATGGAAAACAATCCAATGATATTGAGCTCCTTAGAACCCGGTTACTATTTATAGGACAGGTTTTTAAGCCAACTACACTCAAGAGGGTACTTACCTATGAAACCCCATGCAAGCCTGAAACTAGGGTTTTGTGTGAATTGCTTGTACATATGTTTGTGCATACATCATGAACATCATAAAGCATCATATGCATCCACTAATCATTTCAAGGGTTTGGATCTTCATCTTTGTTCTTGTTTTGTAGGTCATGGAAATTCTTCGCAGGAAAACTATCCAAGTCAACCTTATGAGAATCCCTCCTCAACTCAAGGAGCTCACATCCAGAATTCCGGAAAGCTCTCCTTTCAGTGAAAGACATGGTAGACTGCTCAGCCTAGTCAACACCAACATTGAAGAGGACATGGTAAAGGTGTTGTTCCAGTTCTTTGACCCCCTTCACCACTGTTTCACATTCCCCGACTACCAATTGGTGCCCACTTTGGAGGAATTTTCTCAACTCCTGAGAATTCCTATTCTTAATCAACTACCCTACAACGGTACGGAAAAAGAACCAAAGCCTGAAGATGTTGCTCAAGCACTACACTTGCAACCATCTGACATCAAGGGGCATTGGGAAACTAGAAGCGGTGTCAAAGGCTTCTTGGCAAAATTCTTGTTTGAGAAGGCACATGAGTGTTAGAATTCATTGGACCTACAAGCCTTTGAAGAAATTGTGGCACTCCTCATATATGGGTTGGTCTTGTTCCCAAATCCTGACCAGCTTATAGATGTCAACGCCGTCAAGATTCTCCTATCCAGGAATCCCATACCAACATTGCTTGGGGACTTTCTCCACTCATTTTACACACGAACAATGAGAAAGAGGGGTGTTCTCATGTGCTATACTCCTCTCCTTGCAAGGTGGTTTATTTCGCACCTTCCACAATCTGTTTTGAAGAATGACCAAGGCTTAAGGTGGTCACAACGGTTGATGACCCTTACACACTCTGATGTACATTGGTGTTCTCGGTACAGAGAAAATGTCATCATCATCGATCGTTGTGGAGAGTTCCCTAATGTTCCGTTACTTGGAATTAGATGAGGTATTACCTACAACCCTTGTCTAGCTTTGAGACAATTTGGATATGCACGGAGGGATGGCCCTCATGACATGTTGATTCCTGACCTAGTTTTTGACTTCGACAACGATGCGCAAGGACTTCGCCAAAGATTCATCAGAGCTTGGAGGATGCCTAACAAGGTAGACAGCAAGACACTGGGGCACAAGAACTCCATCCCTCTTGAGCCTTATCTCAAGTGGGTACGAACCCGAGCCCAGAGTCTAATGATGCCTTACCCTCATGTTCTCCCTGTGATTAAAGAGCCCGTTAAGGAAGGAGAGGTTCCCTACACCATCCTATATCCTGACATGCCAACATCATGGGAGGAGATGCAGAAGAGTTGGATCCAACTCAAGGAGGAACGGAATACTTTTGAACCCAGCTTCTACGCCAGTGAGAAGAAGGTTTTGGAGCTTACCCGCCGACTCCATGAGGAAGAGACCCTCAACACCTACATCGCACCAAAGAGGATGCGCAACGTCTTTTTACCTTGAGAAGTTTTTGTAATATTTGGCCCATGGGGCATTTATGTACTGACAAAATTTCTTCTTATTAATATGACGTGTGTTCTTTTTGTCTGCAACAATTTTGAATTTCTAAATCCTTGAATGCATTACATAAATAAGTATATCATTCATCATGCGCATAAGCAGGTCTCCACACCAGGTTTCCTTATCTTTCTGCTGTTTATTACAGTAAGATGGATCTCGAACAGACGGTCAAAGACTTGCAGTCTCAAAACTCACAGTTTCAACATCTCCTGATGACCTTGGCAAAGGGTCAGGAGGATCTAAAGACCCTGCTTGGGAACAAAGAGCAAGTTAAAAAGAAGAAGAAAAGAGTCGGGGTGGCTACCCTGGGAAGAAGGTTTGAGGGTGAAGCCAGAAGAGTTCTTGAATTTCCCTCTGCATCTGAAGAGGGAACCAGTAAAGGAAAAGGGGTTACGGTACCTTCCGAATCTGAAGCTGAGGAAGAAGAGGCTGAAGAAGACAAAGACTACCCGGAGCAACAATACCCGCCTGCCGACGATAAGTACAAAAACTTGGAAGACAGATTGGCAGCTATGGAGCTGCAGAGAGTTCCCGACTTAGATTTCGAAGATTTGGGATTAATTGCTGGAATTGTGATTCCCCCGAAGTTTAAAGTGCCAATTTTTGCAAGATATGACGGGTTGTCTTGCCCAAAAATGCACCTAAGGTCGTATGTCCGAAGAATCCAACCTCACACTTCCGACAAAAACCTTTGGGTACACTTCTTTCAAGATAGCCTATCTGGCACTCAGCTAGACTGGTTTTACAAGCTGGAAAGGTCAGAGATACATAGTTGGGAGGATCTGGCAGCTGCTTTTTATCGCCAATATCAGTATAACTCTGACTTGGCGCCAACCCGTACTCAGCTACAGAGTATGGGAATGGCCTCGGGTGAGGGATTCAAGGAATATGCCTAGAAATGGCGCGATCTGGCCGGGAGAGTGCAACCGCCTCTTTCTGATAGAGAACTTGTTGATATGTTCCTGGGGACCCTGTCTGGTCCATTCTTTAACCATCTGATCGGTAGCTCTTCCGCAGGGTTTACTGAATTAATTCTGACTAGCGAGCGGGTAGAAGCCGGTATCAAGAATGGGAAGATTCAGAAGGATGCCTCTACATCTACAACTGTTAAGAAATCATTTTCGGCGAAGAAGGAAACAATTGTTGTGTACTCTCAGAGAAGAGCGCGGAAGACTGAGCGCCGGCCGACTGTGGGGGCCGTGATGATCCAAAATCCATCAAATGATCAGCCTCGTTATAACCAGTCCAGACCAAATCAGCAACGGGTGGAATAGCCACAACGGCAGTTCACCCGCATCAATATGACGCCAGCGCAAGTGCTTCCCCATCTGTTGAAGTTGAATCTCGCCACTATCAAGGAGGCACCAAAAAATGTGAACACATCTTCTCTGCATTATCATCCCAATGCTAAATGCGCCTATCACTCTGACAGTGTCGGACACGACACCAACGACTGCTGGGCACTTAAGCATAAAATTAAAGACTTGATAGAGGCGAAGAAGGTTGAGTTCGATGCTCCAGAGAAGCCAAACGTGATATCTGCTCTGATGCCGAAGCATGGTCGAAATGTCCATGCTATTGAGGAAGATCTGTATGTTTCTGATGTCAATGACCTGATGACTCCGCTGTTAACCATCAAGTTAAATCTGTTAAAGGCTGGGATTTTCCCAGGATGCAAAGAAGACTGCTATTGTTGTTACTCTCTACCAATCGACTGTCCAATGCTGAAGAAAGGCATCCAAGGCCTAATGGACAGTCAACAAATTCTGTTTGAAAAAGTTCCTGCTATTCCAACCCCTATCGAAGATGTCTCAATAATCACCATTTACACCAATCTTTCCAAGGCCGTCAAAAAGCCTGTTAAGATTACATCCGCTACAAAGTCTGTTCCTCTGAAGATAACTATGCCAGGGCCTGTCCCCTACATTTCTGAAAAATCAATACCATGGAATTACGGTGGAGAAATCTACTACCATGGTGTTAAACAAGTTGAAGTAACCGAAGGAAGCTCTGATGAAGAAGATGCCAGCATTGGAAACATTGCTGGTACAAGCAAGAACACCCGAAGTGGGAGAATATTTTCTCCAGAGATTGCCCCCCGAAAGGCAATCTTTGGACCCTCATCTGCTGCCAAAGTTATTCCTGCACCAATAAAAATTTCCGCAAAAACTCCGTTGATTGAAGAAGTTATTATTCCTGTTTTTGTCCCTCCTACTTCTGCTGATAAGGGGAAAGGGATCCAAGATGAGCTCGTCAGGACGAGGGCTCAACCTTTGGTCATCCCGGAAACCTCTAAGAAAGAGATGGAGGAGATCCTGAAGATAATTAAAAAGAGTGATTATGACGTGGTAGAGCAACTGGGGCAAACCCCATCGAAAATCTCCATGTTAGCATTGCTACTTTGTTCGGAGGTGCACGCCAAGGCATTGATAAAATTCCTGAAGACAGCCCATGTGCCCCAGGAAACCTCTGCCGACCAATTCTAAGACTGTGTAGCCAGTCTTACAGCAGACAACGGTTTAGGTTTCTCTGATGTTGACCTAACCTCAAAAGGAAGAAAGCACAACGACGCCTTACATGTGTCAGTAGAATGTCAAGGAACTACTATGGCCCATGTTCTGGTCGACACGGGTTCTTCTCTGAACGTGCTGCCTAAGAAGGCTCTCGACCGATTAGACTGTGAAGGCTTGAAGCTAAGGCCAAGTAATATCATTGTAAGGGCGTTTGACGGGTCGAAGAGAATGGTACACGGGGAGGTGAACATTCCCATTAAGGTTGGCACATAAGTGTTCCCCTCAACTTTCTATGTGATGGACATCCGTCCGTCATACTCTTGCTTATTGGGGAGACCATGGATACACAATGCCGGGGCAGTCACCTCTTCCCTACATCAAATGTAGAAATACCCTGTCAAAGGAAAAATCATAACCGTGCACGGTGAAGAGGAATATATGATCAGCCACCTGAACTCCTTCCGGTATGTAGAGGTAGAGGGTGAATTCATTGAGACCCCATTCCAGCACTTCGAGGAAGTCTCTCATGAGGTGGAAGTAGCGAAAGTGGTAGCTGAGGTACCAAAGCAGATGGCCAGGATGGCATCTCTAAAAGACGTGAAGGCTGCTATGAAGGAAGGGAAGAACTCAACATGGGGGCAGTTGCCAGATATTCCTTACAAAACAGACAAGTTTGGTTTAGGATTCACTGCTGCGGAGCAGAAAGCTATGCGCCATTCAAAGGTTGAAAGAACGCCCATCAAGATCTCTCCTTATGGGATAAATGCTTTGGAAGGTGAAGACGAAGAGGCCAACATTGAAGATTGGATCTACCCAACCATCGAAGGGGGACTGCGCAACTGGGAGGCAAAGGACTTTGTCCCCATTACTTTTATTAATAAGTAATTATCTGTCAAACATTTTCTGTGGTCTGTAATAATTACTTTTGAACAATCCGTACACTACTTTTTCACCTCATGCCTTGCCCGGGGCATGTAGGTCCATTTGTAAGGGTTTTGATTATCTTCATATCCATATGCCATGTTTAATGATTCATTGGACGTTTTTTATTGATAAACTGCTGTGTGCATTTTCTTTCCTTTTGCATTTTTTGTTTAAGGATGGCTATCCCTTACACACACCCACACTCACAAATGCAGGTACCCATCCACTCTGGATTCTAGGGGTGACTATTCTTCTATGTCCTTCAATAACTCTGAAGATCTGGTCAATCAGGCTGAGTATGAAGATGACGAAGGTTGTGAAGTACCAGGGGAATTAGCCAGACTTCTACAGCAAGAGTAAAGGGCCATCTTGCCTCACAAAGAGTTGTTGGAAACTGTCAACTTAGGAACAGAGGAAGACCGGAAGGAAGTACAAGTGGGTGCCAATCTGGAACCAAGTGTCAAGGAGCGCCCGATACATCTGTTAAATGAATACGTTGAAATCTTCGCCTGGTCTTATGAAGACATGCCGGGTTTAGACACAGATATAGTGGTTCACCGACTCCCTACAAGGGAGGATTGTCCACCGATCAAGCAAAAAGTTCGCCGAATGAGGCCCGACATGTCTGAGAAGATCAAAGCAGAAGTAATGAAGCAATTCAACGCTGGCTTTCTGGCTGTTACATCCTATCCACAATGGGTTGCTAACATCGTGCCAGTTCCTAAAAAAGATGGCAAGGTCAGAATGTGTATGGACTACCGGGATTTGAATAGAGCCAGCCCCAAAGATGATTTTCCGCTACCGCACATTGATATTTTGATTGACAACACAACTCAGCACAAAGTGTTTTCCTTCATGGATGGATTATCGGGCTACAACCAGATTAAAGTGGCCCCCGAGGACATGGAAGAAACAACCTTTGTTACACAATGGGGTACTTTCTGTTACAAGGTGATGCCGTTCGGACTGAAGAACGCAGGGGCAACTTATCAACGCGCCATGGTAGCTTTATTTCATGATATGATACATCATGAGATCGAAGTTTACGTAGACGACATGATAGCTCGGTCACAAACAGAGGAGGAACACCTTGAACACCTGGAAAAGCTGTTTTCCAGGTTGAAAGAGTACAAACTCAGGCTGAATCCAAGTAAGTGCACTTTTGGAGTTAGGTCTGGTAAACTCCTAGGGTTTATTGTT
Organism: Vicia faba; assembly: GCA_948472305.1. Lineage (NCBI taxonomy): Eukaryota > Viridiplantae > Streptophyta > Magnoliopsida > Fabales > Fabaceae > Vicia > Vicia faba. The sequence continues at coordinate 413,919,647 of OX451740.1, read as the reverse complement.
AGCAACAAAGGCATTGAGGTCGATCCAGCAAAAGTGAAAGCGATACAAGAAATGCCTGCTCCCCATACTGAAAAGGAGGTTAGAGGGTTCTTGGGGCGTTTGAACTATATCGCCAGATTCATCTCTCATCTGACTTCTACCTGTGAGCCAATCTTCAAATTATTAAAGAAAGATCAGGTAGTCGAATGGAACGACGATTACCAAGCTGCTTTTGATAAAATCAAGGAGTATTTGCTAGAACCTCCTATTCTGATGCCTCCCGTCGAAGGAAGACTGTTGATCATGTATCTGACCGTGTTGGATAACTCAATGGGGTGTGTTTTGGGCCAGCATGACGAGTCTGGTCGAAAAGAGCATGCTATTTATTACCTTATCAAAAAGTTTACCGACTGTGAGACTCGCTACTCACAGCTCGAGAAAACTTGCTGCGCTTTGGTATGGGCTGCTCGCCGACTAAGGCAGTATATGCTGACTCATACCACCTTGTTGATTTCCAAAATGGATCCTATCAAGTATATCTTCGAGAAGCCTGCTTTATCTGGAAGAATAGCTAGATGGAAAATGATCCTAACTGAGTATGACATCCAGTACACCACTCAAAAAGCTATAAAAGGGAGTGTACTAGCTGATCATCTAGCTCATCAAGCTATCGAAGATTATCAATCCATGAGATTTGACTTCCCAGACGAGGACATCATGAATTTGGACAACATTGAAGGTAACGGACCGTATGACGGACCTGAAAAGGGATCCCGATGGACCCTGTACTTTGATGGTGCTTCAAATGCACTTGGAAACGGTATCAGTGCGGTACTCATTTCCCCGGAAGGTTGTCACACGCCTTTCACGGCTCGACTTTGCTTCAGCTGCACAAACAACATGGCTGAATATGAAGCTTGCATCCTTGGTCTCAAGGCTGCTATAGACTTGGGGATCAAATCTTTGATCGTATTTGGGGACTCGGCTTTGGTTATCAGTCAAATCAAAGGAGAATGGGATACCAAGCATCCTAATCTTATCCCACACAAAGAACATGTTCTGACATTGTTGCATCATTTCGAGCAAATTACCTTCGAGCATTTCCCGCGAGAAGAGAATCAGCTAGCAGATGCTCTAGCCACAATGTCTTCCATGTTTAAACTCAACTGGGATAACGAGGCTCCCCAAATCACCATCGAGCGAATGGGTGAACCTGCGCATTGTCATGAGATTAATACCGAAGAAGTAGTGGAACAACCCTAGTTTCACGAAATCAAAAGGTATCTCCAGACCAGAGAATATCCCGAAGGAGCTTCCGTAAATGACAAGAAGTTCCTAAGGAAATTTGCTGCCAAGTTCTTCCTGAGCAATGGAATCCTCTATAAGCGCAACCATGATTGTGTTTTACTCCGATGTGTAGACAAAGCTGAAGCAGAGTTAATCATGACCGAGATTCACAGCGGTACATTTGGCACCCACTTGAGTGGGCATACAATGGCTAAGAAGATCCTAAGGGCGGGCTATTACTGGTCTACCATGGAAGCAGATTGCCATCAGCATTCCCATACCTGCCACAAATGTCAAGTCTACGTTGACAAGATTCATATTCCTCCGGTTCCTCTCAACGTGCTGACAGCTCCTTGGTCGTTCGCAATGTGGGGCATTGACATGATTGGAGAGATCAAGCCCACGACATCCAACGGACATCGCTTTATCCTGGTTGCCATTGACTACTTCACCAAATGGGTCGAAGCAGCTTCCTTCGCCTCTATTACTAAAAATGTGGTTGCCCGCTTCATCAAGCAAAACCTCATATGCCGGTATGGTGTTCCGGACAGGATCATCACAGACAACGGTACAAATCTGAATAATACTATGATTACCGCATTGTGCAAACAGTTCAAGATTTATCATCACAATTTATCTCCCTATCGGCCGAAGATGAACGGTGCTGTTGAAGCTGCGAACAAAAACATTAAGAAGATTATTCAGAAAATGACAGTCACTTACAAGGACTGGCATGAGATGTTACCGTATGCTCTGCATGGATACTGTACGACGACACGTACTTCAACTGGGGCAACCCCATTTTCTTTGGTATATGGCATGGAAGCTGTCCTGCCCATGGAAGTTCAGATTCCTTCTCTAAGGATTATGAAGGACGCAGGTTTGAATGAAGATGATTGGATTCAGACCCGACTTGATCAACTTAATTTGATCGACGAGAAGCGACTCGCTGCTATCTGCCATGGTCAAACGTATCAAAAACGGATGATCAAGGCTTTCAACAAGAAAGTCAGACGTCAAGTATATCAAGTCGGAGATCTCGTAATCAAGCGGATTATCTTGCCGCAAAGTGATCCCAGGGGCAAATGGACTCCTACATACGAAGGACCATTTGTGATCAAGAGCATATTTTCTGGTGGTGCAATGATTCTGACCACCATGGACAACGACGATTTGCCGCACCCTGCGAACGCAGACATAGTCAAAAGATACTACGCATAAAATAACCCGGCAAGTTGAAAACCCGAAAGGGCGGCTTGGGCAAAAATGGGCATCCCGGTGGATCGAAAACCCGAAAGGGCGGTTCAGGCAAAAATTAGGGATAAAACAAAAAAATCTGTACACCCGGCAAGTTGAAAACCCGAAAGGGCGGCTTGGGCAAAAAGGGGTTTCCCGGTGGATCGAAAACCCGAAAGGGCGATTCAGGCAAAAGTTAGGGAATTAAAGCGTATGACTATGTCTCGTCGGATCACTTTAAGGACAATCTCTTCATCAACCAGCTCCAAGCTTCTGATCAATCCAGTCATCGGCAGACGAAGCATTGAATGGACAGATATTCAGAGTTGTGAAGGCTATAGCAGAATGGAATCCCATGGAATTGTTTCACATAGCCATCTTTCTTTTGTATAAATTTTTCAATATTTACGATGACATCCTCTTACTAGGATGACTGTCTCCTTTGTACAAATATACTCATAGAAAGTTAATACAAATACTTTTCCAAATACAGAAATTTGCGTTGTCTTCCTTTCCTCTTTTCTTTTGCACTTATGTTTTATTTGAGAAACGTCCAATGTTTTGTTAAATAGGCATATGCATTTGAACATAATCATTTCCTTATGAATCAAGAAAGATGATTACTGATAGGTTGAAGGTGCAGATAGATATCTTGATGCCCTTTCAGAGGAAATCCCAAGCAGATTTGAAATCCAAATTCCTCAGTCAGAACTTAATTCCCTAAACAGAGCAAACTTCGGGATCCTCAGCAGAGAAAGCTTTCTCAAAACTGATCTCCCCAGCCAGAGGGCCTCCCAGAACTCAATTCCCCTTAGAGTTATGATTCAGTATCCCCAGTGGAGCCTTAAAAATCTGAAAATCCGATCCCCAGCGGAACTAAAATTTCCAACCATCAATCCCCAGCGGAACCAAACTAGTGAACTTTCTCCCCATAGAGATACTTCCCACCAAACTAAGGATGCTCAGTCTTACTTCTCCAGCATGAGTCTATTAGGTTATGAACTCCACAGTAGAGATCATCAGAGATTCTCTTACCCTGCAAGTCACCAAGGAATTCCAATTCCCCGCAGTGGTCCTAAGATCCTTCAACAATTGAAGATCTTGTATTCCCCAAGAAGAATGAAGACTCTCAGTTCCTCACAGGATATTCAGATATTCCCCAGTGAAGATCTCCTCAGGACATGAATCCCCAGTAGATTGGTATACAACCCAAGCTCCTGATTCTCCAACAGTAGTCAACAGAGATCTCTCCTCTTCAGCAATCAAAGATTCTTGCCATCCCCTGCAGCAGTCAAGGACTCACTTTCCATGGCAGCAGTCAAGATTCTTTTATCTCCAGCCATCCAGGATTCATTTATCCTCAGCAAGACAACTCTTCAGCTTACATGCACATGCATTTACATTCATATCATAAACATTGATATAACACATATTGCATCATACATTTCATGCAACATAGTTTTGTGTTTAGCTAACATTTTGTCCTTTTCAGGATAAGAATAAAAGGCTATCATTAACAATTATTCAAGATGCAGTTTTACACAGACTCATCATCAGGAAACCTTACACCGATTTCTTCTCAACTTTTGAAAACAGTTTACGGACGCTTCCCAACAATGGATGCTGCTCTATTGCTTATTCAACTTCAAGACTTCTGAAAACAGTTCACGGGTTCTCCAGTAACGGATGTTAACCTATCGCTTGTTCAGATTCTTCTTCAACTTCTGAAAACAGTTTACGGATTCTCCAGTAACGGATGTTAATCTATCGCTTGTTCAGACTCAAGACTTCTGAAAATAGTTTACGGATTCTCCAGTAACGGATGTTAATCTATCGCTTGTTCAGACTCAAGACTTCTGAAAACAGTTCACGGGTTCTCCAGTAACGGATGTTAACCTATCGCTTGTTCAGATTCTTCTCAACTTTTGAAAACAGTTTACGGACGCTTCCCAACAACAGATGCTGCTCTATTGCTTATTCAACTTCAAGACTTCTGAAAACAGTTCACGGGTTCTCCAGTAACGGATGTTAACCTATCGCTTGTTCAGATTCTTCTTAACTTTTGAAAACAGTTTACGGACGCTTCCCAACAACAGATGCTGCTCTATTGCTTATTCAACTTCAAGACTTCTGAAAACAGTTCACGGGTTCTCCAGTAACGGATGTTAACCTATCACTTGTTCAGATTCTTCTTCAACTTCTGAAAACAGTTTACGGATTCTCCAGTAACGGATGTTAATCTATCGCTTGTTCAGACTCAAGACTTCTGAAAACAGTTCACGGGTTCTCCAGTAACAGATGTTAACCTATCGCTTGTTCAGATTCTTCTCAACTTTTGAAAACAGTTTACGGACGCTTCCCAACAACGGATGCTGCTCTATTGCTTATTCAACTTCAAGACTTCTGAAAACAGTTCACGGGTTCTCCAGTAACGGATGTTAACCTATCACTTGTTCAGATTCTTCTTCAACTTCTGAAAACAGTTTACGGATTCTCCAGTAACGGATGTTAATCTATCGCTTGTTCAGACTCAAGACTTCTGAAAACAGTTCATGGGTTCTCCAGTAACGGATGTTAACCTGTCGCTTGTTCAGATTCTTCTCAACTTTTGAAAACAGTTTACGGATTCTCCAAACACGGATACCAACCCATTGCTTATTCAAGACCCCAATTCAGAGATGTTCCAAGACATGGACACCTTTCTGATACACATTCCAGATGGCATCTTTAAGCCCATCCCCGACAAGATTCTATCACCCCTCTAGATGGCATCTTTAAGCCCATCTCCAAATGGCATCTCTAAGCCCATTCCCGCATCCATTGTTCTGACGAGTGCAAATTTAAGGGCACTCTAGTGTCCAATCTCCTTTTACCTTCGAGACGCGAAAGGCAAACCTGCCAATCTAACTCTTCAGGTACAAGAAGATTGAACAGGGGCAACTGTTGTACCCCAAAATTTGCCCTCTCATTTCACCAACATTTTCTCATCACAAGACCCTTGGAGCTCAAGATCAAGTTAGGGTTTGCTCTGCTCAAGACTCCCCCTTGCACTGTTGACCCAAATTAGGGTTTGAGTTTGCACAAAGATGTTTTGACCTAAAATGCCCAAAATGACTTTCATGCTTCATGTTGGACTCACAAGTTTATCCATACCAAGTTTCAAGCCTTGATTCCCATCTTTGCCCAGTCAATTGGACAGTTGACCTAGAAATCAGCTGTATTGGGGAAAAAGTCAACTGTGGTTAATTGACAGTCAAACCACATGATTTTTGACCCACATCAACATTATGAACTCATATGGACCATTTGATCAAGTTTGGATCACAACTCCACAAGAAATTTGATCAGATCACCAAAAGGGCAAAATGGTCATTTTTAGGGTTTTGACTGCACAAAGGCAATTTTTGACTGTTTGACCTAGCCAATGGAAAACCAAGCTCACATATGGACTCAAGGACTCAATGACATGGTCTTGACACATTCAACAAGTTCAAAAGATCCCAAATGCACAAGATTGACAGATGAATTTTCCAATCAACTGATCAAATTTGACTGTATACTGAAAAGTCAAACTTTGACTTTTTGGTCAAAATCAAGTGCCAAGATTCATTTTGCATCAAAACATGTCAAATTATGAAAAATTTTCATCAAGAAACCAAAAATTACAAATTAGGGTTTGAAATGAAGAAATTTCATAACTTAGAAATTTTCTAAGTTATGAAATTTCCTAATTTTTTCCTAACTTTGTCCCATTTTTTTCATCAAGATGTATTTGGATTCAAACAAAACTCAAAACATGAAAGTTATAGTACATTGCAAAATCTACAACTTTTATTCACAAAGTTTTCTCAAAAGAAGCTTGTAGCTCAAGTTATGATTTTTGGAATAGGGGTGCAAAACATTCTTAACTTAGAAATTTTTTGACCTATTTTAGGCAGGTTTTTTGCCCAACTTCATGGCCACTTTTCACATGCTTCCACTTGGAATTTCAACTTGCATTACGAAGATGGATTCTAGTACACATTCCAAGCTTTCCAAATTGTCCAAGAACTTCTCAAACACCCTTGTGGTTAGGGAGAATCGAATTTGTCAAGATGGGCAAAAGTCACTTTGTTCATGGCCAAATTCATGTACATAACATTGGCATTTTGAACTCATCTTGCACAAACTAGATTACAGGCCTTTTATCTCATCCACACTCAATAATTTAATGCATATCCCTTGTGCTCATGTCTTGTTTTGTGTATTTAACCATTACATACAAGATTAAGCCATATTTGGAAAAAAGCATTTTAGCCATTTTTGAAAAGAAGCACTTTATGTCAAGTTCACAATCTAAGAGGTACAAGCCATATATTTTGGGCACAAGATTATGGACATATCCCACTGATCAAGAACCAAATTGGAAGCATGCTTGAGGGGCCTGTAGGAGCCTATAATCCAACTTGCATTTTGTTTGCTTAGATAAGAAGAAAGCTTGCATTTTGTACCTTAACACACATTCCTGCAAGAACCAACTCAAGCAAACTTTGTGAACACATTTGATATTCCCCAACTGACCTAGAACACGAGCCCTTGACCCTCAATACCTCCTCATCCATCAAAGCACATTTTTCTACAAAAACAGAGTCCCTGTTGCAGATTGGCTTGGCCAACATCATTCCATCGTGCACTTTCACCCAAACCAGTTCAAATACATTCCCTACCATTCATACTAACTATCCCAAGCCTTGGAAACAGACTGTAACACCTCTAACCAAGTTTGCCATTTTCATTTTTTTCAGTTGTGCAGGTTGAGTTACATAGCTCGATTCAGCTAGTTTCAAAGCAAGCTAGAGGTTGGAAGAGCATCATTGGACCTCAAGCAAGTTGTACAAGTCCTCAAACTTCATTGAAAGTGCCTCCATTGTTGTACACAACTCAAGCTGAACAGGTAAAAGTTTGAACTTCTATCTCTCTATCCAAGCATATTTAGGCTTAGGTTTGTGAAGAAAGTATGTCCTACTCATGGCCCTGAAGCTACCCATATCATTACTTTTCATTTATGTTGTGTGTACTGAGAGAATTTTGAACCTGAATATTGAACAAAAGTTAGGTCAGGAATTGGGGGAGGAGAAATTCTCCCTCATTTCTGAGAGTTAGATCAAGTTCTTGATATGTATGAATTCGTGATTTGATGCTTTACATTTTTTATGTTATAAGTTTGTGCTAAAAATCAAAGAATCGGGATATTTGAATCAAGCAAGGAAACGCGCGTTTTGTTGTTCAAGGTTGCTGGAGGTTGAAGACAACTCCTTTTGGGCTGGGCTTGGTTCATTTTTCTGTTTACACCACCTTTTTACACTCACACCCCCTTGGCCCATTGTGTGATTTTTTAATCATTTTTGACTTTTTATTTTTTCTCTTGACTTATTATTTTTTTTCAAAACATTAAAAATATTAAAAATATTTTTCCATACATTTTTGCATTTATTTTGAATTTATTTGTTTTGTTTACACTTGTATATATAAAATAAATATAGTACTTTTATTTAAAACCTTAAAAATAATGTGAAAATATATACTTTTAGTTATTATTTTTATTTGCATTTTCTAAAAACATTTTCTAAAAAATATATTTTTTTTTGTAAATAATAAATATTTTATTTTTTGTATATATTTAGTATAGTTAATAAATAATATAAATACTTATATATTTATTAGAATATTTAGGATAAAAATATAAAAATAATACATTTTTTTCTTTTATTAATATTTGACCTCAAAAATTACTTTTTTACAAATATACTTCTCTTTTATTTATTTTTGTGCATAATTAATAAATATTGTATATAATAAATAATAAATACTTTTTTTATTTAGAAACTTAGGGTTACTCCTTAGGGTTACTCCACTTGTTGCCTTCAATAATGGGCCATGTTGCATGTTGAGTTTCTTTGGCAAAACAAAACAATTCAAATGATCATAGTCCCTCGATGACGCTTTCGAAAGTTGCCTAAAAATGATCAAGTCCCTTAAAGGAAAGATTGCCAAGACACTTGGCACTATTGCAATCATGGTCTAAACGATGACCCGCGTCCGTCCCGTTAACATCCTAACGCAAGATTGCCCATCAAATACAATGGTGGAACAAAATTGTTAAAAGGGTTAAAACATAGGAAAAACCTTTGAGTACAATAGGGTAGACAACTCTTAGTTACTTGGTCAAAACTTGCAAAACACACTTGCCTACTTTTTCAAAACCACACTCCACAAACACTTTCAAAACAAACTTTCAAAAACATTTGAAACATCTTTTTGAAAAGATACACACCTTTGTAAAACATTCGAGTAAAGAATTATTACAATGGTTGCCTAGACAAGGCGTCTTTTTCAAAGCATTTTCAAAAATACACACACACACACACACCATTTCAAGCAATTGAAAATCAAGGAAAGTGATCTAAGCAAGTATCTAAGAGCCCATGGATAACCATGGATAGAAAGGGTGCTAATACCTTCCCTTTCTATAATCTACTCCCCAAACCCAAGAAAACATCTCAAAGGTTTTTGCTGTGCTTTTTAACCTTTCCTTAGGATAAAATAAAAAGTCGGTGGCGACTCTTGCTAAACTGAAACATTTGCGAAAACAAACGCAAAACCTCAAGTCAGTTCTCCCACCGTATCACACTCACGTTCTCAGAAAGCTGAAACAAACCTCCACTTGAACTATGAATGGTTGGAAAATTCTGGAGCAGCCAAGAAGCAATGTTCTAGTTTTTTTGAGATAGAAATTGATGAAGACTGTGTTACAGTCTGAAAACAGAAGTTGGGACGGTTTCTAAATGCGTATCAGAAGCTATGTGGGTGATTTGATTGGGAAATACACAAGTAAAATTATAGCTTGGATGCAAAAACCAGAAACTAGCAGGTTTTGTATTTGTGTTTACAGTTTCAAGTTCTTTGAAATTTCAGCAATGTTTCAAGACTTTTTCTTAAATTTTCGACCTCTTTACAGTTGCAAATGAAGTTCAATTTATAAGAAAGGATTTTGTAGCTTGGAGAAGTCAAAAGTACAACCATCATATGCTAGGGCGTTGACTTGTTCTTGAAGCAAGTTTAAACAAGTATGGTGGTTAGCAGCTTTAGCCGTGCTTAATCTGAATTTGTAAGCATGAATTAAGGAAAAGTACCCTCAGAAGCAAAATCAAAGCATGGGCCCAGCATAAACTTGTGTAAAAGTTTTCTTTTCAAGGACAACAATGGTACTTCTATGTCACACGTGGGGAAATCCTTTGGATAAAGACTCAAAAGTGGATGTGAGTATTAAATGATGATGATATTTGTCAAAACAGAAACCTGCAATATGAGATTATGTATCATAGCTTAATCTGCATCAGAAGTTCAGCATTAGCGTAACTTAGAACAAATAACCAACTTCTGATCTTTGAATCTCCCTGCTCCAGCATGTTCTGAAGGGAGTTCTCAGACTTTTTCAAAAGCTTGTAACATGATTTGCAGACCTTCTTTGAATTACTCTTGCAAATTTTGATTGAACCTTCGTGAAAATTGGCCCAGAAGTTCTAACCAGAATCTGTCTTGGAAATGCCCAGAATTTACTGAGTGCTTTAGTTTCATGGAAGTGTCTTCAAGGATTTATAACTTGAAATCCAAACATTTCTAAAAGAAGTTTTATTCTGCAATGTTTTAGATCTCGTTGAAATCTACAACTCTTGTGTTAGAAGTTCTTCCAGAATCAACTTGCATCATGATGAAAATTTGGCGAGAAGTTCTAAACTTATCATATTTCCTAAACACTTAGAAAATTTTCTAAGTATTTAGAATTTTGACTTTTCCAAATTAACTTTGACTTTTGACTTTCTTAATGAAACAAACTTCATATTCCAACACGTCTTGATGAGATATGATTCTTGAAACTTGATTTTGATCCAAGAGTCAAATTTTGACTTTTTAGTGTGCAATTGAATATTTTTCTCTTGTGCCAATTCCAAACCTAAATTGATGTATTAGTGCTGCAAACTTGATCTCATGGAAGATCTTGGGAGAAAAATCTTGATAAATGAGAGGGAAAATTTTGGGGTACAACAGCTTCCCCTGTTCAATCGTCTTAAACCTAAAGAGTTAGATTGGCGAGTCTGTCGTTCGTGACTTGAAGGTGGAAGATGATTGAACACTAGAGTGCCTAGAAATTTGCACTCGATGATGTGTTAGTTGATTGTGTAGGGAATGGGCTTAGAGATTCCATCCAGAGTAACCAGGGAAAGCATCAGGATAAATCTTTTGGTTGATTTAAATTGGAGTGGTAGATGTCTTTGTCTGTAGATTCTTCTGCAAGGAAAAAGATTAGTTGCATGCAGATGTATTCCTGGCGTAATGATGTTCTCAAAATAAATGAGACTATGTTGTATTCATTTGTCATGTATGTGTTATGATTTATGAATGTGATGCGTTCCTCGCAACGTGTCTTTGTTTAGGAAAATAAATCCTTGACAAAATGCTGATGAGCCTTGGGAGATGAGCTCCCATACTGTTGCTGGAGATGAAGAGTAAGCTCCTCTTGTTTTAGGATGTTTCCGCTGTGAATTCATGTTCCTTTGTTTGAGGAGAAACTCCACTGGGGAATGTTGATCTTAAGAAAGAAAAATCTGTGGAGAGTATTGATTTCTGCTTAGGGAAAGGAGTTCAAAAGTTTTAGTTGTATGTTGCTCTACTGGGGAGCTATCTTGGGGAAGATTAAATTAACTGTTATCTGGTCGTATTCCAGGCTTCGCAGAAAATTTCTTAGGGAGAGTGAAGTTAGGCTGTTATTTGGTCGGAATCCAGGCTTCGCAGAAAATTGCTTGAAGTTGAACTGTTATCTGGTCGGATCCAGGCTTCACAGTAACTTACTAGGGAAGAATAAATTATTTGTTATCTGGTCGGATTCTAGGCTTTGCAGAAAATTTCTTGAAGTTGAACTGTTATCTGGTCGGGTTCCAAGCTTCACAGTAACTTATTGACATTAAACGACTATCTGGTCGGATTCCAGGCTTCGCAGATTTCTGAGGTGGATGAAGTTAATTGCTATTTGGTCGGGTCCAGGCTTCACAATAACTTGCTTGAAAAGATAAAGTTGAACTGATATCTGGTCGGGTCTAGGCTTCACAGTAACTTGTTTAAAATTAGTTGTTATCTGGTCATAATCCACGCTTCACAACAAATTTCTGAAGGAATAAAGTTAATTGCTATCTGGTCAGATTCCATGCTTCACAATAACTCGTCTGAAAAGATAAAGTTGAACTGATATCTGGTCGGGTCCATGCTTCATAGTATTTTGCTGGGGTAGAGGCAAACTCTAACGGAAAAAGAAGTTAAACCCTTGTCTGGTTGAGTCTAGATTTTTTCTAATATCTCGAAGAGTTAAACTATTATCTGGTCGGGTCCAGGCTTCATAGTGTCTTGAGAAGTTAACTATTATCTGGTCGGGTCCATGCTTCATAGTATTTTAAAAGTTTCACTATTATCTGGTTAGGTCTAGGCTTCATAGTGACTGAAAGTTGTACTATTATCTGGTCGGCTCCAGGCTTCATAGTAATTTGAGAAGTTACACTATTATCTGGTCGGGTCCAGGCTTCATAGTATTTGAAAAGTTTCACTATTATCTGGTCGGGTCCAGGCTTCATAGTAACTTGAAGTTGACTGTTATCTGGTCGGATCCAGGCTTCACAACAACTTTTGGAGATAGCAATGACTTTGTTGGCGATTTCACTGGGGATCAGGGGTTATGATCCTCTGATTTGTAATAGTCTGAGAGGCAAACTCAAGCTGGAGAGGATAGACTCAGCTGGGGAAATAAACCCTGTTGGGGAAATAAACCCGGTTGGAGAAATAAACCTTGTTGAGGAATACTTGACGAACTGCTGATGAGGTGAGTTCTTTTAGGAAGAGATCCACAAGGCTTCTTCTTTTAGGACTAACTTAGTTGGGGAGAGGGCTTGTCAAGAGATTGAGATTCTAGTTAGGGACCAACCTAATGCAAAGGGACTTTGTGGGCAACTCTGTTAGGGAAAGGTTTATTGTAGCCGACCTTGTGGGGATAATGCTAATGAGATAACTCTGGGGATATCTCGACTGCATTAAACAGAGGCTTACTGCTGCTTGGCAGGACACATGTGCTAAATAGTTTTAATTATGTTCACATGTATATGTTCGTTCAATTTTAGTCATTGGACATCTTTGCATTCAAAATAAAAATAAAAGAAGGTTTGCACTTCAAAGTATATTTGTATTGATATTTTGCCCATGAATAGGCGTTTTTGTACAAAGAGACGGAGATCCTAGTAAGAGGAAATCGTTGAAAGGAAAACAAAATTTAAAACAAAGATAATAGCCACGTGGAAGTGATCTCATCATGTTTCGACTCTACTATTGCCTCAAGGTCTTCGAATGCCCCTTGCCGTTGACAGAAGTTGATTGGATTGATCTTGGACCATTTGAACTCGGACCTTGGTAATAAAGTTGATTGTCGTGATCCCATGGGACATAGTCATACGCTTTTAATCCTTAACTTTTGCCTGGACCGCCCTTTCGGGTTTTCAGCCCACCGGGATACCCATTTTTGCCCAAGTTTCCCTTTCGGGTTTTCAACTTGCCGGGTGTACAATCTTTTATATATATCCTTAATTTTTTCCCAAACCTTTTGGTTTGTCGGGATGCTCTTATCTTGTCTAGGTGTGTCAACCTAGTGGGTCTCTTATACGTAGTATTTTTTAACTATGTCTGTGTTCACAGGATGTGGGAAGTCTTCACCGTCCATGGTAGTTAGCATCATGGCACCACCAGAGAAAACTCTCTTGACAATAAATGGCCCTTCATAAGTGGGAGTCCATTTGCCCCTGGGGTCGCCTTGCGGAAGAATGATGCGCTTTTCACCAAGTCACCAACTTGATATACTCGAGGCCTGATCTTTTTGTTGAAAGCCTTGATCATACATTTTTGGTACATCTGACCATGACAAACAGCAGCCAGTCGTTTTTCATCGATCAAGTTCAACTGATCAAATCTTGTCTGAATCCATTCGTCTTCACCTAGGCCTGCTTCATTCATAATCCTTAGTGAGGGAATCTGAACTTTTACTGGCAGAACAACTTCCATGCCATAGACAAAAGAAAAGGGAGATGCCCCAACTGACGTCCGATCTGAAGTACGGTAGCCATGAAGAGAAAATGGTAACATCTCATGCCAGTCTTTGTAGGTCACTACCATCTTCTGCATAATCTTCTTAATGTTTTTGTTGGCCGATTCCACTACGCCATTCATTTTAGGTCTATAAGGAGAAGAATTGTGATGCTTGATTTTGAACTGAGTGAAAAGTTCTGTAATCATAGCATTGTTGAGGTTAGTCCCATTATCGGTGATGATCCTTTCGAGGATACCATAGCAGCAGATGAGGTTATGTTTGATGAATCTGGCTACCACGTTCTTTGTGACTGAGGCAAATGAGGCGGCTTAGACCCATTTGGTGAAATAATCGATAGCGACCAGAATGAAGCGATGTCTGTTGGAAGCGGTAGGTTTGATATCTCTAATCATGTCAATGCCCCACATTGTGAATGGCCACAGAGCGGTCATGACATTTAGAGGAACATGAGCTACATGGACCTTGTTAGCATATACTTGGAATTTGTGGCAAGTTCTCGAGTGGTGATGGTTGTCAGTCTCCATTGTTGACCAATAGTAACCAGCTCTCAGGATTTTCTTGGCCATGGTATGTCTGCTAGAGTGAGTCCCAAAGAGACCATCATGAATGTCTTCCATAATTTCCTCTGCCTCCTTCTTGTCCATACATCGGAGTAGAGTAGAATCATGGTTACGTTTATACAATATTCCATTACTTAGGAAGAATCTGGCTGAAAATCTTCGTAAGAACTTTTTGTCATTGATGGAAGCTCCTTCGGGATACTCTCGTGCTTCAAGGTACTCTTCACCTCATGGTACCATGGCTTTTATGTGTCAATGTTAAGCTCATAGCAGTGCACAACTTCGTCGAATCTCTTAATTGTAATCATAGGAGCTTCGTTGTCCCATTTGACCTTGAACATAAAAGACATTATGGCCAAAGCATCGACTAATTGATTTTCTACCCTAGGGAAGTGTTCAAAGGTGATCTCTTCGAAGTAAGGAATCAGGAATATCACAAGCTCCTTGTAAGGAATGATATTAAGTTATTTAGTGCCCTAATCTCCTTTTACTTGGCTGATCACTAGAGCAGAATCCCCGAACACATTCAAATTCTTGATCCTTAAGTTAATGGCAGCCTTCAGACCCAAAATGCATGTTTCGTACTCAGCCATGTTGTTCGTACAATCGAAGCATAGTTTAGAAGTGAAAGGAGTGTGGCAACCTTCAGGGGATATTATCACAACACCAATTTTGTTACCTAAAGCATTGGAAGCTCCATCGAAAACCATGGTCTATCGGGATCCTTATTCAGGTCTGTCATGCGGTCCAGGTTTCGCGCAGTCGGTCACTAGCATGATATTCTCGTCCGGGAAGCCAAAGTTCATAAACTGATAATCATCAATAGCTTGATGGGCAAAATTATCTTCTAATACACTTCCTTTGATGGCCTTTTTCATTGTGTATTGAATATCACACTCAGTCAAGATCATTTTCCATCTAGCTATCCGTTCGGAAAGGGCAGTGTTGTACCCCAAAATTTGCCCTCCCATATTCTTCAAGATTTGCCAAGTCAAAGTTTCAAAATCTCCCCAAGGGCTACACAATCAACCTTCCTCCTAAGCCAGTCAAACTAGGGTTTTGGTTCTTGCAAGGAAGTTGAAGTTTTCAAGGGCTCAATCAAGTCTCCTATGCTCATACACATTGTCAAGCACCTCCATGTCAAGTTTCAAGGCTCACAAGGTCAAGTTGCACAGTCAAAAACCCTAATTGCTCAACAGTCAACTATAGGGGCAAAATGGTCATTTGGCAGTCAAAAGTCAAAAATTTTGGTCAACATCTTATTTTGAGGCCACAAAAATCATTTGATCAATGCTTGATCATGATTCTCAAAAGCATGGCTCAAAAAGTCTCAAGATGCAAAAGTTTCTATTTTTGGACAGCTGAAAAGTCAACTGTAACTTGACCAAGGCATAACTTTTTCATGGTTCATCATAAAAATCCCATCCAATGCTCATCTTGAAGGGGGAGACATTTCCTACAACTCATCTTCACACTCCAAGTCCAAGAAATGCTCTCACAAAAAGTTATCAATTTCAACATTATAGGTCATTTTCAAAAGTCAACAAAAAGGGACTTTAAGTCAAAGACCATAACTTAAGATTGGTAAATCAAAATGACATGGAACAAAAGACATTGGTTAGAGGACTTCAAGACCTTTCTAAGATGTCCAAGAACATGATCAAAGCTTAAAAATTGAGCAAGATATGCATTGGAGAAGTTGGGAAAGTTTTGTGAAATGGCCAAAATCATTTATCCTTGAAACTTCATTTTTGACAAAAGGGGCCCACTTTTCTCACTTGAATTAACTTGGACATGCTTCCCACGTGTCTCACCTTTTATTTCAAATTTTTAAATTAATTTTTTCATCTTTTTTGATTTTATTGGATTTAATTAATTTTAAATCTTTTAAAATCAAAAGAAAATCAAGAAGTTTAATAGAAGGGGATATTTAATCTTAACTAGCTCTGAATCACCATTAAGCATATGCCAAATTCGTGCAAGAGGCCAAATGGAGCAAGAATTCAAAAATGGTCCAAAAGAGGAAGGTTTGTTAATGGAGTTATGTAAAAATCTTGAACTTGAATGCCTTGCATTATGAGGCCATAATTCCTCTCAATACATGTTACATAATACCTATGCAAGTGATCAGAAGCAAGATTGAGACCTAAGCTGCGCCCAAAGCACATAAGCAAACTCACATTTTTTGCCACATTTTTGAAAACTGAAAACTGCCTTGGAGCATTTGTTGAGCCTCCATTTTGATCCAAACATATTCCTGAGGTCCCAAGGAAGCTCCAGCGATCAAAACCACACTCAAACGTGCAAGGAATCAGTCCCACAAAGCTACACGGTTTGTATTTTTTTCCAGAAATGCATAGCACGACTCATCCATTTTCATTGATTTTTATTGCTTGATTTGTACTAATAAGGGTTCTCTGAAGCTTTTGGTGCCATCCAATTGGATTATAGGTGTCTGAATCCGATTCTACCATGAACAAAAGCTAGGGTTCATGGAATTTCAAATTAGGGCTTTGCATATACAAAACAATTGGACCCTAAGATTTCTACCATTAAAATCAGGACCTTCCACTGAGTGGATTTGAACCATCGCGCCCTATTTCTTTTCCACCATGGCCTATTCGCTATTCTCAAAAAACTTGCGTTTTAGGGGGGTTTAAAACCCCCGCTATTTCATTTTCATTACAGGTACATTGGGGAAGACGACTGCGTGGCACGGTGTGAGTGGTTGGTTTGAATCCAGCGTGCTTTTTTTTTATTTTATAACACTAACGTCCATTTTATTTTATATTATTTGTTTCTTATATTATATACAAGGTGCGCTGGTGGATCAGTTGGCCAAGGCATTGGTTGGTAAACACTGGGACCTGGGTTCGAATCCCAGGTCCCCTCACATCACTTCTATTATTTTGTTTAATCTGTTCCTACGCAGTGCACATTCCAAGGGTTCACCATACACCCAATAGAAAGGCTTGCCAAGTGTCTTGAAAGAAGCATCTGAAGGTCAGAAGGGGAGGTCCATGGAACACCCTCAGTCAACCATGCACACGCGCGCTGAAAAGTCAACCAAAGGCCTTAAATCATTGGGCCTGACTGCTACAACATGACCTCCAAATTGGGGTCAGCACCCCCCTTTGTTTGCTCTCTTTCACTTTTTTTATTTGTTTAATTTAGTTTTAATTTAATTCTTTAAATTAATATTTTCATAATATAAAAAACCAAAAAAAATCAGAAAATCATAAAAATCAAAATATGTTTTATTTTAATTTAATTCATCAATGACCTTTTTTTTAAAAATAAATTCAATAAGTAATTTAGTTTTAATTTTAGATTGTTAATTTTAATGTTTTTTTTAATAACCAAAAAAATATAAAAAAATAGACCTTTAGCACTTTTTTATCCTTTTTTTAATTAAATATTTTTATTATAAGTATCATTAACCATTAATTTTGTAAATAAATTTTATAATCAATTTAGTTTTAATTCTAGGTTTTAACTTTAATGCATTTTCTTTAATAAATTAAAAAATAATTAGAACTAGAATTATTTGACTTTTAATTCCAATTTAATTTTCTTTAATGTCATAAATACAAAAACATAAAAAATAAGTCATTGCCTTTATTTAACTTAATTATTTTAATAATTTTATGTTAATTCCTTTAAAGGGTCCAACGCCCTCGCATTTGATTATATTTTCTTTTCGCGCGTTTTATTTATTTCTTTTTTGTGAATATAATGTAATTGCTCCAAAGCCCTGTAATAGTTAATTAGGCATTTATTTTCTGCATTTCTATTTTAAATCGGGTCTGGATTAATTTGGCGGTGTAGACCCGCGCCTTTGTAATAGCGTATGACCTTTATCTTTTCCGCACTTTAAATTCCCGCACCTCTAACTGTTAAACAATCACATGAAAGAATGAATGCCCAAAAATAAAATCAACGCGTAGATCACCAATGCATGACAAGACAAATAATAAACTGAAAATGACACACAATTCACACACCACTCTTAGGGTACGCCTCACTGTTTCCTTGCCCCTCGAAACGTGGTCGTCGAGTACATGACGTCTTAGTAAGTCCTTATGTCCATGAACATGGCATAAGGGTAGCTTCTAAGGTGTCCTACTGTTGCTCTGGTGATCACACTGTTGCCTTGCCCCTCGAAACGTGGTCGTCAAGTATAGGACGTCTTAGTGAGTCCTTATGTTCCATTGATCTAGTTGCCTCGAAACAGTTGCCTCGAAACAAGTTGCCTCGAAACGGTTGCCTCGGAATAAAAAGATCAATGGCATAAGGGTAGCTTCTAAGGTATCTTACTATTGCTCGGTGACCACACTGTCCCTAACCCTCGAATTGACCCGAACACCTCCAACGATGGTGCTACCTACCTCTCAATGGTGGGATAGCTCTATCTTAAGGACATTTACACAGACTAATTCCTTAGGGTAGGCAGATGACTCATAGATACTTGCTCTAATTCAAAACAAATCAAAAACTTCTTTTCACACCAACACTTTGCAAAAAGCTTTCAAAAACAACTTTTCAAACACTCTTGAGGACTGATACAAGAGTCGATCTGAAACTTTCAAAGAAACTTTTTTCAAAACCCACTCACTTTGAAAAGCAAACAAACATTTTGAAAACACAATGAGCAAGTATCTAAGAGCCCATGGATAACCATGGATAGAAAGGGTGCTAACACCTTCCCTTTCTATAAATCTACCTCCCGAACCGAGAACTAATCTCAATAAGGAATTTTTCTGTGCTTTTGTCCTTTCCATATTGGAGAAAATAAAAGACGGTGGCGACTCTTGCTTCCGCGACATTTCGTGAACCAGCGTTAAACAGTCAGTTCCAGATCCACCGATCACAGAACTGGCGACTCTGCTGGGGATTATTTTAAAGTGAGGTGTACCTTAGGACTAATATCACTGTGTTTTCAATTGCTTTGGCTTGTTTGCTTTATTATTGTGGGACTATCTTAGGAGTTCTATAGATCCTAACCCGGATCTGGGGATACCTTCTTAGAAAGTAGCAACAAGGTTGTGAGGGAACTGTGTGGGGTATACCGACATGGTTGAAGTAGTCTGCTACGTTGATGTGGCACTTTGGTGTGTACCGGTAACCCTTGAGTTCAGTCAAGGAGAGTACGGGGCCTCCGCGTGGTGTCGTGAAGCATCAACAGACCTTAGGAACCTTAATTGAACCATCTTGGCCTCTTTAGGGTAGTGAGATAACTACTTTGGTGTAGTCCGAAGTCGGTTGATACTCGATACTACACTCAGTTGAGGGTTGTTTTCTTGGGATATTTTGATCGCCAGTTAGTGGCTAAATCGAAACGATGAACAATGAAAGCAATCCAATGATATTGAGATCCTTAGAACCCGGTTACTTCTGATAGGACAGGTTGAGCCCACCAACTTCAAGAGGGTAATACCCAGACCCCATGCTGGCCTAAACTCTAAGGGTTTCTCTTGTGTGACTTGTGTGCCTTCCAACTTGACTACTTGCATGCTTGTTATCTGACACTTGAGTTCCTTGCAGGTTTTGTTTATAGTCCTTAATTGGGACTCACAACATGGTTTACTGAGTTTCTTACAGGTTTTGTTTATAGTCCTTAATTGGGACTCACAACAGGGTTTACTGAGTTTCTTACAGGTTTTGTTTATAGTCCTTAATTGGGGCTCATAATAGGGTTTACTGAGTTTCTTGCAGGTTTTGTTCATAGTCCATAATTGGGACTCATAACAGGGTTTACCTACGTTACCCCATGCATATCATAACATCATACCACTGCATACATCCTGCATAAGGACTAATCCATTTCAAGGATCTCAAGGGCTTGTGATGTAGGTCATGATGAACCAGAATGCCCAGCAAGGGGAAAAGGGGATTTATTTTCTCCTAGCCAGGTTGAGGACTTGAGTCAGGGGCTATGACCCACTGGATATGGTGAGCCTTGACCCTTGAAGAAAGACTCTCGACAACATGAAGTTCCTTCAATCAAGTTACCAGTTTCCAACTCTAACAATTTTCTTGTTTACCCTGCGAGATCCTTGAAAACATTACATGCATATCAAACATGTCATTGCATTACAGGTACTCCTTTGACAGGTCACTTACCTTCGTCGCTGTTTATTTCAGCAATGGCTTCCCAACAAGATAACCAGGGTCTTCGTGCTCAAGAGACTCAGTTCAGGGAGATCTTCGTAAGCCTATCCAAGGGGCAAGAAGAGTTAAGAACACTCCTCATGGGGAATTTGGCCAAGAGCAGTGCTGAAGATGACAAGGACGAACGGCTGAAACGTCTACAAGCTGAAGTAGATACATTGAAAACCCAGATGCTGGGGCAAAGGGCTCTCATCCAAGGTCTAGCTCGGGAGCAAGAAGAGTTGAGGACCATGATCAGTCAGCTCCACCAAGAGAGACACCATATGAAGCAACCTGCCCAAGTCAGGGACCAGGTCTTTGATCAGCTTCCAAGAGGACAAGAACCTGGCATGGTGAAGAATATAACTCTCCAAATTGCTACTACCTCACAGGTCCAACTACAACCTCGCCCAGAGCAACAGGTTGACCTGAGTAGGCCAAGCAGGTCCAAGAGGCAGTTCACCCAGCTCAACATGCCTTTGTTTCAAGCACTGCAACACCTGCTGAGGTTGAATCTGATTACATTAAGGGCTCCTCCCCGGAACCCCAACATCTCTGCTCCTAACTATCATCCCAACAAAAGGTGTGCATATCACTCTGATAGTCCTGGACACGACACTGCCGACTGCTGGGCTCTAAAGAACAAGGTCCAGGATCTGATTAATGAAGGAGTAGTGGATTTCACCCAAGTGGGTCAAGCTGAGATCTTCTGCCATCCCTACAAGATGCACCAGTTGAAGTAACGAGTCCTAAGACTAGAAGACTTTTGTTCATTAGAATTTTTCAAGTTGTAATTTTCTTTTGATTGTTCAAACATTTGTTCATGTTAAACGTTGTTATTTCATTAATGCATCGCATATGTCTGTTTTGAAGCAATATATTCGTATTCACTATATGCAAATTATTTTCATATTTTTTTCTGGTGATCAACGCTCGATTAATAATTCTAAGCCTCTTGAGGGAGGATGACGAAAACGATACCACGATCCTTACAGTATGCTTTTGAACAGACCCCGCTGATGAGGTACATGCATTGTTTCAATCCCTAAACACTGGAGTTATAAGGAAGATAATCCCTCGCCAACCCCTCTGAGCCAAAGAAGTAGGAGTTCCTCTTTTCGAAAATTAAAACCCTTTATCATAACCTGGGGCAGGGTAGTTCTCTCAGTTGATCCAAGTGCCTCACAAATGGCACCAAAGAGGTCCTTATAAAAAAAGGCTTAAATGCAGTTTTGACCCCCCTAGTTTAAGGTTTTTGGAGTTTCGATCCCCCTAGTTTAAAAGCCAGGTTTCTAGTCCCCAAAGTTTTCAAATTTGGGATTTTTGAAGCCCCCTCCATCTGGCTGCCCAAAAAGTGACATGGCACAGGGAGAGTAATGCCACGTATTATTTTCTTATTTCTTATTTAGAATAATATTTTTTAAACATTTAAATAAGTGATATTAATTTCCAAATGAATTTTTAATTTCATAATTCATATTTTCTGAAAATCCCAAATTGCTTAACCTAATTTCCTCTTCCATCCTTGCTTCTGGTCATCTACAACCTTCCTTCTTGGTACGACCTCCATCTACCTTCTATTCCATCTACCTTCTCTTCCTTCCTGCAAGCATCCAACATGTCTCAAAAATCCGTGTCGAATCCGAGCTACAGGAATCGTTCTGTTATACATGAATGCCACTGTGGTATCGATGCTCCGTTGATGACGACTTGGACCGATTCAAACCCAGGACGACGCTTTTTCGGATGTGGGATGTACAAGGTATGATATTCTTCAATTACAAAATTTGCTCCTCAGAATTGAGTATAGACTGAATATTTTGTGACCTCCATTGTTGCAGGTTCAAGGTTTCAAGAAGTGCAGTAATTTTGTTTGGTTGGATGAGGAAATGAATCCTAGGGCAAAGGAAGTGATTGGGAACTTACTCCACAACTTGAATGAAGAAAAGCAGAGGGTTAAAGAGTCAATGGTAAAAGAAGAAGAAACAAGGATGAAGATCAAATTTTTAAAGAAACAGTTGAAGTTTAATTGGTTCATAACCATCTTTGTGTTGGTTGCATTTGTTGCAACAATAATAATGAAATGATGTAGGTTTATTAGTATTGGAGGTCCATTGTTGTCTGTAGGAGGTTCTTTGTGTTGGTTGAAATGATCTAGGTTTATTAGTATTGGAGGTTTATTTGTATTGTTGTGTGTAGGTTTATTAATGTTGGAGTTTCTATGTTGTTTAGTTCGTAATGATGTTTGAGGTGTATAACTACTCATGGTTTATAATGAAATGATGATGTTTGAGGTTTATAAATTGAAATTGCACTTGAATTTGTTTCATTATGTAGACCATTAAGTATAACTTCTCAGTGTAATAATGAAACATTATGTAGGCCATTACAAATGCAGAAAAAATGGTCTACCTAAATACAGAAAAAATGCAGAATTTTTCAAAATGCAGATGCAGAATTATTATACCTAAATTATACCTAAATGCAGATGCAGAATTATAACTAATTAAACACAAAATTTTGTTGCAGAATTATACCAAATGCAGAATTATACCAAATGCAGAATTTTGTTGCAACACAGAATTATACCAAATGCAGAATTATTAAACACAGAATTTTGTTGTAACACAGAATTTTGTTGCAACACTGAATTTTTTCCAAACGCAGATGCAGATACCAAATGCAGAATTATTAAACACAGAATTTTGTTGCAATACATAATTTTTTGCAACACAGAATTTTTTGAGCAGTTTGTGGCAACACAGAATTTTTTGAGCAGTTTGTGGCAACACAGAATTTTTTAAACACAGAATTTTGCAGAATTATTCAACACAGTTTGTTGCATACTTGAGCAGCCAAGACAGTTTGTAGCAGAGTGTGTACCAAATTCATGATTGTACCAAAACATATCCATTACAAGATACATATCCATTACAACATATCCATTACAAAATATTCATTACAAAATATAACCATACTAAAGATATCCATTATAACCATACTAAAGATTTCCACTAATACATCAAGTTTCATTCCAAAAAAAAGCAACATCATTCCTAATTACTTCTACTCTTGACTAGGCTGAGGTGCTTGAGATCCCTGACCAATCTCAATCTGTTTTTCTGCATCTTTAGTCTTCTTAGTCTTGTTAGTCTTCTTTGCCTTCTTGGTTGTCTTTGTTTGCTTGGTCTTCTTATTGCCTCCTTTTGGTATCTGCCTATCAGCTGCCCTCTTGCCCTTACAAGTCCTACTGTTGTGTCCAGTTTGTCCACATTTATTGCAAGTGACAGTTGAAAAGCTTCTTGAAAGCACATGGGGGTTCTTTGGCTCATCACCTGTTTTAATTCTCATCTTTTTTGGACGTCCAATTGCTCTTCTCATGACAGGAGGACACATAGGCACATGATCAACATCAGTCCATAATTGTGGTCCATTGGTTGGCATGACAATATTAGCATAGCATTTCTCAAATGTAACTTTGCTGCAAAACAGAAATAATGTTACACATGCAAGAGTTAATAGAACATATCATAAACAGGACATAGAAATATGTTACATAACATGTGACTCACAAACCTATAATATGGAGAGACATATGCTTCTGGTTTTTTTCTTATGTTCCAAATGCAGGAGATAACATGACAACATGGGATTCCAGACAACTCCCATTTTCTGCAGCTGCATGATTCATTCTTCAGATTTACACAATATGTCTCAGTTCCATTGGTAACTCCAAAGATTGAGAGATCATCATCACCATGCCAAGTTGGGGTCCAGTCTTGTGCTTCCCTTTTGTGCTTCTCAATTAGCAATTGGATTCTAGGACAGATTACTCCTTCATATCCCTGCAATAATCCCTTTTGTTTAGTTATCCTTTTAGTGATATAATGTTTGATTCCTTCCAATAAGGTTATGATTGGCTTGTCTCGATGCTCCAAAATTGCCCTGTTAAAGGCCTCACACATGTTATTCACTTGAATATCACATTTGGCATATGTCTTGAAATGTGATCTTGTCCAGAACATTGCTGGAATGTCATTCAAGTCCTTCCATGCTCCACCATCTAAAAGCTTCAATTTCTGCATTGCTCTTTCCCATATTGGAATTGAAGTTGCTCTGGCTGCTTCCCACATGGCTTATTTTAGTACCACACCTCCATGTTTTTTCTTCCAATTACCATAAAGGTGTTTCACACACAGTCTCTGTTCCACATTGGAACTTAAGCCTTGGATAGCAGGAACCAAACCCTAACATAAAGCACACATAATTAAATGTTACATTCTATTAGTCATAAATAAAAGCACAGATAAGAATTAAATGTTACCTTCTGTTGGTCAGAAATAAAGCCATAACATCTATCATTGACTGCTCTTAAATCTTCTAGTAGTATATGCAAGAACCATTCCCACGAATCTTTGGTCTCAGCCTCAACCACTGCATAAGCAATTGGATATATTTGATTGTTTGCATCTCTGCCTATAGCAGACATCAATTGGCCACCATAATCCCCCTTCAAAAAACATGCATCCAAACCAATTATTGGTCTACAATACTTGGCAAATCCTGACTTACAAGCATCTAAACAAATATATATTCTTTCAAATGCAGGACTGCCATGGTTTTCTGAGCATTTTATAATAACTGTACTCTTTGGATTGGACTTCAATAACTCCTCTCCATAACTTCTCAAGTGCCTGAACTGGTCATAACCAGCACCTTGGATAAGGTCCAATGCCCTCATTTTAGCTCTATATGCTTGATCTCTTGATATCTTTATTCCCCATCTCTGTAGTGCTTCAGCGACTAAACCAGCTGGTTTCATGTATGGGCTGTGCCTTAGAAGTTGTGTAAACCTTATAGCAAGCCATTGGGTCTTAGCATTCCTGTTGTCTGCAGTTCTGCAACAAGTATGGTCACTCTCATAACTTACAATTTGCCAATACTGTTGCCCATTCCTCAAACTGAACCTGAGGTGAAACTTGCAGCCATCCATACACTTAACTATAATCCTCTTTGCATCATTCTTCCTGATATAGACATTTTTTTGGTTTTCCATTCCATACTCTTTAATTGCATCTCTTATTGTTTCCTTGTTTGAAAACATCAATCCTATCTTGAACTGTAATCCCTACCCACTTTTATATGTTGGGAACCTTTCTTGATCTTCTTCATCATCAGTACCAGGGGGTGTGTATAAATGTTCCTCATCCTCTTCATCTTCAGATTGTGATTGCAGGTTCACTACACTAGGTTCCTCACCTAAGGTCTCAGGAGGCAGCACTGACGTCCAGTCCATCTCATCACACTCTCCACTATCCTCACAATTGTTACTATCTTCACTGAAATCATTATTGGGTTGGCTCTCAGCATTTATTTGAGGTCCTTGTTCAGCAATATTTGGCTCAAAAATTTCAGGTTCAGGTACAACATCTTCAGTTTCAGCAATATTGGGTTCAGTAGGTTCAGCAATATTGGGTTCAGCAGGTTCAGCAATATTGGGTTCAACAGGTTCAGCAATATTGGGTTCAGTAGGTTCAGTAGGTTCAGCAATATTGGGTTCAGTAGGTTCAGGTACAATTTCAGGTTCTTGTTCAACAGGTTCAGCAACAGCAATATTGGGTTCAGTAGGTTCAGGTTCATGTTCATGTTCAACAGTTTCAACAACATCAATATTTAGTTCTGGTTCAGGTTCATGTTCAGCAGTTTCAGGTTCAACTTCACAATGTTCAGCTACAGCAATATTTGGTTCTGCTACACCAATCAATTCTACATCATCATCTTCAATTACTTTATCCAACTCACTAGGATCCACAATTTCAGGTGGATCAGACACCTTATGCTCCACATAAACATCAATTACTTCATGACCTACAACATCTTGTCCAAATTGCAGTACATCCCTATCATTGTTTAATGGCCTTAGACCACGGGTAAAGCTAAATTTAGGGTTCCTATACCACAAAGATCCAATGTCTATATAAACCTGACCTTTAACCAGTGCCTCCAAATCCATGTATGACATAAAGTCAACATCAAACTTCCAATTCATCTCAGTAACCTCGCCCCCAACATACAAATGTACAGGTTCATTTACAAATCTACCCCTATGGTGTAATCTTAACCTCACTAATGTCTCTGGTGGTGGCTTGAAATTAACAATATTAAAATGCAATGTTAATAAACTAACCCACTAAAAGCCAAACATTGAATATTCGTTCATGGTGGACCACAAAAGAGAAAATACTAAACCCACTAATATGAGACAATGGTGGACCACACAGAACTATATAAAAACATGTTCAAGAAGACAACAAAACTTACCTCATAGAATATCTTTCTCCATCTTTCCTCATCGCTCTAAATATCAGAATGATTATACGAAGCTTTAAGAGAGAGTGTGAAGGTAGTATGTAGTAGGAGTGTGATGGTTGAAGCTGGTACCACAGAAGGAAGACGAAGATGGAGTGTTGGAGGTCATACCAAGAAGGAGGGTTGAAGATGATCAGAAGAAATCTCGTACGGGCGGATGGAAGAGGAAATTAGGTTAAGCAATTTGGGATTTTCAGAAAATATGAATTATGAAATTAAAAATTCATTTGGAAATTAATATCACTTATTTAAATGTTTAAAAAATATTATTCTAAATAAGAAATAAGAAAATAATACGTGGCATTACTCTCCCTGTGCCATGTCACTTTTTGGGCAGCCAGATGGAGGGGGGCTTCAAAAATCCCAAATTTGAAAACTTTGGGGACTAGAAACCTGGCTTTTAAACTAGGGGGATCTAAACTCCAAAAACATTAAACTAGGGGGGTCAAAACTGCATTTAAGCCTAAAAAAAAAAGAAGACAGTGATGATTCCGAATAATCATAAGGATGGGCAATCATTATATCTCAAAAAATAAAAACCCAATAAGTCAAAACCTACGAAGGAGACTTACAAAACTGGGGCATCCCGCTGACTGTAATCACAAAAGAAACAGTTCAGGCAAAATTTAGGGATAGTGAAATCAAAAGAAAGAGGTCATACAAACCCTCAACAAAAACCAAAAAAAAAAAATGACTGCCTATTCAGAATAAATCATCAATATCTGAACCATCATTGGAACATCAGGACAAAGACTCAAACAAGGTCTAACACACGATCAACTGAGCTTAGGTTTGAAGAACATCACGAAGAGTGGGTGGGTACAAATAATTTGAGCCTTTATCCTTTGCTTCTTAAACTGTGAACCAGGCCACATTATAACCCTTAAAAGTCCTAGCTGAAGCATGGGTTAGTTCGAAAGCATAGTGTTACGAAAGGTATCCTGACTCCTTAAGGCCTACGGTAAATACGGAGTTGACATCACGTTTTACAAACATTCACTTGTTTTATGAAAAAGAATGCATTTTCAAAATCTTCAAGACAGACATAAGTTTTGCATTTTTGATATAACATTGTTTGCATATGACTATTTGTTTGAACAGCAGGGAAACTCGCACGATAAATACCTAGTGAACAAAAGCACTTCCAATCAAGGGGCAGACATGATCAGGGTCTATTATCTGGGGCAGTCCAGTCAAGATTCGGAGAATCTCTCAAAGGCCAAATAGCCTGGGGCAGATCTCCGCCCGAGTCACTTGGGGCACTCCAGCAACGAATCTTGCATGACCAAACATCTTCTGGTAGCATGGCAATACAATAACAGGGGCACCTCCCTACATTCTGAGGGCGTGGACATAGTCGAAAAATACTACGCATAATCAAAGACCCGCTAGGTTGACACACCTAGGCAAAAATAAGGGCTTCCCGGCGAACCAAAAGGGTTCGGGCAAAAATAAGGGATGAAAATAAAAAAATCCGTACACCCGGCAAGTCGAAAACCTGAAAAGGTGGCTTGGGCAAAAATGGGTATCCCGGTGGACTGAAAACCCGAAAGGGCGGTCCAGGCAAAAGTTAGGGATCAAAAGCGTACAACTATATCCCGGCATCTCGTCACTCGCCTACCAGAGGAAGATTTGTCAATCGACAGCCGTCAAGCACCCCCACAGTTGCCTTCTCCCACAGAAACAGGGGCAGTAATGAGTCGTCCTAGCGATCTAATTGCTCCGTCCACAAGATATAAGGCATGATCAGCTGAAGAAGGTAACCAATATACCTTGATTCCCCAGAGATTGAGCCAGCAAATCAATGCACTCTCCCCAAGCAGAGCTATACAGTCAACCTTAAGGAAGTTGGGTATCCTCCAGCAGATCTCAACATTCCCCAGCAATATACAGGCATTCTTAACAAGCATCCCCGACAGTCTTGATCTAAGATTGTTCCCCGGCGGTATACAGACATCCAGCGGAGCCACTTCCCCAAAACACCTCAAAAATTTCCCCAGGAGAGTCCAGTCCAGAAGTTTCCCCAGGAAAGCTGCATCATCTCCCCAGCAGAAAGCTTATCCCTAGTAGATTCTGGAAGCTTATCCCCTACAGAGCACGAACGCGTCTCCCGACTTTATTCAAAGGTTATGCTCCACCAGAGCTTATAACTGGGTTATCCTTAGCCAAAAGCCACGGAAAGATCGTCGTCGGCAAAGTCTTCTTATCCCCAACGGGGTCTATTAAAACTTCCAATATAACGACGGTATCCCCAGCGAAGTTATCATCAAACATCTCAGCAGAGTACCTCTCTCCCCACAGAGTATTGTTCCCCAGCCAGATCGCTAGAATAATTTTCTCCCCGCAGAGTAATCTCTCCAACAAGTTTATTCCCCCAACAGAGTCATCTTCTCCTACCGGTTTATTCTTACAACCATCACTCCCCAGTGGAAACACTATTCTCTAACATCAGCCCAGGATGTGACCTCCCGGCATTCTTCAAGGATTTATTTTCCTAGACAAACATACATTCATAAACAACACATCTTCATACATTATAGCATGCATATACGCATCGTGAACATACAATCTCATTCATTCTGAGAGCATCTCGCATGTCATACATCATGGCATCGCATACAACTAACGTTTTGTCTTTTCAGGACAAAAGTTAATACAAAGATAATTGCTATCAACTGTCGTGATTCCAGATCCGATTCCTGTATCTTGCCAGGGAGTATCTGTTGACGACTACAGTACCAGACTCGATTCCTGTATCTTGACAGGGCACGTCTGAAGAGTTCGAAGATCTGATTCCTGTATCTTGCCAGGGAGTATCTGTTGACGACTACAGTACCAGACTCGATTCCTGTATCTTGACAGGGCACGTCTGAAGAGTTCGAAGATCCGATTCCTGTATCATGCCAGGGTGTACCTGTTGACGACTACAGTACCAGACTCGATTCCTGTATCCTGCCAGGGCACGTCTGAAGAGTTCGAAGATCCGATTCCTGTATCTTGCCAGGGAGTATCTGTTGATGACTACAGTACCAGACTCGATTCCTGTATCTTGACAGGGCACGTCTGAAAAGTCCGAAGATCCGATTCCTGTATCTTGCCAGGGAGTATCTGTTGACGACTACAGTACCAGACTCGATTCCTGTATCTTGACAGGGCACGTCTGAAGAGTTCGAAGATCCGATTCCTGTATCTTGCCAGGGAGTATCTGTTGACGACTACAGTACCAGACTCGATTCCTGTATCCTGCCAGGGCATGTCTGAAGAGTTCGAAGATCCGATTCATGTATCTTGCCAGGGAGTATCTGTTGACGACTACAGTACCAGATTCGATTCATGTATCTTGACAGGGCACGTCTGAAGAGTTCGAAGATCCGATTCCTGTATCTTGCCAGGGAGTATCTGTTGACGACTACAGTACCAGACTCGATTCCTGTATCTTGCCAGGGCACGTCTGAAGAGTTCGAAGATCCGATTCCTGTATCTTGCCAGGGTGTATCTGTTGACGACTACAGTACCAGACTCGATTCCTGTATCTTGACAGGGCACGTCTGAAGAGTTCGAAGATCCGATTACTGTATCTTGCCAGGGAGTATCTGTTGACGAATACAGTACCAGACTCGATTCCTGTATCTTGACAGGGCACGTCTGAAGAGTTCAAAGATCCAATTCCTGCATCTTTCCAGGGAGTATCTGTTGACGACTACAGTACCAGACTCGATTCCTGTATCTTAACAGGGCACGTCTGAAGAGTTCGAAGATCCGATTCCTGTATCTTGCCAGGGAGTATCTGTTGACGACTACATTTCCAGACTCAATTCCTGTATCCTGCCAGGACACGTCTGAAGGGTTTAAAGATTCGATTCCTGTATCCATCCAGGGCACGTCTACATAAAGAGTTTGAAAGTCAACTCCTGTAACATACCAGGTAATTTTCTTTTTTCTCAAGTACGCAAGTTCTCGCTAAGGAATCTCTTATGAGATCGACACCTCCAGATGGCATCTATAAGCCCATCCTCCTATCCACTACCTCTCCAAATGGCATTTATAAGCCCATTCCCACCATCACACTACTATGTGAGCGCAAATTTCTAGGCACTCTAGTGTTCAATCATCTTCCACCCTCGGATTACGAAAGGCACGCCAGCCAATCTACATCCTCAGGTCTAAGAAGATTGAACAGGGGCAACTGTTGTACCCCAAAATTTGCCCTCCCATATTCTTCAAGATTTGCCAAGTCAAAGTTTCAAAATCTCCCCAAGGGCTACACAATCAACCTTCCTCCTAAGCCAGTCAAACTAGGGTTTTGGTTCTTGCAAGGAAGTTGAAGTTTTCAAGGGCTCAATCAAGTCTCCTATGCTCATACACATTGTCAAGCACCTCCATGTCAAGTTTCAAGGCTCACAAGGTCAAGTTGCACAGTCAAAAACCCTAATTGCTCAACAGTCAACTATAGGGGCAAAATGGTCATTTGGCAGTCAAAAGTCAAAATTTTTGGTCAACATCTTATTTTGAGGCCACAAACATCATTTTATCAATGCTTGATCATGATTCTCAAAAGCATGGCTCAAAAAGTCTCAAGATGCAAAAGTTTCTATTTTTGGACAGTTGAAAAGTCAACTGTAACTTGACCAAGGCATAACTTTTTCATGGTTCATCAGAAAAATCCCATCCAATGCTCATCTTGAAGGGGGAGACATTTCCTACAACTCATCTTCACACTCCAAGTCCAAGAAATGCTCTCACAAAAAGTTATCAATTTCAACATTATAGGTCATTTTCAAAAGTCAACAAAAAGGGACTTTAAGTCAAAGACCATAACTTGAGATTGGTAAATCAAAATGACATGGAACCAAAGACATTGGTTAGAGGACTTCAAGACCTTTCTAAAATGTCCAAGAACATGATCAAAGCTTAAAAATTGAGCAAGATATGCATTGGAGAAGTTGGGAAATTTTTGTGAAATAGCCAAAATCATTTACCCTTGAAACTTCATTTTTGACAAAAGGGGCCCACTTTTCTCACTTGAATTAACTTGGACATGCTTCCCACGTGTCTCACCTTTTATTTCAAATTTTTAAATTAATTTTTTCATCTTTTTTGATTTTATTGGATTTAATTAATTTTAAATCTCTTAAAATCAAAAGAAAATCAAGAAGTTTAATAGAAGGGGATATTTGGTCTTAACTAGCTCTGAATCACCATTAAGCATATGCCAAATTCGTGCAAGAGGCCAAATGGAGCAAGAATTCAAAAATGGTCCAAAAGAGGAAGGTTTGTTAATGGAGTTATGTAAAAATCTTGAACTTGAATGCCTTGCATTATGAGGCCATAATTCCTCTCAATACATGTTACATAATACCTATGCAAGTGATCAGAAGCAAGATTGAGACCTAAGCTGTGCCCAAAGCACATAAGCAAACTCACATTTTTTGCCACATTTTTGAAAACTGAAAACTGCCTTGGAGCATTTGTTGAGCCTCCATTTTGATCCAAACATCTTCCTGAGGTCCCAAGGAAGCTCCAGCGATCAAAACCACACTCAAACATGCAAGGAATCAGTCCCACAAAGCTACACGGTTTGTATTTTTTTCCAGAAATGCATAGCACGATTCATCCATTTTCATTGATTTTTATTGCTTGATTTGTACTAATAAGGGTTCTCTGAAGCTTTTGGTGCCATCCAATTGGATTATAGGTGTCTGAATCCGATTCTACCATGAACAAAAGCTAGGGTTCATGGAATTTCAAATTAGGGCTTTGCATATACGGAACAATTGGACCCTAAGATTTCTACCATTAAAATCAGGACCTTCCACTGAGTGGATTTGAACCATCGCGCCCTATTTCTTTTCCACCATGGCCTATTCGCTATTCTCAAAAAACTTGCGTTTTGGGGGGGTTTAAAACCCCCGCTATTTCATTTTCATTACAGGTACATTGGGGAAGACGACTGCGTGGCACGGTGTGAGTGGTTGGTTTGAATCCAGCGCGCTTTTATTTTATTTTATAACACTAACGTCCATTTTATTTTATATTATTTGTTTCTTATATTATATACAAGGTGCGCTGGTGGATCAGTTGGCCAAGGCATTGGTTGGTAAACACTGGGACCTGGGTTCAAATCCCAGGTCCCCTCACATCACTTCTATTATTTTGTTTAATCTGTTCCTACGCAGTGCACATTCCAAGGGTTCACCATACACCCAATACAAAGGCTTGCCAAGTGTCTTGAAAGAAGCATCTGAAGGTCAGAAGGGGAGGTCCATGGAACACCCTCAGTCAACCATGCACACGCGCGCTAAAAAGTCAACCAAAGGCCTTAAATCATTGGGCCTGACTGCTACAACATGACCTCCAAATTGGGGTCAGCACCCCCCTTTGTTTGCTCTCTTTCACTTTTTTTTATTTGTTTAATTTAGTTTTAATTTAATTCTTTAAATTAATATTTTCATAATATAAAAAACCAAAAAAATCAGAAAATCATAAAAATCAAAATATGTTTTATTTTAATTTAATTCATCAATGACCTTTTTTTTTTAAAAATAAATTCAATAAGTAATTTAGTTTTAATTTTAGATTGTTAATTTTAATGTTTTTTTTAATAACCAAAAAAATATTTAAAAAAATAGACCTTTAGCACTTTTTTATCATTTTTTTAATTAAATATTTTTATTATAAGTATCATTAACCATTAATTTTGTAAATAAATTTTATAATCAATTTAGTTTTAATTCTAGGTTTTAACTTTAATGCATTTTCTTTAATAAATTAAAAAATAATTAGAACTAGAATTATTTGACTTTTAATTCCAATTTAATTTTCTTTAATGTCATAAATACAAAAACATAAAAAATAAGTCATTGCCTTTATTTAACTTAATTATTTTAATAATTTTATTTTAATTCCTTTAAAGGGTCCAACGCCCTCGCATTTGATTATATTTTCTTTTCGCGCGTTTTATTTATTTCTTTTTTGTGAATATAATGTAATTGCTCCAAAGCTCTGTAATAGTTAATTAGGCATTTATTTTCTGCATTTCTATTTTAAATCGGGTCTGGATTAATTTGGCGGTGTAGACCCGCGCCTTTGTAATAGCGTAGGACCTTTATCTTTTCCGCACTTTAAATTCCCGCACCTCTAACTGTTAAACAATCACATGAAAGAATGAATTCCCAAAAATAAAATCAACGCGTAGATCACCAATGCATGACAAGACAAATAATAAACTGAAAATGACACACAATTCACACACCACTCTTAGGGTACGCCTCACTGTTGCCTTGCCCTTCGAAACGTGGTCGTCGAGTACAGGACGTCTTAGTAAGTCCTTATGTCCATGAACATGGCATAAGGGTAGCTTCTAAGGTGTCCTACTGTTGCTCTGGTGATCACACTGTTGCCTTGCCCCTCGAAACGTGGTCGTCAAGTACAGGACGTCTTAGTGAGTCCTTATGTTCCATTGATCTAGTTGCCTCGAAACGGTTGCCTCGAAACAAGTTGCCTCGAAACGGTTGCCTCGGAATAAAAAGATCAATGGCATAAGGGTAGCTTCTAAGGTATCTTACTATTGCTCGGTGACCACATTGTCCCTAACCCTCGAATTGACCCGAACACCTCCAACGATGGTGCTACCTACCTCTCAATGGTGGGATAGCCCTATCTTAAGGACATTTACACAGACTAATTCTTTAGGGTAGGTAGATGACTCATAGATACTTGCTCTAATTCAAAACAAATCAAAAACTTCTTTTCACACCAACACTTTGCAAAAAGCTTTCAAAAACAACTTTTCAAACACTCTTGAGGACTGATACAAGAGTCGATCTGAAACTTTCAAAGAAACTTTTTTCAAAACCCACTCACTTTGAAAAGCAAACAAACATTTTGAAAACACAATGAGCAAGTATCTAAGAGCCCATGGATAACCATGGATAGAAAGGGTGCTAACACCTTCCCTTTCTATAAATCTACCTCCCGAACCGAGAACTAATCTCAATAAGGAATTTTTCTGTGCTTTTGTCCTTTCCATATTGGAGAAAATAAAAGACGGTGGCGACTCTTGCTTCCGCGACATTTCACGAACCAGCGTTAAACAGTCAGTTCCAGATCCACCGATCACAGGCAGGCTTCTCAAAGGTTTACTTGATAAGGTCCATCTCAGAAATCAGTAGAGTGGTATGAGTCAACATATATTGTCTTAGCCTGCGAGCAGCCCATGCCAGAGCGCAACAAGTTTTCTCAAGCAGTGAATATCTGGTTTCACAGTCGATAAACTTTTTGCTCAGGTAGTATATAACATGCTCTTTTCGGCCAGACTCGTCATGTTGGCCCAAAACACACCCCATAGAATTCTCTAACACTGTCAAGTATATGATCAAGGGTCCTCATTCAACTGGAGGCATGAGGATAGGAGGTTCTTATATATATTCTTTGATTTTGTCGAAGGAAACTTGGCATTCATCATT
The DNA here is from genome assembly GCA_948472305.1 of Vicia faba. Classification (NCBI taxonomy): domain Eukaryota; kingdom Viridiplantae; phylum Streptophyta; class Magnoliopsida; order Fabales; family Fabaceae; genus Vicia; species Vicia faba. The sequence goes on along the minus strand of OX451740.1, from coordinate 413,884,422 downwards.
CCATCTGACTACTTGATCTTTCTTCAAGAGTTTGAAGATTGGCTCACAAGTAGCAATTAAATGAGATATGAAGCGAGCGATGTAGTTAAGACGACCCAAGAGTCCTCTAACTTCCTTTTTAGATTGGAGGACTGGCATTTCTTGGATGACCTTTGTTGTACCCCAAAATTTTCCCTCCCATATTTCTCAAAACATTTCAAGAAAGATCCTTAAGTTGCTCAAGAAAGTCCAAGGGTTGACTAGACAAGCTCTCTCCTAAGGCAGTCTACCTCAAATTAGGGTTTCATGTTGCATCAAGATACTTGATTCCAAGGGATCCCAAATGCTCACAATTGTCCTAATATGTTCTCAAGATCATCCATGTCAAGTTTCAAGCCTTGCAGAGGAAATTTGCTCAGTCAATTGCTCAAAGGCCTGAAAATCGATTGTGTTAGGGCAAAAGTCAACTGTGGCCCACATATAGTCAAACTTCAAGATTTTTGGTCAACATCCTCATTTTGAAGTATATTTCATCATTTGATCAAGGTTTGATCATGATTCATCAAGGATTGCTCATAATTCATCAAGAACCAAAAGTTGCTAAATTAGGGTTTTGTAGGAAAAGTCAACTCAACTTTGACCAAGCATAACTTTCTCATACTTTATGATAAATGACCCATCCAAATCTCATTTTTAAGAGGATGAAATTATATACAATCCATATTCATCTCCAAAGTTCAAAATATGCACTCACAAGAAGTTATGAATTTGGACATTATATGTCATTTTGAAAAGTCAATAAAAATACCTTTTTTTTTCAAAGCTTCATACATGAACATGGAGTACCAAATTGATATGATACAAAAAGGGTTGCTTATAGGACATCTCAAGATTTCTAAAAAGTCCAAGAACACCTTCAAAGAGTCAAAATTGAGAAAGTTATGCATTAGTGAAGTTGACCTTTTTTGCAAAATTGTCAAAAGTCAACTATGCCTCAAATTACAATTTTTGCTAAATGGGCCTAATCTTTTGCATTTGTTTTTATTTGGTAGCATGGTCCACGAGCCCTAGCTCTTTCCACTTGTCATTATCTTATTTTTATTATTTATTTTGATTTTTATTTGAATTAAATCAATTTAAATCAAAACAAATCATGGAAAAAATCCAAAACATTGAAATCTCAAGATTTTGTACATGTTTCAGGTCCTATATCCAGTTGGCAAGTGATTGAATTCGTGCAAGGCCTTTGAGTGCACAAAAAGATTGAATTTGTACTATTTTTGGAAGGTTTTTTTAAGTGAATCAAATCAAGATCAAAATCAATAATGGAGAAAGATTGAGATCATGTTTGCAACCTTAATCCAATCCTCAATACATAAGGAACATTTGCAGACCTAAATCAAGAGGTTAGAGAGGCGCACAAGATCAGAACAAACTTGAGAAAAACACAAAAAAATGTTGAGTCGAATTCATAGTTCCAGGCGGTTCCAAGGCTTCCTGACCATTCCAATTTCTTCCTGGGATCACAAGCAAGCGAAACCAATCAAGAACAAAAAGTTTCCAACTCTATAATGCATTGTAAGTCAGCCACGACAATGACTCTTTCGTGAATTAGAATTTCATAATCTTGGCATCTATAGCATGAAATAATTGTACATTCTTTCTCCTTGAAACATTTCCAAACTATTTGTAATATTCAATTTCCTTTTGGTGGACTGTATCAAGAATTGCCATTGTTAGGGTTCTTGGTTTCGTTTTAGGGTTTTTATGTGCAGGCAAAATTAAACCCCATGAAGGGTATCATGATGCTCAAAATGCCAAGACGGTTTGATTAATGGCATTAGAAGTCACTTATCGTGCCCATGAAGGATTTTGAGATGAACCAGGGTTGTAGCTACGGACATACGTCCGTAGGTAAAAGTCCCTGCATCTTTTAGCCACGGAGAGAGGACAAGGATGATGGCATGGTGTTGTACCCCAAAATTTGCCCTCCCATATTCTTCAAAGTTTTGACAAGCATCATCTCAATTTGCTCAAGTCTACTCAAGGGTTGCACAGTCAACCACCCTCCTAAGCCAGTCAAATTAGGGTTTTGGTTCTTGCAAGGAAGTTGGGGTTTTCAAGGGCTCAATCAAGTCACATATACCTATACATATTGTCAAGCACCTACATGTCAAGTTTCAAGGCTCACAAGGTCAAGTTGCACAGTCAAAAACCCTAATTGCTTCACAATCAACTGTAGGGGTAAAATGGTCATTTGGCAGTCAAAAGTAAAAAATTTTGGTCAATATCTTATTTTGAAGCCACAATCATCATTTGATCAAGTCTTGATCATGATTTCACAAGAATGGCTCAAAAATCATCAAGGTGTCAAAAGTTTCTATTTTTGGACAGTTGAAAAGTCAACTGTAACTTGACCAAGGCATAACTTTTTCATGGTTCATCAGAAAAATCCCATCCAATGCTTATTTTGAAGGGGATGACATTTCCTACAACTCATCTTCACATTCAAAGTCCAAGAAATGCTCTCACAAAAAGTTATCAATTTCAACATTATAGGTCATTTTCAAAAGTCAACAAAAAGGCATTTTAAGTCAAACACCATAACTTGAGATTGGTAAATCAAAATGACATGGGACCAATGGCATTGGTTAGAGGACTTCAAGACCTTTCCAAAATGTCCAAGAACATGTTCATATGATCAAAATTGAGCAAGATATGCATTGGAGAAGTTGGGGAATTTTTGTGAAATGACAAAAGTCAACTATCCTTGAAACTTCAATTTTTGACAAAAGGGCCCACTTTTTTCCACTTGATTCAGCCTTGTCATGCCACCCACGTGTTCCATGATCAATTTCAAGACCAAATAATTATTTTTCTATTTTTATTTAATTTTTATGGATTTAATTCATTTTAATCCATAATAATTCAAGTAAAATCAAAAAAATTGATTAAATGGTATCTTGTGGTTTGATTAGCCTTCTGAAGCATAATACACCTACCAAATTCGTGCCAAGCCCATTTTAAGCATAAAAATTTAAATTTGAACAAACATGGCAAGTTCCTTTAATGGTGGTTATGAAGAATCTCAAAACATCATTGCAATGGTTTAAGGCTCCTAATGTCATTTGATTCTCATTCATACACATATATGCAAGCCTCTCCAACCTGAAGCACGACCTAGAGACCCCTAAAACGGCCAGAACCAATTCCAAAAATTCCAAAAAAATTCACAAACTGAAATCCATATTCCAGCACAATTCAAACATTTTTCTTGCTTCTAACACGTTGCCAGCATTGCCAGGAACCTATTGCAATCATAAACAAGTTCTAACACTCAAGGAATCACTCAATACAGTCACACGGTTCATCATCTTTTTCCATAATCGAAATTCATTTTTTACGCATCATTAACACATTTTGATTATTGCTTTGCATTGCTAACATCTTTATGAAGCTTTTGATATAGTTTAATTTGATTATGGTACCCTAAAACGAAAGCTGCCATTGGAGAATGCTAGGGTTTCGAAGCTTTTAATTTGGGGGTTTATCATATAGGTAAAATCAGAACCTCCAAGACCCATGGTTGAACTCAGAAGGACGAGACAAACACAAAACTATCCTTGCGCCATATTTATATGCCCTGGATTTCTATTCGCTATTTTTAGCGTTTGCATTTTGTGGGGGTTTAAAACCCCCGCTATTTGATTTATTTTTCTACAGATTTCAACGAAGAAGATGAGATGTGGAAGCAGGCCATTGGTCCATTCAAATGAGATGCGCGCGTTTTTAATTTTGCAGCATTTGAAATGATTATTACATATATTAATTCATGTTTATTTTATTGATGACTGAAACAAAGTGGTGCAGTGGCTGGCAACGTGCTTGGTATTCCTTGGGACCTGGGTTCGATCCCCAGGTCCCCCAAAGGCTTGTTAATTTTTTTTCAAATATGATCTTATGCAGGCAACATAAAGCAACTCATCATACACCTCATCCAAAAGGGCGCCAAGTGGCCTCAAATCCAGATCCAAAGGCCATGAGGCGTTGTCCACTCTACCCCAAGTCAAAGTGTGCTGTGGGAAATGACAAAAGGTCAACGTGGCTGAGTTTTGCTTGGGCCTCAGATTCCAATCAAACACCCAATTCTGGCCCATACCCCCCCCCCCCCCTTGGTTTTGTTATTTCTCTCTATCTTTTTATTTTTCTTTTCTTTTATAACTCCTTTTTTTATTATTTTATTAATTATTAGTATTATTAACATAATTAATATTTTCATAAAAAAAAAAAAAAAAACTAATATTTTTATTATTCTTATTTATTAATTTCACTACTAACTATTTTTGTAAATAAGCATTAAATCAAATTAATTAGTTTAATTAGTTTAATTTCACCTTTTCTATAATAAATAAAAACAATTTAGAATTAGGTTAACTTTTAATTTTAATTCCTTTTATTTCATAAAAAATATAAAAAACACAAAAAAACATTTTTTTAATTAATTAATTAATTAGTTATTAATTTTAGTTTCATTTAATCACAAAAAGGGACAAAATTCAATTCTTATTCAAAAATGGGTCAAAACCCTTAGGACGTTCCCGATTTAATTCTTTCGTGCGTATTTATTTATTCTGATTATATTCATGTATCTGTACAGAGGGTGTAATAGTAATTAGGATTTTATTGCTTTCTTTAATTTTCTGCATTTACTTTATTTACCAAAACGGGTTTTTGTCTTTTGGCGATGTATAGACCCGCGCCTTGTAATAGTTAGATTTACATTTTCGCAATTTATTTTCCGCACTCCTAACTGTTAAAAAATGCATGAAAGAATGTATGAATAATAAAATTAATCCGTAGCTCACAAACAACATGAACAATTAACTGAAAAACAACACACATGCACATGCCACCCCTAGGGTACGCCTCACTGGTTGCCTCGAACGTGGTCATCAAGTATAGGGTATCTTAGAGGTCGCCCTTCTGTCTAAAAGATCCAGTTGCCTCGAAACGGTTGCCTCGGATAAAAAGGATCTAGGACGTTAGGGTTACCACTAAGATGTCCTACCATTGCTTTGGTGACCACACATGTCCCTACAATCGAATTGGCCCGAATACCTCCAACGATGGTGCTACCTACCTCTCAATGGTGGGATAGCATTATCTAAAGGACTCTTACACAGCCTAATTCCTTAGAGTAGGTAGATCTCATGGGTACTTGCTCTTTTCAAACAAACAAAACAACTTTTCACACCTCACACTTTCAAAAGGTTTTCAAACAAATTTTTGATACACTCTTGAGGACAGATACAAGAGTTACTTAGAAATTTTTCAAACGAAACTTTTTCAAAACCCACACACATTTGAAAAGCAAACAATTTTTGAAAACATAAGAGCAAGTACCTAAGAGCCCGTGGATAACCACGGATAGAAAGGGTGCTAACACCTTCCCTTTCTATAAATCTACCTCCCGAACCGAGAGACATCTCGAATAAGGAATTTTGCTGTGCTTTTGTCCTTTCCATGTTGGAGAACATAAAAGACGGTGGCGACTCTTGCTTACCGCGACATTTCGCGAAACCAGCATTAAAAAACAGTCAGTTCTATTTCCACCGACCATAGAACTGGTGACTCTGCTGGGGACACTTTTGAGTGAGGTGTACCTTAGGAATAGTTCATCATCATGTTTTCAATTGCTTGATCTGTTTGCTTTAATATTGTGGGTCTGTCTTGGAGTTTCATAGATCCTAACCCGGATCTGGGGGATACCCTCTTTAGGTAGCAACAAAACTGTGAGGGAACTGTGCGGGGTATACCGACATGGTTGAAGCAGTTTGCTACGTTGATGTGGCACTTTGGTGAGTATCGGTAACCCTTGAGTCAAGTCAAGGAGAGTACGGGGCCGCCGCGTGGTGTCATGAAGCATCAACTGACCTTAGGAACCTTAATTGAACCATCCTGGCCTCTTTAGGGGTAGTGAGATGACCGACTTTGGTGCAGTCCAAAGTTGGTTGATACTCGATACTACACTCATTGAGGGTTGTTTTCTTGGAATATTTTGATCGCCAGTTCAGTGGCTAAATCAAAACAATGAACATAGAAAACAACCCAATGACATTGAGCTCCTTAGAACCCGGTTACTTTTGATAGGACAGGTTTTGAGCCCACCAACTTCTAGAGGGTAGTACCAAAACTTCATGCTGACCTAAACTCTAAGGGTTGTCTTGTGTGACTTGTGTGCTTTCAAACTTGACTACTTGCATGCTTGTTATCTAACACATGAGTTTCTTGCAGGTTTTTTTTACAGTCCTTAATCTGGACTCATAACAGGGTTTACCTACATTACTCTACGCATAGCATAGCATCATACCATCATACCATTGCATACATCCTACCTAAGGACTAATCCATTTCAAGGATCTCAAGGGTTTGTGATGCAGGTCATGATGAACCAACTGTCTAGCAAGGGGCAAAGGGGATTTATTTTCCTCTAGCCAAGGTTGATAACTTGAGTCAGGGGCTATGACCCACTCGATATGGTGAGCCTTGACTCTTGAAGAAGGACTCTCAGCAACATGAAGTTCCTTCAATCAAGCTAGCCAAATTCAAATTCTAACAACTTTCTCTGTTTACCCCGCGAGATCCTTGAAAACATCGCATGCATACATATCATTGCACTACAGGTACTCTTTTCCACAGGTTGCTTAATCTTCTTTGCTGTTTATTTCAGCCATCATCATGAATCCTGAATCATCCAATGAACAAGCTATCAAGGCCCTCCAGGCCCAGAACGCCCAGTTCCAGGAGCTGGTCATGAGCTTAGCCCAAGGACAACAGGAATTGAAGACTCTACTTTTGAAGAAAAAGAAGAAGAGGACTGTTTTGTTCAACCCTAGACGCAGATCTGGGAATACACTGCAAAATGAAGCTGAGCGGACTACTCCATCTGTTGGGGAAGGCAGTCACGAAGAGGGAAGGGTTCCTAGTCCCGTAGTCTCTGACACCGAGACAAATTTCAATGATGAACAGTACCCTCCTGCTGAGGACAGGTACAAACAGCTGGAGGACCGGTTAAATGCTATGGAAATTCAACGTGTGCCTGGGTTGGACTTTGGAGACCTAGGCTTATCTTCTGGGGTGGTGATCCCTCACAAGTTCAAGGCACCTGCCTTTGCAAAATACGACGGGGCTTCCTGTCCTAAGTTGCACCTCCATTCATACGCGAGGAAGATCCAGCCCTACACGGCAGACAAGAATCTATGGATCCATTTCTTCCAGGAAAGTCTTTCAGGGACTCAACTCGAATGGTTCTATCAGCTGGATGGAACCAGTATTCGTAACTGGGAGGACTTGGCAACTGCTTTTTATAAGCAGTATCAGTATAATGCCGACCTTGCTCCTACGCGTACCCAACTCCAGGGTATGTCACTGGGGACGGGTGAAGGTTTTAAGGAGTACGCGCAAAAGTGGAGAGACCTGGCTGGTAGGGTGCAGCCACCGTTGACTGACCGTGAGCTTGTTGACATGTTCTTAGGGACCCTGTCTGGTCCGTTCTTCAACCATCTGATTGGGAATTCTTCTATTGGGTTCACAGATCTGATCTTAACTGGTGAGAGGATAGAAGCTGGTATCAAGTCCGGGAAGATACAAAAGGGTGACTCCTCGAACGCTGAGAAGAAACCATTCAAGAAAGAGTCCAATGTTGCATACAGTCAGAAGGATCATCGTGACCAGCACGTAGGGGCAGTCATGATCTCAGGTTCTGCGTCACGCCGACAACCGCCAAAGGGAAATCAGCGAAGGCCGGACGAGCCTAAAAGACAGTTCACCAACATCAACATGCCGTTGTCACAAGCATTGCAGCACATGTTGAAGATGAACCTGATTGCGGTGATCAACCCTCCTGCAAATCCCAAGACCTCTTCTCCAAACTACAACCCAAATGCGAGGTGTGCTTATCATTCCGGAAGCCCGAGGCACGATACTGAGGATTGTTGGGCGCTGAAATACAAGATTCAGAACATGATTGACGCCAAGGAGATCGAATTCGAGCCTGCCGAGACTCCCGATGTGATCACTGCTCCCTTGCCAAAACATGGCTAGGATTGAGAGACTCTTGTTCATTTAAATTCTGATATTGTATTTTTCTATGCTTATTCAAACAATTATTATGTCAAACTCTATTATTTCATTAATGCATTACACGTGTCTGTTTTGAAGTAATTGTGTTCTCTATATTCAAAATTGCTTTTATTTTTCTTGATGTTCAACTCTCGATTGAAAATTCTAAGCCTCTTGAGGGAGGATGACGAAAACGATACCACAATTTACAGTATGCTTTTGAACAAACCCCGCTGATGAGGTACAAGCATTGTTTCAATTCCTAAACACTGGAGTTATAAGGAAGATAATCCCTCGTCAACCCCTCTGAACCAAAGAAGTAGGAGTTTTTCTTTTCGAAAATTAAAACCCTTAATCATAACCTGGGGCAGGGTAGTTCTCTCAGTTGATCCAAGTGCACAACGAATGGCACCAAAGAAATCCTTACAAAACAAAAGACAGTGATGGTTCCAAATAATCATAAAGAAAGGCAGTCATTATCTCCCAAAAATAAAAGCCCATTAAGTCAAAACCTATGAAGGAGAGTTACAAAACTGGGGCATCCCGCTGACTGTGATCATGAAAGAAACAGTTCAGGCAAAAAATAGGGATAACGAAATCAAAAAGAAAAGAGGACCTGCAAACCCTCAACAAGGAAATGACTGCCTATTCAAAATAAAATGTCAACATCCGAACCATCATGGGAATATTAGGACAAAGACTCGAACAAGGTCTAACGCACGATCAACTGAGTTTAGGTTTGAAGAACATCACGAAGAGCGGGTGGGTACAAATATAATTTGAGCCTTTATCCTTTGTGAAATTCTGGCTGCAGATACTCAATGTCACATTCAATGTTATGACACCGTATCTGACTTTCTATAAGACAGTAAATACAAAAACAGTAAAGAACACAGTCAATTGTTTACCCAGTTCAGTGTGCAACAACACCTACTCTGGGGGCTACCAAGCAGGGAGGAAATCCACTATAAGAGATATTAATTCATGAATAAACCAACCAGTTTATCTCCTTCACTTAAGACCTACCCAATGCAACTTCAATCTAAGTACAACTTAAACCCGAGTTCCTACTCACTCCCCCTCAATCACAGCAGTGATACATAAAACAATTTGACTAATGAATTGTTGAAGACACTCTTCAAAACATACACTTGATTATGCTTCACAGCTTTTTAATCAAGCAACACAAACACTCTTGCTTCACAGCTTTGAGTGATACACAAACCTAACTTGACTTTGCTTCACAGCTTTAGTCAAGAGACATACAAACACTCTTGCTTCAAAGCTTTGAGTGTTACACAACCCTTACAATTAAAACCTATTCCAAGTCACTTATCACAATGATAATTGCTTGGATTACAATAGTAAAAACTATACAGCTTCTAAATGATCTTCTGTCAAAAAGGGGTTACTTTCAAAACAGCAGCTCTGTTGAATATATAGCAGCTACAACTTCAGTTAGGGTTTCCATAAAAAGCTAGGGTTAATTCCGTTTGACCTTAAGACTAGGTCACAGGACTTTATCAACCAGGTTAGGGTTGAGCTAGGTTAACCCAAAGAAAATGCAGGATTCTGTTCTGGAAAGACTGAGTCATTTTCCTGAAAAAACTCAGAATTAACCAAACTGCATACCTGTTAGTTCAGAACAGGATGTCTTAACATCTGTTATGACATCTGAAAACCTGTCTACTGATTTAGGTAAATGTGATCATTTTGCAAAATGCTCAGATACACACTTATAAACATCAGTACCTGTATGACAATATTTTTCTGCAAAGGTACCTAATGAATCAGTACAAACTAAACTAGAATGTTATGACATCAGTCATGACATTCACACATACACTTGGGTTTTACCAAAAATGCAAGCCAATAACTAAACAACTACAAACTCCCCCTTTGGCAGATTTTTGGCTAAAGACCCTAATCTAATCAGAGATAGATAGCAGCAGAAAGAAATGACTGCAGAAAAATAGAATGTCTAATTAAGTACCAAAATATATCTCCCCCTCTTTAGCCACAAATGGGCCAAAGATACAAGTTCATAAAATTATACAGTCATCCAGAAAAAAGTAATAAGAGCACCAGCTAAAAACTGAACACACTTCCAAACTCCACCAGGGACCAGCATCAACTCCACCAAACAGCAACCAACCTTTAAGCACTGTCATCAGACTCAGTATTGAGATGACCTTCAGCTTCTACACCCTCTTCCCTTCTGTTTCCTTCAGCTTCCTCCTTTTCTAACCTGGCAATTAGGATTTCTAGGGTATTTTTCCTAGCTTCCAGTTCTTTGCAGGTCTCTTTTAATACAGCTATGACATCAGATGTCTTGGACTGGGTCTTCACAGACGATGTCTCAGCAGATGTTATGACAATATCAGGAGCATGAGATCCCTGAAACAGTTTGTAGTGCAACCCAAGGGCAGGAGCTCTTTTGCAAGCAGTATCTCTTGCCACCAGGATATCAGGGTATTGTGCAAGGATAATTCCACAAAGGAGGGAGGGAAAGGCAATTGGTCCTTTGACAGCATAACTACCAGCATGTTTTAAAGTTTATTCAAAAATATACCTGCCATAGTCAAAAGCAGTCTTGGTTCCCACAGCATAAATAAATCTCCCCAATCCTGTGGAGATAGTTGATTTATGATTTGTAGGCACCCAGTTGGCTGCACCAATCTTGTGCAGGATGGCAAATTTCATGCTAAGTTTGCTGGCATTCAGCTTGCCTTTCAAGGGCCAGCACTTCACTTGCCTTGCTGTGATGGTTTGACAAACTTCATTGTCAGTGACTTCCAGATCAGGACAATCCTCATTTGTTCTTCCAATAAATTTGTTAATTTCTGATGGAGAGAAATTAACCCTTCTTCCTCTAACAAAAACACTTTCAAAGTCAGCTGACCTTCCATCAGCACAATCATTAGACAAGTTAACTATGAACTCCTTGACCAGATTTTCATAACACTTGTTAAATTTTATCATTGTCTTCATCAGTCCAGCATTCTTGATCAGGTCCATGATGTCTTTGCACTCCATAGCATCATTGTTGAGTTCTCTTTCTAAAGTTATTCTCTTTAAGCAAACATACTTCCATCTATTTGCATTGTCAGGATGATGAAAAGAGATGTTGTCTGTTGGGACTTCAGGAACTCTAGCAATTTTGCTGGAGGGGAGCTTCCTTCTGATAGGAACTTCTTCAGCATCAATCTCAAACTCTGATTCCTCATCAGAATCAGAAGATTCAGGTTCTTTCCTCTTCTTTGAAATTGGTTGTCTAGCAGTATGCACCTGGGCTTTCACCTTCCCTTTGGACTGAATAGTTTTCACAGATTCTACCCCAGCCATGCCTTCAGCCTTGGATTTCTTAACAGCAGGTTTATCTTTGGACACACATTTTGCATCATTCTGATTACCCTTTCTTTTCATCAATCTCCTAGCTATGCTAGGGTTTACATTTGCAATCAGATCATTATCTGAGTAATCCTTATCCACATCAATGATAGGTGGATCAGCAGTCTTTTCTGAAGGGTTCTGAATGTTGTCATTTTGTGTCATAACATTCTCAGAGACATCTACATTCTCAGAGACATCCACATTTGGGCTTCCTGATTGATTCAAAGGGACATAAATCCCCGGTACAGATTGGTTTCCGCTTAGTATACTTGTCACTAGCCTAGCAATTGCTTGATGAACTTGAACTGATCCTTCTCTATTTGATACAGAAGAAGAAGGATGAGAAGGATTACCAGAGGCAGCAGCTTGAGCTCTTCCTGCATGTCTAGTTCTCAGCTTTTTGACTTTGGCGGGGTCAGTAGCCATCTCTCTGAGAGGAGTGATCTCAAGAACTTCAGATTCTATGCATGTGGTGATTGCTCTAGAGTCTTGGTCAGATGATGAAGATGATGAAGATGAAGAGGTCGCTTTGGTTGAAGATGATGTTTGAGACATTTTGATTGACTTTGAGCAACAGTAGCAATTTGAGAAAAAACTTTGATTGAGAGAAGGGAACAGGTTGCAAAGACGAGAGAGGTAGGAGGCAAAAGAGAGTCTTTTCAACTTCTTAAAGATTTTGAAAGAATTGGGAAAACATATGATTAACCCACTAAAATTAGACTTAACAGAATTAACTCCTTCAACCCTTGTTTTAAGCAAAATTAATTGCTACAATTTCTCATGTTGGCAAATACCCAACCTGCCCCTCAAGTTTTCAAGTTTATTTCCAACAAGAGCCTTGACAGAAGAATCAGCCAGCTGAAGCTTAATGATACCATGTTCCAGTTTAATTGACTTCTTCTCAACAAAGTCAATGTGCTTGGTCCTGCTATGCTGAATAGGGTTCATGGAAATATTGATTGTATTCAGATTGTCACAATACAATGTCACAACATCTTGTGAGACATTATACTCAGTGAGCATCTGCTTTGTCCAGATATTTTGAGAACAGTTACTACTAGCTGCAACCATTTCAGCACAAAGTTGGGAAGGCATTCTTTTGACATGAATCATAGTTCTGGTTGATTCTTGAATGATCTTATTTTTCTTTTTGTCCACTCCATTTTGATGGAGAGTTGTAGGAGAAGAGACTTCACGACTCATTTCTTCAGGGAAACAGAATTTATTAGACTTGTTGTTTCCAACATCCTTGTCATGATTACTTCTGGTTCTGACAATACATCCTTCTTCAAGTTCATTCACCATATCATAGACATGTTTCTTTTTACCAAGCCTTTCAATTTTAAGTTCACCACAAACCCTTCTTTTATCAATCTGTAGTCTTGGAGTCCTTCTGACTGCTTCCATAGAGATAGCTCTTTTCATTCTTCTTAGATGAAGATGACCAAGCTTATGGTGCCACAGTTTCATCTCTTTTTCTTCTTTGGTAATTGGACACATAGTGGAGTTATTAGTGTTCTCAGGCTGCCACAAGTAACAGTTATCTTTGGATCTGACTCCTTTCATTACAATTTCTTGTTTTTCATTTATTACAAGACATTCAGATTTTGAGAAATTGACCTTGAATCCTAGATCACACAGTTGACTGATACTAATGAGATTAGCAGTCAGCCCTTTTACCAGCAGTACTTCATTCAGACTTGGAACTCCAGGGCATTCCAAATCACCAACCCCTTTGATTTCACCTTTAGCACCATCTCCAAAGGTCACAAAACTGGTGGTGTGAGGCTTAACATTATTGAGGAGGTTCTTGATTCCAGTCATGTGTCTGGAACATCCACTGTCAAAGTACCAGTCTTCCTTTGCAGATATCCTCAGGGAAGTGTGGGCTATCAGGGCAGTAGCCTTTTTCTTCCATTTAGGAGCATGTGGTACCTTTTTAGACTTAGGTTTGACACCTGAGTTCTGATTAGGGTATCCATGCAATCTGAAGCAGAAGGGATTTATGTGGCCATATCTCCCACAATGATGGCATCTCCATCTTTGGTACCTTTTCTTCATATGTCTCTGTTCCTGATGTTGAGAGTTGTGTTGAGACATCTGTTTTGACATTTGCTTATCAGGCCTGATCTTCTTATCTGTACCAGAGTTCTTTGCTTCCACAAATCCTAGTCCAGATTTGTTTCCCACATTTTGTCCAACCTGAAGAATCTCTTCCAATTTATCTGTTCCATTAGACAGCATCTTGACAGATTTGGTCATTTGGTTCAGTTGTGAGTTCAGCAATTGAACTTCCCCTTCTAGATGACTTATAGTTTCAAGATCTGCCCTTTTTTCAGCCTCCAGCTTTATGATGAGTTTTGCTTGTTTCTCATTCTGCACACAGACTTCAGCACTTCTGATACACAATTTCTTGTAGGTATCAGCCAGTTCTTCAAATGTCACTTCTTCATCACTAGTGTCACTTTCAGAGGTACAAACACTAGTTAGAGCAGTAACTAGTTTGGCAGATTCTTCTTCAGAATTACTTTCTGAATCACAGTCAGACCAAGTAACAGTCATTCCTTTCTTTTGTTCCTTAAGAAAGGTAGGACATTCAGCTCGAATATGCCCATATCCTTCACAGCCATGGCATTGAATTCCTCTGCCTTGATTTCCCTTCTCTTCTGACCTTGGTCTTCTGTTGGAACTGTCAATGTCAGAGGGAATGTTATGAACATTAGACCTTGACTTTGGATCCATTCTTTTGATGAGCTTGTTGAACTGTCTTCCAAGCATGGCTATAGCTTCTGAAATATTTTCTTCTTCATCCTCCTTGTTTTCAACATCAGTGTTGGATACAAGTGTTATGCTCTTGTTCTTCTTGTCACCATTATCAGTGATCCCCATCTCAAAAGTCTGAAGAGACCCAATAAGTTCATCCACTTTCAACTTGCTGATGTCCTGGGCTTCCTCTATGGCAGTTACCTTCATTGCAAATCTTTTAGGCAAGGATCTGAGAATCTTTCTCACCAGTTTTTCTTCTGACATCTTTTCTCCCAGTGCTCCTGAGGTGTTGGCAATCTCCAAGATGTTCATGTGAAACTCATGAATGGTTTCATCTTCCATCATTTTTAGATTCTCAAACTTGGTAGTCAACATCTGAAGCCTTGACATTTTTACTTTGGAAGTGCCCTCATGAGTAGTTTTGAGAGTGTCCCAAACTTCCTTGGCCAGTTCATATTGATGTACTAGTCTGAAAATGTTTCTATCAATTCCATTGAACAAGGCATTTAAAGCTTTGGAATTTCCCAGGGCTAACTCATCTTCTTCTTTACTCCAATCTTCCTCAGGCTTCAGACTGATTGTCCCATCTTTCGCAGTTATGGTGGGATGGTTCCATCCTTTGTCAGCAGCTCTCTAAGCCTTTTTGTCCAGAGATTTTAAGAAGGCAATCATACGAGGTTTCCAGTAGTCATAATTAGTTCCATCCAGAATGGGTGGTCTATTTCCAAAAACTCCTTCTTTGTCCATAGTGCCAGAAAGTGATATCCCTAGATCTCACCCAGTAATACACGCAGGGTGCCTGCTCTGATGCCAATTGAAATTCTGGCTGCAGATACTCAATGTCACGTTCAATGTTATGACACCGTATCTGACTTTCTATAAGACAGTAAATACAAAAACAGTAAAGAACACAGTCAATTGTTTACCCAGTTCAGTGTGCAACAACACCTACTCTGGGGGCTACCAAGCCAAGGAGGAAATCCACTATAAGAGATATTAATTCAGGAATAAACCAACCAGTTTATCTCCTTCACTTAAGACCTACCCAATGCAACTTCAATCTAAGTACAACTTAAACCTGAGTTCCTACTCACTCCCCCTCAATCACAGCAGTGATACATAAAACAATTTGACTAATGAATTGTTGAAGACACTCTTCAAAACATACACTTGATTATGCTTCACAGCTTTTTAATCAAGCAACACAAACACTCTTGCTTCACAGTTTTGAGTGATACACAAACCTAACTTGACTTTGCTTCACAGCTTTAGTCAAGAGACATACAAACACTCTTGCTTCAAAGCTTTGAGTGTTACACAACCCTTACAATTAAAACCTATTCCAAGTCACTTATCACAATGATAATTGCTTGGATTACAATAGTAAAAACTATACAGCTTCTAAATGATCTTCTGTCAAAAAGGGGTTACTTCAAAACAGCAGCTCTGTTGAATATATAGCAGTTGCAACTTCAGTTAGGGTTTCCATAAAAATCTAGGGTTAATTCCGTTTGACCTTAAGACTAGGTCACAGGACTTTATCAACCAGGTTAGGGTTGAGCTAGGTTAACCCAAAGAAAACGCAGGATTCTATTCTGGAAAGACTGAGTCATTTTCCTGAAAAAACTCAGAATTAACCAAACTGCATACCTGTTAGTTCAGAACAGGATGTCTTAACATCTGTTATGACATATGAAAACATGTCTACTGATTTAGGTAAATGTGATCATTTTGCAAAATGCTCAGATACACACTTATAAACATCAGTACCTGTATGACAATATTTTTCTGCAAAGGTACCTAATGAATCAGTACAAACTAAACTAGAATGTTATGACATCAGTCATGACATTCACACATACACTTGGGTTTTACCAAAAATGCAAGCCAATAACTAAACAACTACACTTTGTTTCTTAAATCGTGAACCAGGCCACATTATAACCCTTAAAAAGTCCTAGCTGAAGCATGGGTTAGTTCGAAGGCATACTGTTATGAAAGGTATCCTGACTCCTTAAGGCTTGCTGTAAAATACTGAGTTGACATCACATTTTACAAAATTTGCTTGTTTTACTGAAAATGCATTTTCAAAAATTTCAAGACAGACATAAGCTTTGCATTTTTAATATAACATTGCTTGCATGTGACTATTTGTTTGAACATCATAGAAGTTCGCACGACGAATGTCTAATGAACAAAAGCACCTCCAATCAAGGGGCATGGCATGATCATTGTCCATCATCTGGGGCAGTCCAGTCAAGATTCAGAGAATCTCTCAAATGCCTAATAGCCTGGGGCAAATCTCCGCCTGAGTCACCTGGGGCATTGGACATGAGTTCCAGCTACGAATCTTGCCTGATCAAACATCTTCTGGTCGCATGGCAACACAACAACAGGGGCATCTCCCTACATTCTGAGAGCGTGGACATAGTCGAAAAAATACTATGCATAATCAAAGACCCGCTAGGTTGACACACCTAGGCAAAAATAAGGGCTTCCCGGCGAACCAAAAGGGTTCGGGCAAAAACAAGGGATGAAATGAAAAAATCTGTACACCCGGCAAGTCGAAAACCTGAAAAGGCGGCTTGGCCAAAAAAGAGTATCCCGATGGACTGAAAACCCGAAAGGGCGGTCCAGGCAAAAGTTAGGGATCAAAAGCGTACGACTATGTCCCGTCATCTCGTCACTTGCCTACCAGAAGAAGATTTGTCGAATCGGCAGTTGTCTAACACCTTACAAGGTATCTTCTTCTCTCACGTCAGAAACAGGGGCAATAATGAGTTGTCCAAGCAATCTAGTTGCTCTGTCAACCAAGGTACCAAGGTAGGTTCGGCTGAAGAACATAACCAAGAGGCCTCCACTCCCCGGGAGTAAAACAGGTTTCAGCAATGCTCTCCCCAAGCAGAGTTGGTCTCTCATCAACCCCGAAGAGGCACAGTATCCCTAGCAAGTCAGCAAAGCTCTCCCCAAGCAGAGTTAGGCTACTGTCAGCCCTAAGGAAGTTGGCTACCCCCAGAAAATCTCAATATTCCCCATCGGAGTATACAGATGTTCCTAAGCAAGCATCCCCGGCAGTCTTAATATAAGATTGTTCCCCGGCGGAATACAGACACCCCAGTGGATCCACTTCCCCAGTACAGTTCAAAAGTCTCCCCAGGAGAGTTGAATCAATCTCCCCAGTAGATTCTGGAAGCTCATCCCCAGTAGATTCTGGAAGCTTATCCCCTGCAAGGTACAAACGCATCTCCTCGGCTTTATTCAAAGGTTATTCTCCACCAGAGCTTATAACTGGGTTATCCTTAGCTAATTTCCACGGCAAGATCGTCCTCGGCGAAGTTCTTCCTACCCCTAGCGGAGTTCATCACATTCCCCAACAAAACATATCAACGGAATCCCCAGCGGAGTTATCAACAAAACCTCAGCGAAGTATCTCTTCCCACAGAATAACTCCCCGCAGAGTAATCTCTTCGCCAAGTTTATTCACCAACGGAGTCATCTTCTCCTAACGGTTTATTCTTGCACTCATCATCCCCAGCGGAAACGAAGAACTCTACTCTTCAACAGCAGCCCAGGATTTAAACAAGCTCCTGGCATTCGTCAAGGATTTATTTTCCCAGACGAAGATACATTCATAAACATTACATCTTCATACATTATAGCATGCATACGCATCATACAACACAAATCTCATTTATTTTTTAGAACATCTTAAAATCATGCAGTCCATGCATCATGACATTTCATACGACTAATACTTTGCCTTTTCAGAAAAAAGTCAATCAAAAGATGATTACCATCTACCTTTACAGTTCCAGATCAACACCGGTAACAAGCCAGGAAAATTCTGTGGACGACTAATCGTGGGTTAATATCCGAAACCAAACAGGACAATTATCTACTTGATCATCCTCAGGCAACCCTACACTAGTTCCTTTTCTTTTCAGAATAAGTCTTACACGGGCTCATCAACAGGCAACCCTACACCGGTTCCTTCTCAACCTCAGATGTAGTTTTACACGAACTCATCATCAGGCAACCCTACACCGGTTCCTTCTCAATTTTCAGACGAAGTCTTACACGGACTTATCATCAAAGTAACCCTACACCGGTTCCTTTTCTTTCAGAAGAAGTCTTACACGGACTTATCTCAAGATGACCTTACCCCGGTTCATCCAGAAGTTTTACACGAACTTATCCTGCAGTAACCTTACCCCGGTTCCTCCAGAAGTCTTACACGGACTTATCCTGAAGTAACCTTACCCCGGTTCCTCCAGAAGTCTTACACGGACTTATCCCGAAGTAACCTTACCCCGGTTCCTCCAGAAGTTTTACACGAACTTATCCTGCAGTAACCTTACCCCGGTTCCTCCAGAAGTTTTACACGAACTTATCCCGAAGAAACCCTACACAGGTTCTCTCTCTCTAGACGTAGTTTTACACGGGCTCATCGTCAAAGAAACCCTACACAGGTTCTCTCTTCCCAAAGATGCAGTTTTACACGGACTCGTCATCAGAAACCCTACCCAGGTTTTACTTCTTCCAGGATGTAGTCTTACACGGGCTCATCATCAAAGTAACCCCACACAGGTTCCCTTCTCAAACTCCAGACGTAGTTTTGCACGGACTCGTCATCAGTAAACCCTACACAGGTTTCCTTCTCATTTCTAGATGCGGTTTTACACGGACTCGTCATCAAAGTAAGCCTACACAGGTTCCTTCTCCATTTCAGATACAGTCTTATACGGACTTATTATCAGTAAACCCTACACAGGTTTCCTTCCTCCAAAGATGCAGTTTTACACGAGCTCATCATCAGTCAACCCTACACAGGTGTCCTTCTTTCCAAGATGCAGCTTTACACGAGCTCATCATCAGGCAACCCTACACAGGTTCCCTCTTTCAACTTACAAAAATTACAGTTCAACAGACCACCTCCAGATGGCATCTATAAGCCCATCCACCTATCAACAGTCTCCAAATGGCATCTATAAGCCCATTCCCGACAAGGTTCTGTCACATCTCCAGATGGCATCTATAAGCCCATCCTCCCATACCATCTTTCCAAATGGCATCTATAAGCCCATTCCCGACAAGGTTCTGTCACATTTCCAGATGGCATCTATAAGCCCATCCCCCTATCCACCATCCTTCCAAATGGCATCTGTAAGCCCATTCCCGACATCACATTGCTGATACCACACTATGTGAGTGCAAATTTCTGGGCACTTTAGTGTTCAATCATCTTCCACCTTCGGATCACGAAAGGCACACAAGCCAATCTACATCCTCAGGTCTAAGAAGATTGAACAAGGGCAACTGTTGTACCCCAAAATTTGCCCTCCCATATTCTTCAAAGTTTTGACAAACATCATCTCAATTTGCTCAAGTCTACTCAAGGGTTGCACAGTCAACCACCCTTCTAAGCCAGTCAAATTAGGGTTTTGGTTCTTGCAAGGAAGTTGAGGTTTTCAAGGGCTCAATCAAGTCACATATGTCTATACATATTGTCAAGCACCTATATGTCAAGTTTCAAGGCTCACAAGGTCAAGTTGCACAGTCAAAAACCCTAATTGCTTCACAATCAATTGTAGGGGTAAAATGGTCATTGGCAGTCAAAAGTCAAAATTTTTGGTCAACATCTTATTTTGAAGCCACAATCATCATTTGATCAAGTCTTGATCATGATTTCACAAGAATGGATCAAAAATCATCAAGGTGTCAAAAGTTTCTATTTTTGGATAGTTGAAAAGTCAACTGTAACTTGACCAAGGCATAACTTTTTCATGGTTCATCAGAAAAATCCCATCCAATGCTTATTTTGAAGGGGATGACATTTCCTACAACTCATCTTCACATTCCAAGTCCAAGAAATGCTCTCACAAAATGTTATCAATTTCAACATTATAGGTCATTTTCAAAAGTCAACAAAAAGGCATTTTAAGTCAAAGACCATAACTTGAGATTGGTAAATCAAAATGACATGGGACCAAAGGCATTGGTTAGAGGACTTCAAGACCTTTCCAAAATGTCCAAGAACATGTTCATATGATCAAAATTGAGCAAGATATGCATTGGAGAAGTTGGGAAATTTTTGTGAAATGGCAAAAGTCAACTATCCTTGAAACTTCAATTTTTGACAAAAGGGCCCACTTTTTTCCACTTGATTCAGCCTTGTCATGCCACCCACGTGTTCCATGATCAATTTCAAGACCAAATAATTATTTTTCTATTTTTATTTAATTTTTATGGATTTAATTCATTTTAATCCATAATAATTCAAGTAAAATCAAAAAAATTGATTAAATGGTATCTTGTGGTTTGATTAGCCTTCATGAAGCATAATACACCTACCAAATTCGTGCCAAGCCCATTTTAAGCATAAAAATTCAAATTTGAACAAACATGGCAAGTTCCTTTAATGGTGGTTATGAAGAATCTCAAAACATCATTGCAATGGTTTAAGGCTCCTAATGTCATTTGATTCTCATTCATACACATATATGAAAGCCTCTCCAACCTGAAGCACGACCTAGAGACCCCTAAAACGGCCAGAACCAATTCCAAAAATTCCAAAAAAATTCACAAACTGAAATCCATATTCCAGCACAATTCAAACACTTTTCTTGCTTCTAACACGTTGCCAGCATTGCCAGGAACCTATTGCAATCATAAACAAGTTCTAACACTCAAGGAATCACTCAATACAGCCACACGGTTCATCATATTTTTCCATAATCGAAATTCATTTTTTACGCATCATTAACACATTTTGATTATTGCTTTGCATTGCTAACATCCTTATGAAGCTTTTGATATAGTTTAATTTGATTATGGTACCCTAAAACGAAAGCTGCCATTGGAGAATGCTAGGGTTTCGAAGCTTTTAATTTGGGGGTTTATCATATAGGTAAAATCAGAACCTCTAAGACCCATGGTTGAACTCAGAAGGACGAGACAAACACAAAACTATCCTTGCGCCATTTTTATATGCCCTGGATTTCTATTCGCTATTTTTAGCGTTTGCATTTTGTGGGGGTTTAAAACCCCCGCTATTTGATTTATTTTTCTGCAGATTTCAATGAAGAAGATGAGATGTGGAAGCAGGCCATTGGTCCATTCAAATGAGATGCGCTCGTTTTTAATTTTGCAGCATTGGAAATGATTATTACATATATTAATTCATGTTTATTTTATTGATGATTGAAACAAAGTGGTGCAGTGGCTGGCAACGTGCTTGGTATTCGTTGGGACCTGGGTTCGATCCCCAGGTCCCCCAAAGGCTTGTTAATTTTTTTTCAAATATGATCTTATGCAGGAAACATAAAGCAACTCATCATACACCTCATCCAGAAGGGCGCCAAGTGGCCTAAAATCCAGATCCAAAGGCCATGAGGCGCTATCCACTCTACCCCAAGTCAAAGTGTGTTGTGGGAAATGACAAAAGGTCAACGTGGCTGAGTTTTGCTTGGGCCTCAGATTCCAATCAAACACCCAATTCTGGCCCATACCCCCCCCCCCCCCCCCCCCCTTGGTTTTGTTATTTCTCTCTATCTTTTTATTTTTCTTTTCTTTTATAACTCCTTTTTTTTTATAATTATTTTATTAATTATTAGTATTATTAACATAATTAATATTTTCATAAAAAATCAAAAAAAAAACTAATATTTTTATTATTCTTATTTATTAATTTCACTACTAACTATTTTTGTAAATAAGCATTAAATCAAATTAATTAGTTTAATTAGTTTAATTTTCACCTTTTCTATAATAAATAAAAACAATTTAGAATTAGGTTAACTTTTCATTTTAATTCCTTTTATTTCATAAAAAATATAAAAAACACAAAAAAACATTTTTTTAATTAATTAATTAATTAGTTATTAATTTTAGTTTCATTTAATCACAAAAAGGGACAAAATTCAATTCTTATTCAAAAAAGGGTCAAAACCCTTAGGACGTTCCCGATTTAATTCTTTCGCGCGTATTTATTTATTCTGATTATATTCATGTATATGTACAGAGGGTGTAATAGTAATTAGGATTTTATTGCTTTCTTTAATTTTCTGCATTTACTTTATTTACCAAAACGGGTTTTTGTCTTTTGCCGATGTATAGACCCGCGCCTTGTAATAGTTAGATTTACATTTCCGCAATTTATTTTCCGCACTCCTAACTGTTAAAAAATGCATGAAAAAATGTATGAATAATAAAATTAATCCGTAGCTCACAAACAACATGAACTATTAACTGAAAAACAACACACATGCACATGCCACCCCTAGGGTACGCCTCACTGGTTGCCTCGAACATGGTCATCAAGTATATTGTATCTTAGAGGTCGCCCTTCTGTCTAAAAGATCCAGTTGCCTCGAAACGGTTGCCTCGGATAAAAAAGGATCTAGGACGTTAGGGTTACCACTAAGATGTCCTACCATTGCTTTGGTGAACACACATGTCCCTACAATCGAATTGACCCGAATACCTCCAACGATGGTGCTACCTACCTCTCAATGGTGGGATAGCATTATCTAAAGGACTCTTACACAGCCTAATTCCTTAGAGTAGGTAGATCTCACGGGTACTTGCTCTTTTCAAACAAACAAAACAACTTTTCACACCTCACACTTTCAAAAGGTTTTCAAACAAATTTTTCATACACTCTTAAGGACAGATACAAGAGTTACTTAGAAATTTTTCAAACGAAACTTTTTCAAAACCCACACACATTTGAAAAGCAAACAATTTTTGAAAACATAAGAGCAAGTACCTAAGAGCCCGTGGATAACCACGGATAGAAAGGGTGCTAACACCTTCCCTTTCTATAAATCTACCTCCCGAACCGAGAGACATCTCGAATAAGGAATTTTGCTGTGCTTTTGTCCTTTCCATGTTGGAGAACATAAAAGACGGTGACGACTCTTGCTTACCGCTGATCGCACTGAATCGCACTATGTTTCTGACTCAAATATCACATGTTTTCCTTAGTTTTTATTGTCATTTTCTTATATTATGTTCCTTTTTCTTTTGTTTTCAGGATTCTTGTCATTTCAGAGCCTTCTGTGAAGAAACGAGCCAAAACGCCAAGAAATTAGGGTTTTTCAAGATATTCTGCACTTATGGCGTTCAGCGCCGCGCTGGCTACAGGGAACGCGATGACGTGGCCCACTTTCACCCAGAGATCAACTGCCACGTTCCCATGATGTGGCAGTTCCATGCACCGCGCCCGCGGCCACCCCCACCGCGCCCGCGGCCTTCACAACAAGCTTCCCGCTCAAAAGAAGTTAAGGGGCATGCTGGTCCTTACGCACCTCAAGGATCCTCTATAAATAGTTTTCGATTTTCATTCTTTAGTTTCATCCAAGCTTAGTACAATCTTAAGCCATATACTATCAGTTTCTGTAAAGTGATAATCTCTTCACATCGGGGAGTTATTGCGGTGTAGATTGAGTTGTAATCGAGTCTTGGAGCACTTTGGTTGAAGTTCATCATACCAGCCTTACCTTTCCGTAGATTTGTATCAGATTCAAGTCTCCGACCGGAGCAAGGTTCTATTTTATTGCATTTCTTTATTTAATTGCTCTTACCATAGTCTACACGTTTTATAGACTTTAAACGCTCTTACCATAGTCTACACGTTTTATAGACTTTAAATGCTCTTACCATAGTCTACACGTTTTATAGACTTTAAATGCTCTTACCATAGTCTACACGTTTTATAGACTTTAAATGCTCTTACCATAGTCTACACGTTTTATAGACTTTAAATGCTCTTACCATAGTCTACACGTTTTATAGACTTTAAATGCTCTTACCATAGTCTACACGTTTTATAGACTTTAAATGCTCTTACCATAGTCTACACGTTTTATAGACTCGCACTTATTATGTCTGGCTAAACTATAAAGGTTAGGATGTAATGATTGTCATCATGATCGTGTTCCAATTATCATGCTAGTGAAAATACTCTGGGGATGTTTTGCTTCTAACTTAAGTCAATTATGTTTAAATGTTTATTGGGTAAGATCGAAAGTCGTCCAAACTAATGATACGACTTGATTATTATTTAACCAAACAAAAAGAGCGAAATCCGTTGATTGGTTAAATAGGAATCATTGACCTTTTTAGAAAACGATTTTGAAACTATTTTCGGACGCGTTTGTAGGTTTGAAATCTGTCTCTTGGTCAAAAGCCAAAAGTCTCTTTAAGTTAATCTTTCCAAGTAAAATCACTTTTCTGTCAAGTCAAAACTATCAATTTCTTAAAAATAGGTTTACCTCTTTAACGCGAAAGGCACCCTTTATATGTGACAATAAAGGAATTTAATTTAAAGAGTAAATTCGGTTCTTAGTAGTCAAAAGCTACAAGTTCCCGTTAAATTGATTCTTTACTATCAATAGAAAATACTGCCCCATAAGTAGGTTCATCTACGCATGACCGGACCAATATCTGATTACATGATTTACATTCCAACCTGTCTTTTAAACTGTTATTTACCTCGCTCATTTACTTTGTGCACTGCACTCACATCAATATTCTTGTTCGCCTTAGATAAGCACCTTAGCAATAGAGTTGATAGATTGACAATTGGTCTCTGTGGTTCGATAATCTTATATATTACTTCGATAGGCTGTACACTTGCAGTACTACATTTAGGCTATACGTTACAGATTAAACCCATCAAGTTTTTGGCGCCGTTGCCGGGGACCAACTTCGTCAAATTTCGTACCCTATTGTTATCCCGTTTAGACTAAGGCTATTCTAGCCGGTAGATGCGTAGAAATCGTAGCACCGGTAACCTAATAGATCCTTTAGTAGAACCTGAACGTTACGCTCGTGCCCGTCTTTTTATATGCAAGATAAGAAGAGCTAAGGCAGAAGATCGTAACCAAAGACCGCTCAAGGAATTCGCCCAACCATCTAACGAGGAACCTAGTTCTAGTATAGTAAATCCTGCTATAACTACCAACAACTTTGAACTAAAGCCCTCGTTACTACAATTAGTACAACAAAACCAATTCGCTGGTCTCGCTACCGAGAACCCGAATCAACATTTAAAAGTGTTTATCCAGTTAGCTGACACCCTTAAGGCAAATGGAGCCACACCCAAAGCTATCTGTTTAAGACTATTTCCTTTTTCCCTTAGAGGTAAAGCTCACGACTGGTTAGACGCCCTTCCAACTAACTCAATAACAACTTGGGAAGACCTTAGGAGAGCTTTTCTTGCGAGGTATTTTCCACCAAGCAAGACTGTTGTTCTTAGGAACCTGATCACTTGTTTCACCCAAAACCAAGGCGAATCACTTTTTGATGCCTGGGAGAGATATAAAGAACTTTTAAGAGCTTGTCCGCACCATGGCCTGGAGCAATGGTTAATCATACATACCTTCTATAATGGACTCCATTACAACACAAAGATGTCCATAGACGCTGCCGCTGGCGGAGTGTTGATGAATAAACCTTACCCTGACGCTTGTGCCCTAATAGAGGACATGGCCCAAAACCACGCCCAATGGGGATTAGAACGAGCGACAGTAGAGAAAAAGGAGAGCCATGGAGGAAAGCATGAGGTAAGTTGCATGGACATGATTAATGCCAAGATGGACGCCCTAGCTTTGAGAGTCGAGAACATGTCTCAAAACCCAACCACAGTAGCAGCAATCCAATCGGAATGCGAACTCTGTGGAACTCAGGGACATCAAACCGTTGACTGTAACCTTTTGAACGAATCTAGCTCGGACCAAGTTAACTATACCCAAGGGAACCCTTTCTCGAATACCTACAATCCTGGATGGAGGAACCACCCGAATTTCTCTTACAAAAACAACAACCCTATCCAAAATCCCGGACCTTCGAGACCTCAAGGATTCCAAATGCAAAAACAAAACCAACCTATGCAAATAGTGCCCCCAAGACCAAACCTTAAAGAAACCATAGACACCTTTATTCGGGCTCAAACCCAGCAAAATAAGGAGTTTATGAACCAACACATTCACACGAACGAACTAGTTACTCAACTGGCAACCAAGTTTGACCAGATAATAACCCACACCAAAATGCTTGAGACTCAGATTTCCCAAGTAGCACAAAACACCTCTGTACAAGTTGCACCTGGAGGACAATTCCCTGGACAGACTCAACCTAATCCAAAAGGCCAAGCAAATTCTATCACCTTAAGAAGTGGAACTGCTTATGAAGGGCCTAGAAATCCTAACTTAAACACATCAGAGAAACCTATGGAAGATGCTACGCCCAAAGACCAGGTAGAGGAACCAGAGAAACCAGAAAAGCAATCAAAACCAGAAGTAGGGAATAACACTCAACAACCTTATAGACCACCTATTTCGTTCCCACAGAGGCTGAAAAACACCAAAGTAGAAAACCAGTACCAAAAGTTTATTAAGGTAATAGAGAAACTCCATGTAGAGATTCCTTTTACTGAAGCTATAACCCAGATACCATCATATGCTAAGTTCTTGAAAGATATTTTGACCAATAAACGGCGACTCGATGATCCCAAGCCTTTAGAATGTCATTTTATATCCGAAAATAAACTCGCCAAGAAAGATAAAGACCCTGGAAGTTTTTCTATCCCTTGCATCCTAGGTAACCATATGATAGACAAAGCATTTTTAGACCTAGGAGCAAGCGTAAGTCTGATGCCTCTGGCCGTCTGTAAGAGCTTAAAATTAGGAGAACTTCAACCTACTAAGATGTCCTTACAACTAGCTGATAGATCTGTCAAATATCCCATGGGTATTTTAGAAGACATACCTGTCAAGATTGGTCAGTTGTACATTCCGACCGACTTCGTCGTAATGGATATCAAAGAAGATGAAGACATCCCAATCCTCTTAGGAAGACCCTTCCTATCGACCGCTGGAGCTATAATAGATGTTAAGAAAGGGAAATTGACTTTCGAGGTAGGAGATGAAAAGATTGAGTTCATTTTATCAAAATTTCTAATGGCACCGGTGATAGGAGATGCGTGTTATGCCATCGACGTCATCGATGAATGTGTAAATGAGCTCGAACAAAACGAATTTTTAATCAAATTACCATCAACCCCTATTTTAGAGGATGACGGATTTGAGAGTATCGAACCATACATTGACGACAACCTTTTCGAATGCTTAGCTCTTACCCCTGACCCTATGCCGCGTACTGAGAAAACCCCTATAGAACTTAAGGAACTACCCAAGAATCTAAGATATGAGTTTTTGGATGCAGAGATGAATAAACCTGTTATAATTAGCGCCGCTCTAAACCAAATAGAAACAAATCAACTCTTAGATACCTTGCGAAAATATCCCTCAGCTTTAGGGTATAAAGTTTCAGATTTAAAAGGGATAAGCCCATCCGTATGCATGCATCGGATTATGCTAGAAGAAGATTCAAAACCCTCAAGAGAACATCAAAGAAGAATAAACCATATCATGAGTGATGTAGTCAAGAAAGAAGTTCTTAAGTTATTAGAAGCTGGTATCATATACCAAATTTCGGATAGTGAATGGGTAAGCTCAGTCCATGTGGTACCCAAGAAAGGAGGTATCACCGTTCTGAAAAATGAGAAAGGTGAGCATGTGGCAAAATGAACAGAAGGAGGATGGCGTATGTGTATAGATTACAGAAAGTTGAATAAGGCAACGAGAAAAGACCATTTCCCTCTCCCATTTATAGATCAGATGCTTGAACGTCTAGCAAGACACTCATGTTTCTGCTATCTTGATGGATATTCGGGGTTTTTCCAAATCCCTATTCACCCAGAGGACCAAGAAAAAACCACATTTACCTGCCCTTATGGAACATTCGCTTATAGACGAATGCCCTTTGGACTCTGTAATGCACCTGCCACTTTCCAACGTTGTATGATGTCAATTTTCGCAGACTACCTAGATGGAATTATGGAAGTATTTATGGATGATTTTTCGGTGTGTGGGTTTGATTTCAAAAACTGCCTCTCGAACTTAGAGAAAATCTTAAAAAGATGTGTGGAAGTAAACCTTGTGTTGAATTGGGAAAAGTGCCACTTTATGGTAAATGAAGGGATAGTCTTGGGACACATTATTTCTGAAAGAGGTATAGAAGTCGATAAGGCCAAGATAGAAGTTATAGAAAACCTAAACCCACCTAAGACCGTTAGGGAAGTAAGAAGTTTTCTAGGACATGCCGGGTTCTACCGACGTTTCATCAAGAATTTTTCCGGAATAACAAAACCTTTAACTAACTTACTGATGAAGGATGTCGAGTTTGAATTCGACCGAAAATGTCTTGAGGCTTTTGAAGTTCTAAAGCAAGCTCTTATTTCAGCACCTATCATAAGACCACCTGATTGGACACAACCCTTTGAAATCATGTGCGATGCTAGTGATTTCGCTGTAGGAGCTGTACTAGGGCAAAGAAAAGACAAGAAACTGCATGCAATTTACTACGCTAGTAGAACACTAGACGCTGCCCAGCTAAATTATACAACCACAGAAAAGGAATTGCTAGCCGTAGTTTTTGCTGTTGATAAATTTCGATCTTATTTGGTGGGAGCAAAAATAATAGTATACACAGATCATGCAGCAATCCGGTACTTGTTGAGTAAGAAAGATGCTAAGCCTAGATTGCTCAGATGGGTACTTTTACTCCAAGAATTTGACTTGGATATTAAGGATAAAAAAGGAGCTGAAAACTTAGTAGCTGATCATCTCTCTAGGTTAGAACACCTTAAGCCTGAACTTATATCCATAGACGATCACTATACTTATGAAAGATTAATAGCTGGGATAAACTCAACTGAAGAAGAGACCTATGAGGAAATCTCAACCATGAACAACATACCATGGTACGCAGATATTGTGAATTATCTAGCCGCTGATATCATACCCCCTGATTTAAGCTACCAACAGAAGAAGAAGTTTTTTAGAGATGTTAAACACTTCTTTTGGGATGAACCCCTCCTATTCAAAAGAGGAATAGATAATATATTCAGACGATGTGTGCCGGAAGAAGAAGTAGGCAACGTCATTAAACATTGTCATGCTTCACCTTATGGTGGACATGCAAGCACGTCTAAAACATGCGCCAAAATATTTCAAGCAGGTTTTTATTGGCCTACTGTATGGCGCGATGTCCACACTTACATTACAAAATGTGAC
This sequence comes from Vicia faba, assembly GCA_948472305.1. Classification (NCBI taxonomy): domain Eukaryota; kingdom Viridiplantae; phylum Streptophyta; class Magnoliopsida; order Fabales; family Fabaceae; genus Vicia; species Vicia faba. Next base: position 413,855,023 of record OX451740.1, on the reverse strand, counting down.
CGATGCCAACGCACTGGGAACATCTCAAGACGTGATGAAATGCCTTTAAGTAACATCCAAGAAGTGGAAATATTTGATGTCTGGGGTATAGATTTCATGGGACCTTTTCCTTCCTCAATGGGTAACAAGTATATCCTAGTAGCTGTCGATTATGTCTCAAAGTGGATCGAAGTTGTTGCATCACCCACAAACGATACCAAGGTAGTTATCAAACTGTTTAAGAATATTATTTTTCCTAGGTTTGGAACCCCGAGGTTAGTCATAAGTGATGGAGGATCGCATTTTATATCTAAGATATTTGACAAGCTTCTAAGCAAATACGGAGTAAAACATAGAGTAGCATCACCATATCACCCGCAAACCAGTGGTCAAGTAGAAGTATCGAATAGGGAGATTAAGCAGATCCTAGAAAAAACCGTATCACTATCCAGAAAAGACTGGTCTGGAAAACTTAAAGACGCCTTATGGGCTTATAGAACGGCTTATAAAACCCCTATTGGAACAACTCCTTATCAATTGGTTTATGGAAAGTCCTGTCATTTACCCTTCGAACTAGAACATAAAGCCTATTGGGCCATTAAATCCTTGAATCTAGATTACCTGAAAGCCGGAGAAAAACGTATCTTGGACATTCACAAGCTGGAAGAGCTTCGCTTGAATGCCTATGAGAATGCCATCATATATAAGGAAAGAACCAAGATGTGGCATGATAAAAAAATCATCAAGAAAGATTTCAACATTGGTGATCCTGTTCTCCTATTTAACTCAAGGTTACGACTTTTTCCTGGTAAGCTTCGTTCAAGATGGACAGGTCCATTTGAAGTGTCAAAAGTTCTAAAGTCTGGAGCAGTAGAAATCAAAAACAATTCATGCGCTCCATTTGTGGTAAATGGACAAAGACTGAAGCTCTACAAAGGAGGCGATTTGCCTGTTGACTACTCTAGTCATATTCTTATAGACCCACCAATACCCACATAAAGTAAGATCTAATCGTCAAGCTAACGACGTTAAACAAGCGCTGCATGGGAGGAAACCCATGGTTTATTCTTAATTTTATTTTATTTTATTTTAGTAATTTATATATTTTATCTGGACTAATTTCTTGTGTTTATATTTTCAGGATGCATTACCCCGATGGTATGATTGTGATTTTCAGATATGAAGCACAAAAAGCCCGTTTTGCTACCTTATCTGCTAGACCTATGGTACCCACTAGGTACCCCCGATCAGAGCTGCATGGAGGCACTCGGGATTGAGCCAAGTATTAGGTATCTGTGCAACCAACTTGGCTGGGATTCTTATGCTGATGATGTCCACAAAACCTACAGGAACCTTACTCTGGAGTTTCTTAGCTCTATGGACTATAACCCACGAGTGGGTGAAGGAGATGAGCGAGGATGCCTAAGTTTCAGATTGTTTGGTACCGAGTATACCCTGACTACCAAAGAATTTGGGGATTTGCTTGGTTTCCAAACTGGACCGACCGCTATCACTGAGTTTCCATTGAGTTACTACATGGACAGAGATATTGATAAATTTTGGCAGGACATTACTGATAGAGCCAGCCTTGACCCCTCTACCCAGCTGTCCCGGAAGATCCATAACCCGACTTTCCGATACTTCAAGATGGTTCTGTGCCACACTTTCTTTGGGAGGAGTTACTGTGACCACTTGGTCACCGCTGAGGAGATCCTTTTCCTATACTGTGCCAGTCAGTCCAGACCTATAGCTAGTGGAGGTTTTCTGATAGAAAGCCTCGAGCAGACTGCTCGATCCGCTGTAGGGCTCATTCATTCCGGAGGGAATGTGACACAGATAGCTTCTGCTTTGGGTTTGGACAGTATGATAGCACAGCTGACCCCATACTGTGGATATACTTTTCTGGATTTAGACTTTTGCATGGATCGTGGGCTCATGAGGAGGGCCTCTTTCCACCCATATCGGTACAGATTGCTCATCATTGACCAGACAGTTTACACCTTCACAATGCCAGACCCTCAGATGACTTGTGTTTCCAACCCTGCTAATTGGAACTATTCTGTAGAAGGTTGGGGTGAGATATCAGAGTACACTCTAGAATACACTCCTGCTTCCGAAGATCCCACTCAAGACTACACCCCTGCTTCCGAAGATCCCACTCAAGACTACACTCCTGCTCCCGAGGACTCCACTCCAGATCACACATCCCGACCCGAGGTTACACACACTACTGTTCTTACTAATAACCTCAGCTTGCAGGAACCTGATATTCGCACTCTATTGACTGCTATGCGCACTGAGATAACCACTCTCCGCAATGAGGTGGCTGACCTTCATCTGCAGTTGGAAGTGAATGATGTTACCTTTGCTGGTGAGTTAGATGAATTAGCTCACGAGGTGGCAGAGATTCGACGCCAACTGACTGAGCTGCGTGGCCCAGACACTCCTGCAGAGCATCCTACCGGTTGGCAATAGATCTGTATTGTTCACAAGATATCTAGTTCCAATATTATTAGTATTATGTTGATTTCCTTTTCAGACTCATTTTTATTTTGCATTATCTATTCCCTGCATTGTTAATATTTTGGTGACCCAATGTCCGTACCTATATATATATATATGCATATGTTTCATTTATTTACTAATGTTTTTGTTTTTCTGGTCACCATAATTTTAATATAAAAATAAAATAAATATACATGTGTATATGTATTCACATACATATATGCACATTCATAAGAAAAATAGGTACACCTCCAAAAATTGAAGCTAATGGCAAGGAAGGAAAAGCCCAATGGAAAGGAAGCCAGGCCAGCCCAACTTGCCTCGACCTCACCGCGCCCGCGGTAGTCCCTGCCGCGCCCGCGGTGACGCAACGGTCACCTAACGGCTAGTTGCTCGTTTTCCCCCCATTTTACCACTTTTTTCATTTCCAATCCCATTTTCTTCCATTTTTAACCCACCATAACTTCCTTTATTACCCATATCAACCCACTACATTTATTTCCATTATTTTCCTCATAAATATTTACAACCACCATTTTCTTCCCTTCCTATAAATACCCCCACTATTTCATTTTCTTCCTCACACCTTCATTACTTCTACATCCCATTCTTTCTCTCTATTCATCCACAAGAAAATCCTATGGAGTATCACGGTTACATTTTGCGTGGTGGCCAAGCCAGAGAAAGGCAACTAAAGCGGCTTGAAAAATTGCTGACAACACCAATACACTCTACCAGGTATATCGATGAAAACTGTCTATATTCATTAGGTATATACCATAGTGTATTCTTCCTTCTAGATAAAATAGGCATGCACGATATTTTTGCTACTCAAGCACCAACCTACCCTAGGCTGACGTTCGAATTTTTAAGTTCTTTAATTTATAACGTCTCTCCTAACACTGCTAGCACCGTAGGTGGAGTCAAATTTAGATTGTTTAATGTTGAATATGACTACTCCACTGACGGTCTAGCCGCCATGTTAGGATTGCCTTATGGGGATGGTGCCATTTGTGAAGCACCTTTAAACACGGATTGGGCATTTGACGCATTTTGGGCCAGAATTACTAAACAAAATGCAACATCTTTCGATGGCCTACTTGCTTCTCACATCCACAATCCTGCCCTTCGTGTCTTTAGATTTCTTTTAGCATCCACCATCTTTGCTCGGGAAAACCCAAACAAGGTGAATGCTAAAGAATTAATTATCATGCAGAGCTGCCTCACAGACACCAAAGTTAATCCCGTCCCATTCATGATTGCCCACATGCACCATGTTTTAAGAAAAGGTGGGCCGATTTCCTTTGATGGACTGATTACCACTATTTCCCGTGCCATAGGATTGGATACGGAACTTGCCACCCTTGAACCACTTCCTCCTCGGATTGCAAATCTTAAATTTTTCAGGGATATGCGTTTATGCAAGACGAGGAAGGAAGGTGGTTACTTCCTCATGGTTGGAGGTGCTGCTATACCCAGTGTTGTTATTCCTTGCACCCGTCGTACTGATATTAGATTTGAGCGTAACTGGACCTACGATCTCAACGCTCCTGCTTTTATTGGTCCGTTGCCCCCAAATCTACCTTTGAATGAGGGTAACAACACTGATGATGAGTACGATTTCCAAACAGAGGAACCACCCCATTTTTCACCACCACACACGACACCATCTAACCCACATGCAGGTACAGCTCCTAGTTTCCATGTCACTGAGGACATGTGGCGTGAGCATATGGCCCGAGAGGCCCAGAGGGACACCCTCCTTGCTACCTTGCAGCAACAGGCGGCCGATAACATGGCCTTCATGCAAGCATCCCAAGAACAAAATGCTAGCTCTCTGCGCACTATTATGGAAAGTCAGCTGGCTTTCCAGAGAGAACAACACCTCCACCAGACCACATACGCTCGTCACTTCCAATTGATGGAGGCAACCCAAGGCACCCTCATTGGTCGGACCCAAGAGCTACAAGCGGCAAATGCCGCCTTAACAGAGAGATTGGAGCAGCTTGTTTTGGACCGAGATAGCCGCCGTCGCAGCCGTAGCCGCCGTTCCGGTCGTACCAACCAGGATGGTGAAGGTCCTAGTGGCCCCCACTAGTGTTTTCAGGTACCTCCTCCTACCTTATTTTGGAACATTGGGGACAATGTCTGATTTAAGTGTGGGAGGAGCATTTATCGCTTTTATTTCCCGTTTTCGCTTTTATTTTCCGTTTTTCCTGCTTTTATTTCCCTTCCGCATTTTTCCTTTTAGGTATGTTATATTCGTAGTTAATAAAATGCATGTGATAGGCGAGTCTTTCTGCGTAGTGTACCCTTTCATTTCCCCCACCTTTTAGCCTTACAAAATTTTTCTTTTTCAAAGATTTATGGTTGTTTTTAAGGATTTGGGCTATGAGACAGGTCCTAGATAGGGTCTATTTCTTGGACACTCACTTTTTGAAAAATTCGTTATCGTTTTTACACCGTAAGCCTTTTTGAACATTTAGATTAAGATCCTTTCTCCCTAATATGCTATGATTTTGAATAAAACTGTACAAATAGGTCTTCAAGTAGTTTATCTTAGCAGTCAGCTCCGGCCTAAGCATGCTCTAAGTGTGGGATCGATGAATATAAGTGGATGATCTCTATTTTTCCTTAAAAGTTATAAAATAAAGTATGAATACGACTGCGAGTTGGGTGATTCTCACAAAGATTACTCAACTCAAGAAAGTTGTAAGCACTAACAAAAGCAAAGAAAAAAATATATAAGGCATATCCGTTGTAGTTGGTTCAGAGGTATCTGGTGCTGAACTTGGTAGGGCGGACTACGGTCCGATCCCCCGCAACTGCAAATGGGTAAAATAAAAAAGGGATTAAACCAACTCTTGTACCAGAATCCCATCACTTGAGATCAGAATCACTAAACCGGTCACTACACCATGAGTATGTACGGATAACGGGCTTAATGTGATTGCGCCTGAATGAAAAAGGACCTCGTAAAAAAGGGAAGTCCTAGCATAGTAAGGATATTAGGATCGATCTGTATACTTATGAGGTTTATGTCCGCATTTCTGCGAGTAGTGTAATTACGATACCCTTGATTCAGATAGTTAGTGTCTGACAACACACCCTTGCTCGGACTTAGAAGCCCTCTTTGCCCAAAACCTGTATACACCATAATTTTCTTTCATCTACTTCTAAGAGTTGTTGCTTGAGGACAAGCAAAAGTCTAAGTGTGGGAGGATTTGATCACACTGAATCGCACTATGTTTCTGACTCAAATATCACATGTTTTCCTTAGTTTTTATTGTCATTTTCTTGTATTATGTTCCTTTTTCTTTTGTTTTCAGGATTCTTGTCATTTCAGAGCCTTCTGTGAAGAAACGAGCCAAAACGCCAAGAAATTAGGGTTTTTCAAGATATTCTGCACTTATGGCGTTCAGCGCCGCGCTGGCTACAGGGAACGCGATGACGTGGCCCACTTTCACCCAGAGATCAACTGCCACGTTCCCATGATGTGGCAGTTCCATGCACCGCGCCCGCGGCCACCCCCACCGCGCCCGCGGACTTCACAACAAGCTTCCCGCTCAAAAGAAGTTAAGGGGCATGCTGGTCCTTACGCACCTCAAGGATCCTCTATAAATAGTTTTCTATTTTCATTCTTTAGTTTCATCCAAGCTTAGTACAATCTTAAGCCATATACTATCAGTTTCTGTAAAGTGATAATCTCTTCACATCGGGGAGTTATTGCGGTGTAGATTGAGTTGTAATCGAGTCTTGGAGCACTTTGGTTGAAGTTCATCATACCAGCCTTACCTTTCCGTAGATTTGTATCAGATTCAAGTCTCCGACCGGAGCAAGGTTCTATTTTATTGCATTTCTTTATTTAATTGCTCTTACCATAGTCTACACGTTTTATAGACTTTAAATGCTCTTACCATAGTCTACACGTTTTATAGACTTTAAATGCTCTTACCATAGTCTACACGTTTTATAGACTTTAAATGCTCTTACCATAGTCTACACGTTTTATAGACTTTAAATGCTCTTACCATAGTCTACACGTTTTATAGACTTTAAATGCTCTTACCATAGTCTACACGTTTTATAGACTTTAAATGCTCTTACCATAGCCTACACGTTTTATAGACTCACACTTATTATGTCTGGCTAAACTATAAAGGTTAGGATGTAATGATTGTCATCATGATCGTGTTCCAATTATCATGCTAGTGAAAATACTCTGGGGATGTTTTGCTTCTAACTTAAGTCAATTATGTTTAAATGTTTATTGGGTAAGATCGAAAGCCGTCCAAACTAATGATACGACTTGATTATTATTTAACCAAACAAAAAGAGCGAAAGCCGTTGATTGGTTAAATAGGAATCATTGACCTTTTTAGAAAACGATTTTGAAACTATTTTCGGACGCGTTTGTAGGTTTGAAATCTGACTCTTGGTCAAAAGCCAAAAGTCTCTTTAAGTTAATCTTTCCAAGTAAAATCACTTTTCTGTCAAGTCAAAACTATCAATTTCTTAAAAATAGGTTTACCTCTTTAACGCGAAAGGCACCCTTTATATGTGACAATAAAGGAATTTAATTTAAAGAGTAAATTCGGTTCTTAGTAGTCAAAAGCTACAAGTTCCCGTTAAATTGATTCTTTACTATCAATAGAAAATACTGCCCCATAAGTAGGTTCATCTACGCATGACCGGACCAATATCTGATTACATGATTTACATTCCAACCTGTCTTTTAAACTGTTATTTACCTTGCTCATTTACTTTGTGCACTGCACTCACATCAATATTCTTGTTCGCCTTAGATAAGCACCTTAGCAATAGAGTTGATAGATTGACAATTGGTCTCTGTGGTTCGATAATCTTATATATTACTTCGATAGGCTGTACACTTGCAGTACTACATTTAGGCTATACGTTACAGATTAAACCCATCAACCGCGACATTTTGCGAAACCAGCATTAAAAAACAGTCAGTTCTATTTCCACCGACCACACATGGCAAGCTCCTATTGCTTCGTTTAAAAATGTGTGCGCTGAATTAAAATATTATACCTTTTTAATATTTAATTATTATTTTGTCTTTGATGTACAAATAAGACGCACATCTCAGTTGGTGGCCAGGTCATTGGAACATGCTTTGGGGCCTGGGTTCGAATCCCAGGTCCCCCCAATTATTTCATATGTTTTTTCTTTCAGTGATCACATGCGTGCACAGGTGGGATGGCCATCATGGTCCATCATGATCCAGCAGTCAAATGTCCAGATGACCAGATCTAAGGGCCATTAGATGAAGGAGCACCAAAGGCCTCAAAGCAAAGCATGGGATTCAAAAGGTCAACGTGGACCTTATTTTCTTGGGCCATATTTGATATTCACTCCCTCCAAAATTACTTTCAGGCCCAATTTTCTTCTTTCCTTTCTTTTTTATATTTTGTTTTATTTAATTTATTTATTTGTTTTGCTAACACAAATTAATTTTCTTTTTTATCAAAAAAAAATCACAAAAAATATATTTTTCATCCAATTAGATATAGGTTTATTTTTTGTCGAAAATTTATTTAATTTAATTAGGTTATTTAATTTCTAGGGTAACTTAAATTCTTCTGGTAAATAAATTAAAAACAATTAGAAATTAGGGTTTTGTCTAAATTTAATTCTATTTTCTTTTTTTCTTAAAAAATAACAAAACACAAAAATAGGCCATTTAATTATTTTCTTTAATTAATTTAATTAGTTAATTAATTATGTATTTAATTCTAAAACCATGTTCTTTTCTTAAAAATAATTAAAAACAACAAAAACAATTTTTTCTTTCAATTAGGTTAGAAAGGGTCAAAACCCTAGTTCTCTCTCGTTCGTAATCTCATCGCGTGCGTCTTATTGTTTTTCCCTATTAATGTAATTGTTCACAAGTTGTAATAGATTAATTAGGACCTTTACTTTCATTTATCATTTTTTAAGGGTTTGTTTTTGGCTATGTAAATCTCGAAGCCTTGTAATAGCGTAGCTTATTTTCCGCACTTTAACTTCCGCAAAATATTAACTGTTAGATGTATGAATGTTAGGGATGCATGAAAAGAATGTATGGTTGATTTTAAAACGGTTAGCAAACCCTAAATGTGCAAAGATAATAACTTGAAATTGAATCACTCGCACATGCGCACTCCTAGGGTATACTCCCAATTCGGTTGCCTTCGGTAAATGGTCATTAAGTATAGGGTATTTTAATGGTCGCTCTCTTGTCTAAACAAAGATCAAAGTCCCGTTCGGAAAAATTGCCTCGGAATTGTTGCCTCGGAATTGTTGGCTCGAATAATTGATCTAAGACATTAGGGTTACTACTAAGACGTCCTAATATTGCTTTAGCGACCGTACGTCCCTTTCTAATTGACCCTCAAAACTCCAACGACGGTGCTACCTACTTATTAATAGTAGGGTAGCGCTGTCTAAAGGAAACGAACATAGAACAATTCTTTTTTTGAGTAGGTAGATTAGTTCTTAAGTACTTGCTCAATCCAAACAAACTTTTTCACACTTACACTCCTTTCAAACAAAGTTTTCAAAAACACTTCATAACACTCTTGAAGACAGAAGCAAGAGTTAAATCGAAGTCAAAACAAAAACTTTTCAAATCACACAAACACAGAAGCAATTTTTAAAATGATGAGCAAGTACCTAAGAGCCCGTAGATAACTACGGATAGAAAGGGTGCTAATACCTTCCCTTTCTATAATCTACCCCCTGTACTAAGAAAATCTCGAAAAAGGAATTTTTCTGTGCTTTTTTCCTTTCCTTGTTGGATAAAATAAAATTCGGTGGCGACTCTTGCTTACCGCGACATTTTGCAAACACAAACGCAAAATGCAAACCAGCATTCCTAAAACAGTCCCGGTTCTGGCCACCGTATCACAGCCTTCACCTTAGCAGGACCGACTTTGATGCCTTTATCACTGAAAACAAAACCTAGAAGCTTTCCAGATCGTACTCTGAATGTGCACTTATTAGGGTTCAACCTCAACTTGTACTTTTTCAGCCCCTCGAATAGCTTGGATAGATGATTGAGATGCTCCTCTTCAGTTTGTGATCTTGCAATCATATCATCCACATATACCTCTATTTCATGATTGATCATGTCATGAAACAAAGCTACCATAACCCTTTGATATGTTGCCCTTGAATTCTTCAACCCGAACGGCATGACCTTGTAACAAAATGTCCCCAATTGCATAATGAAGGTGGTCTTCTCCATGTCTTTGAGAGCCATTCTAATTTTATTATAGCTGGAGAAACCATCCATGAAAGAGAAGACTTTATGCTGAGCAGTGTTATCAACCAAGACATTAATATGAGGTAGAGGGAAATCATCCTTGGGACTTGCTCTATTCAGATACTTATAATCTGCACATACGAACTTTTCCGTCTTTCTTCGGCACTGGAACCACGTTTGCAACCCATTGGGGATAAGATGTCACAGCTAGGAATCCCGCATCAAATTGTTTCATCACTTCAGTTTTTATCTTTTCAGACATGTCAGGCCTCATGTGACAAACTTTTTGTTTGGCAGGGGGACAATCTTCCATTGTTGGCAGACGATGAACTATAATATCGGTATCCAACCCTGGCATATCTTCATACGACCAAGAAAACACTTCCACATAGTCATGAAACATCTAAATCAATCTACTTTTGACATTTCTTTCCAGGTTAGCACTGATCTTGACTTCTTTCTTGTTTGTCTCGGTACCTAGGTTGATGATTTCAACTGACTCTTCATGCGGTTGAATAGCTTTTTCCTCTTGTAATATAAGTATGGCTAGTTCTCCTGGTATCTCACGATCTTCATCGCCTTCGTATTTAGCTTGGTTAATTGGATGTTCAAAATCATAGTCGGCAATAGTAGAGTCATTGGTAATGAGATCCCGAGTGGATGAGGCCCGACAAGAGTGTGTGTGTGTGCATGTAAGATACATGGCTATTTTGAAAATGTATTTGAAGAAAAATAAAGACAATGAGCACAAAGATTTGAATGCAAAAGTCAAATGATTTGTATTGAATGATCATATGATAAAATGAACATAAGTAAAACCCTTGACAAATGGACCATAGTGCCCCGGTGTTGTACCCCAATTTTTGCCCCTAAGATCCCTTCATTATACCATATTGATTCAATCACAACAAGATTATATTAGGGATTTTGGTTCTCCTCCCTATCTTTAGCTTTGCTCTTTGAGGAATCACCAAGCACCTTGACTTGTTTTTCTTTTGTGATCATGCATGTTTTGTTTTGAATTTCCTTTTAATTAATAAAATGCAATGTTGGTTTGTCTTACTTGTTAATAATGTAGGTAAAGGCAATGTGGCTTAGCAAGTTGATCCATGGGTGCATGAGTTTATTTCCATGCCCTAGTCAATAAAGCTTGAGAAACTCAAACCTCACCATTAAAGTTATTTTGGAAGAAATGGCATGTCAAGGTTTATTTTGGTTCACTACATTTCAAAGTTATCAAGATTGATTCAAAAGTACAAGGGGTTGATTGAAAAAGTTATCATGGTTGGACAAGGCCTTGTTCCCATTGGTCACAAGTGCATATTTCTCTCAATTCTCAATATATGGAAGTGGTTTTGGTTGCTATGAGTTCTCATTATCATCCTTAACAACTTCTATCTACAAAGCAAAAGTGTTGGTACAAGAAGGTTGTTTAAAATTGTCAAATTTCCTTAAAGCATTTTCTTGATTTATGAGTTAGGGTTTTGAACTTCAAAGAAGTATATCTTGCTTATCTTTTGGTATTTTTGAGTGATTACAAAAATATACTTCTCTTCAAAGGGTTATTAACAAATCACTTCAAAAGTTTCAAGGAGTTTTCATGTGGAAGAAACTTGATGATGAAGAAAGATTATAATTCCTCCAGATGAACCCCCAACTTCCCATGCGTGGCTTCAAATGATCATAACTTGGTCAATTTTTATCACCTTTAGCCCATTATTTTTCCAGAATGATCTTGAGGATGTGAACTTTATTCCTTCTTGTTCAATCATCTTTCACCCTGACTTGGAGGTTTGCGTTTGTATTCGCAAATGTTGCGGTTAGCAAGAGTCGCCACCGACTTTTCTTTTATCCAAAAGGAAATGTGAAAAAGCACAGGAAAGACCTTTGAGATTGTTTCTTGAGTTCGGGGGGTAGATTATGAAAAGGGAAGGTATTAGCAACCTTTTAATCCATGGTTTTCCATGGGCTCTTAGTTACTTGCTAGATCACTTGCTTTTGTTTGAAATTTGTGCTTTGTGTGGTTTTTGAAAGTATTTTGAAAAGGTGCCATCGTTTAGGCAAACTTCGTAATAATTCTCGTTCGTAAGAATGTATACAAAGTTTTAATATTTTGAAAGTGTTTTCGATTTTGAAAGGTGTTTGGAAATGTGTAGGTGTTTGTTTTGAAAATTGCAAGGATGTTTGTTTTGAAATGGAGCAAGTAACTAAAAGTAATCTATCTACTCAAATGTCTTTCTTGTTCATTTTCCTTTCCTTTGATATTGTTGTCTTACTATTGATTTGGTAAGCAACCCTACCTTTGGATGTAAACGGGACGGGCGTGGGTCATCGTATAGCCATGATTAGCAATGTTGCAAAGTATCTTAGCATTTATGAGGGACTAAGATCATTTTTGTAAGGCAACTTTTGAATAGCATCATCGAGGGACTATGATCTTGTTTTTGTTTATTTTGCTAAGATACCTTACATGCGTAATAAGGCCATTTTTATAAAGCAACCGAGTGGAGTAACCCTAAGGGTGATTGTGTGCAAGTGTGCCATTTTCATGCTTGATTTTGTCTTGAATTAGGGTTTTATATTTGATTGGTTTTATCTTGCCATACAAACCCTAATTAGTAGCATGTTATATAAAAGCGATAAATTGCAGAAATGTAAAGCCCTGCGCTATTACAATATTTGGGGGATGGGGGTACATATTTAAGAATGGGGATTGCAAATAAAATTAAAATCCTATATTATTATTACAACCATATTGAATGGATAAGAATGTACAAAAGATGTAAAATGGACTTGTTTTATTTTAAGAAAATATTTTTGATCTTTTGTTTTAAGAAATAAAATGAAGCATGTAAAAATAAAAAAAAATGTTTTTGGTATCTTTTTGATTAATGAAATAGAAAGTAATAGCAAAAATAGCGAGAAAAAGAAAAATAGAATCAGTGTATTGCTGACTAAAGGAGGTCAGAAGTTCTGACTCTGTCGTGCTGCAAAATAGATATACTGTTAGTGAAAAATGGGTAAAGTCAGAAGTTATGGGTCCACTGGGAACGAGGTGGTTTTCAGAAGTTCTGATACCACCGGCAACAAAGTAGATTTCAGAAGTTCTAATACCACTGGTAGGACTTGGTCTCCCTCTCCATGCTAGTCAGAACATCTGCAACTTGGTCATTTCTCAATAAAACAGAAGATGTGCATATGACAGTTATGGCAGGTGTCATAGTGTTTCAGAAACAAGAAATGTCAGAACTATAAATCAGAGGCAAGTATGAATTTGCTAATCCTAATTCTGAGTTCTAATTTCTTCAAGAAGTTCTGAACTGATTTACTCCCTACTTAGGCAGGCAGATGCATGAAATCTTAGAATATGTACAACATCAGAAACATGATATCTACATTGTATTTTTGAACATGCAAATCTGGTAACGCTTAAGTAATGTGGTGAGAGTCAACATAATCTTACCTTGCAGCTGGAAGAGATTCTGTGAATCGGAGTTAACCTCAACTCTGATGATGTTCTGAGCAGCTTCTTCACGTACTCAGCAGGCTGGAAGTTTTCAACTTCTTGGAACAGCAAAAGGGGTGATGTTTTGACTTCTTTGAGTAGGTGGATGGAGAGTGTATGGTAGTATGAATACAGAAGTTAGGGCAATTTCTAATATGTGAATCAGAAACTGTGTGAATGATTTAGTCAAGAAATACTTGAGAACAAATGGAGTTTGAATGCAAGGAATCAAAAGTTAACAGGTTTTGTATGTTGTGTTTGCAGTTTTTGGACTCTTAGAATTTCAGTAGGGGTTCAAGACTTTTCTTTCTCAAATTTTCGACCCCTTCACAGTGGCAAATGTAATTCAATTTATAGGCAATGATTTAGTAGCTTGGAGAAATCAAAGGTACAACCATCATATGCTAGGCGCTGACTTGTTCTTGAAGCAAGTTCAAACAAGTATGGTTCAAGGCTCAAAGTAAGGTGGTTAGCAGCTTTTAGCCGTGCCTAAGCTGGATTTGTAAGCATGAATCAAGGAAAAGTACCCTCAGAAGCAAAAGCGAAGCATGGGCCCAGCATATACTTTGTATGAAATCTACTTTTCAAGGACAACAATGGTACTTCTATGCCACACGTGGGGAAATCCTTTGGATAAAAACTCAAAAGTAGTTGTGGGCATTAAATGAGCATTAAATGATGATGAGATTTATCAAATTAGAAATCCTGCCATGTGAAACTCTGCATCCTTGCTTAACTCTGGATTAGAAGTTCTGCTTCAGCATAGCATCCAATCTTCTGATCCTCTTATCTTCTGGCTCCAACATGTTCTGAAGGATCTCTCAGACTTTCCAGGAAGTTTGTAACACGCTTCTTAACCTTCTTTGAATTACCCTGGCAAACTCTGACTGAGCTTTTGTGAAAACTTGCCCAGAAGTTATGACCAAACTCTGTCTTGAGAATATCTAGAATTTGTTGAGCGTTATGGTGATAATCTGGTCAGAAGTTCTGATATTGTCATATTTCTTAAACACTTAGAAAAATTTCTAAGTATTTAGAATTTGACTTTTCCAAAGTAAAATTTGACTTTTCAAATTCTTGATGAAACAAAACTTCATATTCCAACATGTTTTGATGAAATTTGATTTTTAAAATTTGATTTTGGTCCAAAAGTCAAAGTTTGACTTTTCAATGTACAAATGACCATTTTGCCCTTGTGAATGATTTTCTTGAAAAATTTGATAATTCAAGGCCTGTAAACTTGATAGAAATAAACTTGGGGTCTAGGGTGATTCTTCATGAAACGAGAGGGTAAATTTTGGGGTACAACATTTATTTTATGTGCAAAGTGAGAAAATGGATGGAAGATATCCTAAGGATACAAAAGATTATAGGTCATTTCATGATTTTTTGCCAACTTCAACAATTCATAACTCTCAATTTTTGGAGATTTTGAATGGTTCAAGTTTCAAAATGTAATTCAAGAGGTCTATTTCATGCCATGTTTTTTTGGTCAAGAGAAAATTCCAAGAGGAAGGCCGTGTTTGGATGCAAAACATTATAGGTCACTTTTGAAGAAAAACTTGAAATATTTCTAAGTATGGAAAGTCAACCTCTTTTTCCCAACTTTGACTCATTGCAACTTTCAGCTCAAACATCCATTTGATTCCATTATTTTCCCATTGCAAAGCTTGTAATCTCATCTTTCTAAAACATCAAGAACCATGCCTTAAGACCCCTTGAGTTGAGAATGCCATTGATTTCAATTTGGTAACTTGAAACTGAAGTTTCATCACAAGTCAGATTTTGAAATCTTTGTTTTGGCTTCTAATCACAAGTTTTCCATGCGTTTTTGCTTCTAATCATGTTTAGCAACTTTCCAAAGGCGTTTAGCATCATGAAACGCACGATTTGGCTGAGTTTTGATTCTAAACAAGTCACACTTTGTTCATGCTGCAGACCTCCACGAATTCCCTCCAAAATGCATCATTCACCCTTTCTTTTGATCCCATTTGCTTCTCATATAAATACATGAGCTGTCCCATTCGTTTTCTCAAGCTTGAACAACTAAAATCACCCTGCCAAACTTGCTCCATAACTCACTTTTCTGCTACTTCGAAATCATTGTTGAAGCCTTTTTCAATCCATTTTTTCTATCAATTCACATTCCTTGATCTTCCCTGAAGCTAACAGAAGAAGAATTGATCCTTGAAACTTTCTGAGTTGATCTGACCAAGTCCATTTATAAATTTCTCCATTAATTCTTCCAAACTTTGATATCATTGTGAAGCTCTCATTTCCCTGGTTCTAGTCGCAACACTTGCTTTTAACTAGAAACACGTTTTGACCATGAAATTTCAAATCCCTTTTTAAAACATCCCTTCCAAATTGCTTGAGCTACAATTTATATAAATTTTTTGCGAAGGTGTGATTGTCTTCGTCTTGATGAGACGAAGCGAATGACATATGTCCGAGCTTCTGATTTTACAGTTTGAGAGACCTGCATTTCACGTTGACTGGAGGTTGAAGATGACCAACGTGTCATCTTCCAACCAATGATGGCGCGTCATTTGTTTTTTTTTTAAATCTGATTTATATTTGATTCAGTAATGACCATGATATGCACAGCGCGCCAGATCCCTTAGATTTGATTACTAACGCGTTTTGAATCTCATCCATTGATCCATATCTTTTTGGTTTTTTATTTTTTTTTCTTCTGATTTTTATATTTAATTGTTTTAAACTTCAAAAAATCATAGAAAATTCATTTTAAGTCCAAAAAATCTAAAAAAATTATGAAAAATATTTTTGATTTTTCTCTTTCTGATTTTTGTTTTTTTTATAATTTTATTTTGTGCTTTGGTATTTTTTATAAATTTTCACTTTATTTGATATTGTTTTAAATGTTTAAAAATACTTTTATGCATTTTTAAATTCTAAAAAAAATATGGAATGATCCAATGATATTGTCACAAATATTGGTGACCTCATTTATTTTTTATTTCTGACTTTGTTATTTTTACCATTTTTGGTTTATTTTACTCATTTCTTTTAATTTTAAAAATAGTTTCTGACTTTAAAAAATTACCAAAAATTTTATAAAAATATTTGAATTCATTTCTGATTTTTCTATGGTCTTACTTAATATTTCTTGATTAATTTGAACATAGTTAATATTTTTCTCTCTTATTTCTATTTTAAATGTAATATTATTTTGTGATTATTTTCTGGCTGATCTTGGATTAAATTTTTGATCATGAGCTTTGTTAACATCATTGGATCCATGGTGTTGAGTCTAACTCCATAAAAATGGATGAATAATTTTAATAATAGTTTGATTAAATTTTAATTCAAATGTGGTTTATATTCTTTCCCATCCTTCTTCATCCTATCCCTTTCTTATTGCACTGAGTGTTATTGGAGCATGATCTCTATATCATGTCTCAAAACAAATGGTATATAGATTGCTATTGACCGGCCTCAAAATAGGTGCGACTTTTATATAAGTCCACTTACGATTGCTTAACATAGTGCTAAATTTTGTGTTGATTCGAATAAATGATCATTCGTGACCCAAACCTATGTTTGCAAGCCCAAGTATGTTAATTTGATCTCTTTGATCCAATAACCTTGAGATTCATTGTGTGAAGGCTTTGGTTATACCAATTCTCTAATGGATCTACATCACTTTTGGTCAACGTGGATCACTTAAACATCGTTGATCATTAAATGTTACTTTTGAGAATTCCAAAATGGATGATATACTTGACAAAAAGCAAATGCAACTTGTTGTATGGAGGCTTTGGTTCTACTAATCCTCTAATGAGTTCCAAATGCAAGTTTTAAGATGGTCATCTAACTAACCACTAATTACTAATAATTGACTTTATTTTGTGTTTTTATTTTATGCTCTTTTATTTTATGCACCATTTACTTTAGCATTTACATTTCATGTTATTTTTCATCTTTGCTCACTTGAGCCCCTTTATATTCTTGTCATTTTTATTTTGCTCACTTGAGCTTTTCTTTTCTTTTTTAAGATACTTAATAATCAACATGAACCATAAAAAGCTTTAATGATACTTGGACTATTTGGTTACTATCCTTGGCATTATGGAGTATTGGACTTCTTGGACTTAGGATTAGAAAACTTGGCCTATGTTGGAGACCTTGTGACCTTAGTTGATATTTTGTCTAGAGTTCTTGAGGTTTACCTCAAGACATTGGGTTGTTTGTTTATTTTGTGTGCAGGTTATTGTGGTTACATATTGTTTGTAATCTGGAATTCACCCGTATATAGTTGTTACTCCGCCAATTTTTGTGAAGACTTAATACACTTGAAGTTTAGTTCTCTCAAGAGGTCTAGTATCTTTGATTGCTTGGTTTCAATCCAAAGAATAGGAATTTCATCTTAACTCATAATGTCAAGTATTGGCTTCTTGTTGGTTAGATGGTTCTTATCCCTAGCTTTTACCTTATGCTTTAGGATAGTCTTTTCTTCTCCTCCCATCTTCTTTAATTTCAGAAATCTTCTTCCTCCTTTTGAAAACTCTTCTTGTTTTTAAACTTGAACTACTTTCATAATAAACTTGGACCTAGGTCCATGCATTTTCAAAACCTTTTCATAAATAAAATTCAATCAACTTAATAATACCTTGACATTTTTTTGTGAGAAGACTAAAAGTTAATCAATCTCATTTCAAACCATTTTGCCACTTTGGATTTTATTTTAAAACCTTTATCAAAAGATTAGACTCTTGTCAATCCTTGTAGTGATGCAAACAACTATACTTCTATAATATGTAGTGAAGAGAGATATTTTCCACTTGAGTATTGAGTGAGGCATTGTTGATTTTAAAATCCAAGCCATATCCTCCACTTTGAGATGATGCAAATTCTCCTTTCTCATGATTGTGGGTAGTAAGTATGTTTTCCACACGGACAATGACGATGATGTCTTATCTCATAAAATTAACCAACACACTTGTGTTTTAAATTTTTAAAAAGAGGAACTACGTGTATCCTGATCCCCTATTGCATAAAAGGTGGTACGTAGGCACTAAAGATTCACAACCGCGACGGGTGCCAAAATCATAAAAAATATGTTTCTTTTCTCACCTCCACCATCTATTTTTTATATACAACATTTTATAGCCAAAATATACAGATTTTACAAAGAGGTTTCTACAGAGTACCATAGATGTTTAGGGTGCTAATACCTTCCCTTTGCATAACCAACCCCCTTACCTTAAATCTTTCCCCCTCTTTTTGGGTTATTCTATCTTCTCCAATTCCTTTGGAAACAATAAAGCATGGTGGCGATTTTTATTTTGATCTGTATAAGTCTAGTCAATCCAATGGCTTAGTCTTAAACATTTCTACTGCTACAGAAAATGGCGACTTCACTGGGGAAAGATTGACCTCTTGTTGGTCCATCCCTAAGTGGGTTGAGCCTATCTTTGTTTATATATGTATATGTACTATTGTTGTTTACGTGTTACATATTGTATATATGTTTGTCTAGATTTTCCTGGTTTTCAGGGGGCTTGGTGATTACTTATAAGTCATATACCAGGACTTGGACAAACTTTAAGATAGGACGGGCGGTATAGTCATGCTAACTTTGAGGGAGTAATCCCAAAAAAGGAGGCATGAGATCCCCCACTCAGTGGAGGCCCCTTTGACTGTAGTGTCGTTTACCGAGTAATCGGGAAGACATGCTGCTTTCGACCTGAGAGCCTGCTGAAGTTGAGGACCATAGAATACCTAACCCATCTTGGCCTATTAGGTATAGTGTGGAAGCTATAACGGATTAATCCAGAAATAGTTGTCACGCGATACTATGCTCAGACGAGTTTTTCTTGAGAATATTACTAATTACCGAGTTAATCGGGAAGTTGGTAATATCCAAAGGAAGGATGTAGACTCTAGGAACCTCTAGAACCTTATTCGGCAAGTGATAACTTTTATACCATACCTTATGGGCAGTACCTTCGACCTCATGCTCTTGACGTTGAACCTATGAATCCTATGTTTGTGATCTTGTGTGTGATTGTTGCATCATGCATTCATGCACTCATAAGCATCTTTTAAAGAAGTTTTATTTCAAGGGACTTGAAAGTTGACCATTTGTGAATATATAAGGTACCTTTTGACCATGGATTCTGGAAAAAGAAAGATCGGAAAATACAAATTCAAAGATCCCAAGATAGATGAGTTGACCAGTATAATTCCCGAGATTGAGTGTTTTGCAGATTTTCGAAAGAAGTATGGATCTATCATTCCTCTCATGAAGCTTAGGATGAAGGAGGGTATTCTCTCGACCTTGGTCCACTTCTATGATCTGATGTATCATTGCTTTACTTTCCCTGATTATCAGTTGATGTCTACACTATAGGAGTATTCTTATCTGTTGGATTTACCTATTACCGGTCATGTTCTTTTTACTGGTTTGAATGGTGAGCCAAAACCACACGAGATTGCTGCTTTAATCCATCTGGGGAAGTTTGAGGTTGAAGCCCATATGACTACTAAAGGAGGGATTAGAGGATTACTAGCTCAGTTCTTATTGGAGAAAGCTCGTTACTTTTCCAGGATGAAGAGTACAACTGCTTTTGAGGCCATCTTTGCTTTACTTGCTTACGGGTTGTTTTTATTTCCTAACGTGGACAAGTTTGTTGACGTTAATGCTATCAGGATATTCATGATTGGAAACCCAGTTCCTACATTGTTGGGTGATTCTTATTACTCTATTCATCTTCGGAATTCTTATCATGGGGGGATGATTATCTGTTGTACGCCTCTGTTGTATCGGTGGTTTATTTCTCATATGCCTCAGTCTGATGCTTTCTGGGATGTCATGAAGGAACCTTGTTTGGATCCTAAGATCATGGCACTTACTCACTCAGATATTGATTGGTATCATTGGGCTTACCATGAGGTGGAGATTGTCGACAGTTGTGGTAGTTTCCCCAATGTGCCTCTTCTTTGTACAAAGGGAGGAATTAACTATAACCCTGTTCTTGCACGACGACAACTTGGTTATCTGATGAGGGATAAACCAAATAGTATTCATTTGAGTAGTTTCTTCCCGAAGGAGGGAGAAGACCATAAGGAAGCTAGGGAGCAGATTGCGAAGGCCTGACGTCACATTCATATGAAGAGTAGGAAAGACCTGAGACCTAGAGGGGCTGTTTCTTTGGAGCCTCATCTTCAGTGGGTCCAAACGAGAGCTATTCAGTTGAAGATGTCGTATTCTCGGAAAGCACCTATGCCTGACTTATTTGTGAAGACCACTCCTTCCCTATTGGATGACATGGAAGAGCTACAACTTGCTTTGGTCAGGATGCAACAGGAAAAGGACACTTGGAAGAATAAGTGCCAAACTTTAGAGATTTCCTATAGAGCAGACTTGAAGGAGAAAGACGACTTGATTGAGATTCTTGAGAGTCGGGCTATAGAGATGATGGAGAGGCAAGGGGATTTATTTTCTCCTAAGCCTCAGTCAGATGTTAGTTACTCACTTTATGATTCAGGTGATTGGAAGGAGGTTGCCACCAGATATGCGGAAGAAAACCAGAGGTTGAAGGCTCAGATTGTCAAGCTTACAGAGAAGCGCCAGCGTACAGAGTGATCTCCACCAGCTTTTCTTCTTAGGGTTTTAGACTTTATTTTCATCTTGTACTTGGGATTATTGAAACTTGTAATCCATTTTGAAGTTATTATAATAAAAAATTTCAGTATTTCAAATTGTGTTATTACTTTGATATTTGCAATGTGTCTATAAATCATTAAAGTCCCTTGAAATATTAATAATAAAATAAATCATGTGCATTGCTTATCATGCATCATATTGCACATATTTCTTGCATTTATTATGCATATCCAGGTGTCTTAGCATGCTTCTTTACTTCATTCGGCAAGTTGTCTCACCACTACAATACTCAATCTAATTTTAGAAAGAAAATGGACAACTTAGAACAAGAGAATCGCGAGCTGCGCGAGGAAGTTTCTGCTCTGAAGGCCGACATGGCCAATCTCACTGCTCTAATGGAATCTCTGGTGGCTGCTCAGAATCAACCACCGAGTGTTCAACCTTAACAGATAAGGGTTACTACTGAAGCTCCGACTCTTCCTGTGTCTGCTACTCCAGTTGTTGTTCAGAATCGCTTTTCTCAAGGTTATCCATGGGGAATGCCAGAGAACTATGTGCCTGGAGGTTTCAATCTTGGTCCTCAAGATACTCCAGTTGTTCAGACTACTGTTACTCTTGCACCTCCTGTGGTGCATGCTACTCATGTTGCACCTCCTTCGGTGAATATGGACCCATTTTCTAATGATGATATGTATCGTCCTTTTCCTCCACCAAGTGAAGGATTGGGTCTCTATGATAGAATTGATGATTTTCAAGATTAGTTTGACAAGATGTAGAGGGAGATGAAGGCCCTCAGGGGAAAGGAATTGTTCGGGCAGAATGTGAATGATTTATGCTTGGTCCCGAATGTCAAGATACATGCGAAGTTTAAAGTCCCAAAATTCGAGAAGTACAAGGGAAACACTTGTCCTCGTGTTCATCTTGTGATGTATGTAAGAAGAATGTCTACCCACACTGATGATCAATGTTTGTTGATTCACTTTTTTCAAGATAGTTTGACTGGTGCTGCGTTGAAGTGGTATATGAGTTTGGACAACGTCAATATCCATACTTTCAACGACTTGGGAGAAGCATTTATTAGACAATACAAATACAACATGGACATGGCGCCCGACCGTGATCAGCTTAGGGCCATGGTCCAGAAGGACAGGGAATCATTCAAAAATATGCACAAAGATGGCGTGAGGTAGCCGCCAAAGTGATTCCTCCCATGGAAGAGAAGGAGATGACTAAGATTTTCCTGAAGACTCTGGGTGTTTTCTACTATGATAGGATGGTAGCGAGTGCGCCAAGCGACTTTACTGAAATGGTGGGCATGGGTATCCGTTTGGAAGAGGCTGTAAAAGAGGTTCGTTTAACAAAAAGTGAAAGTTCTAGAAGTACAAAGAAGCCATCCTATGGGTTTGCCAAAAAGAAGGAAGGAGATACAAATGCTATTATGCAAGAGAGGAGGGTTAATCCTCCTAGAAGAAATTATCAGCGTTATTAACAAGTCGTATCAGTAACTCCAGTTGTTGGTGTAGCTCCAACCACCGTTGCTTATCAGAGACCATCCCATCAGGGGAATCAAGGGTATAATCAGAGAAGGGAGAGTTATGACCCTATCCCTATGAGCTATACAGAATTACTCTCGACATTAATTTAAAAGAAGTTGGTCCAGACCAGACCACCTCCCGTGGTACCATAGTCATTGCCTTGGTATTACAAGGCAGACCAAACATGCGCTTTTCATCAGGGAGCACCAGGGCACAATGTTGAGAACTGCTATCCTTTGAAAACTGAAGTACAAAAATTGGTGAAGTCTAGTATCTTATCTTTCAAGAATGTTGGCCCTAATGTGAAATATAATCCTTTGCCCAAGCATGGAGGAGCAAATGATGTGAACATGGTGGCCGGTTGTCCAGGCAATTTCCGGATTTTTGATATTAAATTGGTTAGAGGAGATTTGGTAAAAATGCATATAGACCTCTGTGAATTTAGCTACTATACGCATGACCATGCCGATTGTGCTATTTGCAGTATGAATATACAGGGTTGTGACAAGATAAAGGTTGATTTGCAAGAGATGATAAATGAGGGCCTCATCCATATAATCATGCCTAGGGCAGAGTATGAAGAGGAAGTAAACATGGTTTCTGGATGTCCTGGAGAGTTTAGAATCTTTGATGTGGAACATATGAATGATGATCTTGTACAATTGCATGCTACTTTCTGCCACATGGCTAGTCAGGTAGAACATCAGTATGGATCTTGCCGAATTTGTTGTCGGGACTCCTGAGGATGTTCAATTATAAGGAAAGGTGTTCAGTTGTTATTGGATAATGGAACTATCAAGGTTACATGCCAAAGGGATGATTACCGTGAAGTTAATGAGATTGAGGTTTGTTTGGATGAAGAAGAGTCAGATGATGAGTATGCCTCTGCAGATGAGTTATTCTCCTCAGATGAAGATATGTTTTCCAGAGATGACTCTGTAACAATTGAATATGTTGAGGAGGGAGTAAATGTTATTGTGCCTTGTTTTAGTGCACCTACCCCTTTTGAAGTTGAATATCATAGCAAGCCAGCTATTACTCCATTGGTGATTAGTTTGTCGGGTCTTGTCCCCTACAAGTCAGACAAGGTTGTACCCTACAAATATAATGCTACAATCTTAGAGGATGGTGTGGAAGTTCCTATCCAGCCAATGCCTAATGTTGGAAATATTGCTGAGACTAGTAGAGTGACCCACAACGGTCGTGTACTTGCACCAGTTGTTCGTGGAGATGTTAGTACTGGAAAGAAAGTTATGGAAAGTGTTAAACCCAAGAAGGAAGTGGGTGAATCTAGTGGAGCTACGCTAGAAAAAGAGGTGGATGATATTTTGAAGATAATCAATATGAGCGACTATAAAATTATAGATCAGCTACTGCAGACTCCTTAAAAAATATTTATCTTGGCTTTATTGATGAACTCCTCTGCTCACAGAGAATCTTTGATGATGGTATTGGACCAAGCTTTCGTGGAAAGTGACATGCCTGTAGACCAATTCAGTAGTGTGGTAGGGAACATTACATCATGTAATAACCTGAGTTTTTGCGATGATGAACTGCCCAATGAAGGAAGGAATCACAATTTGGCCCTCCACATCTCTATGAACTGCCAGAATGATTCATTATCCAATGTGCTGATTGATAATGGATCCGCATTAAACATTATACCGAGGAGCACGCTTATGAAGTTGAAATATCAAGGAACGCCCATGCGCCCAAGTGGCATTATTGTAAAAGCGTTTGATGGATCAAGGAAATCTGTTATTGGTGAAGTGGACTTGCCTATTCATATAGGCCCACATTTGTTTCAGATTACTTTCCAGGTCATGGATATTATACCCGCTTACACCTTTTTGTTGGGACAGCCGTGGATACATGAGGCAGGGGTTGTCACTTCGACTTTACACCAGAAGTTGAAGTTTGTGCGTGAAGGAAAACTGGTAATTATAAATGGAGAGCAGGCATTATTGATATTTCATTTGTCCTCTTTCAGCATTGTGGAGGCAGATGAAGCTGCTGTTGGAACCCAGTTCCAAGCTTTATCCATTGATAATATAAGAGTAAATGAGAATTCTATGGCTTCGTTTAAGGATGCTCAGCAGGTTGTGCATAATGGCCATAGTGAAGTATGGGGATATATTGTCGATCCACCTGTAAACAAGAATAAAGCTAGCTTGGTGTTCTCTGAAGAATGATAAAGGTAAGAGCATGAAGCCGAAGACTGGTGCAGGCAAGTATCAAGACATCTTTTGTAACGGGGGTTATCTTTATCCAACTGTTTCCGGGATTAATGCCATTGTAGAAGATGAAGCAGAGCCGGAAATGCCAAATTATGTGACGCGCAGAGTTAGGTTCAGAACTGGATCACCATTGATGTTCCCTCTTGCATACATGTTTCAAAGTAATTTGTTTTTGTTAATATTTTTGAAAAAGCTTTCACTTTGCTCAATGTGAAAGTATTGATATTGTATGGGCTTATCTGTTTGCTTTGATTTTTAAAATCAATAATAAAAGTTGTCTTTGTTTCCCAAATTGTGTTTTTATTTTTTGATTTTTTTTCTTGGAAAATGGTAATAAAAAAAACCTTTCAAAATAAATAATAACTGCAATTTAATCTGCATGATCACTTGTTATATGTGTCAGTTTCTAAAAGCAATCATAAATCATATGTGCAGATTAATTAAAAAACTCGTTGAATACAATGACCCTGCACCCTCTCCCAACTTTGAATGTCCTGTGTATGGGGCCGAAGAAGAAGACTATGATGAGATTCCAGAAGAGGTCTCACAGTTGCTTGAGCACGAGGAGAATTCTATTCAGCCATATAAAGAGCCATTGGAAGTAATCAATTTGGGTTCAGAAGAAGATCCGAAAGAAGTCAAGATTGGAGCATTACTACATCCTGATGTGAAGAGCAGGTTGATTGAGATGCTGAAAGAGTATGTGGATAATTTTTCTTGGTCTTACCAAGATATGCCTGGTCTAGATACAGATATTATAGAGCACCGTTTGCCGCTGAATCCAGAGTGCCCACCATTCAAGCAGAAGTTGCAAAGAACTCACCCAGATATGGTAGTGAAGATCAAAGAAGAAGTTCTAAAGCAGATTAATGCCGATTTTATTGTGACATCAGTGTACCCTCAGTGGATTGCTAATATTGTCCCAATACCGAAGAAAGACGGAAAATTTTGCATGTGCGTAGATTACTGAGATCTAAATAAATCTAGTCCAAAAGATGATTTTCCATTGCCACACATTGATATGTTAGTGGATAGCACAACAAAATTCAAAGTTTTCTCGTTCATGGACGAATTTTCTGGGTATAATCAAATAAGGATGGCTCTTGAGGACATGGAAAAATAACGTTTATCACACCCTAGGGAACATTCTGTTACAGAGTGATACCCTTCGGGTTGAAGAACGCTGGTGCAACGTACCAGAGGGCTATGACCACCCTATTCCATGATCTGATGCACAAGGAAATTGAAATATATGTTGATGATATGATTGCTAAATCCCAGACTGAAGAAGGGCATGTAAAAGATTTGTTGAAGTTGTTTCAACGTTTGAGGAAGTATCGTCTCTGCTTGAATCCAAATAAATGTACCTTCGGTGCTCGGTCATGGAAATTGTTGGGTTTCATTGTTATCCAGAGAGGGATTGAAGTTGACCCTGATAAAGTCAAAGAAATTCAAGAAATTCCAGCACCAAGAACTGAAAAGCAAGTCAGAGGGTTCCTCGGGCGTTTGAATTATATTTCTAGATTTATTTCCCACATGACTGCAATGTGTGAGTCGGTCTTTAAGTTGTTAAAGAAAGATCAAGATTGTGTGTGGACAGATGAATGCCAAAGGGCATTTGAAAGTATTAAATAATATCTGCTTGAACCTCCTATCTTGATCCCTCGTGTTGAAGGAAGACCATTGATTATGTATCTGACAGTGTTAGATAATTCCATGGGCTGTATTTTGGGACAACAAGATGAAATGGGGAAGAAAGAGAATGCCATTTATTATCTCAGTAAAAAGTTTACTGATTGTGAGTCGTGGTATTCCATGCTGGAAAAGACATGTTATGCTTTGGCATGGGCGGCAAAACGTTTGCGGCAGTATATGTTGAATCACACTACTTGGTTGATCTCCAAAATGGATCCAATCAAGTACATTTTTGAAAAGCCTGCTCTTACTGGGAGAATTGCCCACTGGCAGATGCTGTTATCTGAATATGACACCAAATACCACACTCAAAAGGCTATTAAAAGCAGTGTGTTGGCAGATTATCTTGCTCACCAACCAGTTGATAATTATCAGTCTGTGATGTATGATTTCCCCGATGAGGATGTGATGTTTATGAAAGTGAAAGATTGTGATGAACCATTTCCTGAGGAGGGTCCTGATCCGGAATCTCGTTGGAGTATGATATTTGATAAAGTTGTGAATGCTTATAGTAAAAGAATTGGTGTTGTGATTGTCACTCCACATGGATCACATATTCCTTTTACTGCAAGGTTGAAATTTGATTGTACTAATAATATGGCAGAATATGAGGCTTGCATCATGGGTCTCGAGGAAGCTATTGATCTCATAATTAAAATTCTAGATGTGTATGGAGATTCATATTTGGTAATAAACCAGATTAAAGGAGAGTGGGATACTCGTCACCCTGGCTTGATCCCTTACAAAGATTATGCTAGAAGATTGTTACCCTTCTTTAATAAAGTTGAATTTCATCATATCCCCAGAGATGAAAATCAAATGGCGGATGCTCTGACAACTTTGGCTTCTATGTATCAAGTGAATACTTGGAATATATACCTTGAATTATAGTTCGGTGATTTGATAGGCCCGCTCATGTGTTTACAACAGAAGAGGTAGCAGATGAGAAACCTTGGTTGTGATACGGTGGGAGAACTGACTATGGTTTTGCGTTTGTTTTCGCAAATGTTTCGGTTGAGCAAGAGTCGCCACCGACTTTTTATTTTATCCTAAGGAAAGGTTAAAAAGAACAGCAAAAACCTTTGAGATGTTTTCTTGGGTTCGGGGAGTAGATTATAGAAAGGGAAGGTATTAGCACCCTTTCTATCCATGGTTATCCATGGGCTCTTAGTTACTTGCTTAGATCAACTTGCCTTAATTTTCAATTGTTTGAAATGGTGCTTTGTGTGTGTGGGTTTGAAAAATGTTTTGAAAAGAGGCCAATGTGGTGGCAACCTTTGTAATGATCCATGTTGGGATGTATACAAAGGCGTACGTCTTTTGAAAAGGTTTTCATTTGTTTTTGAAAGTGTTGTGAGGTGTGGTTTAAAAATAGGCAAGCGTTTTGTTTTGCAAGTTTGTTCAAGTAACTAAGAGTGGTTTACCCCTAAATTTACTCAAAGATTTCTACTATGTTTTAACCCTTTTAACAATTTTGTTCCACCATTGCATTTGGTGGACAATCTTGTGTTAGGATGTGAGAGGGACGGGCGCGGGTCATCGTTTAGACCATGATTGCAATGGTGCCAAGTATCTTTGGGCAATTTTTCCTTTAAGGGACTTGATCATTTTTAGGCAACTTTCGAAAGCGTCATCGAGGGACTATGATCATTTGAATTGTTTGTTTTGCCCAAAGAGACCTAACATGCAATATGGCCCAATTTTGAAAGGCAACAAGTGGATGTAACCCTAGGGGTGTTAGTGTGCAAGTGTGTTTTATTGCATACAAGAGTTTTTTCTTTGAATTAGGATTTTCTATTTCATTTTATCTTGCCATACACGTCCTAATTACTAGCAATAAGAAGCGGAAATATAAAATCCTACGCTATTACAACAATTAGGGGATGGGGATACACATTTGTACATGGGGGGTTCAACGAGAAAAATAGACAAAAAAGAAAATAGCAAAAAACAAGATATATATATATAGAGAGAGAGAGGGAGACAGCGCGCTGCTGAGAGGTCATCAGAAGTTCTGGCTCAGATCCGTTGCCAGATGATCAACCTCTTGGTTAAACTGCATGAGTCAGAACTTCTGACTCTGGCACCTGCAAAACAGAACCCTGTTAGTGGGGAAATCAGAAGTTCTGACCCCCCTGCGCTGCAAGACAGAAGTTTGTTAGTGGAGAAACCAGAAGTTCTGATTCTGTTGGAAAGACAATAACTCTCAGAGGTTCTGATATTATTGACAGCAAAACAGGCTTCAGATGCGCTAACGTTAAAGTCAGCACTTGGCTTTTCCCTGTACTAATCAGAACATCTGCAATTTTGTTGTTATTCCACAAAACAGGAAACATATTTGGAACAGATCCAGAAAATGTCAAAATGTTTCAGAGGGAAGAACCAACAAGGTCACAGGCAAGTCCTACATTGGCTCAGAACGTTCTGAGGTATGAAAATCCTCAGAATATAAACAGCAACAACATGATATTTACATTATGTTTATTTGAATATGCACAGCTGATGATGCTTAGCAGCGTGATGAAGGTCAGCAGGTGCTTACCTGGCTGTTGGAAAAGTTTGTGGGTGAAAGCTAGCTTTTGGTTCTGGTGGTGTTCTGAACAGATTCTCTTTTTGGAAAAAGGCAGGTGAAGGTGTATGCGTATGTAAGGTCAGAAGTTTGAAAAGAGGTTTTTTAGTTCATACAGAAAACTGGGTATTGGATAAAGTTTGAAGATGAGAAATTCAAAGTTATGAAACAAACTGGAGATTTTGGCAGAGTTTCAGAACACTATTTTGCTAAGGGTTTCTGTTGTCTTTCTTAGCAATTTTTTCTGTTTCTTGAACGCCCTTTTGCAGTGGACAATGACTCTCTATTTATAGGCAAAGTTCTTGTGGGTGCCTTGAACATTAAAGCGCCAACAGAGTTTGAATTGTTCTTTGACAGAAATTCCTGGGAAGTTGTGATAACAGATAGCCTTCAGCCTAGGCTGCAGCAGCAGGTGTGGATTGGAGAGAAGTGACCTCTTAAGTGGGCGGTGGCGTGTAGACCCATGCCAGAGTCTGCATAAAGGCGTTTTCCAATCCATACGTGAAGGGATTACTTGGATGAATGTTCAGGAGTGGTTGGAAGCATTAATGAGCATTAAATGGTGATAAGACCTATCAACATCAATATTCTGGTAATGGAAACCAACGTTGAACCAGCAGTTCTGTTTCAAAAAGAAAAGCGTAAACCATGCTCTGGCCTTGGCTTCCTGTTGTCTTAGTAAGTTCTAGGGATTCTCCTGATTTTCTGATACGTTCCTTGGATTTGCTTCTGGACCTCCTGGGCTTAGAGATTCTGTATCAGTGTAACACCCACTCTTCTGACCTTTTCATCTTCTGATTTCAGCATGTTCTGAAAGAGCCTTCAGACTTCCCTGCTTCTTTTGCATTCCTTCAGCAAATTCTGACTGAGCTTGCGTAACTGCTGAAAGAGTCATGTTCTGTCCAAGGCTTACATACTGAACCACGTTTACAACTTCTGATTGAGCTGATGTAGCTGCTGAAGAGCCAACTTCTGACTACGCTGAGCCAAGCTTGCAACTTCTGACCGTTTTTATCCGGAATTGGTCCAGAAGTTCTGAAACACTGATTTTTTCTTAAACACTCATTTTTTTAAAGAAACATTTCAAGTGTTTAGAATTTAATTTTTCTCAAGATAAAAGCGTTGTCTTTAGAGCTTGTGTGATCATCTTGCTCTTGTAAATGGTCTGCTTGGGCAAAAAAGATAACTCAGGACTTGGATTTGTTTCAGAGGGACCTTGAAAATCCAAGATGGTTTTCCTGAAGAAAGAGAGGGCAAATTTTGGGGTACAACATTGGTATTATGATATCAAACATTTTCTCCAGACTCAGGAATACCCGATTGGTGCATCGAATAAAGACAGAAAGACATTGAGAAGATTGGTTGGCAGCTTCTTCCTCAGTGAAAGTGTGTTGTACACGCGAAATTATGACATGGTCTGAGGCCTCTATCCTGGATTCCCCAGCGCCCCCATTCAAGTTTTGGTTCTTTTTTATTTTTTGGGTTTGCATGGTATGAGGCCTCTATCCTGGATTCCCCAGCGAGGTCTTCCCTCATATGACGAAAGGTCTTTTTTTCCCCTTGGTGTGCTGAGATGGAACTATTTGCAAAATGTAACTCTTTCCGTAGTATTGACATTATTGTTGGTATTTATTTCCCAGGCAATTAGACCAGGGCAGTATATTTTCTAAGAAGTGTTGAGGCAGTTGTCAACCCTTTGGGTTTTCACCGACCAAGTGTTGGATTTGATTTAAAATCCCCATGAGTTTGACCTCTTTCTATAATGTTGACTTCTTGATTTCCTGGGAAGGCTATCCCAGGGCATCTCTTGTTGGAATAAGTTTGCATGATATGAAGACTCAATCCAAGATTCCCCAGTGAAGGCCTTGCTTATTTGATAAAAGTCTTTTCTCCCTGTGCATGCTGAGTTGGACTCATTTGCAAAGCATCTCCTTTCTGCAGTACTTGCATTTTGTTTGATTGCCCGATAATCAGGCGAGGGCAATGTTTTATTTAAAAAGTGTTGAGGCATTTGTCAGTTTTTTGGGTTTTCACCCTCTAAGTGCTGCGTTTAATTTAAAATCCCGATAAGATTGATTTCTTGCTGTAATGTTTGACTTCTTAACTCCCCAAGTTGTTATCCCCATGAGGTTTCATACTTTTCCCCAGAGGAGTTGGTGCAATACTTACTCTCAATATTGAAGAACGTATCTTGGTTTCCCCTCTTTGATGTGATGTTGGCCTTCCCAATGAAGTTAGCACAAGGTCCCCAGTTGATGTCTCGATGATGAGGCGTCATCTCCTCTAGTGAAGTTTGTATGATGTTTCTCAATGAAGTCAGCTCGAAATCCTCAGTTGATGTATTGCCGATATGGTTTCCATATGCCTTAGGGATTTATCTTTGTTCTGTTTTGTAGGTCATGACTTCCATTCATATGTGTGATACGGTGGGAGAACTGACTTGAGGTTTTGCGTTTGTGTTTGCAAATGTTTCGGTTTAGCAAGAGTCGCCACCGACTTTCTATTTTATCCTAAGGAAAGGTTAAAAAGCACATGAAAGACCTTTGAGATGTTTTCTTGGGTTCGGGCAGTAGATTATGAAAAGGGAAGGTATTAGCACCCTTTTCATCCATGGTTTTCCATGGGCTCTTAGTTACTTGTTTAGATCACTTGCTTTGCTTTTCAATTGTTTGAAATGGTGCTCTTCAATTATTTGAAATGGTGCTTTGTGTGTGGTTTTGAAAGATGTTTTAAAAAGAGGCCATCGTTGTGGCAACCTTTGTAATGATTCTTGTTTGAATGTATACAAAGGTGTTTTTTTCTTTTGAAAAGTTTTTCATGTTTGAAAGTAGGGTTTTGAAATTGTGTTGTGAAGTGTGTTTTGAAAATAGCAAGGATGTTTTACAAGCTTTTGATCAAGTAACTAAGAGATATCTACCCTATTTTACTCAAAGATCTTTCTTGTGTTTTTAACCCTTTTAACAGTGTTGTTTCACCATTGCATTTGGTGAACAACCTTGTGTTAGGATGTTAAATGGGACAGGCGTGGGTCATCGTATAGACCATGATAGCAATTGTATCAAGTATCTTTGGCAATTTTCTTAAGGGACTTGATCATTTTGTTTAGGCAACTCAGATAGCGTCATCGAGGGACTATGATCTTTTGTTTTGTTTTTGTTTTGCCAAAGTACTTAACATGCATACCATGGCCCATTTTTGAAGGCAACTAGTGGATTGTAACCCTAGGGGTGCAAGTGTGTATTGTGTTTGTTTTTTCATGCATTTTTGTCTTTGATTAGGTCAAACTATTTGTTGGTTTTGATTTTGGCATACAAATCCTAATTCTCCAATCATGGCATAATTGAAAGCATTTAAGTGCGTAAAAATAAATCTAAGCTATTACAACTTTGATATAGGAAGAGGGGTACAATTTTGGATAGGGGATTATTTTGCAAGAAATTAAAACCCTAAATTATTACAACCAAATTGAATTTACAATGCATAATATTTAAATGTATTAAGTAAACACAATAAATAAATATTAAATAAAATGTATTTATAAAAAAAGGAGTTTTTATGTATGTAAAGTATTTTTAATGTAAAAAAAGGGTGTAAAGAAATAAAATAAAAAAAGAATTGATTTTATTTAATTAAGGGGGTAAACCCTAATTTTTATTAAAAAAAATGATATTATATATTATTTATATACAAAAATATATTAATATGTACAAAAATAAAATATATTGAAGAAAATGTATTTTTTAGTATAAAAAATAAAAAGGGTAATATTTTTATATTTTACTATAATTATTTAATAAAATAAAGGTATATATTTTATTAAATAATTAGAATAAAAATATAAAAATATTACCTTTTTATTTTTTATACTAAAAAATACCTTTTCTTCAATATATTTCATTTTTGTACATATTAATATATTTTTGCATATAAATAATATATAATATTATTTTCTTAAGGAAAATTAGGGTTTACCCCTTAATTAAATAAAATCAACTTTTTTTATTTTAATTCTTTACACTTTTTTTTCTCTACATTAAAAATACTTTGCATACATAAAACTTCTTCTTTTTTTTGCATAATACATTTTATTTAATATTTGTTTATTTTGTTATTTAAACATTGTACATTTAAATATTATGCATTGTAAATTCAATTTAGTTGTAATAACTTAGGGTATAAATTTCTTGCAAAATAATCCCATATCCAAACTTGTACCTCCATCCCCATAATCATGTTGTAATAGCTTAGAATTTAAATTTTCGCACTTAAACGCTTTCAATTATACCATGATTAGAGAATTAGGGTTCGTATGCCAAAATCAAATTAACAAATAGTTTTACCTAATCAAAGACAAAAATGCATGAAAAACAAACACAATACACACTTGCACCCCTAGGGTTACTGTTGTACCCCAAAATTTGCCCTCGTGTTTTTCCACAAGAAATCACAACTTCAGGCTTTTCCTGATTTTTCAGATTGGCTCAAGAATCGGTCAAACAGACTTTTCTCGGCAGTCAGGCAAAATTAGGGTTTTCATTGATTTTCATGGCTCTGGGACAGTTCACACAGTTTGTTTAGGGTTTGGTTGATTTTTGCTCAGCTTTGGTCAGGCGAGCGCTCCTTTGGCATTTGATCAGAAACTAGGGTTTCCGCACGCATATTTCTCAGAAAGATTTTATTCTACAGTGCTTGTCAAGTTATTCTGAGATGTGGACTGAAACATTTGGATTAAGTTTGCAGTGTTTGATTAAAATCAGTAAAAGGAAAAGACATCTGGGCATGTGTGATTTGACAGTGCATTGCTTTGATTATTCAAGATACCACAATGTTTATTTAATTATTTATTTATTCTAAGTTGAGATAATTGGAATTTATTTCCATTTATTATAATTTAAGAATTATAAATAATAAAATAAATATTTGAAAAGAAGAAAAGGAATTAACTGATAAAAGATTGGATTTTTATTCATCTTTAATTATTCGTTACAATTGTTATTCGAGTACCGTATTTATTTACAAAGTATTCTAATGATGATTACAATAATTAAATTTAAATAAAACTATCCTAAGAAAATTCCTAAGTCTTCATCTTCCGTCCATTGCTCCAGTGCTCCATGGAATTTTATCTGCAAAACAAAGAACAAAAGAAAAGTCAATTGCAGATAAAATAAATAGAGACAGACAGATAAAAAAAGGTCATCATTAAAGGCAACTGGCCGAAATCAGTTTGCCCTCTCTGCAAATCACGAGATTTCTCCCGGTTCACAGAGAGGGATGAAAAATGCTTGCAAAAGGTATGAAATGCACAAAAGTTATAATTATACAAATCCAAGTTTTCAAACATCCTGCATAAATCCAAGTGGGCAACCAAAAGGCAAACTGAGTAGTTACTGAAAATGCCAAGAGAACAATGCAAGTCACAATTTAAAACTAGGTTCAAACTAAACTAACAACTGTCCAAAGCTGTCCAAGTACAAAAGGATGTCAAGGCTGTCAAAAATGCTGTCACTAAGAAGCAGAAAGTATGGAAAAGAGAAGACAAAATATGCAGGCTAAAACTAGTTTTGCAAGCAAGCTTTTCATTTCATCATTTCCCAAACAGCTGCCCTTTCAGAAAAGTACACATAACATATTTTAATGTTTTGAATTGTACTGGAGAGAGAAAGAAGAGAGAAAAGTGGTTAGGCTTACAGGTTTAGCTTTAGGCATAAAAGATATAAAACTGCTAACACATATCAGGAGGAGATATAAAAAAACAGAGATAAGAAACAAAACGTTGGAGGCTGAAGGATCAAACCAGTATAACCAGTATAACCTGCCTGAAGCCTTACCACTCATGACTAAAGCCTGAAAACCAGCATAACCTGTTCAAACCTCCAGCCTTACCTGCATAAACCTTCCAGCCTTACCAGCTGCAATGCAAAAATCTACAACCTGCAGTCCAACAAACCTCAAACATATGGCCATAAACACATAGCCAAAAACCTGCATTGTCAAACTCATAAAACTGCCTCCACCCTGCTGAAGTAGAAACAGCCTAACAGCCATAACCATCAAAAACCATCAACCTGCCAAATCTAAACAGCACAAGCCCAAACTGCTCAAACCTGTCATAAGCCAAAGCCTCCAAACCAGTTGATAAAAGAAACTAAAAGCCCTCAGGAATCACCATCATTGGGCAAACACCACATACCAACAAAATCTCAGCATATCAATATTCAGAAGCAATCCAAAGAAGACTCAAGTCAATCATGCCAAACCCTCAGAACTCAAGGAGTTCATCATAGGGATATTTACCAACCAACACAACATTCAAGCATTCAACACACCAACCAACAATCTAAACCAGTAAAGCCATAAACCTTCATTTCAAACCTTCCAAACTAAAGCATTCAAGGCCAACAACAAAAAGCCCTCAGAAAACATCATCCCTGGGCGTAAAAAATCATCAAGCATACAGATTCAAAAAACATACTCAAGCATTCACAGATATACAGAAGAGGCAATATGAAGGGCCCTCAGAAAACTCCATCATAAGGCAACAAAGACAAAGAGAAAAATCAGGTATCTCAAGGCAACTAGGGTTAACGAGAAGAAGGTGATAAAGAAGCAAACAGAAGCACACAAGGCGAGGCATCAAGGCAACGAAGAAGGAAGTAACAAAAAGTTTTCAGTCATAATCATCATCAAACCTAAAGGCAAAGTACAAACCGGGACACCAAGCAAGCTAGCACCAAGTTCGTCACCGTCTCTCCGCCATCAAAGCCTCCAAACGCCTCCAGATACTTCCTCCTCCTTCGTAAAGGTAGAATTTTTTTTCATTCCTTTTCAAAACCTCGCGTAAACCAAGAAACAGAATCAAATGAATGCAAACTAAACATGCAAGACAAATTGTTGAAACCCTAAAAAACACTAAGATAAAAGTTGTCACCTTGAACGAGCCATCGCGTGCTTAACCATGGAGAGGAGGTGATGATGGGGTTGGTGGCTTGGGCGAAGGAGTTCAGAAACTGGTAAAAGATGGCGAACGAAGGTGAGAACGAAACTAGCAACGACGCTGTAAACCCTAAAGCCTTCCCCAAATGGAACAAAAACTGTGAACCCTAAAACTATTCGTTTCAAACAATTGGGCCTAACCCGTTTCATAAGCCTAAGCCCAAAACATGTTTCCCTTAACACCCTCCCATATCCATTCTGACTAAGCCCATTTATCCCCTTAGCCCATCTCTTTCTATATACAACTTAACCCCTTTTTTCTAAAATATGAAATATATTTTATTTTCTTTTGTTGATAAATTAACATAACTTTTTTTATAACATATTTATAGTTTTGAACACAATATATGTTTTCTCATTTTTAAAACATTTCTTTCAATTAAAATTCTTGTATAAATATATATATTAATACTAATATATAAGAAATAAAACTTAAAATATTTTTATTTGAACATTAATACATAAATACATAAAAATACATTATTTAAAACATTTTTTTTATTTTTATTAAAACTTATTTTGATTTATACATAAATTCTCTTTAAGTTAATACAATTTCTCTTCTTAGAAATAATTTGTACATAATCAATTAAAATACATTTTTTATATACATAATATAATTAAAATTTAAAACATTTTTCTTTCTTTTAAGTAAAATACTCTTTTGTACATAATTAACAAAAGAACAAATACGCACTTGATAACACATTAAATTCACATTTTCCTAACTTGTAAATAAAATACATGTACACTTACACATTTACAATACACAAATACATTTACATTGCTCTTATACACATTTGCTTATCTTATACATTGCTATACTTACATATTACATTTGCGCAGTTCGATTGGGTTGTAAATTATTTGGACACTACATTCCTAAAGTCTCATCCCCATTTGCGAATTTGTACCCCCACTCCCGGATACTATTTGTAATAGCGTAGACTTTAAATTCTTGCAATTTACCGCTTTCAAATTATACCATGGTTAGACCTAGGGTTTGCATGTACATAAAATCAAACGCTAGATAACCTAATACAAGACAAATACATGAAATCAATACACAATCACACTTGCACCCCCTAGGGTAATCCCACATGTTGCCTTCCAAAATGGGCCATGCTTACACGTCGAGTTTCTTTGGCAAAACAAATTCAAATGATCATAAGTCCCTCGATGACGCTTTCGAAAGTTGCCTAAAAACGGAATGATCATAGTCCCTTCAAGCAAATTGCCACAGACACTTGGCACCATTGCATTCATGGTCCATACGATGACCCGCGCCCGTCCCGTTAAACTTCTTAAACGCAAGATTGTCCACCAAATTCAATGGTGGAACAAAATTGTTAAAAGGGGTTGAAAGCATAGAGAAAACCTTTTGAGTACAATAGGGGTAGACGAAACTCTTAGTTACTTGAGATCAACTTGCAAAAACACTTGCCTCCTTTTCAAAAACCACACTTCACAAACGCTTTCAAAACAAACTCTCAAAAACATTTGAAACATCTTTTCGAAAAGATACACACTTTTGTAAAACACTCAAACACGAGTCAATTACATTGGTTGCCTAAGACAAGGCATCTCTTCAAAAACATTTTCAAAACACACACACACACCACAATTTCAAAGCAACCGAAAATCAAGGCAAGTGATCTAAAAACCAAGTAACTAAGAGCCCATGGATAACCATGGATGGAAAGGGTGCTAATACCTTCCCTTTTCATAATCTACCCCCCGAACCCACGAAACATCTCAAAAGGTTTTTCCTGTGCTTTTTTAACCTTTCCTTTAGGATAAAATAAAAAGTCGGTGGCGACTCTTGCTAAACTGAATAAGTGCGAATACAAACGCAAAACTCAAGTCAGTTCTCCCACCGTATCACAGAACTGGCGACTCTGCTGGGGATATAATTAAAAGTGAGGTTACCTTAGGGTTTAGATCACCTTTACATTCTTGCTTTGTTTGCCTTGATTGATTTACTCTTTTTTGGTTCTTGTTTGGGTTTGTTGTAAATCCTACACCCGGATTTGGGGCACCTTTTTAGGTAGATAGCAATAAAACTGTGAGGGAACTGTGCGGGGTATACCGACATGGTTGAAGCAGTAAGCTATGTTAGTGTGACATATTTGTGAGTACCGGTAACCCTTGAGTTCAATCAAGGAGAGTACGGGGCCGCTGAGTGATGTCGTGAAGCACTAACGAACTCTTAGAACCTTAATTGACCATCTTATCCTTTTTTAGGGGTAGTGAGATGACCGAATTTGGTGCAGTCCGAAGTTGGTAGATACTCGATACTACACTCATTTGAGGGTTGTTTTCTTGGAATATTTTGGTCGCCAGTTAAGTGGCTAAACTGAAACGATGAACACAGAAAACAATCCAATGATATTGAGCTCCTTAGAACCCGGTTTCTATTTTAGGACAGGATGAGCCAACTAACTTCAAGAGGGTACTTACCTAAACCCCATGCAAGCCTGAACATAGGGACTTGTTTGCTCTGTGTGAATATGATTACCTGTATATACGCTTACTTGCTTTCGCATACATGTACATAACATCATGACATCATACCATAGCATTTTCAATAACCATTTCAAGGATCTCGAGGGGTCTTTTGATGCAGGGTCACGTTGAACCAGACGTCTACCAAAGGGCAAGAGGTTTCCTCCTCTAACAAATGCCAATCAAAGTTCAAGTGCAACAACTTGAATTAGTGGCTATGACCCACTGGACATGGTGAGCTTGATTCTCGTGGAAAGACATCCACCGATACAAAGTTCTCCAATCAAAGATCAAGTGCGACAACTTGAATCAGTGGCGATGACCCACTTGACATGGTGAGCTTGATTCTAGTGGAAAGACATCCACCAGTGCAAAGTTCTCCAATCCAAGAGCAAAGTTCAACCTCTAACATTTTCTTGTGTTTACCCCAAGAGATCCTTGAAAGCATGCATCCACATATCATGCATTGCATCTTGACGATCTTTCCTTTTTCAGGTTTCCTTACTCTCCTGCTGTTTATTTCAGTAAGAGATGGCTCTAGAAAGAACTGTCAAGGACATCCAAGACCAGACTACTCAGCTGCAGGAAATGTTCCTGAACTTGTCTCTGGGGCAAGAAGAAATGAAAGCTCTCCTCACAAAGGGCTTGGAGAATTCAAACAATACCAGGAGTGATCATCTTGCGGAGCTGCAGTTTGATCTGGCAACATTGAGGATCCAAGTGATGGGGCAGTTAGTGGGCCAGATGGCTCTCATCCAAGACCTATCTCAAAGACAAGAGGAACTCAGGGTTCTTGTCCGCCAACTGCTTCCAAACAACCAATTGGGGCAAACATCTGAGGTTGAAGAGCAAGTCACCGCTCAGCCTCCATACACTCAAGAAGACAAGGGGAAGGCTCCTTCGCTTGCTTCAGGGTCACAAACCCATCAACAACCTCGCCAGCGTCAACGGGGTAATCAGCGTAAGCAAGAAACGTCGGGAAGACAGTTCACGGAGACTGAGATACCATCATTCTTCATACTGAAGCGCCTGTTGGAGGTCAACCTGCTTACTTTAAGGGATCCTCCTCAGAAGCTCAATACCTTTTCTCCTAACTATCGTCCCGACGCATTTTGTGTTTACCACTCCTACAGCCCGAGACACGACACCAACGACTGTTGGGCCTTGAAGAACAAGATTCAAGATCTGATCGACATTGGAGTGCTGGAATTCATGCCAGACGGCGAGATGAAAATCTTCCATTAAGGGGTTCTCCACCTGAAGTGACGAAGCTCAAACTGAGAGACTTTTGCTTCATTTGAATTTTCAAAGTTGTAATTTTCTTTTGTTATTCAAACAATTAACTGTTGATGTTAAACTCTGTTTCATTAATGCATTTCATATGTTTGTCTTGAATTCATCCATTCGTTTTCACTACTCTTATGCTTTCTTTATGATATTTAACTCTTGATAAAAAGCTGCAAGCCTTTAGAGGGAGGATGATGAAACAATACCATAATCTCATACGGTATGCTTTCGAACAGACCTTGCTGATGATGTACATGCATTTCTTTCAATTCTCAAACACTGGAGTTATAAGGAAGTTAATCCCTAGTCAACCCCCTTCGAGCCAAAGAAGTAGGAGTTTTCTGTTTCTAAACAATCAAAACCTTTGATATAAACCTGGGGCATGGTAGTATCTCAGTTAATTCAAGAGAAAACGCGCATTGAAGTCGCAAACTCTCAGTTCGTAACACAACGAACGACGTCAAAGCAAAAGAAAAGCATTCCTTTGGAATCAAAAGACAAGGGCGGTTCCCTGTCACATAGGCAGTCAATCTCTCAAAAGAGAAAAGCCCACCAAGCCAAAACCTATAAAGGAGGCTTAAGAAAGCTGGGGCATCCCGCTGACTGTAATCTCAAAAATGGGAGCAGTCAGGCAAAAGTTAGGGATAACAAATCAAAATCAAAATAGTGAGGTCATTACAAATCCTCAACAACATGAAAAATGTTGAAAAAGAAAAAGGAGATGATGACTGTGTCCCCAAATTCAACTGGTGAACCATCGCCCAAAAGTCGTTCCAAACTCAAAACAGAGTGCGACGCACAATTAACTGACCTTAGGTATGAAGAATATCACGAAGAGCGGGTGGCTACAAATATACTTTGAGCCTTTATCCTTTGTTTCTTAAACCGTGAACCGAGCCACGTTACAACCCTCCAAAAGTCCTAATTGAAGCATGGGTTAGTTCGAAAGCATATTGTTACAAAAGGTATCCTGACTCCTGTAAGGCTTTGCTCTAAATCTTGTGTTGATTTGTCTTATAAAAAGTTTTCTGCTAAAAAACGCATTTTTCAAAACTTCGAGACAAACATAAACTTTGCATTGCTTGAATATCACTGTCTGCATTTGGCTTTTTGTTTGACAGCGAAGAAATTCATACAGCGAATGTTCGGAGGAACGAAAACTCTCTCAGTGAACAAAATCACTTCAAAAGGATGACACTTCCAACGACAAATCTCCTATCAACAAGGGGCACGACATGTCACCATCCAGTTAACCTGGGGCAGTCCAGTCAAGGTTTCAACAGATCTTTCAAAGTTCAGTTAACCTGGGGCAGTCCAGTCAAGAGTTCAACAAAGTCTCTCAATTGCAGAGTTAACCTGGGGCAAGTCTCCGCCACCATCACTTGGGGCATTCGAATGTCAAATCTCAAGGGTTACAAACAGTCCAAATTTCCTGGCAATACCACAAAGCACCCGGTGCTAGGGGCAATGATGAAACCTCTCCGAAATCTTTCTAAAAAGAAATTCAAGCGTCCTCGAGAAGATGTCACCTCTCCAGCAGATCGACAGCAGGGTTTATTTCCCCAACAACATCAAGATTCCCCAGCCTGAAGTTGCCTCTTAGACTACTACAATTCAAAGGACCACAGCTCCTCTTCTCCAATAGACTACTCTGCAATCCCCAACATGAGAACCTTCCAGAATCTAATTCCCCTCAGAATCAAGTTTCAATATCCCCAGCAGAAACGAAAAGCTCTACTCTTCAATATCAGCCCAGGAGTTAACTTCCCGGCATTCGTCAAGGATTTATTTTCCTAGACAAAAATACATTCATAAACATCGCATCTTCATACATTATAGCATGCACATACGCATCATGAACATACAATCTCATTTATTTTGAGAACATTACGCATTTCATACATCATGACATTGCATACAACTGATGTTTTGCCTTTTCAGGGAAAATGACAACCCAAAAGACGACTACCTTCAACTGTCACAGTTCCAGATTCGATTCCTGTATCCAGCCAGGGCACATCTGAAGAGTTTGAAGATTCAATTCCTGTATCCAGCCAGGGCATATCTGTTGACGACTAATTCCAGATTCGATTTCTGTATCCAGCCAGGGCACATCTGAAGAGTTTGAAGATTCGATTCCTGTATCCAGCCAGGGCATATCTGTTGATGACTAATTCCAGATTCGATTCCTGTATCCAGCCAGGGCACATCTGAAGAGTTTGAAGATTCGATTCCTGTATCCAGCCAGAGCATATCTGT
This sequence comes from Vicia faba, assembly GCA_948472305.1. Lineage (NCBI taxonomy): Eukaryota > Viridiplantae > Streptophyta > Magnoliopsida > Fabales > Fabaceae > Vicia > Vicia faba. Next base: position 413,813,048 of record OX451740.1, on the reverse strand, counting down.
TGACGACTATTTCCAGATTCGATTCCTGTATCCAGCCAGGGCACATCTGAAGAGTTTGAAGATTCGATTCCTGTATCCAGCCAGGGCATATCTGTTGACGACTAATTCCAGATTCGATTCTTGTATCCAGCCAGGGCATATCTGTTGACGACTAATTCCAGATTCGATTCCTGTATCCAGCCAGGGCACATCTGAAGAGTTTGAAGATTCGATTCCTGTATCCAGCCAGGGCATATCTGTTGACGACTATTTCCAGATTCGATTCCTGTATCCAGCCAGGGCACATCTGAAGAGTTTGAAGATTCGATTCCTGTATCCAGCCAGGGCATATCTGTTGACGACTAATTCCATATTCGATTCCTGTATCCAGCCAGGGCATATCTGTTGACGACTAATTCCAGATTCGATTCCTGTATCCAGCCAGGGCACGTCTGAAGAGTTTGAAGATTCGATTCCTGTATCCAGCCAGGGCATATCTGTTGACGACTAATTCCGGATTCGATTCCTGTATCCAGCCAGGGCATATCTGTTGACGACTATTTCCAGATTCGATTCCTGTATCCAGCCAGGGCACATCTGAAGAGTTTGAAGATTCGATTCCTGTATCCAGCCAGGGCATATCTGTAAACGGCAATTCCAGATTCAATACCTGTATCCAGCCAGGGCATATCTGTGAGCAACCGATTGTAGACTCGACACCTGTATCTAGCCAGGGCATATCTACATGAAGAGATTGAAGATCAATACCTGTAACAAGCCAGGAAAACAACTGTCTTTCTCAAAGTGCACAAGTTCTCGCTAAAGAATATCTTATGTGATCGACACATAACTCCAAATGGCATCTATAAGCCCATTCCCGACAAAGTTCCGTCACCTCCCGATGGCATCTGTAAGCCCATCTCCACAACTATCCATTATACTTCCAAATGGCATCTATAAGCCCATTTCCAGATGGCATCTATAAGCCCATCCTCCTACAAACATTTCTAAATGGCATCTTTAAGCCCATTTCCAGATGGCATCTACAAGCCCATCCTCCTACCAGCAGTCACTAGATGGCATCTTTAAGCCCATCACCAAATGGCATCTCTAAGCCCATCACCAGATGGCATCTATAAGCCCATCCTCCTACAAACATTTCTAAATGGCATCTTTAAGCCCATTTCCAGATGGCATCTACAAGCCCATCCTCCTACCAGCAGTCACTAGATGGCATCTTTAAGCCCATCACCAAATGGCATCTCTAAGCCCATCACCAAATGGCATCTTTAAGCCCATTCTCAGATGGCATCTGTAAGCCCATTCCCTCTACCATCACATCACCGAGTGCAAATTTTAGGGAACTCTAGTGTCCAATCTTCTTTTACCTTCGAGTCGCGAAAGGCAAACTTGCCAATCTAACTCTTCAGGTTCAAGAAGATTGAACAGGGGCAACTGTTGTACCCCAAAATTTACCCTCGTGTTTTTCCACAAGAAATCACAACTTCAGGCTTTTCCTGATTTTTCAGATTGGCTCAAGAATCGGTCAAACAGACCTTTCTCGGCAGTCAGGCAAAATTAGGGTTTTCATTGATTTTCATGGCTCTGGGACAGTTCACACAGTTTGTTTAGGGTTTGGTTGATTTTTGCTCAGCTTTGGTCAGACGAGCGTTCCTTTGGCATTTGATCAGAAACTAGGGTTTCCGCACGCATATTTCTCATAAAGATTTTATTCTACAGTGCTTGTCAAGTTATTCTGAGATGTGGACTGAAACATTTGGATTAAGTTTGCAGTGTTTGATTAAAATCAGTAAAAGGAAAAGACATCTGGGCATGTGTGATTTGACAGTGCATTGCTTTGATTATTCAAGATACCACAATGTTTATTTAATTATTTATTTATTCTAAGTTGAGATAATTGGAATTTATTTCCATTTATTATAATTTAAGAATTATAAATAATAAAATAAATATTTGAAAAGAAGAAAAGGAATTAACTGATAAAAGATTGGATTTTTATTCATCTTTAATTATTCGTTACAATTGTTATTCGAGTACCGTATTTATTTACAAAGTATTCTAATGATGATTACAATAATTAAATTTAAATAAAACTATCCTAAGAAAATTCCTAAGTCTTCATCTTCCGTCCATTGCTCCAGTGCTCCATGGAATTTTATCTGCAAAACAAAGAACAAAAGAAAAGTCAATTGCAGATAAAATAAATAGAGACAGACAGATAAAAAAAGGTCATCATTAAAGGCAACTGGCCGAAATCAGTTTGCCCTCTCTGCAAATCACGAGATTTCTCCCGGTTCACAGAGAGGGATGAAAAATGCTTGCAAAAGGTATGAAATGCACAAAAGTTATAATTATACAAATCCAAGTTTTCAAACATCCTGCATAAATCCAAGTGGGCAACCAAAAGGCAAACTGAGTAGTTACTGAAAATGCGAAGAGAACAATGCAAGTCACAATTTCAAACTAGGTTCAAACTAAACTAACAACTGTCCAAAGCTGTCCAAGTACAAAAGGATGTCAAGGCTGTCAAAAATGCTGTCACTAAGAAGCAAAAAGTATGGAAAAGAGAAGACAAAATATGCAGGCTAAAACTAGTTTTGCAAGCAAGCTTTTCATTTCATCATTTCCCAAACAGCTGCCCTTTCAGAAAAGTACACATAACATATTTTAATGTTTTGAATTGTACTGGAGAGAGAAAGAAGAGAGAAAAGTGGTTAGGCTTACAGGTTTGGCTTTAGGCATAAAAGATATAAAACTGCTAACACATATCAGGAGGAGATATAAAAAAAACAGAGATAAGAAACAAAATGTTGGAGGCTGAAGGATCAAACCAGTATAACCAGTATAACCTGCCTGAAGCCTTACCACTCATGACTAAAGCCTGAAAACCAGCATAACCTGTTCAAACCTCCAGCCTTACCTGCATAAACCTTCCAGCCTTACCAGCTGCAATGCAAAAATCTACAACCTGCAGTCTAACAAACCTCAAACATATGGCCATAAACACATAGCCAAAAACCTGCATTGTCAAACTCATAAAACTGCCTCCACCCTGCTGAAGTAGAAACAACCTAACAGCCATAACCATCAAAAACCATCAACCTGCCAAATCTAAACAGCACAAGCCCAAACTGCTCAAACCTGTCATAAGTCAAAGCCTCCAAACCAGTTGATAAAAGAAACTAAAAGCCCTCAGGAAACACCATCATTGGGAAAACACCACATACCAACAAAATCTCAGCATATCAATATTCAGAAGCAATCCAAAGAAGACTCAAGTCAAGCATGCCAAACCCTCAGAACTCAAGGAGTTCATCATAGGGATATTTACCAACCAACACAACATTCAAGCATTCAACACACCAACCAACAATCTAAACCAGTAAAGCCATAAACCTTCATTTCAAACCTTCCAAACTAAAGCATTCAAGGCCAACAACAAAAAGCCCTCAGAAAACATCATCCCTGGGCGTAAAAAATCATCAAGCATACAGATTCAAAAAACATACTCAAGCATTCACAGATATACAGAAGAGGCAATATGAAGGGCCCTCAGAAAACTCCATCATAAGGCAACAAAGACAAAGAGAAAAATCAGGTATCTCAAGGCAACTAGGGTCAACGAGAAGAAGGTGATAAAGAAGCAAACAGAAGCACACAAGGCGAGGCATCAAGGCAACGAAGAAGGAAGTAACAAAAAGTTTTCAGTCATAATCATCATCAAACCTAAAGGCAAAGTACAAACCAGGACACCAAGCAAGCTAGCACCAAGTTCGTCACCGTCTCTCCGCCATCAAAGCCTCCAAACGCCTCCAGATACTTCCTCCTCCTTCGTAAAGGTAGAATTTCTTTTCATTCCTTTTCAAAACCTCGCGTAAACCAAGAAACAGAATCAAATGAATGCAAACTAAACATGCAAGACAAATTGTTGAAACCCTAAAAAACACTCAGATAAAAGTTGTCACCTTGAACGAGCCATCGCGTGCTTAACCATGGAGAGGAGGTGATGATGGAGTTGGTGGCTTGGGCGAAGGAGTTCAGAAACTGGTAAAAGATGGCGAACGAAGGTGAGAACGAAACTAGCAACAGCGCTGTAAACCCTAAAGCCTTCCCCAAATGGAACAAAAACTGTGAACCCTAAAACTATTTGTTTCAAACAATTGGGCCTAACCCATTTCATAATCCTAAGCCCAAAACATGTTTCCCTTAACACCCTCCCATATCCATTCTGACTAAGCCCATTTATCCCCTTAGCCCATCTCTTTCTATATACAACTTAACCCCTTTTTTCTAAAATATGAAATATATTTTATTTTCTTTTGTTGATAAATTAACATAACTTTTTTTATAACATATTTATAGTTTTGAACACAATATATGTCTTCTCATTTTTAAAACATTTCTTTCAATTAAAATTCTTGTATAAATATATATACTAATACTAATATATAAGAAATAAAACTTAAAATATTTTTATTTGAACATTAATACATAAATACATAAAAATACATTATTTAAAACACTTTTTTTATTTTTATTAAAACTTATTTTGATTTATACATAAATTCTCTTTAAGTTAATACAATTTCTCTTCTTAGAAATAATTTGTACATAATCAATTAAAATACATTTTTTATATACATAATATAATTAAAATTTAAAACATTTTTCTTTCTTTTAAGTAAAATACTCTTTTGTACATAATTAACAAAAGAACAAATACGCACTTGATAACACATTAAATTCACATTTTCCTAACTTGTAAATAAAATATATGTACACTTACACATTTACAATACACAAATACACTTACATTGCTCTTATACACATTTGCTTATCTTATACATTGCTATACTTACATATTACATTTGCGCAGTTCGATTGGGTTGTAAATTATTTGGACACTACATTCCTAAAGTCTCATCCCCATTTGTGAATTTGTACCCCCACTCCCGGATACTATTTGTAATAGCGTAGACTTTAAATTCTTGCAATTTACCGTTTTCAAATTATACCATGGTTAGACCTAGGGTTTGCATGTACATAAAATCAAACGCTAGATAACCTAATACAAGACAAATACATGAAATCAGTACACAATCACACTTGCACCCCCTAGGGTAATCCCACATGTTGCCTTCCAAAATGGGCCATGCTTGCACGTCGAGTTTCTTTGGCAAAACAAATTCAAATGATCATAAGTCCCTCGATGACGCTTTCGAAAGTTGCCTAAAAACGGAATGATCATAGTCCCTTCAAGCAAATTGCCAAAGACACTTGGCACCATTGCATTCATGGTCCATACGATGACCCGCGCCCGTCCCGTTAAACTTCCTAAACGCAAGATTGTCCACCAAATTCAATGGTGGAACAAAATTGTTAAAAGGGGTTGAAAGCATAGAGAAAACCTTTTGAGTACAATAGGGGTAGACCAAACTCTTAGTTACTTGAGATCAACTTGCAAAAACACTTGCCTACTTTTCAAAAACCACACTTCACAAACGCTTTCAAAACAAACTCTCAAAAACATTTGAAACATCTTTTCGAAAAGATACACACTTTTGTAAAACACTCAAACACGAGTCAATTACATTGGTTGCCTAAGACAAGGCATCTCTTCAAAAACATTTTCAAAACACACACACACACCACAATTTCAAAGCAACCGAAAATCAAGGCAAGTGATCTAAAAACCAAGTAACTAAGAGCCCATGGATAACCATGGATGGAAAGGGTGCTAATACCTTCCCTTTTCATAATCTACCCCCCGAACCCACGAAACATCTCAAAAGGTTTTTCCTGTGCTTTTTTAACCTTTCCTTTAGGATAAAATAAAAAGTCGGTGGCGACTCTTGCTAAACCGAACAAGTGCGAATACAAACGCAAAACTCAAGTCAGTTCTCCCACCGTATCACAGTTACAATCCACTTGTTGCCTTCAAAAATGGGCCATGGTATGCATGTTAAGTACTTTGGCAAAAGAAAAACAAAACAAAAGATCATAGTCCCTCAATGACGCTATCTTGGTTGCCTAAACAAAAATGATCAAGTCCCTCAAGAAAATTGCCAAAAATACTTGACACAATTGCTATCATGGTCTATACGATTACCCGCGCTTGTCCCGTTTAACATCCTAACACAAGGTTGTTCACCAAATACAATGGTGAAACAACACTGTTAAAAGGGTTAAAAACATAAGAAAGATCTTTGAGTAAAATATGGTAGATAGCTCTTAGTTACTTGATCAAAAGCTTGCCAAACATCCTTGCTATTTTCAAACACACCTCACAACACAACTTCAAAACAATTTCAAATCAAACTTTCAAATCTTTTCAAAAAAACACCTTTGTATACATTCAAACAAGAACTATTACAAAGGTTTCCACAACGATGGCCTCTTTTCAAAACATCTTTCAAAACCACGCATAAAGCACCATTTCAAACAATTGAAGAGCACCATTTCAAACAATTGAAAAGCAAAGCAAGTGATCTAAACAAGTAACTAAGAGCCCATGGATAACCATGGATAGAAAGGGTTCTAATACCTTCCCTTTCTATAATCTACTCCCCGAACCCAAGAAAACATCTCAAAGGTCTTTCCTGTGCTTTTTGACCTTTCCTTAGGATAAAATAAAAAGTCGGTGGCGACTCTTGCTAAACCGAAACATTTGTGAACACAAACACGAAACCTCAAGTCATTTATCCCACCGTATCACACACCCCAGCTGGTAAAGGTAAACAAAAAGTTGCTCAGGGTCAGAGGACTAGTGGGGGAGACGCTCCTGCTGGTGTGGTTTGTTTTAAATGTGGGAAACCTGGCCATAAGAGTAATGTGTGTACTACTGAAGTAAAGAGGTATTTCCGTTGTGGTAAGAACGAACATGTTATATCTGAGTGCAAACATAAGGATGTGATTTGTTTCAATTATAATGAAGAAGGGCACATTGGTAGTCAGTGTCAAAAACCAAGAGGGCGCAGTCAAGTGGCAAGGTGTTCACTTTGGTTAAGGATCAGACAGCCGTTGAGGACAGACTTATTATAGGTACATGTTTCATTAATAGTACTCCTTTAATTACTATTATTGATACCGGTGCTACTCATTTCTTTATTACTGTTGATTGTGTTGAAAGATTGGGTCTTATGTTGTCTTCTATGAATGGAGAAATGGTCATCGATACTCCAGCCAAGGGTTCGGTGACTACTTCTTTTGTGTGTTAAAAGTGTCCCTTGTCGATCTTCGACAGAGAATTTGTTGTTGATTTGGTTTTTTTACCATTAAGAGGGTTGGATGTGATTTTGGGTATGAACTGGTTATAACATAACTATGTTCATATTAACTGTTATGACAAGTCCGTGAGATTTTCTACTCCCGAAGAAGAGGAAGATAGTATGTTGTCTGCTAGACTGTTGAGGAAGTTGATACAAAAGAAGCACATATGTTCTTGTTTATGGCGTCGCTATCTGTAGAGACTCAAGCTATAATTGAGGAATTGCAGGTGGTGTGCGAATTTCCTGAAGTTTTCCCCGATGAAATTCCTGATGTACCACCGAAGAGGGAAGTTGAATTTGCAATTGATCTTATACCTGGTACAAGACCTGTGTCTATGGTACCATACAGGATGTCTACATCTGAATTGTCTGAGTTAAAGAAGCAATTAGAAGAGTTACTTGAAAATAAGTTTGTAAGACCAAGTGTATCGCCGTGGGGAGCTCCAGTGTTGTTAGTAAAGAAGAAAGATGGAAGTATGAGGCTCTGTGTTGATTATAAACAGTTGAACAAAGTGACGATTAAGAACAAGTATCTGCTTCCAAGAGTAAATGACTTGATGGACCAGTTGGTGGATGCTCGTGTGTTTAGTAAGATTGATTTTAGGTCGGGTTACCATCATATTAAACTGAAGGATGAAGATATCTAGAAGACGGCTTTCAGAATGCGTTATGGACATTATGAGTATTCAGTGATGCCTTTCGGTGTTACTAATGCGTCAGGAGTATTCATGGAATACATGAATCGTATCTTTCATACTTATTTGGATCGGTTCGTGGCGGTGTTTATTGATGATATTTTGATTTACTCTAAGTTAGAAGAAGAGCATGCAGAACACTTAAGAGTAGTATTACAAGTTTTGAAAGAGAAGACGTTGTATGCAAAGTTGTCCAAGTGTGAATTCTGGTTAAAGGAGGTTAGTTTTCTTGGTCATGTGACCTCATATAGTGGCATTGTTGTGGATCCATCGAAGGTTGATGTTGTGTTGCAATGGGAAACTCCGAGGTCATCTACTGAGATTAGAAGCTTTTTGGGATTAGCTGGTTACTATAGAAGGTTTATCGAAGGTTTTTCTAAGTTGGAACTTCCGTTGACTAAGTTGACTTGTAAAGGTAGAGCTTTTGTGTGGGATGTTCAGTGCAAAGAAAGTTTTACAGAATTGAAGAAGAGATTGACGTCGGCTCTAATTTTGACGTTGCCTAATTCAGGATAGCCTTTTGTGGTATACTGTGATGCTTCTAAGATGGGTTTACGAGGTGTACTTATGCAGAATGATAAGGTAGTTACTTATGAGTCAAGGCAGTTAAGGACCCATGAGAAGAACTATCTTACACATGATTCGTAGCTTGCTGCAGTTGTCTTTGTGTTGAAAATTTGGAGGCATTATCTTTATGGATCTAGATTTGAAGTGTTTAGTGACCATAAGAGCTTAAAGTATTTATTTGATCAGAAAGAGCTGAATATGAGGCAACGAAGATGGTTGGAATTGTTAAAGGATTATGATTTCGGTTTGAATTATCATCCAAAAAAAGCGAATATGGTAGCTGATACATTGAGTCGAAAGACTTTACATATGTCGGTAATGATGGTTAAAGAGTTGGAATTAATTGAACAGTTCAGAGATATGAGCTTAGTTTGCGAGGTGACGCCACAGAGTGTTATGTTGGGTATGTTGAAGATTAATAATGAATTTCTAGACAATATCATAGAAGCTCAGAAGTTGGATGTGAAACTGGTAGATTCGATGGTTTATCGATCCGTCTGAGAATAATGATTTTAAGCTAGATACGCAAGGTGTGTTGAGATTTCGTAACCGGATTTGTATTCCTGATGATGCTGAGATGAAGAAAGTGATACTTGAAGAGAGTCATAGAAGTAAGTTGAGTATTCATCCAGGAACTACAAAGATGTATCAAGATTTGAAAGGTTTGTTTTGGTGGCCTGGAATGAAGAGTGATGTGGCTCCGTTTGTGTATGCATGTTTGACTTGTCAGAAGTCGAAAGTTGAACATCAGAAGCCTGCATGGTTGATGCAACCGTTAGAAGTTCCATAATGGAAATGGGATAAAATTTCGATGGACTTTGTGACGGGGTTACCTAATACTTTAAGAGGACATGATTCGATTTGGCTAGTTGTTGATAGGCTTATGAAGTCGGATCATTTTATTCCTATTAACATCAGTTTTCCAGTGTCGAAGTTGGCTGAGATTTACACTAGTGTGATTGTGGAGCTACATGGTGTTCCTTTGTGCATTGTGTCAGATAAAGATCCAAGATTTACTTCAGATTTTTGGAATAGGTTACAAGAAGCATTGGGTTCTAAGTTGAGGTTGAGTTCAGCGTATCATCCTTAAACAGATGGTCAGACTGAACGGACTATTCAATCGTTGGAAGACTTGCTGAGGGCATGTGTTCTTGAGCAGGGAGGTTCGTGGGATACTTATCTTTCATTGATAGAGTTCACTTATAATAACAGTTACCATTCTAGTATTGGGATGGCACCTTTTGAAGCGTTGTATGGTCGAAGATATAGAACTCCTTTATGTTGGCATGAATCTGGAGAAAGTGTAGTACTTGGACCTTAACTTGTTCGTGAAACTACTGAGAAGGTGAAGTTGATTCGAGAAAAGATGAAAGCTTCCTAAAGTAGACAGAAGAGTTATCATAATAAGCTAAAGAAATATTTATAATTTCAAGCGGGTGACCATGTATTTTTGAGAGTTACACCTGTGACTGGTGTTAGGCGAGCATTGAAGTCTAAGAAGCTTACTTCTCATTTTAATGGACCATATCAGATTTTGGAGAGAGTTTGGAATGTTGCTTATAGAGTGGATTTATCGCCTAATCTTTCGAATTTGCATGATTTGTTTCATGTGTCACAACTTCGGAAGTATACTCCAGATCCATCTCATGTGATTCATATGGATGATGTGCAAGTACAAGATAATCTTACGGTGGAGATGATGCCTGTACGGATCGCAGATTGTGAAATAAAGAATCTGAGGGGCAAAGAGATTGCTTTGGTTAAAGTGGTTTGGCTAGGAGCTTCTGGAGAAAGCGTGGCTTGGGAGTTGGAGAGCAAGATGCGGGACTCCTATCCTGAGTTGTTTGATTAAGGTAAATTTTCGAGGACGGAAATATTCTAAGTGGGGGAGAGTTGTAACGCCCGTAATTTAATTAATTATTTAATTGAATTATTTTTGGAATATTTGTGAAGTTGTGTTATGATGATAGTTGATGTGTTATTGTTATTGGATTTATTTATTCTATTAAGTTGTGGAATAATATTTCAATAATAATATTATTTGATGTGAGCTTGTTTTAAAGAATAGAAGTAGTAGAAGGGGGGTGTAGGAGTTTTAAGCACATTAAGGCATAATAAGAATTATAGGGTTATTATATTAGTTTTTAGAATTAATAATAAGAAAAGAAGAAGCAGTAAGAGGAGAAAGAAATAAGGGTTGGAAGAGAACATGAAAGTTGCAGAAAAGAAGGAAAAGAGCAAAACAGAATTCAATCAGAAAAGAATCATAGAGCAACCTTCAATCCAAGGTAAGGATGGGGATCTGACTCTATAATAGGGTTTAAATGATGATTAGTATGTGGGATTTGATGTGAAAGATTGTTTGGTTTATGATTGAATTATATACATTGTTGTTTGATGAGAATCGATGATTTAGAGATGAGTAATGATGCCCTAATGTTGTATAATTGATGTAGAAACATAGGATTATTATAATTGATGATTACCTATGATTAGAGGATGTTTTTAGGGCCTAAAGCATGGAAACCGCAGAAAATATTCATGACAGAACAGTATGTGTCGACCCCAAAAGCCATGCGTCGATGCATGAAGGCTTTTAGACTCAGGATGAGTCGATACGAAGAAGCCATGTGTCGATACATGCAGGCTTTTAGACTCAAGATGAGTCGATACATAGGACCATGTATCGATACATGCAGTGTTGCAGACTCAGTATGAGTCGATACAAAGGGAGTATGCGTCGACTCATGTAGCATTTTAAGCCCAGTACGCGTCGACTCAAGACATTACGTGTCGATTCATGTAGTCTGGTTTTTTTGACAGATTCGTTTCCAAAGGCTGTAACTTGAGTTTTCAGACTTTGTTTTAGGTGTCGTTCGAAGTGTTAGATAGCTAACGCGATGAACTTCATTCTTAAGGATTAAAATGAAGGATAAGAAGAATGATCCGAGTAACCCAATTTAGGATTAGAGTTAGTTTCCCGCATTAATCATTATGATGATTTTGTGAAGTATGATAAGGATAAGATGATTATAGATTATTGTTTGGTTCATAACAGTAAGATTAATGATGATAATGATGTAGTATTACATAATTAATAATATGTAGAGGTTTGGTAATTTAGAGGTAAGCCTTAGATGATTAATTAATTATAGGCAATATCATGTTGTAGGCTTATGGACAATGTTGAAGGATTGTCGATCTACCGTTGTATTGTTGTTATGGCTGAGTTGTTGTGAATTATGATGATAAATGATGTTGATGAATTATGATGATAAATGATGTTGATGAATATGATGATAAATGATGTTGATGAATTATGTTGATAAATGATGTTGATGAATGATGTTGAGATGCCTCTACTAATTGGCAGCTATTAAGATGTAGGCTTCTAGCCAACGATGATGTTGCGTTGAGATATTGTTAATTATGGTGTTGTCATTACATTCATGATTGTGTCACATACATTGCATTTCAAGATGGAGCTGATGCTCGTTAACATGGCTTGTATTGGTGAATATTAAGATGAACGCTTATGCCTTGTTGATGCCTCTATTTATTGGCAATTATTTTGAGATGGGAGTTCTGCTCCAATGGTACCACATGCATTTGCATAGTATTGAGTCACATTATATGATTGCATGAAGAAGTTATGTATTGATGCGATGAATGTGTATTATTGTTGGTATTCTGTTGCGAGTATTGTGGTTTATAAGATGAGAAGTGGTGATGTTATGAGATCTAATTTAATATATTATTTATCATATGTTTTATTATATTGTTAGATATCTCACCCATTCTGTTTGAATGTTACCCTTACATTGGTAACATGCAGGTAATCCAGAGTGAAGGTTGTATACCTTTAGTAGTTCGAGTCGGTGTCATTGCTTTGATACGTAACACTCGGGGGGGGGGGGGGGGGGGGGATGAACGCTTGTTGCTTTTAATTATTTATTATTTCAGTTGTTGAACTTTAATTTGATTGTTGCTAAGTATGTGTTGTTTTGGAGTTGCTGTAACGAGGGACAAAGATGTTATTAAGAATTCCGCTGCGTAGATGTTTAAGTTGCTGAATCAAGAGATTAAATTATTATGCTGATAGTTCATCCGAAGTTTTAAAGTGTTATGTATCCATGTTAAATGCAATGTGTTTTTAAAGTTGATTTTTTGGCATCCTGATTCAATTGCATGAATTTTATGACTCTGATTTACATTTATAATTGTCGGATAGAATTGGGGTGTTACATACTGTTGTACCCCAAAATTTTCCATCCCATATTCTTCAAAGTTTTGACAAGCATCACCTCAAATGGTTCAAAGTCTACTCAAGGGCTACACAGTCAACCATCCTCCTAAGCCAGTCAAATTAGGGTTTTGGTTCTTGCAAGGAAGTTGAGGTTTTTAAGGGCTCAATCAAGTCCCATATGCTCATATACATTGTCAAGCACCTACATGTCAAGTTTCAAGGCTCACAAGGTCAAGTTGTACAGTCAAAAACCTTAATTGCTCCACAGTCAACTACAGGGGCAAAATGGTCATTTGGCAGTCAAAAGTCAAATTTTTTGGTGAAAATCTTATTTTGAAGCCACAATCATCATTTGGTCAAATATTGACCATGATTTCACAAGAATGGCTCAAAAATCATCAAGGCGTCAAAAGTTTCTATTTTCAGACAGTTGAAAAGTCAACTGTAACTTGACCAAGGCATAACTTTTTCATGGTTCATCAGAAAAATCCCATCCAATGCTCATCTTGAAGGGGAAGACATTTCCTACAACTCATCTTCACATTCCAAGTCCAAGAAATGCTCTCACAAAAAGTTATCAATTTCAACATTATAGGTCATTTTCAAAAGTCAACAAAAAGGCACTTTAAGTAAAAGACCATAACTTGATATTGGTAAATCAAAATGACATGGGACCAAAAGCATTGGTTAGAGGACTTCAAGACCTTTCCAAAATGTACAAGAACATGTTCATAGCTTCAAAATTGAGTAAGATATGCATTGGAGAAGTTGGGAAATTTTTGTGAAAGGGCCAAAGTCAATTATCCTTGAAACTTCATTTTTGACAAAAGGGGCCCACTTTTTCCACTTGTTTCAGCTTGGCCATGCCTCCCACGTGTCCCACAATTTATTTCAAGATTAAAAATTAATTTTCCCATTTTTATTTAATTTTATTTGATTTAATGCATTTTAAATCTTTAAAATTCAAATAAAAATCAAAGAAATTAATGGAGGTATATTTTGTGGTTTGAATAGCTTTGATACACCATCATTCACCTTCCAAAATCGTGCAAGGCCTATTTCAAGCAAGAAATTCAAAATTTGACAAGAATGGTAAGTTGTTTTAATGGAGGTTATGGCAAAATCTCAAACATAAGTGCAAGGGTTAAATGTGCATTATATTGTTTTGATTCTCATTCAAGGATACATATGCAAGCTTTCCCAATACATTACAAGAGGTAGAGACACCAAAAACGAAAAAAAAAAATAATTCAAAAAATTGGAAGAAAAGTGAAAACTGTTTTCAACCTTCCAGTGCAATTCAAGCATCTCTCAAACGGCCAAACCAATTCCAAAAAATTCAAAAGAAATTCGATCACAAATCCACATTCTAATACATCTTTTTCCGATTTCTAAATTTTTGATTTACCCTTTTTCACCAATTTCTCCAATAGTCTTGTACATAGAAAAGGCTGAATTTTCACCACAGTTTCTATTCACTGTATAATTCTCATTCATTACACATATTCCTTCAATCTAACCTTCAAACCTTGACATATGCAACTTGTATCTTTTCTTGAAAATCATTACCCTTTTAATAACACATTACATAGATTCATTTAACAATTTGTACGAAGTTTTTTTTCCAGGAAATATGGAAGACGAGAGTGTGATCGGTGGATCTGGAACTGACTGTTTAATGCTGGTTCACGAAATGTCGCGGAAGCAAGAGTCGCCACCGTCTTTTATTTTCTCCAACATGGACAAGACAAAAGCACAGCAAAATTCCTTATGAGATAGTTTCTCGGTTCAGGAGGTAGATTTATAGAAAGGGAAGGTGTTAGCACCCTTTCTATCCATGGTTATCCATGGGCTCTTAGGTACTTGCTCATTGTGTTTTCAAAAGTGTTTGCTTTTCAATTGTGAGTGAGTTTGAAAAAGTTTCGTTTAAAGATTTCAGATCGACTCTTGTATCAGTCCTCAAGAGTGTTTGAAAAATCATTTTGAAAGCTTTTGAAAGTGTCGGTGTGAAAAGAGTTTTTGATTTGTTTTTTTAGAGCAAGTATCTATGAGTCATCTACCTACCCTAAGGAATTAGGCTGTGTAAATGTCCTTAAGGTAGTGCCATCCCACCATTGAGAGGTAGGTAGCACCACCATTGGAGGTGTTCGGGTCAATTCGTTTGTAGGGACAGTGTGGTCACCAGAGCAACAGTAGGACACCTTAGAAGCTACCCTTATGCCATTGATCCTTTTTTAATTCGAGGAAACTTTTCCGAGGCAACTTGTTTTGAGGCATATGGATCAACGGACATAAGGACTTACTAAAACGTCCTATACTCGACGACCACGTCTCGAAGGTAAGGCAACCGTGAGACGTACCCTAAGAGTGGTGTGTGAATTTGTGTGTTATTTTCATGTTATGTTTTATCTTGTACATGTATCATGGTGATCTACGCGTTGTTTTTAATTAGCCATACATTCTTTCATGCAAAGTTTAGCAGTTTTAAGAGTGCGGAAATTTAAATGCGGAAAGTAAAATCCTACGCTATTACAAGGCGCGGGTCTATACATCGCCAAATTAACAAAGACCCGTTTTGAATAAAAATGCGGAAAGTAAAATAAATTCCTAATTACTATTACAAGGCTTGAGCAATTACATAATATTCACAAAGAAATAAGAATAAATGCGCGAAAAGAATAAAAATAGGACGTTCGAGGGCGTTGAACCCTTTTGGAATTAAATTGAATGAAAAGTTAATTAATTATTAAATTAAAGAAAAGAAATGTTTTTTTATGGTTTTTATATTTATGAAATAAAGAAAATTAAAATTCAAGCGAAACCCTAATTCAAAGTTGTTTTTAATTATTAAAGAAAAATATTAAAGTTTAACCTAATTTACTAAATATTTAATGTACATGTTTATTTATTAAAAAAATTAGTAATTAATAATAATGATAATAAGAAAAAATTATTTATTAAGAAAAGTGATAAAAAGTTAAAAACCTAATTTCTACATATTTTAATTTATTGAGAAAAAGATTAAAGTTTTAAAACCTAATTTACTAAACTAATTATTAAAGTTTATTTACAAAATAAATTAATAGTGAAATAATAATAATTAAATATATTTTAGTTTCTGTTTTTTTATCTTATGAAAATTAATTTATGAAATTAAAGAAAAAAATTGAAAACAATTAAAAGAATAAAAATGAAAATCAAATAAAAAATAAAAATGTGCAAACCATGGGGGGTATTCAGACCCAAAGGGAGGTTTTTTGTGAGAAATCTGGCCCATTAGACAAAAAGCCTTGTTTGACTTTCTGGCATCACGTGCGTGTTCATTGACTCCTGAGTACCGTGGTTTGCATTCTTTGGCCATTGGATTGGGTTTCATGGCCATTTGTGTTCTGGCCGTTGGCCATTTGTGTTCTGGCCTCAACGTTCCTTAATCTTCTCAGGATGTCTGTCTCGTCATGCATAAGTTGTTCTTTTGGCCATTTGGCTTTTGGCCATTTGGCTTTTGGCTTTTGGCCTCAACGTTCTTTAATGAACCTGCATGGGATCCTGTCTAAATCTGCAGTGTTGAATCTCACGAACACATTAAATAAAATCATAAAATGCAAATAAAACCAATATATGAAGAAATTTAATGTTTAGGCACAATATGACATGTACGAATGATTATAACCTTTTGATCATGGAGATCAAATCAATCTTACCCTTACTGGAAAATTAGTGACCTGAATGCTTTTATGCCCTTTGGATCATGGAGATCAAGTCAGTCTTATCCTTACTGAAGAAGTAGTGAGATGTTGGTTTGTAACTGTGATGGCTTGTTTGTATTGAGAGAGGGATTTGTAATAAGGATTTCAAGGTTTTAGGGTTCTTGAAAGAATTTGATATTCTAACAGTGTTGTGGCAAGGTTTTTTTCTCTCTCTTTCTCCCCTCTCGTTTGTGTGAAAAGAAGGTGATTATATAATGGAAATTAGGGTAAAGAAAATGGGCTTTGAATGTGCAATTGGGCCTCCAATGTTCACTTGAGTTCGTCACTTTCCAGGCTAAATCGCAGGGACTTAAGTGCAATTTTTGAAGTTGAAATGTGAAAACAAAATGTAGCCTACATCGATAACTAACTCCTGTCCGAAAATCGGCTCAATCGGATAAACGGTGAATTAGTTATGAATTTTTGAAGTTTCAGCTCAGACAAACTTATTTTGGGCTCCAGTGTCGACTCTGACACGTTCTTCAATAAAAAACTGGTATTGATCGGAGCATAATCTGGTCTCGACTTTTGAAGCAAAGTTGTAGATCTATGAGTCAGGGACCTTGTGTAAAAATATGAGCCCAATCCGATAAAAATTGACCGAGTTATGAATTTTCGAAGTTTTGGCCCAGATGAAATAATATTCAGCATTCAGGATTTTCAGCGTGTCACGCACTCTGAGCAAAAAACGAAGGCCTTTTGAATACCGTTTGAACTCAATACCTTCTGCGAAAATGTAGTCAACTCAATTTGTGAAATTTTGGCGCAGGAACCAGTTCGATACGATGAAAATTGACCAAGTTATGATTTTCTGAACATGACGCAAATAAACTTCTGTCACAAATTTTCTGTGCGAAAATACTTGATAAATCCACATTTTTGAAGACCTTCTGATCGAAATTGGCTTCCAGCCGTGAAAGATGAAAACATAGATAATGTCAAGACGGAATTTTGTCCACCGGAACGGGTTCAAAACGAGTCATGATATTCAAGTTATGAATTTTTTAGCGCGTAAAAACTGCACTTTCACTACACTTTTTCACCATATTTCTTCAAGAAAACTCGCACATTCGGATACCTTCTTTAAAGAATTGACTCTTGAGCCGAACCTGAATTTGAGAATACGTTATCAGAGATATCTTGGCGAAAGAATACCTGAATATGACGCGCCGGGTTGGACTTGTGAATTTTTCTTGAAATATTTTGAGAAATATGGGAGGGCAAATTTTGGGGTACAACAGTTGCCCCTGTTCAATCTTCTTAAACCTGCGGATGTAGATTGGCTTGCGTGCCTTTCGTGATTCGAAGGTGGAAGATGATTGAACACTAGAGTGCCCAGAAATTTGCGCTCACATAGTAAAGTATCAGCAGCATGATGACGGGAATGGGCTTATAGATGCCATTTGGAGATACGATGCATAGGGGGATGGGCTTATAGATGCCATCTGGAGGTGTCGATCGCGTAAGAGATTCCTTAGAGAGAACTTGCGTACCTGAAAAAGAAAATAATTACTTGGCCTGTTACAGGAGTTGATCTTCAAACTCTTTATGCAGATGTGCCCTGGCTGGATACAGGTATCGAATCTTTAAACTCTTCAGACGTGCCATGGCAAGATACAGGAATCGAGTCCGGAGAATATAGTCGTCAACAGATACACCCTGGCGAGATACAGGAATCGGATCTTCAAACTCTTCAGACGTGCCCTGGCAGGATACAGGAATCGAGTCTGGAATTAGTCGTCAACAGATACACCCTGGCAAGATACAGGAATCGGATCTTCAAACTCTTCAGACATGCCCTCAACGGGACGATGAGAGAACCTTGGACGATTACTATCTCAACGGGACGATGAGAGAACCTTGGAAGATTACTACCTCAACGGGACGATGAGAGAACCTGGGATGATTACTACCTCAACGGGACGATGAGAGGACCTTGGACGATTACTACCTCAACGGGACGATGAGAGAACCTTTGGGCGATTACTACCTCAACGAGACGATGAGAGAACCTTGGACGATTACTACCTCAACGGGACGATGAGAGAACCTTTGGGCGATTACTACCTCAACGGGACGATGAGAGAACCTTGGACGATTACTACCTCAACGGGACAATGAGAGAACCTTTGGGCGATTACTACCTCAACGGGACGATGAGAGAACCTTTGGGCGATTACTACCTCAACGGGACGATGAGAGAACCTTTGGGCGATTACTACCTCAACGGGACGATGAGAGAACCTTGGACGATTACTACCTCAACGGGACGATGAGAGAACCTTTGGGCGATTACTACCTCAACGGGACGATGAGAGAACCTTTGGGCGATTACTACCTCAACGGGACGATGAGAGAACCTTTGGGCGATTACTACCTCAACAGGACGATGAGAGAACCTTGGACGATTACTACCTTAACGGGACGATGAGAGAACCTTTGGGCGATTACTACCTCAACGGAATGATGAAGGAATCTTGGACGTCTTCTACTTCAAAAGGTAAAGACTTTTATCTGTTGATCGTTCTTTTCCTGAAAAAGTAACGAGTTAGTTGTATGCAATGTCATAATGTATGACATGCATGATGTCATGATGTTCTCAAAAATAAATGAGATTGGGGTGATACGATGCGTGTATGCGTGTATCATAATGTATGACAAGGTGATGTTTATGAATGTATTTTCGTCTAGGAAAATAAATCCTTGACGGATGCCGGGAAGTTGAATCCTGGGCTGATATGGAAGAGTAGAGCTCTGTTTCCGCTGGGGGTGATGGTTGCAAGAATACCGGTAGAAGAAGATGACTCCGTTGGGGAACAAACTTGGCGAATAGATTACTCTGCGGGGAATGCTCTGTGGGGAGAGGAATACTTCGTTGAGGTTGATGATAACTCCGCTGGGGATTCCATTGGTAAGTCATGTTGGGAGATCTGATGAACTCCGCTGGGGATAGGAAAACTTCGCCGGGGACGATCTCTCCGTGGCAATTGGCTGAGGATAACCCAGTTATATCCTGGTGGGTAAATAAACTTTGAATAAAGCCGGGGGAGCGTTCGTACTATGCGGATGACAAGCTTCTAGAATCTACTGGGGATAAGCTTTAAGACCTGCTGGGGATATGGATTCCACTTTCCTGGGGAAACTTTTGGACTGGACTCTCCTGGGGAATTTTTTTTTGAGATGTACTGGGGAAGTGGCTCCACCGAATGTCTGGTATTCCGCCGGGGAACAATCTTAGATCAAGACTGCCGGGGATACTTGTTAAGAATGTTTGTGTACTCCGCTGGGGAATGTTGAGATCCGCGGGGGATAATCCAACTTCCTTGAGGTTGATAGTGGACTAACTCTGCTTGGGGAGAGTATCGTTAACTTGCTGGCTCACTCTCTGGGGAATTAAGATATCTTGGTCATGTTTTTCAACCGAACCTACCTTTGTACCTTGGTGGACAGAGCAATTAGATCGCTTAGACAACTCATTATTGCCCCTGTTTCTGATGTGGGAGAGGAAGATACCTGTGGAGGTGCTTGATGACTGCCGATTTGAAAAATCTTCTTCTGGTAGGCAAGTGACGAGATGACAGGACATAGTCGTACGCTCTGATCCCTAATTTTTGCCTGGACCTCCCTTTCAGGTTTTTAGTCCACCAGAATACCCATTTTTGCCCAAGCCGCCTTTTCAGGTTTTCGACTTGCCGGGTGTACAAATTTTTCATTTTCATCCCTTATTTTTCCCGAACCCTTTTGGTTCGCCGGGAAGCCCTTATTTTTGCCTAGGTGTGTCAACCTAGCGGGTCTTTGATTGTGCGTAGTATTTTTTCGACTATGTCCAAACTCTCAGGATGTAGGGAGGTGCCCCTGTCAGTAGCATTGTGTAGCCATATTACCAGAAGATGTCTGATCGTGCAAGATTTGTTGCTGGAATTCCTGTCCAATGCCCCAAGTGACTTAGGCGGAGATTTGCCCCTGGTTATCTTGGCATTTTGAGAGATTCTCCGAATCTTGACTGAATTGCCCCAGATGATGGACAATAATCACGTATGCCCCTTGATTGGAAGTGCTTTTGTTCACTAGGTATTCATCGTATGAATTTTCCTGCTGTTCAAACAAATAGTTATATGCAAACAATGTTATATCAAAAATGCAAAGCTTATGTCTGTTTCGAAGTTTTTGAGAATGCATCCTTTTTTAGTAAAAACAAGTGAATTTTGTAAAACTGTGATATCAACTCAAGATTTTACAGCGAGCCTTAAGGAGTCAGGATACCTTTGTAACAGTATGCTTTTGAACTAACCCATGCTTCAGCTAGGACTTTTAAGGGTTATAACGTGGCCTGGTTCACGGTTTAAGAAACAAAGGATAAATGCTCAAATTATTTGTACCCACCTACTCTTCGTGATGTTCTTCAAACCTAAACTCAGCTGATCGTGCGTTAGACCTTGTTTGAGTCTTTATCCTGATATTCCGGTGATGGTTCGGATGTTGACAGTTTATTTTGAATAGGCAGTCATTTCTTTTTTTTTGTTGAGGGTTTGTAGGACCTCTTTCTTTTTGATTTCGTTATCCCTATTTTTTGCCTGAACTGTTTCTTTTGTGATTACAGTCAGCGGGATGCCCCAGTTTTTGTAAGTCTCCTTCGTAGGTTTTGACTTATTGGGCTTTCATTTTTGAAAGATAACGACTGCCTGTCTTTATGATTATTCGGAACCATCACTGTCTTTTGTTTATTTTGTAAGGACCGCTTTGGTGCCATTTGTTATGCACTTGAGTCAACTGAGAGAACTACCCTGCCCCAGATTATGATTAAGGGTTTTAATTTTCGAAAAGAAAAACTCCTACTTCTTTGGCTCAAAGGGGTTGACGAGGGATTATCTTCCTTATAACTCCAGTGTTTAGGATTTGAAAGAATGCTTGTACCTCATCAGCGGGGTCTGTTCAAAAGCATACTGTAAAAATCGTGGTATCGTTTTCGTCATCCTCCCTCAAGAGGCTTAGAATTATTAATCAAGCATTGAACATCACAAAAAATGAAAGCAATTTTAAATATAGCGAATGCAAATATATTGATTCAAAACAGACATATGCGATGAATTAATGAAATAACAACGTTTGACATGAATAAAATGTTTGAACAATCAAAGAAAAATACAACTTAAACATTCGAATGAACAAAAGACATTCTCGATGATTTGGTGTAGGATCAGTGTTCAAACTTGACCTCCTTGGCGTTAATCAAATCCTGGATCTTGTTCTTCAAGGTCCAACAGTCGTCGGTGTCATGTCCGGGACTGTCAGAATGGTAGGCACATCTCACACCCGGGTTGTACTTGGGAGAGGAAGTATCAGGATTTTGAGGAGGATCCTTTAGTGTGATCAGTTTCGCCTTCAGCAATTGTTGTAGTGCCTGAGACAAAGGCATGCTGATGTCAGTATACTTCCTATCTTGATACTTTATCCTACGCCTATTGCTCTTTCTTTGTTGAACAGGCGCGGGATCAGAGATCTGGATTGCCCCTACATCATGACGACCCTTTTTACCATGCATAGCATTGGACTCTTTCTTCCCACTGTGGGGCTTTTTCTGAGCATCAGCAGGTGCAGCTTCTTAAACCTTTCCTGATTTTATACCAGCTTCAATTCTCTCCCCGGTCAAGATCAGATCTGTGAACCCGACAGAAGAATTCCCAATCAGATGGTTGTAGAATGGACCAGACAGGGTCCCCAAGAACATGTCGACGAGCTCGCGGTCAGTCAGAGGTGGTTGTACCCTTCCAGCGAGGTCCCTCCATTTTTTAGCATATTCTTTGAAACCTTCACCTGCACCCATAGACATTCCCTGAAGCTGAGTACGCGTGGGAGCAAGGTCGGCATTATACTGGTATTGCTTGTAGAACGCAATGGCCAAGTCCTCCCAGCTGCGGATGTTGGCTCCATTCAGTTGATAGAACCAGTCGAGTTGAGTTCCCGACAGACTATCCTGAAAAAAGTGAATCCACAAATTCTTGTCAGCCATGTAGGGCTGGATCCTCCTTGTGTAAGACCTGAGATGCAGCTTAGGACAGGAAGCCCCGTCATATTTTGCAAAAGTAGGTGCCTTGAACTTGTGTGGGATTACTACCCCAGAAGACAGACCTAGATCTTCGAAGTCCAGGCCGGGCACTTTCTGTATTTCCATAGAACTTAACCGATCTTCCAACTGTTTATACCTGTCCTCAGCTGGGGGGTACTGCTCACCATTGTAATCGGTCTCGTTGTCGGAGACCACTGGACTAGGAACCTCCCTTTCTTGGGGACTGTCTTTCCCAACAGACGGGGTAGTCAGCTCAACTTCATTTTGTGACCCATTCCCAGATTTGCGTCTCGGGTTGAACAACACCGTCCTCTTCTTCTTCTTCTTCTTCGAGAGCAGAGTCTTCAGATCTTGTTGCCCCTGGGCCAAACTCATGATCAACTCTTGGAACTGGGCGTTCTGAGCCTGGAGAGCCTTGATGGATTGCTCAGTAGATGATTCAGGATTCATGACGATCGGTTGAAATAAACAGCGAAGAAGGTAAGCAGCCTATAAAAGGGACAACTGTAATGCAATGATATGTATGTATGCATGCAATGTTTTCAAGGATCTCGCGGGGTAAACAAGAAAATTGTTAGAGTTGGGATCCGATAGCTCGATTGAAGGAACTGCATGTTGTTGAGAGTCCTTCTTCAAGGGTCAAAGGCTCACCATATCCAGTGGGTCATAGCCCCTGACAACCTTGGCTTAGAGGAAAATAAATCCCCTTTGCCCCTTGCTAGACAGTTTGGTTCATCGTGACCTGCACCACAGACCCTTGAGATCTTTGAAATGGATTAGTCCTTATGTAGGATGCATGCAATGGTATGATGTTATGATGTTATGCTATGCGTGGCGTAACATAGGTAAACCCTGTTATGGGTCCAGATTAAGGACTGTAAACAAAACCTGCAAGAAACTCAAGTGTCAGATAACAAGCATGTAAGTAGTCAAGTACGAAGGCACACAAGTCACACAAAAGAGCCCTTAGATTTTAGGCCAGCATGGGGTCTAGGTATTACCCTCTTTCAGTTTGTTGGTTAAGACCTGTCCTATCAGAAGTAACCGGGTTCTAGAGGATCCCAATATCACTGACTACCCTCAATCGGTCATAACTCCAGCATCGCAATCTTTTCTTGCGGCCAGAACCATCACGAGAGTTTAGCCTCAATGGGCGTAGCATACTGCTACTGTTCTATTGGCCAAGTTGGGTCATTTAAGGTTCTAAGGTCGGTTGGTGCTTAATGACTCCTCAGAAGACCCATATTCTCCTCGTTGCGACACAAGGGATATCGGTACATACCAAGGTGCCACACCAACGTAGCCACTACTTCACCCGTGTCGGTCTACGCCGGACAGGTCCCTCACAGCTTATGCTACCTAACAGGGTATCCCCAGATCCGGGTTAGGATCTATGTAACTCCGATGCAGCCCATAATAATAAAGCAAACAAACACAGCAATTGAAAACACAAGTGAGCTTAGTCCTAAGGTACACCTCACTTTAAGTATCCCCAACAGAGTCGCCAGTTCTGTGATCGGTGGATCTGGAACTGACTGTTTAACGCTGGTTCGCGAAATGTCGCGGAAGCAAGAGTCGCCACCGTCTTTTATTTTCTCCAACATGGACAAGACAAAAGCACAACAAAATTCCTTATGAGATAGTTTCTCGGTTCGGGAGGTAGATTTATAGAAAGGGAAGGTGTTAGCACCCTTTCTATCCATGGTTATCCATGGGCTCTTAGGTACTTGCTCATTGTGTTTTCAAAAGTGTTTGCTTTTCAATTGTGAGTGAGTTTGAAAAAGTTTCGTTTAAAGATTTCAGATCGACTCTTGTATCAGTCCTCAAGAGTGTTTGAAAAATCGTTTTAAAAGCTTTTGAAAGTGTCAGTGTGAAAAGAGTTTTTGATTTGTTTTTTTAGAGCAAGTATCTATGAGTCATCTACCTACCCTAAGGAATTAGGCTGTGTAAATGTCCTTAAGGTAGTGCCATCCCACCATTGAGAGGTAGGTAGCACCACCATTGGAGGTGTTCGGGTCAATTCGTTTGTAGGGACAGTGTGGTCACCAGAGCAACAGTAGGACACCTTAGAAGCTACCCTTATGCCATTGATCCTTTTTTAATTCGAGGCAACTTTTCCGAGGCAACTTGTTTTGAGGCATATGGATCAACGGACATAAGGACTTACTAAAACGTCCTATACTCGACGACCACGTCTCGAAGGTAAGGCAACCGTGAGGCGTACCCTAAGATTGGTGTGTGAATTTGTATGTTATTTTCATGTTATGTTTTATCTTGTACATGTATCATGGTGATCTACGCGTTGTTTTTAATTAGCCATACATTCTTTCATGCAAAGTTTAGCAGTTTTAAGAGTGCGGAAATTTAAATGCGGAAAGTAAAATCCTACGCTATTACAAGGCGCGGGTCTATACATCGCCAAATTAACAAAGACCCGTTTTGAATAAAAATGCGGAAAGTAAAATAAATTCCTAATTACTATTACAAGGCTTGAGCAATTACATAATATTCACAAAGAAATAAGAATAAATGCGCGAAAAGAATAAAAATAGGACGTTCGAGGGCGTTGGACCCTTTTGGAATTAAATTGAATGAAAAGTTAATTAATTATTAAATTAAAGAAAAGAAATGTTTTTTTTGATGGTTTTTATATTTATGAAATAAAGAAAATTAAAATTCAAGCGAAACCCTAATTCTATGTTGTTTTTAATTATTAAAGAAAAATATTAAAGTTTAACCTAATTTACTAAATATTTAATGTACATGTTTATTTATAAAATAAATTAGTAATTAATAATAATGATAATAAGAAAAAATTATTTATTAAGAAAAGTGATAAAAAGTTAAAAACCTAATTTCTACATATTTTAATTTATTGAGAAAAAGATTAAAGTTTTAAAACCTAATTTACTAAACTAATTATTAAAGTTTATTTACAAAATAAATTAATAGTGAAATAATAATAATTAAATATATTTTAGTTTCTGATTTTTAATCTTATGAAAATTAATTTATGAAATTAAAGAAAAAAATTGAAAACAATTAAAAGAATAAAAAGGAAAATCAAATAAAAAAATAAAAATGTGCAAACCATGGGGGGTATTCAGACCCAAAGGGAGGTTTTTTGTGAGAAATCTGGCCCATTAGACAAAAAGCCTTGTTTGACTTTCTGGCATCACGTGCGGGTTCATTGACTCCTGAGTACCGTGATTTGCATTCTTTGGCCATTGGATTGGGTTTCATGGCCATTTGTGTTCTGGCCTCAACGTTCCTTAATCTTCTCAGGATGTCTGTCTCGTCATGCATAAGTTGTTCTTTTGGCCATTTGGCTTTTGGCTTTTGGCTTTTGGCCATTTGGCTTTTGGCTTTTGGCCTCAACGTTCCTTAATGAACCTGCATGGGATCCTGTCTAAATCTGCAGTGTTGAATCTCACGAACACATTAAATAAAATCATAAAATGCAAATAAAGCCAATATATGAAGAAATTTAATGTTTAGGCACAATATGGCATGTACGAATGATTATAACCTTTTGATCATGGAGATCAAATCAATCTTACCCTTACTGGAAAATTAGTGACCTGAATGCTTTTATGCCCTTTGGATCATGGAGATCAAGTCAGTCTTATCCTTACTGAAGAAGTAGTGAGATGTTGGTTTGTAACTGTGATGGCTTGTTTGTAGTGAGAGAGAGATTTGTAATAAGGATTTCAAGGTTTTAGGGTTCTTGAAAGAATTTGATATTCTAACAGTGTTGTGGCAAGGTTTTTTTCTCTCTCTTTCTCCCCTCTCGTTTGTGTGAAAAGAAGGTGATTATATAATGGAAATTAGGATAAAGAAAATGGGCTTTGAATGTGCAATTGGGCCTCCAATGTTCACTTGAGTTCGTCACTTTCCAGGCTAAATCGCAGGGACTTAAGTGCAATTTTTGAAGTTGAAATGTGAAATCAAAATGTAGCCGACATCGATAACTAACTCTTGTCCGAAAATCGGCTCAATCGGATAAACGGTGAATTAATTATGAATTTTTGAAGTTTCAGCTCAGACAAACTTATTTTGGGCTCCAGTGTCGACTCTGACACGTTCTTCAATAAAAAACTGGTATTGATCGGAGCATAATCCGGTCTCGACTTTTGAAGCAAAGTTGTAGATCTATGAGTCAAGGACCTTGTGTAAAAATATGAGCCCAATCCGATAAAAATTGACCGAGTTATGAATTTTCGAAGTTTCGGCCCAGATGAAATAATATTCAGCATTCAGGATTTTCAGCGTGTCACGCACTCTGAGCAAAAAACGAAGGCCTTTTGAATACCGTTTGAACTCAATACCTTCTGCGAAAATGTAGTCAACTCAATTTGTGAAATTTTGGCGCAGGAACCAGTTCGATACGATGAAAATTGACCAAGTTATGATTTTCTGAACATGACGCAAATAAACTTCTGTCACAAATTTTCTGTGCGAAAATACTTGATAAATCCACATTTTTGAAGACCTTCTGATCGAAATTGGCTTCCAGCCGTGAGAGATGAAAACATAGATAATGTCAAGACGAAATTTTGTCCACCGGAACGGGTTCAAAACGAGTCATGATATTCAAGTTATGAATTTTTTAGCGCGTAAAAACTGCACTTTCACTACACTTTTTCACCATATTTCTTCAAGAAAACTCGCACATTCGGATACCTTCTTTAAAGAATTGACTCTTGAGCCGAACCTGAATTTGAGAATACGTTATCAGAGATATCTTGGCGAAAGAATACCTAAATATGACGCCCGGGTTGGACTTGTGAATTTTTCTTGAAATATTTTGAGAAATATGGGAGGGCAAATTTTGGGGTACAACAGAGAGCAAATCAGATTCGCCGCAAAATTCAAAAATTCACAAGAATTGCTGTTTCATTTTGCAGAAAGAATAGGAAAGAAGAAAAAAAACTCCTCGAGAGACCGAGTCACTCACAGCAACACCGCGACCATACAACAGCCTTCTCAACAGCCACCGACAACCTCTCCATCGATGCTGAGAATTGGACACCCTCTGAATGCACCCTCACAATTCCAGATTTCACCTCCATTCTTGGGTCAACACCCCCATTGGTTTCTATTTCTTTTTCTATTTTCTTTTCTTTTTATTTTCTTTAGTAATTATTTAATTAATCAATTAATTAACACTTTTCATAATAAAAATTCAAAAACTAAAAAATGTAAATATTTCATTTATTATTAATCTCACTCTTTTATTTTTGTAAATAAAATACTAACAAATTAATTAGTTAATTAGTTTAATTTTAACCTTTTTACAATAAATAAAAACAATTTAGACTTAGACTTTTCTTTTGACATTTTTAATTCCTTTTTATTTTTATTTTCATTAAAAACATAAAAATACAAAAATATTTTTCTTTTAATTAAATTAATTAATTAGTAATTAGGCCTAATTTTCATTTAATTACAAAAAAAAAGAAAACTTAATTCTTATTCAAAAAAGGGTCAAAACCCTTAGGACGTTCCCGATTTAATTTCTTTTCGCGCTTTAATTCCTTTTTATTATATTTTTGTACTTGTTTCCAGAATGTAATAGTAATTAGGTTTACTGCTTTATTTTAATTTCTCGTACTTATTTACCAAAACGGGTCTTTGTATTTTTGGCGATGTATAGACCCGCGCCTTGTAATAGCGTAGGATTTATGTTTCTGCAATTTACTTTCCGCACCCTCTTAACTGCTAAACTTGCATGAAAGAATGTATGTAAATAAAAACAACTCGTAGCTCACTAATTACCAAGACAAACAATTAACTGGATACAACACACAAAGCACACACCACTTCTAGGGTACGCCTCACTCGTTGCCTTCGAAACGTGGTCGTCAAGTATAGGATGTTTTAGCGGTCCTTATGTCCATGATCCAGTTGCCTCAAAACAGTTGCCTCGAAATAGTTGCCTCGAAACGGTTGCCTCGGATTAAAAAAAGGATCAAGGACATAAGGGTAGCTTCTAAGGTGTCCTAACTGTTGCTTCGGTGACCACACTGTCCCTTAATCGAATTGACCCGAACACCTCCAACGACGGTGCTACCTACCTCTCAATGGTGGGATAGCACTATCTAAAGGACTCTTACATAACCTAATTCCTTAAGGTAGGTAGATTCTCATGGGTACTTGCTCTTTTCAAAACAAACAAAACAAAAAAAATACTTTTCACACCTTACACTTTCAAAAAGTTTTCAAACAAATTTTTCATACACTCTTGAGGACAGATACAAGAGTTACTTAGAAATCTTTCAAACGAACTTTTTCAAAACCCACACACACTTGAAAAGCAAACAAATTTTTTAAAACATAAGAGCAAGTACCTAAGAGCCCGTGGATAACCACGGATAGAAAGGGTGCTAACACCTTCCCTTTCTATAAATCTACCTCCCGAACCGAGAAACATTCTCAATAAGGAATTTTGATGTGCTTTTGTCCTTTCCATATTGGAGAACATAAAAGACGGTGGCGACTCTTGCTTACCGCGACATTTCGCGAAACCAACTTAAAAACAGTCAGTTCTATTTCCACCGATCACAGAACTGGCGACTCTGCTGGGGAATATAAAAGTGAGGTGTACCTTAGGATTAAATTATACTTATGTTTTCAATTGCTTTGCTTTGATTGCTTTATATTTGTGGGCTTTGCATCAGAGTTTCATAGATCTTAACCCGGATCTGGGGATACCCTTTTAGGTAGCATAAGCTGTGAGGGACCTGTCCGGCGTAGACCGACACGGGTGAAACAGTGGCTACGTTGGTGTGGCACCTTGGTCTGTACCGATATCCCTTGTGTTGCAATGAGGAGAATATGGGTCTTCTGAAGGGTCATTAAGCACCAACCGACCTTAGAACCCTAATATGACCCAACTTGGCCATAGAACAGTAGCAGTATGCTACACCCATTGAGGCTAAACTCTCGCGATGGTTCTGGCTGCAAGAAAAGATTGTGATGCTGGAGTTATGACCGATTGAGGGTAGTTGATGATATTGGGATCCTCTAGAACCCGGTTACTTTTGATAGGACAGGTCTTAACCAACGAAACTGAAAAAGGGTAGTACCCAAACTTCATGTTGGCCTGAACTCTAAGGGCTGACTTGTGTGACTTGTGTGCCTTCAAACTTGACTTCTTGCACACTTGTTATCTAACAACACGAGTTCCTTGCAGGTTTTGTTTACAGTCCTTAATTGGGACTCATTACAGGGCCTACTTACATCACTCTATGCATAGCATAACATCATACCATTGCATGCATCTTGCATAAAAAACTAATCCATTTCAAGGATCTCAAGGGCTTGTGATGCAGGTCATGATGAATCAAAGTGTCTAGCAAAGGGCAAAGGGGATTTATTTTCCTCTAGCCGAGGTTGTCAGGGGCTATGACCCACTCGATATGGTGAGCCTTGACTCTTGAAGAAGGACTCTCATCAACATAAAGTCCCTTCCATAAAGCTACAAAATTCAAATTCTAACAATTTTCTTGTTTACCCCGCGAGATCCTTGAAAATATTGCATGCATACATACATATCACGGCATTACAGGTACTCCTTTGACAGGTCACTTACCATCTTCGCTGTTTATTTCAGCAATGGCTTCCCAACAAAACAACTAGGATCTTCATGCTCAAGAGACTCGGTTCGGGGAGATCCTCCTAAATCTATCCAAGGGGCAGGAAGAGCTGAGAACACTCCTCATGGGGAATTTGGTCAGGAAGAGTCCCGAAGACGACAAGGACGAATGACTGAAACATCTGCAAGCTGAGGTGGATGTAATGAGAACCCAGATGTGAGGTGTGCTTATCATTCCGGAAGCCCGGGGCACGATACTGA
Source organism: Vicia faba (assembly GCA_948472305.1). NCBI lineage: Eukaryota > Viridiplantae > Streptophyta > Magnoliopsida > Fabales > Fabaceae > Vicia > Vicia faba. The sequence continues at coordinate 413,782,601 of OX451740.1, read as the reverse complement.
GGATTGTTGGGCGCTGAAATACAAGATTCAAAACATGATTGACGCCAAGGAGATCGAATTCGAGCCTGCTGAGACTCCCGATGTGATCACTGCTCCCTTGCCAAAACATGGCTAGGATTGAGAGACTCTTGTTCATTTAAATTCTGATATTGTATTTTTCTATGCTTATTCAAACAATTATTATGTCAAACTCTATTATTTCATTAATGCATTACACGTGTCTGTTTTGAAGTAATTGTGTTCTCTATATTCAAAATTGCTTTTATTTTTCTTGATGTTCAACTCTCGATTGAAAATCCTAAAGCCTTTTGAGGAAGGATGACGAAAACGATACCACGATCTTTACAGTATGCTTTTGAACAGACCCCGCTGATGAGGTACATGCATTGTTTCAATTCCTAAACACTGGAGTTATAAGGATGATAATCCCTCGTCAACCCCCTTTGAGCCAAAGAAGTAGGAGTTTTTCTTTTCGAAAATTAAAACCCTTAATCATAACCTGGGGCAGTGTAGTTCTCTCAGTTGATCCAAGTGCACAACGAATAACACCAAAGAGGTCCTCACAAAACAAAAGACAATGATGGTTCCAATAATCATAAGGACGGGAAGTCATTATCTCCCAAAAATAAAAGCCCATTAAGTCAAAACCTACGAAGGAGACTTACAAAACTGGGGCATCCCGCTGACTGTAATACAAAAAGAAACAGTTCAGGCAAAAAATAGGGATAACTAAATAAATAAAAAAGAGAAAGAGGTCCTACAAACCCTCAACACAAAAGGAAATGACTGCCTATTCAAAATAAATTGTCAATATCCGAACCATCACCGGAATGTCAGAGCAAAGACTCAAACAAGGTCTAACGCACGATCAACTGAGTTTAGGTTTGAAGAACATCACGAAGAGCGGGTGGGTACAAATATAATTTGAGCCTTTTCCTTTGTTTCTTAAACCGTGAACCAGGCCACGTTACAACCCTTAAAAGTCCTAGCTGAAGCATGGGTTAGTTCGAAAGCATACTGTTACGAAAGGTATCCTGACTCCTTAAGGCTTGCGGTAAAATAACGAGTTGACATCATAGTTTACAAAATTCACTTGTTTTTACTGAAAAATACATTTGCAAAAAAAACTTCGAGACAGACATACGCTTTGCATTCTTAAAATAATATTGTTTGCATATGACTATTTGTTCAACAGCATAGAAATTCGCACGAAGAATATCTAGTGAACAAAAGCACTCCCAACCAAGGGGCAGGGCATGATCATTGTCCATCATCTGGGGCAGTTAAGTCAAGATTCTGAGAATCTCTCAAAAGGCCAACCAACTAGGGGCAAATCTCCGTCTGGATCACTTGGGGCATTGGACGATCAAACGAAGATCTTCTGGTGGCATGGTAACACTGCACTACTGACAGTGACAACTCCCGGCATCCTGAGAGCACGAACATAGTTGGAAAAAAAACACTACGCATAAGCAAAGACCCGCTAGGTTGACACACCTAGGCAAAAATAAGGGATGAAATGAAAAAAAATCTGTACACCCGGCAAGTCGAAAACCTGAAAAGGCGGCTTGGGCAAAAATGGGTATCCCGGTGGACTGAAAACCCGAAAGGGCGGTCCAGGAAAAAGTTAGGGATCAAAAGCGTACGACTATGTTTCGTCATCTCATCACTTGCCTACCAGAAGAAGATTTGTCAACCGGCAGTCATCAAGCGCCTCCACAGGTATCTTCTCCCACAGAAACAGGGGCAGTAATGAGTTGTCTAAGCGATCTAGTTGCTCTGTCCACCAAGGTACCAAGGTAGGTTCGGCTGAAGAATGTAACCAGGATACCTTCACTCCCCGTTAAGTAAGACAAGATTCAACAACTCTCCCCGAGCATAGTTGGTCTCCCATCAACCCTGAAAAGGCACAACATCTCCAGCAAGTCAGTAACACTCTCCCCAAGCAGAGTTAGCCTACAGTCAGCCTTAAGGAAGTTGGGTATCTCCAGAAAATCTCAATATTCCCCAGCGGAGTATACAGATTATTCCTCAGCAAGCATCCCCGGCAGTCTTAATATAAGATTGCTCCCCGGCGGAATACAGACATCCAGTGGGGCCATTCCCCAGTACAGTCCAAAAGTCTCCCCCAGGAAAGTTGAATCAATCTCCCCAGTAGATTCTGGAAGCTTATCCCCAGTAGATTCTAGAAGCTAATCCCCTGCAGAGCGCAAAAGCATCTCCCCGGCTTTATTCAAAGGTCATTCTCCACCAGAGCCTATAACTGGGTTATCCTCAGCTAATTACCACGGAAAGATCGTCCTCGACGAAGTTCTTCCTATCCCCAGCGGAGTTCATCAAATTCCTCAACATAACTTCTCAATGGAATCCCCAACGAAGTTATCACCAAATCTCAGCGAAGTATCTCTTCCCACAGAGTAATTCCCCGCAGAGTAATCTCTCCAGCAAGTTTATTCCCAAACGGAGTCATCTTCTCCTACCAGTTTGTTCTTGCAACCATCATCCCCAGCGGAAACGAAGAACTTTGTTCTTCAACATCAGCTCAGGATTCAACTTCCCGGCATTCGTCAAGGATTTATTTTCCTAGACGAAAATACATTCATAAACATATCACTTTTCATACATCTTGCTTACATACACAATGCATGCACATACGCATCATATCACACAATCTCATTTCTCCCTGAGAACATCATGACATCATGCATTGCACAACTGGTGTTTTGCCTTTTTCAGGAAAAAGGTCAATCCAAAGACGATTACTATCAACTGTTGCAATTCCAGATTCGATACCTGCATCTAGCCAGGGCATATCTGTGAGCGATTGATTATGGATTCGATACCTGTATCTAGCCAGGGCATATCTACATTAAAGAGATTAAAGAGATATCTAGAAATGCTCCAGAGATAGACGTTATTCTGTTGCTTGTTCAGAGTTACTTGTTCAGAAATAGTTCAGATATGCTCCAGATGGACGCTATTCTGTTGCTTATTCAGGGTTTCTTTCCAGAGATAACTTAGAGATGCTCCAACCACGGATGCTATTCTATTGTTTATTCAGAGATTCTTTCTAGATATAGTTCAGATGTGACCCAGGCATGGCGATGTTCTGATACTTATTCCAGATTTCCTTTCAGAGATAGCTTAGAAATGCTCCAGATATGGATGATGTTCTTTTGCTTATTCAAGACTCCTTCTAGATATAGTTCAGATGTGACCCAGGCATGGCGACGTTCTGATACTTATTCCAGATTTCCTTTCAGAGATAGCTTGGAAATGCTCCAGATATGGATGTTGTTCTTTTGCTTATTCAAGACTCCTTCTAGATATAGTTCAGATGTGACCCAGGCATGGCGACGTTCTGATACTTATTCCAGATTTCCTTTCAGAGATAGCTTGGAAATGCTCCAGATATGGATGCTGTTCTTTTGCTTATTCAAGGCTCCTTCTAGATATAGTTCAGATGTGACTCAGGCATGGCGATGTTCTGATACTTATTCCAGATTTCCTTTCAGAGATAGCTTGGAAATGCTCCAGATATGGATGTTGTTCTTTTGCTTATTCAAGGCTCCTTCTAGATATAGTTCAGATGTGACCCAGGCATGGCGACGTTCTGATACTTATTCCAGATTTCCTTTCAGAGATAGCTTGGAAATGCTCCAGATATGGATGTTGTTCTTTTGCTTATTCAAGACTCCTTCTAGATATAGTTCAGATGTGACCCAGGCATGGCGACGTTCTGATACTTATTCCAGATTTCCTTTCAGAGATAGCTTGGAAATGCTCCAGATATGGATACTGTTCTTTTGCTTATTCAAGACCCCTTCTAGAGATAGTTCAGATGTGACCCAGGCATGTCGACGTTCTGATACTCATTCGAGATTTCCTTTCAGAGATAGCTTGGAAATGCTCCAAATAGGGATGTTGTTCTTTTGCTTATTCAAGACTCCTTCTAGAGATAGTTCAGATGTGACCCAGGCATGGCGACGTTCTGATACTCATTCCAGATTTCCTTTCAGAGATAGCTTGGAAATGCTCCAGATATGGATGCTGTTCTTTTGCTTATTCAAGACTCCTTCTAGAGATAGTTCAGATGTGACCCAGGCATGGCGACGTTCTGATACTCATTCCAGATTTCCTTTCAGAGATAGCTTGGAAATGCTCCAGATATGGATGATGTTCTTTTTCTTATTCAAGACTCATTCTAGAGATAGTTCAGATGTGACCCAGGCATGGCGACGTTCTGATACTCATTCCAGATTTCCTTTCAGAGATAGCTTAGAAATGCTCCAGATATGGATGTTGTTCTTTTGCTTATTCAAGACTCCTTCTAGAGATAGTTCAGATGTGACCCAGGCATGGCGACGTTCTGATACTTCTTCCAGATTTCCTTTCAGAGATAACTTGGAAATGCTCCAGATATGGATGTTGTTCTTTTGCTTATTCAAGACTCCTTCTAGAGATAGTTCAGATGTGACCCAGGCATGGCGACGTTCTGATACTTCTTCCAGATTGCCTTTCAGAGATAGCTTGGAAATGCTCCAAATATGGGTGTTGTTCTTTTGCTTATTCAAGAGTTTCCTTTCAGATATAGTGGGGAAATGCTCCAGATATGGACGATATTCTTTTTCTTATTCAGAGTTCTTTTCAAAGACAACTTAGAGATGCTCCAGCCCGGATGCTATTCTATTGTTTAGTCCAGATTCATTCAAAAGACAGTCCAGATACGATCCAGATTCGGATGACATACTGTCACTCATTCAAACACAGACTAGATATGCTCCAGACACGGAAGCTATTCTATTTCTTATTCAGATTCACCTATCCACCATCTTTCCAAATGGCATCTATAAGCCCATTCCCGACAAGGTTCTGTCACACTTCCAGATGGCATCTTTAAGCCCATCCTCATACCCATCATCTTTCCAAATGGCATCTATAAGCCCATTCCCAACAAGGTTCTGTCACACTTCCAGATGGCATCTTTAAGCCCATCCTCCTATCCATCATCTCTCTAAATGGAATCTGTAAGCCCATTCCCGCCATCACACTGATGATACTCTACTATGTGAGTGCAAATTTCTGGGCACTCTAGTGTTCAATCATCTTCCACCTTCGGATCACGAAAGGCACACAAGCCAATCTACATCCTCAGGTCTAAGAAGATTGAACAGGGGCAACTGTTGTACCCCAAAATTTGCCCTCCCATATTCTTCAAAGTTTTGACAAGCATCACCTCAAATGGTTCAAAGTCTACTCAAGGGCTACACAGTCAACCATCCTCATAAGCCAGTCAAATTAGGGTTTTGGTTCTTGCAAGGAAGTTGAGGTTTTCAAGGGCTCAATCAAGTCCCATATGCTCATATACATTGTCAAGCACCTACATGTCAAGTTTCAAGGCTCACAAGGTCAAGTTGCACAATCAAAAACCCTAATTGCTCCACAGTCAACTACAGGGGCAAAATGGTCATTTGGCAGTCAAAAGTCAAAAATTTTGGTGAAAATCTTATTTTGAAGCCACAATCATCATTTGGTCAAATCTTGACCATGATTTCACAAGAATGGCTCAAAAATCATCAAGGCGTCAAAAGTTTTTATTTTCGGACAGCTGAAAAGTCAACTGTAACTTGACCAAGGCATAACTTTTTCATGGTTCATCAGAAAAATCCCATCCAATTCTCATCTTGAAGGGGAATACATTTCCTACAACTCATCTTCACATTCCAAGTCCAAGAAATGCTCTCACAAAAAGTTATCAATTTCAACATTATAGGTCATTTTCAAAAGTCAACAAAAAGGAACTTTAAGTCAAAGACCATAACTTGATATTGGTAAATCAAAATGACATGGGACCAAAGGCATTGGTTAGAGGACTTCAAGACCTTTCCAAAATGTCCAAGAACATGTTCATAGCTTCAAAATTGAGTAAGATATGCATTGGAGAAGTTGGGAAATTTTTGTGAAAGAGCCAAAGTCAATTATCCTTGAAACTTCATTTTTGACAAAAGGGGCCCACTTTTTCCACTTGTTTCAGCTTGGCCATGCCTCCCACGTGTCCCACAATTTATTTCAAGATTAAAAATTAATTTTCCCATTTTTATTTAATTTTATTTGATTTAATGCATTTTAAATCTTTAAAATTCAAATAAAAATCAAAGAAATTAATGGAGGGATATTTTGTGGTTTGAATAGCTTTGATACACCATCATTCACCTTCCAAAATCGTGCAAGGCCTATTTCAAGCAAGAAATTCAAAATTTGACAAGAATGGTAAGTTGCTTTAATGAAGGTTATGGCAAAATCTCAAACATAAGTGCAAGGGTTAAAGGTGCATTATATTGTTTTGATTCTCATTCAAGGATACATATGCAAGCTTTCCCAATACATTACAAGAGGTAGAGACACCAAAAACGAAAAAAAATAATAATTCAAAAAATTGGAAGAAAAGTGAAAACTGTTTTCAACTTTCCAGTGCAATTCAAGCATCTCTCAAACGGCCAAACCAATTCCAAAACTGTTTTAGAAGTCTCACTTTTTGGACAATTTTTGGTTTTGCTCTTGGCCGTTTCTGCACACTCTAGGTCGTGAATGAGGCTTGCAAGGCTTGCATATGTAGTCATGAATGAGAATAAGTCACATTTAGGAGCCTTAAACTTGTGCCATTATGTTTTTGGATTTTGTCTTAACCACCATTAAAGGCCTTTCAAAGCTTTGTTCAAAATTTGAATTTTCATGCATAAATGGCCCTAGCACGAAATTGGCAACTAGAATATGCTTCATTAAGGCTAATCAAACCACAAGATACCATTTAATCATTTTTTTTTATTTTACTTGAATTATTATGGATTAAAATGAATTAAATACATAAAAATTAAATAAAAATATAAAAATAATTATTTGGTCTTGAAATTGATCATGGGACACGTGGGTGGCATGACAAGGCTGAATCAAGTGGAAGAAAGTGGGCCCTTTTGTCAAAAATTGAAGTTTCAAGGATAGTTGACTTTTGCCATTTCACAAAATTTCCCAACTTCTCCAATGCATATCTTGCTCAATTTTGATCCTATGAACATGTTCTTGGACATTTTGGAAAGGTCTTGAAGTCCTTTAACCAATGCCTTTAGTCCCATGTCATTTGAATTTACCAATCTCAAGTTATGGTCTTTGACTTAAAATGCCTTTTTGTTGACTTTTGAAAATGACCTATAATGTTGAAATTGATAACTTTTTGTGAGAGCATTTATTGGATTTGGAATGTGAAGATGAGTTGTAGAAAATGTCATACCCTTCAAAATGAGCATTGGATGGGATTTTTCTGATGAACCATGAAAAAGTTATGCCCTGGTCAAGTTACAGTTGACTTTTCAACTATGCAAAAATGGAAACTTTTGCATCTTGATGATTTTTGAGCCATGCTTGTGGAATCATGATCAAGACTTGATCAAATGATGATTGTGGATTCAAAATGAGATGTTGACCAAAAAATTTGACTTTTGACTGCCAAATGACCATTTTGCCCCTACAGTTGATTGTGAAGCAATTAGGGTTTTTGACTGTGCAACTTGACCTTGTGAGCCTTGAAACTTGGCATATGGATGCTTGGCAATGTGTATAGGCATATGAGACTTGTTTAAGCCATTGAAAACCTCAACTTCTTTGCAAGAACCAAAACCCTAGTTTTTGACTGGCTTAGGAGATGTTAGGATTGTGCAACCCTTGAGTAGACTTGAGCAAATCGAGATGATGCTTGTCAAAACTTTGAAGAATATGGGAGGGCAAATTTTGGGGTACAACAGTTGCCCCTGTTCAATCTTCTTAGACCTGAGGATGTAGATTGGCTTGCGTGCCTTTCGTGATCCGAAGGTGGAAGATGATTGAACACTAAAGTGCCCAGAAATTTGCACTCACATAGTAGAGTATCAGCAGTATGATGTCGGGAATGGGCTTACAGATGCCATTTGGAGAGATGGTGGATATAAGGATGGGCTTATAGATGCCATCTGGGGATGTGACAGAACCTTGTCGGGAATGGGCTTATAGATGCCATTTGGAACTGTAATGGATAGTTGTGGAGATGGGCTTATAGATGCCATCCGAAGGTGTCGATCGCGTAAGAGATTCCTTAGCGAGAACTTACGTACCTGAGAAAGAAATATAATTTCCTGGCCTGTTACATGTGTTGATCTTCACTCAGTCGCTCACAGACATGCCCTGGCTAGATACAGGTATCGAATCTGGAACTTCAAAAGGTTGGTAGGTTGTCTCTACTGACAGATTACCTCAGAAAAAACCTTCAGGACTTGATTTAACTGAATCAGGGGAGATTTTGTCTTCTTGGACGGGTTGTCTCTTTTAACAGTCTGTCTTCATGGACGAGTTGTCTTTAATGATAAGTTTGTCTTCGACGACGGGCTGTCTTCATTAACAGGTTATCTTCACTGACAGGTTGTCTTTAACAACGAGTGTCTATAACGACGGGTGTCTATGACGATTGGTGTCTATGACGACAGGTGTCTATGACGACGGGTGTCTATAACGACGGGTGTTTATGACGACGGGTGTCTATAACGACGAGTGTCTATAACGACGGGTGTCTATAACAACGGGCGTCTATGACAACGGGTGTCTATAACGACGAGTGTCTATAACGACGAGTGTCTATAACGACGGGTGTCTATGACGACGGGTGTCTATGATGACAGGTGTCTATAATGACGGGTGTCTATGACAACGGGTGTCTATAACGACAAGTGTCTATAACGACGAGTGTCTATAACGACGGGTGTCTATAACGACGGGTTAATCACAGATGTGCCCTGGCTAGATACAGGTATCGAATCTGGAATAAGTCGTCTACAGATTTGTCCTGGATGGATACAGGTATCGAATCTTCAAACTCTTCAGACGTGCCCTGGCTAGATACAGGAATCAAATCTGGAATTGCGACAGTTGATAGTAATTATCTTTGGATTGACCTTTTTCCTGAAAAGGCAAAACATCAGTTGTATGCAATGTCATGATGCATGATGTCATGATGCTCAAAATGGGATAGTGTCGTATGCACTTTATCATGTATGTAAGCAGGATGTGAAATGTTTATGAATGTATTTCGTCTGGGAAAATAAATCCTTGACGAATGCTGGGAGTTAAATCCTGGGCTGATGTTGAAGAGAGTTCTTCGTTTCCGCTGGGGATGAAGATTGCAAGAATAAACCGGTAGGAGAAGATGACTCCGTTGGGGAATAAACCTGTTGGAGAGATTATTCTGCGGGGAATTACTCTGTGGGAAGAGGTATTTCGCTGAGGTTTTGATGATAACTCCGCTGGGGATACCGTTGATAAGCTTTGTTGGGGAATTTGATGAACTTCGTTGGGGATGGAAGAACTTCACCAAGGACGATCTTTCCGCGGTAATTAGATGAGGATAACCCAGTTATAAGCTCTTGGTGAGGAATAACCTTTTGAATAAAGCCAGAGGGATGCATGTATGCTGCAGATGATAAGCTTCCAGAATCTACTGGGGATAAGCTTCCAGAATCTACTGGGGATGAGCTTCCAGAATCTACTGGGGATGAGCTTCCAGAATCTACTGGGGAGGATGATTCAACTCTCCTGGGGAAACTTTTTGGATTGTACCGGGGAATGGCTCCGCTGGATGTCTGTATTCCACCGGGGAACAAACTTATATCAAGACTGCCGGGGATGCTTGTTGAGGAACATCTGCATACTCCACTGGGGAATGTTGAGATTTTCTGGGGATGCCCCACTTCCTTAAGGCTGACAGTAGACTAACTCTGCTTGGGGAGAGTGTTGCTGACTTGCTATGGATACTGTGCCTTTTCGGGGTGATTGGAGACCAACTCTGCTTGGGGAGAATTGTTGAATCTGGCCTTAACTCTGCGGGGAGTGAAGGTATCCTGGTTACGTTCTTCAGCTGAACTTACCTTGGTACCTGGAGGATAGAGCGACTAGATCGTTTAGACAATTCTTATTGCCCCAGTTTCTGTGAGAGAAGAAGGCTTGTGGAGGCCTTGATAACTGCCGATTGACAAATCTTCTTCTGATAGGCGAGTGACGAGATGCCGGGACATAGTCGTACGCTGTGATCCCTAACTTTTTCCTGGACCGCCCTTTCGGGTTTTCAGTCCACCGGGATACCCATTTTTGCCCAAGCCGCCTTTTCAGGTTTTCGACTTGTCGGGTGTACAGATCTTTTCATTTTCATCCCTTATTTTTGCCCGAACCCTTTTGGTTCGCCGGGAAGCCCTTATTTTTGCCTAGGTGTGTCAACCTAGCGAGTCTTTGATTAAGCGTAGTATTTTTTGACTATGTCCACGTTCTCAGAGAGGGGGGAGTTGTCACCGTCAGTAGAGTTGTGTCGATGTACCACCAGAAGATCTTCGTTTGATCGTCCAATGCCCTAAGTGATCCAGATGGAGATTTGCCCCAAGCTGGTTGGCCTTTTGAGAGATTCTTTGAATCTTGACTTAACTGCCCCATATGTTAGACCATGATCATGCCGTGCCCCTTGATTGGAAGTGCTTTTCCATTTGAGGTGACCTTTTGTTGAGAAGACCTTTGTTCACTGGATATTCATCGTGCAAAGTTCTCTGCTGTTCAAACAAATAGTCATATGCAAACAATGTTATTTTAAGAATGCAAAAGCTTATGTCTGTCTTGAAGTTTTTTTTTTGAAAATGCAGTTTTTAAGCAAATTTTGTAAAATGTGATGTCAACTCAAGATTTTATAGCGAGCCCTAAGGAGTCAGGATACCTTTCGTAACAGTATGCTTCCGAACTAACCCATGCTTCAGCTAGGACTTTTAAGGGTTATAACATGGCCTGGTTCACGGTTTTAAGAAACAAAGGGTAAAGGCTCAAATTTATTTGTACCCACCCGTTCTTCGTGATGTTCTTCAAACCTAAACTCAGCTGATCGTGCGTTAGACCTTGTTTGAGTCTTTGCTCTGATATTTCGGTGATGGTTCGGATTTTGACAGTTTATTTTGAATAGGCAGTTATTTCTTTTTTTGCTGAGGGTTTGTGGGACCTCTTTCTTTTTTATTTTTATTATCCCTGTTTTTTGTCCGAACTGTTTCTTTTGTGACCACAGTCAGCGGGATGCCCCAGTTTTGTAAGTCTCCTTCATAGGTTTTGACTTATTGGGCTTTTATTTCTGAGAGATAATGACTGCCTGTCGTTATGATTATTCAGAACCATCACTGCCTTTTGATTCGGAAAGACTTCTTCGATGCCGTTTGTTGTGCACCTGGATCAACTGAGAGAACTACCCTGCCCCAGGTTATGATTGAGGGTTTTAATTTTTTTGTGAAAAGAAAAACTCCTACTTCTTTGGCTCGAAGGGGTTGACGAGGGATTATCATCCTTATAACTCCAGTGTTTAGGAATTGAAACAATGCTTGTACCTCATCAGTGGGGTCTGTTCAAAAGCATACTGTAGATTGTGGTATCGTTTTCGTCATCCTCCCTCAAGAGGCTTAGAATTTTCAATCAAGAGTTGATCATCACAAAAATATGAAAATAATTTGCATATAGTGAATACGAAATAATTACTTCAAAACAGACATATGCGATGCATTGATAAAGTAATAAAGTTTGCTATGACAATAATTGTTTGAACAATCAAAAGAAAATTACAACTTGAACATTCGAATGAACAAAAGTTTTCTTTTTAATCCTAGCCATGTTTTGGCAAGCGAGCAGTGGTCACATTGGGTACTTCGGGCGCTTCAAACTGGACCTCCTTTGCATCGATTAGATCCTGAACCTTGTTCCTCAGAGTCCAACAATCATCTGTAGTATGCCCCGGGCTGTCAGAATGATAAGCGCAGCGTGCGTTGGGGTTATACCTTGAAGGTGTCCTGTTGGGATTCTTAGGAGGGTCCCTTAGAGTTACCAAATTGGTCTCCAGCAACTGTGGCAATATCTGGGACAAGGTCATGCTGAGGGGAGTGAATTGCCTTTTAGGTCTCTCTTCCCTTTGTTGGTTGCGATGTTGAGGATCATCGGCCGGTTTTGAAATAACCACCGCGTTGACAGCTTGGCGGTGTTCAACACTGGATTCTTTCTTGAATGGCCTCTTCTCAGTGTTCGAGGGGTCACCCTTTGGTATCTTCCCAGACTTGATACCGGCTTCTATTCTTTCCCCAATCAAGATCAGATCTGTGAATCCGGCAGAAGAATTCCCAATCAGATGGTTGAAGAACGGCCCAGACAGGGTCCCCAAGAACATGTCAACGAGTTCTCGGTCAGTCAGAGGTGGTTGCACCCTTCCAGCAAGGTCTCTCCACTTTTGCGCATACTCCTTAAAACCTTCACCCGTCCCTAGTGACATACCCTGGAGTTGGGTACGCGTAGGAGCGAGGTCGGCATTATACTGATACTGCTTGTAGAATGCAGTAGCCAAGTCCTCCCAGTTACGAATACTGGCTCCATCTATTTGATAGAACCATTCGAGTTTAGCCCCTGAAAGACTTTCCTGGAAGAAATGGATCCATAACTTCTTGTCAGCTGTATAAGGTTGAATCTTCCTTGCATAGGATCTGAGATGCAGCTTCGGGCAGGAGACTCCGTCATACTTTGCGAAAGCAGGTGCCTTGAACTTATGAGGAATCAATACCCCAAAGGATAGACCTAGATCTTCGAAATCCAGGCCGGGCACTTTTTGTATCTCCATAGCATTTAACCGGTTTTCTAGCTGTTTGTACCTGTCCTCAACAGGAGGGTACTGCTCATCATTGTAATCTGTCTCGTTGTCGGAGACCACGGGACTAGGAAACTCTCTCCTTTGTGGGCTGTCTTTCCCAGCAGATGGGGTGGTCAGCACAGCCTCATTTTGTGATCCATTCCCAGATCTGCGTCTAGGGTTGAACAAAACAGTCCTCTTCTTCTTCTTCTTCTTCTCTTTCAGAAGCAGAGTCTTCAAATCCTGTTGGCCCTGGGCTAGGCTCATCACCAACTCTTGGAACTTGGCGTTCTGGGCCTGGAGGGTCTTGATAGCTTGTTCATTGGATGATTCAGGATTCATGATGATTGTTGAAATAAACAGCGAAGGAGGTAAGTGACCTGTCAAAAGGGTACCTGTTATGCAATGATATGATATATGTATGCAATGTTTTCAAGGATCTCGCGGGGTAAACAGAGAAACTTGTTAGAATTTGAATTTTGTAGCTTGATGGAAGGCACTGCATATTGTTGAGAGTCCTTCTTCAAGAGTCAAGGCTCACCATATCTAGTGGGTCATAGCCCCTGACAACCTTGGCTAGAGGAAAATAAATCCCCTTTTGCCCCTTGCTAAACATTTAATTCATCATGACCTACATCACAAACCCTTGAGATCCTTGACATGGATTAGTCCTTATGTAGGATGTATGCAATGGTATGATGTTATGCTACGCATGGAGTGATGTAAGTAGGCCCTGTAATGAGTCCCAATTAAGGACTGTAAACAAAACCTGCAACGAACTCATGGGTCAGATAACAAGCATGCAAGTATTCAAGTTTGAAGGCACACAAGTCACACAAGACAACCCTTAGAGTTTAGGCCAGCATGAAGTTTAGGTACTACCCTCTTTCAGTTTCGTTGGTTAAGACCTGTCCTAGAAAATAGTAACCGGGTTCTAGAGGATCCCAATATCATCGACTACCCTCAATCGGTCATAACTCCAGCGTCGCAATCTTTTCTTACGGCCAGAACCATCGCGAGAGTTTAGCCTCAATGGGTGTAGCATACTGCTACTGTTCTATGGCCAAGTTGGGTCAATTTAGGGTTCTAAGGTCGGTTGGTGCTTAATGACTCCTCAGAAGACCCATATTCTCCTTGTTTCAACACAAGGGATATCGGTACAGACCAAGGTGTCACACCAACGTAGCCACTGTTTCACCCGTGTCGGTCTACGCCGGACATGTCCCTCACAGCTTATGCTACCTAAAATAGGGTATCCCCAGATCCGGGTTAGGATCTATGAAGCTCCGAGACAAAGCCCACAATATTAAATCAAGCAAAGTATTCAATTGAAAACATAAGAGTGGTATAATCCTAAGGTACACCTCACTTTTAAGTATCCCCACCAGAGTCGCCAGTTCTGTGATCGGTGGAAATATAACTGACTGTTTAAAGCTGGTTTCGCGAAATGTCGCGGAAGCAAGAGTCGCCATCGTCTTTTATGTTCTCCAACATGGAAAGGACAAAAGCACAACAAAATTCCTTATGAGAATGTTTCTCGGTTCGGGAGGTAGATTTATAGAAAGGGAAGGTGTTAGCACCCTTTCTATCCGTGGTTATCCACGGGCTCTTAGGTACTTGCTCTTATGTTTTCAAAAATGTTTGCTTTTCAAGTGTGAGTGGGTTTTGAAAAAAGTTTCGTTTGAAAAATTTCTAAGTAACTCTTGTATCTGTCCTCAAGAGTGTAGGAAAAATTTGTTTGAAAACTTTTAGAAAGTGTGAGTGCAAAAAGTTGTTTTTGTTTGTTTTGAAAAGAGCAAGTACCCATGAGAATCTACCTACCCTAAGGAATTAGGCTGTGTAAGAGTCCTTTAGATAGTGCTATCCCACCATTGAGAGGTAGGTAGCACCGTCGTCGGAGGTGTTCGGGTCAATTCGATTATAGGGACAGTGTGGTCACCGAAGCAACAGTAGGACACCATAGAAGTAACCCTAGTGTCTTAGATCCTTTTTAATCCGAGGCAACCGTTTCGAGGCAACTGGATCTTAGACATAAGGGCGACCTCTAAAACACCCTATACTTGACGACCACGTTCGAGGAAACCAATGAGGCGTACCCTAGGAGTGGCATGTGCTTTGTGTGTTGTTTTTCAGTTAAGTTGTCTTTGCATGTTATTTGTGAGTTACGGATTGATTTTATTGTTCATACATTCTTTCATGCATTTTTTAACAGTTAGGAGTGCGGAAAATAAATTGCGGAAATATAAATCTAACTATTACAAGGCGCGGGTCTATACATCGCCAAAAAACAAAGACCCGTTTGAAAAAATAAACCGCGAGAAAATAAATGAAGCAGTAAAAGAGGTCCTAATTAACTATTACATTTCCAGAAGCAGTTACATAAATATAATGAAAATAAATTAAAGCGCGAGAGAGTCGAATCGGGATGTCTTTAGGGTGTTGACCCTTTTTTAAGAAAGAATTGAATTTTTTGTCTTTTTTTGTGTAATTAATGAAATTAAAACTAATAATTAAAATAATTAATTAATTAATTAAGAAAATGATATTTTTGTGTTTTTCATGTTTTTTAATGAAAAAATAAAAGTAAAAGAAATTAAAAGTCAAAAGAAACCCTAATTCTAAATTGTTTTTATTTATTGTAAAAAAAAAGGTTAACATTAAACTAATTAAACTAATTGACTTGTTAGAATTTATTTACAAAAATAACATGAATTTAATAATAATAATAATAATGTTAGTTCTTTTTTTTTTGATTTTTTTTAAAAAAAAAATATTAATTATGTTAATAGTTAATAAAAGGGAAAAAAATAAAATAAGACAAATAAAATATAAAATGACAAAATAAAATTGCAAACCCAAGGGGGGTTTGGGCCAGATTTGGGAGTTTGTTTAGCATTGTTGTGGCCCATTTGCCTTCAAGCCACGTTGACTTCTTGGATCTGCTGAGCTGGCTTTGACTGAGAAACATGGTGGTCCTCCTCTCTGGGCCTTTGGATGGCTGATTATGGACACTTGGCGTTTGGATGAAGGGGAGCCCATAGTGGAGCATGGTTGGAACGCTGCATACAAGCATATGAAGAAAAATAATATGGAATTTGGGGGGGGACCTGGGATTCAAACCCAGGTCCCAAGGGATGATTCCTACACGCCTTAGCCAGTTGAGCTGTGTGACTTAATTGAAACAACAATAATACACAAATATTATATTAGTAAATCAAATAATCCCCTGGAAAAAAAAAGAAAACGCGCTTATTTCAAACGAGCAAATGAGGAGGGGACGCGTCAGCGTCTTCTTCCTTGGACACTGGCTTTTTACCTGCGGATTTTTATCCGCAGGTGGTTTCGTAGGTTGCTCCGAAAATGCTCCTCGGGCCATGAAAATCCGTTCCAAGATCATGGTTGATCTCGTCTCCACCTCCTGAATCCATCCCTGCTCATTATTTTCTCTGATTTCACCTGAACACAAAATGCCTAAAAAATACACAAGCAAACCCTAGACGCGGGTATCATCATACAAAGCCCAAAAATGAAATTAAATAATGTAGTTATGTTAGAAATCAAATAAGGAACATGATTATGTTAATATTTTTGAGAAACAATGCAAGAATAGGGAAACATGATTTCGTGTACAGGGGTGAGTTTGAGATAACTTACAGCGCTTGGTAGTGGACCTTAGGACGTGGCAAGGATTGCTTTAGCTTCAGGGTATGGCAAAGAAGAGAGCCACGTCCTCCTTTTGATCTGAAAATGCTCGTAGCTATGTTTTAGAAGTCTCACTTTTTGGACAATTTTTGGTTTTTCTCTTGGCCGTTTCTGCACACTCTAGGTCGTGAATGAGGCTTGCAAGGCTTGCATATGTAGTCATGAATGAGAATAAGTCACATTTAGGAGCCTTAAACTTGTGCCATTATGTTTTTGGATTTTGTCTTAACCACCATTAAAGGCCTTTCAAAGCTTTGTTCAAAATTTGAATTTTCATGCATAAATGGCCCTAGCACGAAATTGACAACTAGAATATGCTTCATGAAGGCTAATCAAACCACAAGATACCATTTAATCAATTTTTTTGATTTTACTTGAATTATTATGGATTAAAATGAATTAAATCCATAAAAATTAAATAAAAATAGAAAAATAATTATTTGGTCTTGAAATTGATCATGGGACACGTGGGTGGCATGACAAGGCTGAATCAAGTGGAAGAAAGTGGGCCCTTTTGTCAAAAATTGAAGTTTCATGGATAGTTGACTTTTGCCATTTCACAAAATTTCCCAACTTCTCCAATGCATATCTTGCTCAATTTTGATCCTATGAACATGTTCTTGGACATTTTGGAAAGGTCTTGAAGTCCTTTAACCAATGCCTTTGGTCCCATGTCATTTGAATTTACCAATCTCAAGTTATGGTCTTTGACTTAAAATGCCTTTTTGTTGACTTTTGAAAATGACCTATAATGTTGAAATTGATAACTTTTTGTGAGAGCATTTCTTGGATTTGGAATGTGAATATGAGTTGTAGGAAATGTCATCCCCTTAAAAATGAGCATTGGATGGGATTTTTCTGATGAACCATGAAAAAGTTATGCCCTGGTCAAGTTACAGTTGACTTTTCAGCTGTCCAAAAATGGAAACTTTTGCATCTTGATGATTTTTGAGCCATGCTTGTGGAATCATGATCAAGACTTGATCAAATGATGATTGTGGCTTCAAAATGAGATGTTGAACAAAAAATTTGACTTTTGACTTCCAAATGACCATTTTGCCCCTACAGTTGATTGTGAAGCAATTAGGGTTTTTGACTGTGCAACTTGACCTTGTGAGCCTTGAAACTTGGCATATGGATGCTTGGCAATGTGTATAGGCATATGAGACTTGTTTAAGACATTGAAAACCTCAACTTCTTTGCAAGAACCAAAACCCTAGTTTTTGACTGGCTTAGGAGATGTTAGGACTGTGCAACCCTTGAGTAGACTTGAGCAAATCGAGATGATGCTTGTCAAAACTTTGAAGAATATGGGAGGGCAAATTTTGGGGTACAACACCCGGACACTTTTGTAATAACTTAGAATTTTAATTCCCGCACTTTATGCTTTCAATTATGTCATGATTAGAGATTAGGGTTTGTATGCCAACATCCAAAATCAAAACAAATAGCTTGACTAATGCCAAGACAAAAATGCATGAAAATCAATACATAATGCACACTTGCACCTCTAGGGTTACATCCACTTGTTGCCTTAAAAATGGGCCATGTTATGCATGTTGAGTATCTTGACAATACAAAAACAAAACAAAAGATCATAGTCCCTCGATGACGCTATCTTGGTTGCCAATACAAAATGATCTAGTCCCTCGGAAAATTTGCTAAAAATACTTAACACAATTGCTATCATGGTCTATACGATGACCCGCGCTTGTCCCGTTTAACATCCTAATACAAGGTTGCTTACCAAATGCAATGGTAAAACAACACTGTCAAAAGGGTTAAAAACGTATAGGAAAGATCTTTGAGTAAAATAGGGTAGACAACTCTTAATTACTTGATCAAAACTTGCAAAACATCCTTGCTATTTTCAAAACACACCTCACAACGCAATTTCAAAACATTTCCCAAAAAAAAACTTTCAAACATTGAAATATCTTTTCAAAAGGACAAACACCTTTGTATATATTCAAACAAGAATCATTACAAAGGTTGCCACAATGATGGCCTCTTTTTCAAAGCATTTTCAAAACCACACACACAAAGCACCATTTCAAACAATTGGAAAAGCAAAGCAAGTGATCTAAACAAGTAACTAAGAGCCCATGGAAAACCATGGATGAAAAGGGTGCTAGCACCTTCCCTTTTCATGATCTACCCCCCGAGCCCAAGAAAACATCTCAAAGGTCTTTCCTGTGCTTTTTGACCTTTCCTTAGGATAAAATAAAAAGTTGGTGGCGACTCTTGCTAAACCGCACAATTGCGAACACAAACGCAAAACCTCAAGTCAGTTCTCCCACCGTATCACAGAACTGGAGACTCTGCTGGGGATATTTCAAAAGTGGGGTTACCTTAGGGTTTTAGATCACCTTTACATGCTTATCTTGCTTGATTTGTGTGCTTTACTTTTTGGGTTCCTTGTTTGGGTTTGTTTTAAATCCTACACCCGGATTTGGGGGCACCTTTTAGGTAAGTAGCAATAAACTGCGAGGGAACTGTGCGGGGTATACCGACATGGTTGAAGCAGTGGATACGTTAGTGCAACATATTTGTGGGTACCGGTAGCCTTTGAGTCAATCAAAGAGAATACGGGGCCGCTGAGTGATGTCATAAAGCACTATTGATTTCTTAGAACCTTACTTAACCATCTTGGCCTTATTAGGGGTAGTGAGATGACCGGCTTTGGTGCAGTCTGAAGTTGGTAGATACTCGATACTACACTCATTGAGGGTTGTTTTCTTGGAATATTTCAGTCACCAGTAAAGTGGCTAAACTGAAACAATGAACACAGAAAATAATCCAGTGATATTGAGCTCCTTAGAACCCGGTTACTATTTATAGGACAGGTTGAGCCAACTAACTTCAAAAGGGTACTTACCTACAAACTCCATGCAAGCCTAAACCTAAGTACTTGTCTGCTTTGTGTGAATGTGATTATCTGTATATACACTTGCTTACTTTTGCATATTTGTACATAACATCATAACATCATACCATAGCATTTTCAATAACCATTTCAAGGATCTCGATGGTCTTTGATGTAGGATCATGTTGAACCAGACGTCTCCCAAAGGGCAAGAGGATTCATTTTTCTCTAAACAAACGCCTTCAAAGATCAAGTACAACAACTTGAATCGAGGGCTATGACCCACTTGACATGGTGAGCTTGATTCTCGTGGAAAGACATCCACCAATACAAAGTCCTCCAATCAAAGATGTTGATCGAAGTTCAACCTCTAACATTTCTTGTGTTTACCTCGCGAGATCCTTGAAAACATGCATCCACATATCATGCATCGTATCATGGCAGGTTTTCCCTTTCCAGGTCTCCTTATTTTCCTACTGTTTATTTCAGTAGAGATGGCTCTAGAGAGGACTGCCAAAGATATCCAGGCTCAGAACGCTCAACTTCAAGAAATGTTCTTGAACATGTCCAAGGGGCAGGAAGAAGTGAAAGCTCTCCTCACAAGGGGTATGGTCCTAGGGAATCCAGGTGGCATCAGGAATGATCAGTTGGAAGGACTATAGATTAAGCTGGCAACAATGAAAATCCAGATCATGGGACAACTGGTGGGCCAGATGGCTCTCATCCAAAACCTGGCTCAAGGACAAGAAGAGTTAAATGTTCTCATCAACAAACTGCACCAGGATGGATGTAACCAAATGGGGAAAACGACTAGGGTTGAGGATCAAGTCATCATTCAACCTCCTTTAAGACAAGAAGTCAAGGGAAAATCTCCCCAGTTTGTTTCAGGGTCACAAGCCCAACAACAACCTCACCAGCATCAACAGGGTAATCGGCGTAAGCAAAATACATCTGGAAGGCGCTTCACTGAGATTAACATGCCATTATCTCAAGTACTACAATGCTTGTTGGAGGTCAATCTGACTGTATTAAGGGATCCTCTTCGGAATCTCAATACCTCTGCTCTTGGCTATCATCCCAATGCATTTTGTGCATACCACTCCTATAGTCCTGGACATGACACCGACGATTGTAAGGCTTTGAAAAACAAGACCCAAGACTTGATTGACAGAGGAGTGCTGGAATTCACACAGGATGGCCAGATGAAAATCTTCCGCTGAGGGTTCTCCACCTGAAATGACAAGTTCAAACTAAGAGGCTTTTGTTTCATTTGAATTTTCAAGTTGTAATTTCTTTTGTTATTCAAACAATTATCTGTTGATGTCAAACTCTGTTTCATTAATGCATTGCATATGTTTGTCTTGAATTCATCCATTCATCTTCACTATTCTTGAACTATGCTTTCTACTTTCTTTATGACATTTAACTCTTGCTAAAAGTTACAAGCCTTTAGAGGGAGGATAACGAAAACAATACCACAATCTCATACAATATGCTTTTGGACAGACCTTGCTGACGATGTATAGGCGTTTCTTTCAAATCCTAAACATTGGAGTTATAAGGAAGATAATCCTTAGTCAACCCCTTCGAGCCAAAGAAGTAGAAGTTTTTTGTTTTAACACAAATTGAAACCTTTGATCAAACCTGGGGTAGGGTAGTCTCTCAGTTAATTCAAAATGTGCGTTTAGCCATAAATTCTCAGTTCGTAATACAATGAATGATATCAAAAACATTCCTTTGGAACCAAAAAACAGTGATGTTTCCTTATCTTGTAGGCAGTCATTATCTCTCAAAAAAGAAAAGCCCACTGAGCCAAAACCTATAAAGGAGGCTTAAGAAAGCTGGGGCATCCCGCTGATTGTAAATCTCGAAAATAAGAACAGTCAGGCAAAAATTAGGGATAATGAGTCAAAAGAAAGAGGTCACTACAAATCCTCAACAACATGAAAAAATGTTGCAAAAAATGACTGCCTTCCAAAAAAATTCAACTTGTGTGAACCATCACCAAAACATCGTTCCAAGACTCATTTGGAGTTCAACGCACAATTAACTGAGTATAGGATTGAAGAACATCACGAAGAGCGGGTGGGTACAAATATACTTTGAGCCTTTATCCTTTGTTTCTTAAACCGTGAACCAAGCCACGTTACAACCCTTCAAAAATCCTAATTGAAGCATGGGTTAGTTCGAAAGCATACTGTTACAAAAGGTATCCTGACTCCTGTAAGGCTTTGCTCTAAATCTTGTGTTGAATTTTTCTTATAAAAGTTTTCTGCTAAAAAACGCATTTTTCAAAATTTCAAGACGAGCATAAATTTTGCATTATTTGAATACCATTATTTGCATATGGCTATTTGTTTGACAGCGAAGAAGTTCACGCAGTGAATGTTCCGATGAACAAAAGCTCTCTCAGTGAACAAAATCACTTCAAGGGGGATGACACTTCCTTTGCAAAAATCTCCTATCAACAAAGGGGACATAACATGGCATTGTCCAATAAACCTGGGGCAGTCAAATCAAGATTTCAAGAAATATCTCAAAGTCCAATTAACTTGGGGCAGTCCAGTCAAGATTTCAAGAAATCTCTCAATTACAGAGTAACCTGGGGCAAGTCTCCGTCACCATCACTTGGGGCATTGAGCGTCAATCCCAACAAAGGGTTGCATACAGTCCAAATTTCCTGGCAGTGCCACAAACATTTGATACTAGGGTGTGATCGGTGGATCTGGAACTGACTGTTTAAAGCTGGTTCGCGAAATGTCGCGGTAAGCAAGAGTCGCCACCGTCTTTTATTTTCTCCAAATGGAAAGGACAAAAGCACATAAAAATTCCTTAAAGAGATTGCTCTCGGTTCGGGAGGTAGATTATAGAAAGGGAAGGTGTTAGCACCCTTTCTATCCATGGTTATCCATGGGCTCTTAGATGCTTGATCATTTGTGTTTTCAAAAATGGTTTGTTTGCTTTTCAACTGTGGGTTTTAAAAAAGTTTCTTTGAAAATTCCAGTTCGACTCTTGTATCGATCCTCAAGAGTGTTTGAAAAATTGCTTTCGAAAGCTTTTTGAAAATGTGTTGGTGTGAAAAGTATTTTTGATTTGTTTTGTTTTGAATTAGAGCAAGTATCTAGAGTCGTCTACCTACCCTAAGGAATTCGTCTGTGTAAATGTCCTTTAAAGTAGTGCCATCCCACCATTGAGAGGTAGGTAGCACCACCGTTGGAGGTGTTCGGGTCAATTCGAGGTTCGGGACATGGTGATCACCAGAGCAATGGGAAGACACCTTAGAAGCTACCCTCATGCCAGGTTCCCGGATCATGAGGACTTACTAAGACATCCTCTACTCGACGATCACCTTTCGAGGCAAGGCAACAGTGAGGCGTACCCTAGGGGTGGTGTGTGATTTGTGTGTCAGATTCATTTATTTTATCTTGTTCATGTCATGGGTGATCTAAGCGTTTGTTTTTATTTATTGTCATTCATTCTTGCATGCATTTGTTAACAGTTAAAAATTTGCGAGAAAGATAAAAGTTCTAAAGCTATTACAAAAGGCGTGGGTCCACATCGCCAAAGTTTCCAGAACCCGATTTGACAGAAAAATAAAGAAAGTAAAGTAAAGTGCGAGAAAGTATGAAATTACACGGCTTTGGGAGAAGTACATAAATAATTAAAAGAAAAAGAAATAAATACGCGAATTGAATTTTAAATTGGAACGAGGGCGTTGGACCCTTTTTAATGGAATTAAATTAAATTGTTAAATTAATTAAATTAAAGAAAAAGAAATTATTTTTGGTTTTTTGAGTTTTTATGAGAATTTAATGAGATTAATCAAAATTAAAATGCTAACCCTAATTCTAATTGTTTTTTTTTTAGTTTATTAAAAAATATTAAAGTCAAACCTAAGTTAACCTAATTAATTACATGGAATTTTGATTTATAAAAATAAATAACATTTTAATAATTAATTATTATGACAGAAAAGAAAAAAAGGATAAAAATTATTACAAACCCTAATTCTACCAAATTTTAAATTGATTAAGAAAAATATTAAGATTTAAACCTAAATTAAAACTAATTAATTAATAAAGGTTTTATTTACAAAAAATATTAATTAAATAAATATATTTTAATTTTGTCCTTTCTGATTTTTTTTTGTGTCTTTTTATATTTTTTATGAAAAATAATTAAATTTAAAAAAGGGAAATAATTGAATCAAAGAAACTATATAAAAAAATATAAAAGAGATGCAAACCTAGGGGGGTCTGTCCCCAATTGAGAGGTGAAGTCTTAGCATTTTAGGCCCATCAAGACCTTGGCCTGTTTGACCTTTGCGCTGGCATGTGAGATGGTTGACCAGTACCCATCATGATCCCTGGATCCTGGCCCTTGGATTGGTATGATTGAGTGCAGCGGGACGCGTGGACGGCTTGATAACGTGGATGCATGGTGCTCTTTAACGTTGAAACTGCACACAAACATTAAGTGAAAAATAATATGAAAGGGGGGTGGGGACCTGGGGCTCGAACCCAGGTCCTGTGGTTTACCAACGCTTATGCCTGCCAGTGGAGCTGCTTTACGTCTTTGTACCTTACGTAAATAATAAACAATATAAAATAAAACAAATGTTAGTGGAGATTTAGTGCGTAAAATTCAAATAGGCCACTCACTGATCGCCACAGGGTCGTCTTCTTCGTTGCTTTTGTTTTTTTTCTGAAACACAAAAGAATTAGCAACGGTTTTCGCACCGTTCCAAAATAGGCCATTTGAGAAAATAACGAATAGCTTGTGGTGGCTCATAAATTGATCACGAGGGTGGATTTAGCATCGTCCA
Organism: Vicia faba; assembly: GCA_948472305.1. NCBI lineage: Eukaryota > Viridiplantae > Streptophyta > Magnoliopsida > Fabales > Fabaceae > Vicia > Vicia faba. The sequence continues at coordinate 413,758,502 of OX451740.1, read as the reverse complement.
AGCATGCTTGTTTCAATGGTCCAGGTCTCGAGTGCTAATTTTTCCTTAAATGGAAAACCCCAATTCACAGCTTGGGAAACCCTAATATCCAACAATGGTGAAATCGCGTATGGGTGATAAAAATACAATTAAATTACACAGTTAACATCAGAATCCATCAATTAGTCAGAATCCATAAGAAAAATGCAATGAATGTGCTTGAAAATCAAAATACGATTATGCATATTATATGAAAAAGTTTGATTTCTGGATACCGATTCAAAGGGCTATGCGTATGGAAAGCTATCCAGTTAGACTCAGTGATGTCCTAGGAAGGTAATGGAATGAATTTCTTGGCTTGAATCGACTTGCAAGTGTGTTTTCAGTTTTCCACTTTTTTTGCAAAAAAGTCAAGTTTTATTCTTTTGATATGGCGCAGCTTCCAGTCCATTGGCATTAGGGTTAGCTTGCCTATATATGAATGAATGATTTAGGTTAAGAATTTGATCCAAAGAATCAAGGAATTGATGAAACAATATTTGATTTTCCATGCCATTATTTTCAAATCTTTTTCATGCTATTTTAGTCCAAATCATGTTCAATCACCAAGATACTTTCCAAACCTGATTTGCACGAAATATTGAGTAGATATCATGCATAAAAAGATTGAAAAACCTAGGTTTAGCATTTTTTATATATTTTAATTAATTAAATGAATTTCTAGCATTTAAAAATTCAAATAAATAAAATAAAAATGATAAAAACTTCCCTTTGGGCCAAATGGTCGTGGACATGTCTTGGATGATGAATTGTGGAAGAAAAAGAGGCCCATTAGCATTTTTAGGTCATTTGAATCAATGTTGACTTTTCAAAATATCCAAAAATTTCCCAACTTCCACAAGGCATAACTTGCTCAATTTTTAATCTTTGCTCATGTTCTTGGACATTTTGGAAAGGTCTTTGAGTCCTCTAACCAATGCCTTTGGTCACATGTCATTTTGGTTTACCAATCTCAAGTTATGGTCTTTGACTTAAAGTCCCTTTTTGTTGACTTTTGAAAATGACCTATAATGTTGAAATTGATAACTTGTTGTGAGAGCATTTCTTGGACTTGAAGTGTGAAGAGGAGTTGTAGGAAATGTCTTTATCTTCAAAATGAGCTTTGGATGGAATTTTTATGATAATCCATGTGGAAGTTATGCCCTGGTCAATTTACAGTTGACTTTTCCAACTGTCCAAATATAGAAACTTTTGCATCTTGAGACTTTTTGAACCAAGCTTTGAGAATCATGATCAAGCATTGATAAAATGATGTTTGTGGCTTCAAAATGAGATGTTGACCAAAAATTTGAACTTTTGACTGTCAAATGACCATTTTGCCCCTACAGTTGACTGTAGTGCAATTAGGGTTTTGACTGTGCAATTTTATGCTGAAAGTCTTGAAACTTGGTATGAGGATGCTTGACCATGTTTATAGGCATGTGGGGCTTGATTTGACCCTTGGAAACTTCATTTACTTTGTCAGAACCAAAACCCGAATTTTGACTGTTAGGAGGCCCTTGAACTGTTCAACCCTTGGGGAATTTTGAAGCATACTTTTGACAAATCTTGAAGAATATGGGAGGGAAAATTTTGGGGTACAACAGTTGCCCCTGTTCAATCTTCTTAGACCTGAGGATGCAGATTGGCTGACGTGCCTTTCGTAATCTGAAGGTGGAAGATGATTGAACACTAGAGTGCCCAGAAATTTGCGCTCACATAGTAGCAGTATGATGTTGGGAATGGGCTTATAGATGCCATTTGGAGATTGATGGATAGGATGATGGGCTTATAGATGCCATGCTAAGAGATGATGGATGGCGGATGGGCTTATAGATGCCATCTGGATGTTGATCGCGTAAGAGCTTCTTTAGCGAGAACTTGCATACCTGCAAAAAAGAAAAATGAATACCTGACCTGTTTCGGGGGCTGGTCTTCAAATTCTTTGTGTAGATGTGTCCTGACTGGTTACAGGAGCTGGATCTGGAGCTTCAAATGGTGATGAATGAACCAGGGATGGTTACTACCTCAACAGGAACGGTGAGAGAACCTTGGATGACTTTATTCTCAACAGCAATCGTTGAGAAAATCTTGGGATTACCACCTCCGCAGTATCGGGGAGAGAACCATAGGCGACTACAACCTCAATAGCAATCATTGAGAGAATCTTGGATAACTTCACTTCAACAACAATCATTGAGCGAAATCTGGGATTACCACCTCCGCAGTATCGGGGAGAGAACCATAGGCGACTACAACCTCAACAGCAAACATTGAGAGAATCTTGGATAACTTCAACTTCAACAGCAATCATTGAGCGAAATCTGGGATTACCACCTCCGCAGTATCGGGGAGAGAACCATAGGCGACTACAACCTCAATAGCAATCATTGAGAGAATCTTGGATAACTTCAACTTCAACAGCAATCATTGAGCGAAATCTGGGATTACCACCTCCGCAGTATCGGGGAGAGAACCATAGGCAACTACAACCTCAATAGCAATCATTGAGAGAATCTTAGATAACTTCACTTCAACAGCAATCATTGAGCGAAATTTGGGATTACCACCTCCGCAGAATCAGGGAGAGAACCATAGGCGACTACAACCTCAACAGCAAACATTGAGAGAATCTTGGATAACTTCACTTCAACAGCAAACATTGAGCGAAATCTGGGATTACCACCTCCGCAATATCGGGGAGAGAACCATAGACGACTTCTACTGAGTCTTTATCAGGAAAATCTGTTTGGGGTCGATTTAGCTGGACTAGAGAAGGCCTTGGATTGGATAAGAAATCTTTGGAGTCGATTAACTGAACCGGTCTAGGTCTTGAATGTCTTCAACTGGGTAAGAAATAGGGAGATCTTTGGAGTCGATCTGACTGAACCAGAGAAGGCCTTGGACTGGATAAGAAACAGAGAAATCTTTGGAGTCGATTTAACTGAACCGGTCTAGGTCTTGAATGTCTTCAACTGGGTAAGAAACAGGAAGATCTTTGGAGTCGATCTGACTGAACCAGAGAAGGCCTTTGACTGGATAATAAACAGAGAAATCTTTGGAGTCGATTTAACTGACCCGGTCTAGGTCTTGAAATATGATTGAGGATTTAACTGAATCTTTCCTGAAAGGTAAAGGTCAGTCATATGCAATGCGTGATATGGATCAAGCAATGATGTTCTCAACATAAATGAGATTCGTAAGATATGATGCGTATATGCATGCTATGATGTATGAAGATGTTTATGAATATTATGTTTTTGTCTTAGGAAAATAAATCCTTGACGGGTGCCAGGAAGTCACTCCTGGGCCGATGTTGAAGAATAGATTTTGCTTCCGTCGGGGATGATAGTTGCAAGAATACCGGTAGGAGAAGATAACTCCGTTGGGGAATAAACTTGGCGAATGATTACTCTGTAGGGAGAAAAGTACTCTAGTGATCTTGCTGGGAAGCAATACTCTGTGGGGAGAGAGATACTTTGCTGAGTCGTTGATAATAACTTGCTGGGGATACCCTTGTTGTGTTGGAAGTGTTGATAGACTTCGCTGGGGATAAGAAGACTGTGTCGAGGACGCTCTTTCCGTGGCTTTTGGCTGAGGATAACCCAGTTATATCCTGGTGAAGAAATAACTCTTTGAATAAAGCCGGGAGACATGTTCGTGCTCTGCGAAGATAAGCTTCCAGAATCTACTGGGGGTAGGCTTACTGCTTGGGGAGATGGATTCCAACTTTCCTGAGGAAGCTGGATTGGACTCTCCTGGGGAAGTTTTGAGCTGTATCGGAAGTAACTCCACTGAATGTTTGATATACCGCCGGGGAACAATCTTAGATCAAGATTGTCGGGGATGCTTGTTTAAGAATATGTGTATGCTGCTGGGGAATGTTGAGCTCTGCGAGAGGATACCCAACTTCTTTAAGATTTGATTGTATGACTTCTTGAGGAGAATATACTACTTGTTGGCTCACTCTCTGGGGAATTAAGGTATCTAGTTATGTTCTTTAGCTGAACCTACCTTGGTACCTTGGTGGACAGAACAATTAGATTGCTTAGTCAACTCCTTATTGCCCCTGTTTCTAATGTTATCTGTAATTAATCCTTTGTTTCGTATGCAAATATTTATGAGTTAGCAAATTATTGTCAATGCATATATCACAAATTGAACCTTGGACGTTCTTCGCAAAACAAAACAGAAAAAAGGAAAAACAATTGGCACTTTTAACTGAAAAGTATATTTGTATTGATTTTGAATGGCCTGTAAGTAGGCGTTTTGTGTACAAGAGGCTGACGTCCTAGTAAGAGAACGCCGCCGAACAAAAGAGTTTATGCAAATTTTGTACAAGAGAAAATAAAACAGCTGTGTGAAATGAACGATCCCACTGGGTTTCCACTCTGCTATTGCCTTTATAACTCCGAGCGTCTCATCACTTGATGACCTTGGTTGAAGATGAAGCTGACTGATCAATGCCGTCTGAGCTTGATACCGATACCGGATTCTGGATGCAAAGTGATCCCATGAGACATAGTATTACGCTTTTATCCCTAACTTTTGCCTGGACCGCCCTTTCGGGTTTTCAGTCCACCGGGATACCCATTTTTGCCCAAGCCGCCTTTTCAGGTTTTCGACTTGCCGGGTGTACAGATTTTTTTCATTTCATCCCTTCATTTTGCCCGAACCCTTTTGGTTCGCCGGGAAGCCCTAATTTTTGCCTAGGCATGTCAGCCTAGCGGGTCTTTTTTCATGCGTAGTATCTTTTTACTATGTCTGCATTGGCGGGGTGAGGAAGGTTGTCACCATCCATATTGGTTAAAATCATGGCTCCTCCTGAGAACACATGCTTAACCACAAATGGCCCTTCGTACGTAGGGGTCCATTTGCCCCTTGGATCACTCTGAGGAAGGATGATTCGTTTGATTACGAGATCCCCAGCTTGATATTCATGTGGTCTGACCTTTTTGTTAAATGCCCTGATCATCCGTTTCTGATACGTCTGACCATGACAGATAGCAGCAAGTCTCTTTTCATCAATGAGGTTTAGTTGATCAAGTCGTGTCTGGATCCAATCATCTTCACTCAGATCTGCATCCTTCATTATCCGGAGAGAGGGTATTTGCACTTCGATCGGTAAGACTGCTTCCATACCATAAACCAAAGAGAAAGGAGTGTCCCGGTTGACGTCCTAGCTGAGGTACGGTACCCATGTAGAGCGAACGGTAACATCTCGTGCCAATCTTTATAAGTCACTGTCATCTTCTGCACGATTTTCTTGATATTTTTATTTGCTGCTTCTACAGCCCCATTCATCTTCGGTCTGTAAGGAGAAGAATTGTGGTGCTGTATTTTGAACTGCTCGTAGAGCTCAGTGATCATCTTATTATTCAGATTGGTACCGTTGTCTGTAATGATCCTCTCTGGGACGCCGTACCGGCAGATCAGATTATGCCGGATGAACCGTGCCACAACAGTCTTGGTTACCGTAGCGTATGAAGCTGCTTCAACCCACTTTGTAAAATAATCAATCGCTACCAGGATGAAGCGATGCCCATTAGATGCCGTAGGTTTAATCTCACCGATCATGTCTATGCCCCATATTGCAAACGGCCAAGGCGCAGTCAGAACATTCAGAGGAGCTGGAGGAACATGCACTTTGTCTGCATAAATCTGGCACTTATGGCATGTCCTTGAATGTTGGTAACAGTCAGCTTCCATTGTGGACCAGTAATACCCTGCCCGAAGGATCTTCTTTGCCATTGTATGTCCACTGGAATGTGTACCAAAGGTCCCTTCATGTAGCCCTTCCATGATCCTTTCTGCTTCAGTCTTATCCACACAATGCAGTAAGGTTGAATCATGGTTTCGCTTGTACAAGATGTCGTTGCTAAGGAAGAACTTTGCCGCGAACCTTCTCAGGAACTTCTTATCATTGACTGAGGCACCTTCAGGGTATTCCTGAGCTTCCAAATATCTCTTCACCTCATGGTACCAAGGTTTCTCAGTCACCAACTCAGTCTCGAGATCACAACAGTATGCCGGTTCGTCCAGTTTCCAGATGATGATCCGGGGAGCCTCATTATCCCATTTGACCTTGAACATAGAAGACATTGTAGCTAACGCGTCCGCCAGCTGATTCTCCTCTCTTGGAAAGTGTTCAAAGGTTATCTTCGTGAAGTGGGGGATCAAGGTCAACACACATTCTCTATAAGGAATAAGGTTCAGATGTTTCGTATCCCACTCTCCTTTGATCTGATTGATCACGAGAGCGGAATCTCCGAAGACACTCAGAAACTTGATCCTTAGGTCGATCGCGGCTTGAAGACCCATGATGCACGCCTCATACTCTGCCATGTTGTTGGTACAGTTGAAGCATAGTCGGGCAGTGAGCGGAGTATGAGTGCCTTGCGGTGATATGATTACAGCGCCGATACCGTTTCCCAAAGCATTAGAGGCCCCATCAAAGTGCATAGACCATTGGGATCCTTCCTCAGGTCCTTCATCCGGTCCAGGTACTTCACAATCAGTTACTATCATTATGCTTTCATCTGGAAACTCGAAGTTCATTGACTGACAGTCATCTACGGCCTGATGTGCCAAGTGGTCTGCCAATACACTTCCCTTGATGGCTTTCTGGGTCGTGTACTGAATGTCGTATTCCGTCAAGATCATTTGCCATCTTGCAATTCTCCCGGACAGAGCAGGCTTTTCGAATATGTACTTTATAGGATCCATCTTTGAGATCAACAAGGTAGTGTGAGTCAGCATATACTGTCTCAGCCGGTGAGCAGCCCATACCAAAGCGCAACAAGTTTTCTCAAGCAGTGAGTATCGGGTCTCACAGTCGGTAAACTTTTTGCTAAGGTAATAAATGGCATGCTCTTTTCGGCCAGACTCGTTATGCTGCCCCAGCACACACCCCATTGAGTTGTCAAGCACTGTCAGGTATAATATCAGAGGTCTCCCTTCAACCGGTGGCATAAGGATGGGTGGCTCTTGGAGATACTCTTTGATTCTGTCAAAAGCAGCCTGACATTCATCATTCCAGCGTACTACCTGATCTTTCTTCAGCAGCTTGAAGATTGGCTCACAGGTAGCGGTTAGGTGTGAGATGAAGCGAGCAATGTAATTCAGGTGTCCTAAAAAGCCTCTGACCTCTTTCTCTGTCTTAGGAACTGTCATCTCTTGAATAGCTTTAACCTTGGAAGGGTCCACTTGAATACCCTTATCGCTCACAACGAAGCCTAGCAACTTCCCAGATCTTACCCCGAAGGTGCACTTGTTCGGGTTCAACCTTAGCTTGTACAGTTTCAGACGGTCAAACAACTTCTGCAGATGATCTAGGTGCTCTTCCTCCGTCTGGGACCTTGCGATCATGTCGTCAACATACACTTCTATCTCATGATGGATCATGTCATGAAATAAAGCAACCATGGCGCGTTGGTAGGTTGCCCCAGCGTTCTTCAGTCCAAACGGCATGACCTTGTAGCAGAAAGTGCCCCACTGAGTAACAAAGGTAGTTTTTTCCATGTCTTCAGGTGCCATCTTGATCTGATTGTAACCTGAAAAACCATCCATGAAAGAGAACACCTTATGCTGAGCTGTGTTGTCAACAAGGACATCAATGTGAGGTAAAGGGAAGTCATCCTTGGGGCTGGCCCTGTTCAGATCCCTGTAATCGACACACATTCTGACCTTACCGTCTTTCTTTGGTACCGGCACCACATTAGCAACCCACTGAGGGTAAGAAGTCACTGCAAGGAACCCAGCATCAAACTGTTTCATAACCTCGGCTTTAATCTTCTCAGACATCTCTGGATGCATACGGCGAACCTTTTGCTTAACCGGAGGGCAGTCTTCCTTAGTAGGCAAGTGATGGACCACAATATCGGTATCCAACCCGGGCATGTCTTCGTAGGACCAGGCAAATATCTCCACATAATCATGTAGCATCTTAGTCAACCGTTGCTTCACGCTGAGCTCTAGGTTGGCACCAATCTTTACCTCTTTCCTGTCTGCCTCAGTGCCCAAGTTTATTGTTTCCACTGGCTCTTCATGTGGTTGAATTGCCCTCTCTTCCTGAAGTAACAGTCTTGCAAGCTCGCCAGGCACTTCGCAATCATCTTCACCTTCGTCTTTGGCTAAGTTGATCGGATTTTCGAAGTCATAATTGGCAGTAGCAGAGTCGTTACCAGTGAGATCCAGAGTGGATTGAAACCTGTATAAGTGAGTGTGTGTAAATACAGTTGTTTTGAAATATGTATAAAGGAAGGAAAGACAGAAAAGGAGCGTAAGATTTGAAATGCGAGAAAACGTCCAAGATTTTCATTTATGATATATGAAATGACAATTTATATGCCCTCACAAATGAAACCACGGTGCCTCGGGTAAGACATCGGGCCATAGAGTTCAATTTATTGTTTATTACAAATAACGAAACAAAGAAGTTTATTACTGCGTAACAAAAGTAACAGGAGTATGGTCTTTGACAATCCAATTGGTCAATCCGCCTTCAGTCGTTGGGTAGATCCAGCTATTGAATTCTGCTTCATCCACTTCGTTATCCTCCCCAACAGCATTCACTCCTGGATTTGTAATGAGCACAGGAGGTCTTCTGGTCTTCGCCTTCCGCATAGCTTTCTGTCCCTCTGCAGTAAAACCCAGTCCAAATTTGTCAGTTTTCTGTGTAAAGTCGGGAAGCCTGCCCCAGTTAGCACATTCACCTTTTTGAACCACAACCCGGGCATCCTTTAGGGAAGCCATCTTCAAGGGAACATCCTCTTCGACCGCTGTTTCTGCTGCTGCTGAAATTGGAAGCACCTCCTCGAAATGCTGAAAGGGGGTTTCAATAAACTCCCCGTCCATCTCAATATACCTGAAGGAATTCAAGTGGCTCACCATATACTCCTCCTCTCCTTGCACAGTGACGATCTTCCCTCTGACGGGGTACTTCAGCTTCTGGTGCAAGGTAGAGGTCACTGCCCCAGCTTTATGGATCCAAGGTCGACCCAATAGACAAGAGTAAGATGGACGGATATCCATCACGTAAAAAGTAGAGTCAAACACCTGAGAGCCCACACGAATAGGAATGTCAACCTCTCCATGAACCATCCTTTTTGAACCGTCAAAGGCCCTGACGATGATATTGCTGGGTTTTAATTCCAGGCCTTCACAATCCAAACGGTCTAAAGCCTTCTTTGGTAGAACATTCAAGGAAGAACCAGTATCCACCAATACATGTGCCAGAGTAGTGCCCCTGCATTCGATAGAGACATGCAAGGCATCATTGTGGTTTCTTCCCTTCGCAGTCAGGTCAGCATCTGAGAAACCCAAGCCATTGTCTGCTGTCAGATTTGCTACGCAGTCAGTGAACTGAACTGCAGATGTCTCCTGTGGCACATGGGCCGTCTTGAGAAATGAGATTAAGGCCTTAGCATGGGCCTCGGAGCACAGCAATAAGGAGAGCATGGAGATTTTGGAGGGCGTATGCCCCAGCTGTTCCACAACATTGAAGTCACTCTTCTTTATTATTTTCAGGATTTCCTCCATCTCTTGTTGGGAGGCCTCAGCATTTATAGGTATTGGTGCCTCCATCCGGGCAGGCTCATCTTCAATTCCCTTGCCCCGGGCATTGGATGACTCGGCAGCAGGGGAAACAACTTGATCAGCAACAGGAACAGGTACACTTGTAGGTGTTATAAGGAGGGGTCTTCGAGTAGCGGGCGGTGCAATGTCAGGCGAGAAGAGCCTGCCACTGCGGGTAACCTTGGCTGGGCCAGTGATATCGCAGATACTGGCACCAGTGTTGAATTCTTGTTTGATTCCATTCACATATACGTTTGCCCCATAATGCCAGGGGACAACTTTATCAGATACATAGGGGAGAGGCCCCGGAACAGTAATAACCACAGGTGCAATAGTCATGATTTGGACAGGCTTCTTCGGGAGAGCCTTGATTGGATTATTGAAGATAGTAACCACAAAAACTTCTTCTACCGAAACCAACCGAACAGCAGACTTCTTGAACAGAATCTCCTTACTGTCCATCAGGCTTTGGATGCCTAACTTCAGCAAGGGACAACCAGATAGGGAAACAGCACAGAACAGGCAACCCTCACTGCAACCCGGAAATAAACCGGCCAGCAGTAGGTTCTTCTTGACAGTTATTAAGGGAGTGGCCAGATCATCCACAGAAACAGCGTACACCTCTTCATCAACAGCATTTACCCCATGCTGAGGCATAGGAGCAGTCACCACATTCAGCCTCTCAGGCGCTTCAAACTGTATCTCTTTCGCGTCAATAAGGTCTTGAACCTTACTCCTTAATGCCCAACAGTCATCAGTGGAATGCCCCGGGCTATCAGAATGGTAAGCACAACGAGCATTTGGGTTGTACTTGGGGGAGGCAGTGTTCACAGCTTTAGGGGCCTCTCTGACAGTCACTAGGTTGGTGGATAGCAACTGTGGCAAGATCTGCGATAAGGTCATGCTCAAACGGGTAAACTCTCTCCGGGGTCTTTCATCCCTTTGAGGATTGGTTGGCCGAGGAGCGGCAACAGGCTTAGCAATCATTATCGCACTGACAGATTGGCGGTGCTTAGATTTCTCTTGTCTTCTAGAGCCATATACAGCACTAGCCTCCTTCTTGAAGGGTTTCTTCTCAGAACTAGACGATGCACCCTTCGGAATCTTACCAGACTTCAACCCAGCCTCAATTCTCTCTCCAGTCAGAATGAGATCAGTGAACCCTGTAGATGAGTTACCGATAAGATGGTTCAAAAATGGCCCAGATAGGGTCCCCAAGAACATGTCTACCAACTCCCGATCAGTCAACGGAGGCTGCACTCTGCCAGCCAGATCCCTCCACTTCTGAGCGTACTCTTTAAAACCTTCACTTGAACCTAACGACATACCCTGAAGTTGGGTACGTGTAGGGGCAAGGTCGGCATTATATTGATACTGCTTATAGAAAGCAGTAGCCAACTCCTCCCAGTTACGAACCTTGGTCCCATCCAGCTGATAGAACCATTCGAGATGAGTCCCTGAAAGACTCTCCTGGAAGAAGTGGATCCACAAATTCTTATCCACTGAGTACGGTTGAATCTTCCGAACATAGGACCTGAGATGTAGCTTGGGACAAGATGCCCCGTCGTACTTAGTGAAAGATGGTGCTTTGAACTTACGAGGAATAATCACACCAGTAGACAAACCCAAATCTGCAAAATCCAGCCCAGGTACCTGTTGTATCTCCATAGCATTCAACCTGTCTTCCAACTGCTTGTAACGGTCTTCTGCTGGAGGATATTGCTCTTCATCAAAATCAGTCTCGTTGTCAGAGACTACCGGACTAGGACCTTTTCCCTCTTGAGGAGTACCCTTGCCAATGGAAGAACCAGCCTCTTTATTTTTCAGAGTATTGCCAAACCTTCGGCCCGACCTGAAAAGAACAGTCCTCTTTTTCTTCTTCTTTTCCTTCTTCAGGAGCAGAGCCTTCAGCTCTTCTTGGCCTTGAGCCAAACCCATGATTAGTTCCTGAAATTGCACATTCTGCGCCTGAAGAGCCTTGATGGACATCTCAGTTGATGATGAGTCAGGATTCATGATGCTGAAATAAACAGCGAAGAACGGTAAGCAACCTGAAAAGGAGAAAACCTGTTATGCACATGATGAATGATATGTGTTTATGCGATGCATTCAAGGGTTCAAAAGTTCAAATTTGTTGTAGACAAAAAGGAACACACGTTATCATTAAGGAAATAATTGTTCAGTACATCAAAGCCTCATGGGCAAAATAATATAAAAGCAAATCAATCCCAAAATATACTACGCATCCTCTTTGGAGCTATGTAAGTGTTGAGATTCCTCTCCTCATGCAACAGGCGGGTGAGCTCCAAGACCTTCTTTTCACTAGCATGTAGACTGGTCTCAAGAGAATTCTATTCTTCCTTTAGCTGGATCCAGCTCTTCTGCATCTCTTCCCAGGATGTGGGCATATCAGGGTGCTGAATAGTGTAGGACACTTCTCCTTCCAAGACTGGCTCTTTGATCACAGGGAGCATATAGGGATAAGGCATCACTAACTTCTGGGAGCGGGCTCGTACCCACTTGAGATAAGGTTCCAATGGGATGGAGTTCCTATGCCCCAGTGTCTTACTGTCTATCCTATTTGGCATCCTCCAAGCTCTGATAAATCTCTGGCGAAGTCCTTGAGTATCGTTGTCGAAGTCAAAAACTATGTCAGGAATTAACATGTCATGAGGACCATCCCTCTGAGCATAACCAAACTGTCTCCAAGCCAGGCACGGGTTGTAAGTAATACCTCCTCTGATTCCAAGTAAAGGAACATTAGGGTACTCCCCGCAACGATCAATGATAGTGACATCTTCTCTAGACCTAGGGCACCAATGTATATTCGCATGTGTAAGAGTCATCAACCGTTGTGACCATCTCAAACCCCGCTCGTTCTTCAAAACTGATTGTGGAAGGTGCGAAATAAACCACCTTCCCAGGAGAGGAGTGCAACACATAAGGACACCTCTTTTTCTCATGGTTCGAGTGTAACATGAGTGAAGGATGTCCCCCAGCAACGTAGGTATAGGATTCCTGGACATAAAGATCTGGACAGCACTGATATCAATAAGCTGATCTGGGTTAGGGAACAACACCAAACCATAGACAAGGAGGGCCACAACTTCTTCAAAAGCTTGTAAGTCAAGGGAGTTCCAACATTCATGGGCCTTTTCAAACAGAAACCTGGCTAAGAACCCTTTGATACCACTTCTAACTTCCCAATGTCCCTTGAGGTCAGATGACTGTAGGTGCAAGGCTTTAGCAATCTCTTCAAGCTTAGGTTCCTTTTCTGTACCGTTGTAGGGTAGTTGATCAAGGATAGGGATCTTCAGGAGCCGGGAGAACTCCTCCAATGTAGGTACCAGCTGATAGTCCAAGAAGGTGAAACAGTGATGCAGAGGGTCAAAGAACTGGAACAGGACCTTTATCATATCTTCCTCAATGTTGGTATTGACTAAGCTGATGAGAATTCCATGTCTTTCACTGAATGAAGAGCTCTCGGGAATCCTGGATATAAGTTCCTTAAGCTGAGGAGGGATTCTTACAAGACTGACTTGAATTGTCTTTCTACGAACAGTTTCCATGTCCTACAAAACAAGAACAAAGATGAAGATTCGAACCCCTGAAATGGTTAGTCAATGCATATGATGCTGGATGATGTCATGATGCTATGATTAAACACACCACAGATATTTACAAAGACAAACATGTAAGGCACACAAGGCACACAAGACAAGCCCTTAGGGTTTAAGGCCAGCATGGGGTCTGGGTAGTACCCTTTTGAAGTTGGTGGGCTCAACCTGTCCTATCAGAAGTAACCGGGTTCTAAGGGTCCCAATATCACTGGATTGCTTTCATTGTTCATCGTTTCGATTTAGCCACTGAACTGGCGACCGAAATATTCCAGGAAAGCAACCCTCAATTGAGTGTAGTATCGAGTATCAACCAATCTCGGACTGCACCAAAGTCAGTTATCTCACTATCCTAAAGAGGCCAAGATAGTTCAATTAAGGTTCCTAAGGTCAGTTGATGCTTCACGACACCACGCGGAGGCCCCGTACTCTCCTTGACTGAACTCAAGGGTTACCGGTACACACCAAAGTGCCACATCAACGTAGCAGACTGTTTCAACCATGTCGGTATACCCCGCACAGTTCCCTCACAACCTTGTTGCTACTTTCTAAGAAGGTATCCCCCAGATCCGGGTTAGGATCTATAGAACTCCCAAGCAACCCACAATTTAAAGCAAGCAAAGAAAACAATTGAAAACACAGTTATGAACTATCCCTAAGGTACACCTCACTTTAAGTTTGTGTCCCCAGCAAAGTCGCCAGTTCTGTGATCGGTGGATCTGGAACTGACTGTTTAAAGCTGGTTCGCGAAATGTCGCGGTAAGCAAGAGTCGCCACCGTCTTTTATTTTCTCCAAATGGAAAGGACAAAAGCACAGAAAAATTCCTTAAAGAGATTGCTCTCGGTTCGGGAGGTAGATTATAGAAAGGGAAGGTGTTAGCACCCTTTCTATCCATGGTTATCCATGGGCTCTTAGATGCTTGCTCATTTGTGTTTTCAAAAATGGTTTGTTTGCTTTTCAACTGTGGGTTTTAAAAAAGTTTCTTTGAAAATTCCAGTTCGACTCTTGTATCGGTCCTCAAGAGTGTTTGAAAAATTGCTTTCGAAAGCTTTTTGAAAATGTGTTGGTGTGAAAAGTATTTTTGATTTGTTTTGTTTTGAATTAGAGCAAGTATCTAGAGTCGTCTACCTACCCTAAGGAATTCGTCTGTGTAAATGTCCTTTAAAGTAGTGCCATCCCACCATTGAGAGGTAGGTAGCACCACCGTTGGAGGTGTTCGGGTCAATTCGAGGTTCGGGACATGGTGATCACCAGAGCAATGGGAAGACACTTTAGAAGCTACCCTCATGCCAGGTTCCCGGATCATGAGGACTTACTAAGACATCCTCTACTCGACGATCACCTTTCGAGGCAAGGCAACAGTGAGGCGTACCCTAGGGGTGGTGTGTGATTTGTGTGTCAGATTCATTTATTTTATCTTGTTCATGTCATGGGTGATCTAAGCGTTTGTTTTTATTTATTGTCATTCATTCTTGCATGCATTTGTTAACAGTTAAAAATTTGTGAGAAAGATAAAAGTTCTAAAGCTATTACAAAAGGCACGGGTCCACATCGCCAAAGTTTCCAGAACCCGATTTGACAGAAAAATAAAGAAAGTAAAGTAAAGTGCGAGAAAGTATGAAATTACACGGCTTTGGGAGAAGTACATAAATAATTAAAAGAAAAAGAAATAAATACGCGAATTGAATTTTAAATTGGAACGAGGGCGTTGGACCCTTTTTAATGGAATTAAATTAAATTGTTAAATTAATTAAATTAAAGAAAAAGAAATTATTTTTGGTTTTTTGAGTTTTTATGAGAATTTAATGAGATTAATCAAAATTAAAATGCTAACCCTAATTCTAATTGTTTTTTTTTAGTTTATTAAAAAATATTAAAGTCAAACCTAAGTTAACCTAATTAATTACATGGAATTTTGATTTATAAAAATAAATAACATTTTAATAATTAATTATTATGACAGAAAAGAAAAAAAGGATAAAAATTATTACAAACCCTAATTCTACCAAATTTTAAATTGATTAAGAAAAATATTAAGATTTAAACCTAAATTAAAACTAATTAATTAATAAAGGTTTTATTTACAAAAAATATTAATTAAATAAATATATTTTAATTTTGTCCTTTCTGATTTTTTTTTGTGTCTTTTTATATTTTTTATGAAAAATAATTAAATTTAAAAAAGGGAAATAATTGAATCAAAGAAACTATATAAAAAAATATAAAAGAGATGCAAACCTAGGGGGGTCTGTCCCCAATTGAGAGGTGAAGTCTTAGCATTTTAGGCCCATCAAGACCTTGGCATGTTTGACCTTTGCGCTGGCATGTGAGATGGTTGACCAGTACCCATCATGATCCCTGGATCCTGGCCCTTGGATTGGTATGATTGAGTGCAGCGGGACGCGTGGACGGCTTGATAACGTGGATGCATGGTGCTCTTTAACGTTGAAACTGCACACAAACATTAAGTGAAAAATAATATGAAAGGGGGGTGGGGACCTGGGGCTCGAACCCAGGTCCTGTGGTTTACCAACGCTTATGCCTGCCAGTGGAGCTGCTTTACGTCTTTGTACCTTACGTAAATAATAAACAATATAAAATAAAACAAATGTTAGTGGAGATTTAGCGCGTAAAATTCAAATAGGCCAATCACTGATCGCCACAGGGTCGTATTTTTCGTTGCTTTTGTTTTTTTTCTTCTGAAACACAAAAGAATTAGCAACGGTTTTCGCACCGTTCCAAAATAGGCCATTTGAGAAAATAACGAATAGCTTGTGGTGGCTCATAAATTGATCGCGAGGGTGGATTTAGCATCGTCCAAGCATGCTTGTTTCAATGGTCCAGGTCTCGAGTGCTAATTTTTCCTTAAATGGAAAACCCCAATTCACAGCTTGGGAAACCCTAATATCCAACAATGGTGAAATCGCGTATGGGTGATAAAAATACAATTAAATTACACAGTTAGCATCAGAATCCATCAATTAGTCAAAATCCATAAGAAAAATGCAATGAATGTGCTTGAAAATCAAAATACGATTATGCATATTATATGAAAAAGTTTGATTTCTGGATACCGATTCAAAGGGCTATGCGTATGGAAAGCTATCCAGTTAGACTCAGTGATGTCCTAGGAAGGTAATGGAATGAATTTCTTGGCTTGAATCGACTTGCAAGTGTGTTTTCAGTTTTCCACTTTTTTTGCAAAAAAGTCAAGTTTTATTCTTTTGATATGGCGCAGCTTCCAGTCCATTGGCATTAGGGTTAGCTTGCCTATATATGAATGAATGATTTAGGTTAAGAATTTGATCCAAAGAATCAAGGAATTGATGAAACAATATTTGATTTTCCATGCCATTATTTTCAAATCTTTTTCATGCTATTTTAGTCCAAATCATGTTCAATCACCAAGATACTTTCCAAACCTGATTTGCACGAAATATTGAGTAGATATCATGCATAAAAAGATTGAAAAACCTAGGTTTAGCATTTTTTATATATTTTAATTAATTAAATGAATTTCTAGCATTTAAAAATTCAAATAAATAAAATAAAAATGATAAAAACTTCCCTTTGGGCCAAATAGTCGTGCACATGTCTTGGATGATGAATTGTGGAAGAAAAAGAGGCCCATTAGCATTTTTAGGTCATTTGAATCAATGTTGACTTTTCAAAATATCCAAAAATTTCCCAACTTCCACAAGGCATAACTTGCTCAATTTTTAAGATTTGCTCATGTTCTTGGACATTTTGGAAAAGTCTTTGAGTCCTCTAACCAATGCCTTTGGTCCCATGTCATTTTGGTTTACCAATCTCAAGTTATGGTCTTTGACTTAAAGTCCCTTTTTGTTGACTTTTAAAAATGACCTATAATGTTGAAATTGATAACTTTTTGTGAGAGCATTTCTTGGACTTGAAGTGTGAAGAGGAGTTGTAGGAAATGTCTTTATATTCAAAATGAGCTTTGGATGGAATTTTTATGATAATCCATGTGGAAGTTATGCCCTGGTCAATTTACAGTTGACTTTTCCAACTGTCCAAATATGGAAACTTTTGCATCTTGAGACTTTTTGAGCCAAGCTTTGAGAATCATGATCAAGCATTGATCAAATGATGTTTGTGGCTTCAAAATGAGATGTTGACAAAAAATTTGAACTTTTGACTGTCAAATGACCATTTTGCCCCTATAGTTGACTGTAGTGCAATTAGGGTTTTGACTGTGCAATTTTGTGCTGAAAGTCTTGAAACTTGGTATGAGGATGCTTGACCATGTTTATAGGCATGTGGGGCTTGATTTGACCCTTGGAAACTTCATTTACTTTGTCAGAACCAAAACCCTAATTTTGACTGTTAGGAGGCCCTTGAATTGTTCAACCCTTGGGGAATTTTGAAGCATGCTTTTGACAAATCTTGAAGAATATGGGAGGGCAAATTTTAGGGTACAACATAGGGGAATTGACGAATCTCTCCAAAATCCTTCTGAAAAGAAATTCAAGAATCCTCAAGAAGTACATCACCTCTCTAGCAGACCAGCGGTCATGGGTTTATTTCCCCAACACTTGTCAAGGATTTATTCTCCAAAACAAATTACATTTCAACAACATTCATAACATATGCAGATGGATCGGCAGGTAAAGGTTATCATTACCTTTTGGAGTAGCAATTGTCCAAGGTTCCTTCATTACCTTTTGGAGTAGCAGTCGTTAAAGATTCCTTCATCATTCGGTTGAGTCAAAGTTAATCCAAGACCTTCTATGGTTCAGTCAAATCGACACTAAGATCTCCCTGATTCTTATTCCAGTGGAAGATATTCCGGGTATTCCTGTTTCGGATAAGTCTCTCAACGATTTATTCTGATCCACTTCCAGATTTTTCACTATCAGAGACGAAGAATCCAACTCTTTTCTCCATCACCAGTTCGGGATTTATTTTCCCCAACGAGAGGTTGTCTTGAAAAACATTACACATTTATGCCTCAGGACATCATACAACGCAATCTCATTTACTTTGAGAACGTCATTGTTTGATATATGTCATGCCACTGACCTTTACTTTTCAGGAAAGATGCAATCAATCGCTCACAACATTCCGTATCGTGAAGCTTGGATGTTGACCAGATAACAGTTAACCGTTAACAGAATGAAGATTCTCATCCCTAAAACCTCAGAAGATTGGCATACTCCCAAGCTCCTGATACCGTTAACAGAATGAAGATTCTCATTCTTGAAACCCCAGAAGATTGGCATACTCCCAACCTCCTGACCCAAACGCCTGAATGAAGATTCTCATTCTTGCTTCCCCAGTAGATTGGAATACACCCAAGCTCCTGATATTCCCGACAGAATGAAGATTCTCATTCCCAAAGTGGCATATAACCTGAATTCCTGATATTCCCGACAGAATGAAGATTCTCATTCTCAAAGTGGCATATAACCTGAATTCCTGATATTCCCGACAGAATGAAGATTCTCATTCTCAAAGTGGCATATAACCTGAGCTCCTGATATTCCCGACAGAATGAAGATTCTCATTCCCAAAGTGGCATATAACCTGAATTCCTGATATTCCCGACAGAATGAAGATTCTCATTCTAAAAGTGGCATATAACCTGAATTCCTGATATTCCCGACAGAATGAAGATTCTCATTCTCAAAGTGGCATATAACCTGAATTCCTGATATTCCCGACAGAATGAAGATTCTCATTCTCAAAGTGGCATACAACCCGAGTTTCTGATATTCCCGACAGAATGAAGATTCTCATTCTCAAAGTGGCATACAACCTAAACTCCTGAACTTCTTCCAAACAGGAATAAGCTTTTCCCAGAGTCCTGAGCTTACTCCCTGACAGTATAGTTATTCCCCACAGAGTTTTTACTCCCCAACAAAATCAAGATTCTCATCCTTGATTCTCCAGTAAAGTTGCCAGAGCCTTCTTTACTCTCAGCATAAATCTGTCAGAGTTTTTAATCCACTGCAGATCAAAGATTCTCGTTCTTGACTCCTCAGCACAAATTCCCCTAGCAGAATGAAGATTCTCATTCTCAACTCCCCACAGAGTTTTCAATATTCCCCAACAGAGTTCTCCTCAAACAACAAAATAGGAATCCCCAGTAGATTGTCATATAACCCAAACTCCTGATTTCCCCAGCAGTATAGCTTCTCCCCACAAAGGTTGTCAAAAAGCTCGAAGACACATAACAGTGGTCCAGGATTTATCTTCCCCGACAGCGGTCAAAGATTTTATTATCTCCAGCTATCCAGGATTTATCTTCCTCAGCAAGATGGCTAATCAGCATACATGTGCATACATTGCATTCATATATCATAAACATTGATAAAGCACATATATTGCATCATACATTTCATGCAACATAACTTTGTGTTTCAGCTAATATTTTACCCTTTTCAGGATAAGATTAGCAAGCTTCAACTTCAAGGATCTTGAAGACAGTTTACGGATGCTCCAAACATGGATGTTAATCTATCGCTTATTCAGATTCCGCCTCATTGAAAATAGTTTACGGGTGCTTCCAAACATGGATGTCAATCTATCGCTTGTTCAGATTCAGCCTTCTGAAAACAGTTTACGGGTGCTTCCAAACATGGATGTTAATCTATCGCTTGTTCAGATTCAACTTCTGAAAACAGTTTACGGATGCTCCAAACATGGATGCTAGTCTATCGCTTGTTCAGATTCAACTTCTGAAAACAGTTTACGGGTGCTTCCAAACATGGATGTCAATCTATCGCTTGTTCAGATTCAACTTCTGAAAACAGTTTATGGATGCTCCAAACATGGATGCTAATCTATCGCTTGTTCAGATTCAACTTCTGAAAACAGTTTACGGATGCTCCAAACATGGATGCTAGTCTATCGCTTGTTCAGATTCAACTTCTGAAAACAGTTTACGGGTGCTTCCAAACATGGATGTCAATCTATCGCTTGTTCAGATTCAACTTCTAAAAACAGTTTACGGACGCTCCAAACATGGATGCTAGTCTATCGCTTGTTCAGATTCAACTTCTGAAAACAGTTTACGGACGCTCCAAACACGGATGCTAATCTATCGCTTGTTTAGATTCTGCTCATTGAAAATAGTTCACGGATGCTCCAAACACGGATGCTAATCTATTGCTTATTCAGACCCCCAGCTCAGAGACGTTCCAGATATGGATACCTTTCTGATACTCACCTACAACATACAGTTCAATAAACATTCTTGGATGGCATCTTTAAGCCCATCTCCGACAAGATTCTGTCACATCTCCAAATGGCATCTTTAAGCCCATTCCCTCAAACTATGCTTTGACGAGTGCAAATTTACGGGCACTCTAGTGTCCAATCCTCTTTTACCTTTGAGTCACGAAAGGCAAACTCGCCAATCCAACTCTTCAAGTTCAAGAAGATTGAACAGGGGCAACTGTTGTACCCCAAAATTTGCCCTCCCTTTTTCACAAGAAATCATAATCCTAGGGTTTTCTCAGATTCTCAAGATTGGCTCAGGAATCGATCAAACAGACTTTTCTTTGGCAGCAAATCAAGAATCAGGGTTTCTCTCGCATTTCTCAGAAGAAACTGAATTCTCAGAAATTCAATTAACTGTCACATGTTTTCACACTTTTTAAGCCTACTGGGAGATTGTTGTTTGTTCTCAAGGTTTGTTTATCTGGGATAAGAGATAGGAGCTGAGATGGTCATTTGAAATAGTCAGGTTTTGTCTGATCCAGGTTAACCAGACAATGTGCGTCTGTTAAGACATTTGCTTGCTAATGGAAGGAAATGCTTGCTTGTTTATTGGAATACACAATGCGTATTTTGATTGGAATGTTGTTGCAAGGTTACGAGATTGCAAAGTTTTGGGATTACTTGGAATTTAAGTTATCTGTATTAGAATTGTTGGAATGCAATTTCAATTATTTTGATCTGAAAATCTTAAAGGGTTAAGTGAAGATGCAAGGAAAGAATTACAATATATTGACATTAGAAAGTTTTATTGGATATCAGATGATCTCATAAAAGCTTTCTTCATTCATTTCAAATGTTGTTACAAAAATAATTTATTATTTGAATAATGTATGTTTTACAACTTATAGTATTTGAAAAAATAAATGATTACAATAAATGGAAAATAAATCTAAGTCTAATTCATTGCTCCCATGCTCAAAGTCTCCGGCTTCTTCTGCTTTGTCACCGTCCAATTTGTGCTCACATGAAAAAAGACAAAGGAAAAAAGATTAGTGCAATCAGTTGAATATGAAAAGAATTTTCTAATAAAAAGAAAGGAAAATATTCATCATCAAAGTTTGTCGTCCGGAATCAGAGTGCTATTTTTCATCACGTTTTATTTTTCTCTCCGCAAATCACAAGAAGATTGCTCTTCTTGGTTCACAAAGAGAAAAATAAAAGTGCAAATTGAAGAATGCAAAAGCAATTATTCAAAAACATAGCAAGGCGCCAAAACAGCAACAGGGCAAACCAAGGCAGCAAAAACTGAATGCAAGTTGTCAAGCTGCATTACAAAACTGTTAAGCTAAACAATGCAGCAACTAAATGCAACAAGATGCCAACTAAACTAAACATTGCAACAACATTGTAGCTAACCAAGTCTTGCAACATACAAAACTGTCAAGCAAAGCAAACTGAGTTACAAAGCAACTGGATGCAAACTGTACAAATGCAACAAGTACACAATGCAGCAGGGTAGCAGGCTAAAAGAAAAAGGCAGGAGGTAAACCAAATCACAAGCCAAAAATCTTGTCATAGCTGTTTCATCATTTTCCATAAAAATAGGCAAACTTTTCAGAATAATAAGAAAAAGCAAAAATGCTTTGTGAAGGAGAGAGAAAGAAAGAAAGATATCACCTTGGTGAGAGTGTACAATTTGGCAAGAAGGCTGTCACAAGTTAGAAACAAGAAAAAGGATATAAGAACTATCAAAGAGCACAAAGAAAAGGAGAGGACATTGGTGTCAAAAAAACTCCAATCTGTGAAGAGTTTTCACAAAAGTCCAAACCTGTTAATAAAAGTCCAAACCTGTGCAAACAGTTTCAAACAAACAGCCAAGCATATCAGTTTCACACAAACCCTGTGAATAAACCAACAGAATACCCCAAGCCTGCCAAACTACTCAAACTGTAAGCCCAACAGTAAAAACCAAGTTGTAACAAGCTCACCAAACATGCCAAGTCCAAGCCAACAGCCTGCTAACCAAAAACGGGACTGAAGCTGCAAGACCATAGCCAAAAAACTGCTGCAATCATACAACCTGCAAAAACTTGCCAAACTGCAAAACAAGCAGAAACCACAACTCTCCCAACACAAAAAAAACTGTTAACATTTTCAGAACAACCACAACCTGCAGAACCAAACTTCACTGCCAAAAAAACTTCCAAAACCCTGTGAACCTCAACCAACAACCAAGTTTCAACAAGAAGCAACAAACAAGGTTTAATCATCATCATTATTAACCATTTCAATAACCAATTCAGTTTCAGCAACAACAACAAACAACCAAAAGTTTCAGGAACTTGCAGAACAAGCATCATCATAAACAATCCATACCAATATTCAAGTTTCAACAAAAAAAGACCATCGACCAAAAGCTTCATAAATCAACAAATCAAAGCTTACAAAGAAAAACAATTTCAGAACAAGCAATCAACATTCAACAAACAAAAACAACAAGTCTTAGATTATCAAATCATCATCGACAAACATCAAACAAATTTCAGAATAGCAACATTCAACATTCAAGATAGAGGAAAAGAAATAGGGTTTTAGAAAGAAATCATCATCAACAAGAACAATCAGAAACAATCAAAAGATTCAGGATAGTCATCATCAACAATCAAGCATCATCATTCAAGGTTCAAAAAGAACAACAAAAAGAGATACCGGAAGCTTGTGCCTCATGTTTGTCATCATCTCTTCCCTCCTCCGCCTCTAGCCACCAGGGAGATCCGTCTCACCCTCCCTCTCTCTTGTCCAGAAAAAACTCACAGGTATATCTCTCTGCATCTCAAACATGAACAATGAATAAAGCTTGAAAACTGTAAAAAAACAAACATGAAACTGTAAAACTGAAACAAGAAATGAACTATACCGTTTTGCAACCAAGGCCTTGGGTCTTTGTGAGGAGATGAGAGAGTGAGGGTTGCTCCGACAACTTAGGTAGGAAGGGGAGATCAGAAAATTCGTTTGAATGAGAGAAGTGAAGAAGAAAACGAAGCAAGCGGCGTCGCTGTAACCACAAGGAGCACACAAACCCTAATTTGTCACAAAACCCCTAAAACGAAACCATTTGTGCATTGGGCCTGTCCGCCCCTGTTGTACCCCAAAATTTGCCCTCTCATGTTTTCCAAAGTCTTCCCCCTGCATGGTTGATCACAAACTCTTGCCTAAGGAAAAGGAAAAAATTTTAGTGATTCTGAAAGACCTTTCGATTGGTAGTCTGAAATACCCTTCGTTTGGGCATTCTGAAAGACCTTTCGATTGGCATTCAGAAGGACATTTCGATTGGCATTCTGAAAGACCCTTCGATTGGCATTCTGAAAGACCTTTCGATTGGCAGTCTGAAAGACCCTTCGTTTGGAAATTCTGAAAGACCCTTCGATTGGCATTCTGAAGGAACATTTCGATTGGCAGTATGAACGATTATTTCGATTGTCATGCTGAAAGACCTTTCGATTGGAATTCTGAAAGAGCACTTCGATTGGCATTATGAACAAGTACTTCGATTGGCATTATAACAGTGTCCTTCGATTGGAGTTCCAAAAGGTCCATTTGAAGAAGCATTCAAAAGGTCCATTCGAAGAAGCTTTCGAAAAGCATTCGAAGGAGGCCATCAGCCCATTCGAAAGAAAGCATTCGAAGGAGGCCATCAGCCCATTCGAAAGGGAGCATTCGAAGGCCAGTTACATATCATTCAAAATTCAAAAAGGGACAAGATCCCATGTGTTTAGCCAACGTTACGAACTCTCATTCATGGCTTTCAAACACATAATTAACGTTACAGATTCTCATTCATGGCTTTCAAACACCTAATCAAGGTCATTTAAACCTTTGTCTTCCTGTCCCCTCTACCCCCTCTATATAAAGAGACCACAAGTGCTGCAAAAAAGAACGAAAAAAAAACTCTGCACACAGGAGAGAACGAAATATACAGAAAAAATAGAGAAAAGAAACAGGGAGAAACGCTGCCCAGAACCCACCAAAGGCCATCAGTGTTTTCATCCAAGCCAAAGCTGCCACCCAGCGAACACCTCCACGCTCAGAACCACAGATCCAAACACCTCTGTTTGGTAAAAAAATCTAATCTCAAACTCATTTTTAAATTCATTTTGATTGCATATTCATATTATTATTAGGAATGATTTAATGTGATACATATAAGCTACAGCGCAAAGATGAGATTGTGCCATTGCTTGGGCACAATCTGAGTTTCCTCCTTCGAATCCCAGAATAAAACAAACCCAGATCCAGATTCAGCAGGGAGGAGATTCGAATCAGGGGGTAAACTCACCCCCTGGACCTTTTAATATTTGTTTCATTTTGCAGGAAATGTATTCTCAGGATCCTGTCCAGAGTTTCGAAGCTCAGCAGCTTAGCTTCAAACTGGATCTAGGATTTCCAGATCGAAGGATGACATATCCAGATCAAACACCCTTAGAGTGCAGCCCCCTCAGACACCTTCGATCAAGACTCTTCACTGGGTCGAAAGACAGCCTGCACCTCTTTCGATCCAGGCCTCCAAAGTTATATTTTTTTATTTGTTGTCTGGCCCATTTGTATTTTGTTTACTTTGTTTTTTTGTTTATTTCTATTATTTGTTTTTAAATCAACATAAAAATCATAAAAATAAGTAACTTAGAATTAGGATTTAATTTAGTTAATTATTTTAACTTATTTTTCTTCAATTTTAAAATCAGTAGACTTAGGATTTATTTGAATTCAATTCTTTTTATAAACAAAAAATGCAAAAAATATTAAGTTCGTTTTAGAGTTAATTTTAATCAGTTTTTTTTAATTAATTAAATTTGACTTAATTGAATATTTAGCATTTTCCCAAAAATAAAATAAAACAACAAAAAGACTTTATCCTTAGGATTTTTAGAGATTATTTTCAGATTCACGCGCGTTTATTTTATTGCAACTGCTTACTGGTTTATGATAGCTTAAAATTAAGACTTTTACTTTACTGCTTTTATTTCCCCATCTTTGGACATGTAAATAATCCCCCTCTCCGAAGCCTTGTAATAGCATAGGATTTACAATTTCCTCACTTTAAATTCCTGTATATATATTAACTGCTTAGATATATGCTAACTAGGATTGTATGACAAGATCTAAAAACAAATGGTAGAACACCTAAACAAACAAAAATAATATAACTGAAAATTGACACACTTGCACATGCCACTTCTAAGGTACGCCTCACTTGGTTGCCTCGAACGTGGTCATTAAGTATAGGATGTTTTAGAGGTCGTCCTTTTGTCCAAAGATCATAAGTTGCCTCGAAATGGTTGCCTCGGAAAAATGATCTAAGACATTAGGATTACCGCTAAGGCGTCCTAACGTTGCTTTAGTGACCACATGTCCCTAAAACCGAATTGACCCGAAAACTCCAACGAAGATGCTACCTACTCCTCAATAGTGGGATAGCATTGTCTAAAGGACGTTAGCACAATTTAATTCCTTTTTGAGTAGGTAGATGTTCTTAAGTACTTGCTCCATTTAAAAACAAAACAAACTTTTCGCACTTATACTTTATTCAAAAACAATACTCTTTTCAAAACCCACAAACACAAAGAAAAAGCAAACTTTTGAAAACATAGTGAGCAAGTACCTAAGATCCCGTGGATAACCACGGATGGAAAGGGTTCTAACACCTTCCCTTTCTATAATCTACCTCCCAAACCCGAGAAAAATCTCGAAAAGGAATTTTTTCTATGCTTTTGTCCTTTCCTTGTTGGATAAAATAAAAGACGGTGGCGACTCTTGCTTACCGCGACACTTTGCGAAAACAAACGCAAACACGAACCAGCATTAAAAAACAGTCAGTTCTCATTCCCACCGATCATAGAACTGGCGACTCTGCTGGGGATAAATTAATAAGTGAGGTGTACCTTAGGATTAGATCACTTGTGTTTTCAATTGTATGCTTTGATTGCTTTATCTTTGTTCTATTGTTTGAGTTCTATAAATCCTCCACCCGGATTTGGGAAACATTCATAGATAGCAATACGTTGTGGAAACTATGCAGGGTATACCGACACGGCTGAAGCAATAGCTATATTAGTGCGACATATTTGTGAGTATCGGTAGCCTTTGAGTCAATCAAAGAGAATACGGGGCCGCTGAGTGATGTCACTAAGCACTAATGACCTAGAACCTTACTTAACCATCTTGGCCTTTTTTTAGGGGTAGTGAGATGACCGACTTTGGTGCAGTCCGAAGTTGGTAGATACTCGATACTACACTCATTGAGGATTGTTTTCTTGGAATATTTTGGTCGCCAGTTAAGTGGCTAAACCGAAACGATGAACATAGAAAAAAATCCAATGATATTGAGCTCCTTAAAACCCGGTTACTATTTATAGGACAGGTTTTGAGCCAACTAAACTCAAGAGGGTACTTACCTATGAAACCTCCTGCAAGCCTGAAACTAGGACTTTTGTGTGACTTGCTTATACATGTGTTTGTGCATACATCATAAAGCATCATATGCATTTTCTAACCATTTCAAGGGTTTAGATCTTCATCTTTGTTCTTGTTTTGTAGGACATGAAGTCTCTCCGCAGGAAAACAATTTAAGTCAACCTTGTAAGGATCCCTCCTCAACTCAAGGAGCTTACATCCAGGATTCCCGAGAATTCTCTCTTAAGTGAAAGACATGGTAGACTCCTCAGATTGGTCAACACCAACATTGAAGAAGACATGATGAAAGTTCTCTTCCAGTTCTTTGACCCCCTACACCACTGTTTCACATTCCCTGATTATCAATTGGTGCCTACTTTGGAGGAATTTTCTCAACTCCTGAGAATTCCTATTCTTAGTCAACTACTCTACAACGGTACGAAAAAGGAACCAAAACATGAAGATGTTGCTCAAGCATTACGCTTACAACCATCCGACATCAAGGGGCATTGGGAAACCAAAAGTGGTATCAAAGGATTCTTGGCAAAGTTTCTATTTGAGAAGGCACGAGAATGCTGGAATTCTCTTGATCTACAAGCCTTTGAAGAGATTGTGGCACTTCTTATCTATGGGTTGGTTTTGTTCCCAAATCCTGATCAACTTATAGATGTGAATGCTGTCTGTTGTACCCCAAAATTTGCCCTCCCATATTCTTCAAGAAATTGCCAAGTCAAGCTGCAAAATTCCCCAAGAGTTACACAGTGCAAAGGTCTCCTATACAGTCAAAACTAGGGTTTGTGTTCTGATCAAGAAAATGAAGTTTTCAAAGGACCAATCAAGTCTCACATGCTTACAAATATGGTCAAATATCCTCATATCAAGTTTCAGGGCATTCAGCACAAAATTGCACAGTCAAAACCCTAAATTGCACTACAGTCAACTGTAGGGGCAAAATGGTCATTTGACAATCAAAAGTTCAAATTTTTGGTCAATATATCATTTTGAAGCCACAAACATCATTTGATCAATGCTTGATCATGATTCTTGAAATTTGGCTCAGAAAATCATCAAGATGCAAAAGTTTCCTTATTTGGACAGCTGAAAAAGTCAACTGAAATTGACCAGGGCATAACTTTCACATGGATTATCAGAAAAATCCCATCCAAAGATCATTTTGAAGAGAAAGACATTTCCTACAACTCATCTTCATACTTCAAGTCCAAGAAATGCTCTCACAAAAAGTTATCAATTTCAACATTATAGGTCATTTTCAAAAGTCAACAAAAAGGGACTTTAAGTCAAAGGCCATAACTTGAGATTGGTAAATCAAAATGACATGGGACCAAAGGCATTGGTTAGAGGACTCAAAGACCTTTCCAAAATGTCCAAGAACATGAGAAAAGCTTAAAAATTGAGCAAGTTATGCCTTGTGGAAGTTGGGAAAATTTTTGGATATTTTGAAAAGTCAACATTACTTCAAATGACCTAAAATTGCTAATGGGCCCATTTTTCTTCCATGATTCATCATCCATGACACATGCACGACCACTTGGCCCAAAGGGAAGTATTTTCTCATTTTTTATTTATTTATTTGAATTTTTATTTATATTAATTCATTTAAATCAAATTAAATATAGGAAAAATACTAACCTAAGTGTTCAAATCTTTTTGTACATATTTCAGCCTCAAGATTTCGTGCCTAAGTCAATAAGGAAAGATTTGGAGCAAATTGATCATAATTGGCACAAGAACATATGGAAAAGATATGAAAAAGATCTTAAGAAATCAAATTTTCAAAAACAATGAATGCCATGGATTTGATTGTTTTTTGTTAACCTAATGGACTCAGTACAAATGCTAGAACACAACCCTAATCATGCTAGACACGCAGCAGCTCAGAAGAGGCCATTGAAAACTTGAATTTTTCTCAAGAAAACTCAAAACTGTAAACACCTCTACAGGGCGATTCAAGACCTAATTTTCATTCCAATAGCTTCCCTGGAGATCATTGATCATATTCCAATCAAAAACCTCAAGCTTTGCGCTTTGGAACGGTATACAGAAGTCCCTCTTGTTCCATTTTTTTTCATTATCGTGCTTCATTATTTACGCACATTCATGGCATGCTAATTATATATTCATGATCAGTGAAGCATTTGCAAACTAACCCATGCGATTAATTGAGTTTTTGCAAGCTGTAGACGATTCCACCATTGCCAAATTCTAGGGTTTTCAGGATGAGAAATTAGGGCTTTTGAAACAAAGTAAAATTAGCCCTCAAGACCACCATCATTGGATTCAGCAGGTCTGGACGAAGAAAACACCATGCTCGCGCCCAATTTATGACCACTTGAGAGCTAATCGCTATTTTCCAATAGCATGCCTAAAACAACGCGTGTAAAACCGTGGCCTAAACGTTCTGTGTTTCAGAAAAGTGGAGAAGACGAATTCGTGGCACCCGGTGATTGGATCATTTGAAATTCGCGCGCGTTAGTGGACCCTGGTCGTTATTTCTTTTATCATGTTTATTTGATATTATATATTAAATGTAATTGAAGTGGCTCAGTGGTTAGGTACATATGCTTGTAATGTCCATGACCTGGGTTCGAGCCCCAGGTCTTACATATTTCCATATTATTTTGCAATAACAATTCCCATGCAGCTTCAGCATAAATGTACACCATACATCCTCCAGATCCAAGTGTACACGCGTCCAAGAGATTCAGATCAAGGGCCCAGAATTGAAGAACACAATATACCTGAGTCAACGTGCCAGCAGGTGAGCAAAAAAGTCCACAAATTCAAAAATTCCAATGGGCCAGAGTTTCTTGGATCATACCTCCTATTTGGGGTCTACCACCCCCCAAGGTTTGCATAATTTTTGTTTTCTTTATTTTTAATCCTATTTTTATTTTAATTATTGCTTATTTAATTAATTATTTTTTTTACAAAATATAAAAAATGCAAAAAAAATCAGAAAAGATAAAAAATACAATAAATATTTTTGTTTTAGGATTTTCATGAATAAATTGGCATGTAATATATTAGTTTAAATTAGGGTTTCAATATTAATTCTTTTTAAAATCTGAAAGAAGTAGAATTAGGTTTAATTAATGTTTTTTATTCCTTTTTAATTTTTCTTTCTTATAATAATACTTATTTATTTTATTTATTTTTATAATTAAATGTATGTATAAAAATTAGGTTTAATTTAGGTTGAATTTTAATGTTTTCTTAATAAATTAAAATAAAATAGAATTAGGGTTAGTAGTTAATTTTAATTAATTCTTTCTTTTTCATTAAATCTTAAAATACATAAAATACCAAAAAATCAAAAAAACAATTCCTTTTCTTAATTAATTAATTCATGTAATTTTAATATTTTGCCAAGGGGTCCAACGCCCTCGTTCTTAATTTCTTATTTAGTCGCATATTTATTTTATGTCATTTAAATAATTATGTACCTCTCCCGAAGCCTTGTAAATAATTGCTCGCACTTTTAATTCTTTTACTTTATTTACTTTTCTGTCAAATCGGGTCCGGTTTAATTTTGGCGATGTGGACCCGCGCCATTTGTAATAGCTTTAGATTTACTTTTCCTCGCAACTTTTAACTGTTAAACAAAGCATTCAAGAATGAATGGACAAATAAAATCAAGCGTAGATCACTTTAACATGACAAGACAAATACAAATGAAAACGACACACAGTTCGCACACACCACCCCTAGGGTACGCCTCACTGTTGCCTTGCCTCGAAAGGTGATCGTCGAGTAGAGGATGTTTTAGTAAGTCCTCATGATCCAGGAACCTGGCATGAGGGTAGCTTCTAAGGTGTCTTCCCATTGCTCTGGTGATCACCATGTCCCGAACCTTCGAATTGACCCGAACACCTCCAACGGTGGTGCTACCTACCTCTCAATGGTGGGATGGCATTACTTTAAAGGGCATTTACATAGACGAATTCCTTAGGGTAGGTAGGTTCTCGTAGATACTTGCTCTCTTCAAAAACAAACAAAAATCTTTTCACACCGACCCTTTTCAAAAGCTTTCAAAGCAATTTTTCAAACACTCTGACACAAGAGTCGAACTGAAACTTTCAAAGAAACTTTTTAAAACCCACAGTTGAAAAGCAAACAAACCATTTTTGAAAACACAATGAGCAAGTATCTAAGAGCCCATGGATAACCATGGATAGAAAGGGTGCTAACACCTTCCCTTTCTATAACCTACCTCCCGAACCGAGAGCAATCTCTATAAGGAATTTTTCTGTGCTTTTGTCCTTTCCATTTGGAGAAAATAAAAGACGGTGGCGACTCTTGCTTCCGCGACATTTCGCGAACCAGCGTTAAACAGTCAGTTCCAGATCCACCGATCACACTGTCAATATTTTCATATCCAGGAATCCCATACCTACATTGCTTGGGGACATTCTCCACTCATTTTACACACGAACAATGAGGAAAAGAGGTGTTCTCATGTGATGTACTCCTCTCCTAGCCAGGTGGTTTATTTCTCACCTTCCACAATCAGTTTTGAAGAATGAGCAGGGTTTAAGGTGGTCACAACGGTTGATGACCCTTACATATTCTGATGTACATTGGTGTTCTCGGTCCAGAGAAAATGTCACCATCATTGATCATTGTGGAGAATTTCCTAATGTTCCGTTACTTGGAATTAGGGGAGGCATTACCTACAACCCCTATCTAGCTTTGAGACAATTTGGATATGCTCGGAGGGATGGCCCTCATGACATGCTGATTCCTGACCTAGTTTTTGACTTCGACAACGATGCGCAAGGACTTCGACAAAGGTTCATAAGAGCTTGGAGGATGCCTAATAAGGTGGATAATAAGACACTGGGGCATAAGAATTCCATCCCCCTTGAGCCTTACCTCAGGTGGGTACGAACCCGCTCCCAGAATCTTATGATGCCATATCCTCACATTCTCCCCTTGATCAAAGAGCCTGTT
The DNA here is from genome assembly GCA_948472305.1 of Vicia faba. Taxonomy (NCBI): domain Eukaryota; kingdom Viridiplantae; phylum Streptophyta; class Magnoliopsida; order Fabales; family Fabaceae; genus Vicia; species Vicia faba. The sequence continues at coordinate 413,726,684 of OX451740.1, read as the reverse complement.
ATGGAAGGAGAGGTTCCATACGCCATCCTACATCCTGACATGCCAACATCATGGGAAGAAATGCAAAAGAGTTGGATCCAACTCAAGGAAGAGCGGAATACTTTTGAAGCCAGCTTCTATGCCAGTGAAAAGAAGGTTTTGGAGCTTACCCGCCGACTTCACGAGGAGGAGACCCTCAACACTTACATCGCTCCAAAAAGGATGCGCAATGTCTTTTTACATTAAGAATTTTGTAATATTTCGCCCATGGGGCATTTATGTACTAAACAAATTGCTTCTTAATGTGACGTGTGTTTTCTTTTGTCTGCAACAAATTTGAATTTTTGAACCCTTGAATGCATTACATAAATAGCATACCATTCATCATATGCATAACAGGTACCCTTTTACAGTTCTCTTATCTTCTTCGCTGTTTATTTCAGCAATCATCATGTCTACTGAACCTTCCACTGAACAAGCTATCAAGGCCCTCTAGGTCCAAAATTCCCAATTTCAAGAGTTGGTCATGAGCCTCACTAAGGGTCAGCAGGACTTGAAGACCCTGATTCTGAAAGAGAGGAAGAAGAAGAAGAAGAGGACCATCTTGTTCAACACCGGACGCAGGTTTGGAAACGGGCTGTAGAATGAAATTGATCTGGCCACCCCGTCTGGAGAGAAAGACAGTCCACAAGAAAGGAGGGCTCCTAGCCCTATGGTCTCCGACAACGAGACAGACTATGATGAAGAACAGTATCCTCCTACTGAGGATAAGTACAAACAGCTAGAGGACCGTTTAAATACTATGGAAGTACAGAAGGTGCCCGGTATGGACTTAGGAGATCTGGGTTTGTCATCTGGGGTGGTGATTCCCCATAAGTTCAAGGCACATGCCTTTGCCAAGTATGACGGAGCTTCCTGTCCAAAGCTGCACCTCCGGTCATATGTAAGAAAGATCCAACCTTACACTGCTGATAAGAACTTATGGATCCATTTCTTTCAAGACAATCTCTCAGGGACTCAGCTTGAGTGGTTCTATTAGTTGGACGGAGCCAGTATCCGCAGCTGGGAGGATTTGGCTGCTGCATTCTTTAAGCATTATCAGTATAACTCTGACCTCGCTCCTACGCGTACCCAACTCCAGGGTATGTCAATAGGGACGGGTGAAGGATTTAAAGAGTATGCTCAAAAATGGAGAGACCTTGCCGGAAGGGTGCAACCACCTTTAGCTGATCGTGAACTTGTTGATATGTTTTTGGGGACCCTGTCTGGTCCGTTCTTTAATCATCTGATTGGAAGCTCTTCAGCCGGGTTTACAGACCTTATCTTGACTGGTGAGAGGATTGAAGCTGGAATTAAGGCTGGGAAAATACAGAAGGGTGCCTCATCGAACACCGAGAAGAGACCGTTTAAGAAAGAGTCCAGTGCTGTCTACAGTTCAAGGAGACAGAGCAGGCCTGAACACCGCCAAGTTGTCAATGCGGTTGTTATCTCAAAACCTGCTGGTGCTCCTCAACATCACAACCAACAAAGGGACGAGAGACCTTGAAGGCAATTTACTCGTCTCAGCATGACTTTGTCTCAGATGTTGCCACAGTTGCTGAAGACTAATCTGGTGACTCTAAGAGAAGCTCCAAAGAATCAAAATACTGCATCACCGAAGTATAACCCTAACGCCCGCTGTGCTTATCACTCCGATAGCCCGGGGCATAATACAAATGATTGTTGGAGTCTGAAAAACAAGGTGCAAGACTTAATTGATGCAAAGGAGATTGAGTTTGAGGCGCCTGAGAGGCCTAATGTTGTGACTGCTCCCATGCCCAAACATGGAGTAAATGCTGTGGAGGAAGATTTGTTTGTAGTGTTTGTGGATGATATTGTTACCCCTCTCATGACTGTCAAGAAGAACCTGTTGCTAGCCGGTTTATTTCCGGGCTGTGGTGAAGATTACCATATGTGTTCTGTTTCACCTACTGGTTGCCCATCTTTGAAGTCAGGTATCCAAAACCTGATGGATAGCAAGGAGATCCTGTTTGAAAAGACTGTTGTTCCATCTGTTCATTATGAAGAAATTGACATCATTACCATTTTCGACAATTCTTCCAAGGTTCCCTCGAGGACGCCTGTTAGAATTACATCTGTTCCGAAGATCGCACCTATAATCATCACTGTTCTGGGGCCCATCCCCTATACCTCTGACAAAGCTGTCCCTTGGCACTATAGGGCAGATGTTTATGTTCTTGGAATTAAGCAAGAGTTTGATGCTGATACCGACGTCAGCAACATTACTGGGCCTGCTAAAGTCACCCGCAGCGGTAGACTTTTCTCACCTGATATTGCTCCACCAACTGTCCGAAGACCTGTTGTCATTAAGCCTGCAAGTGTACCCGCTACCATTCCTGATCAAGTCCCTGTTCCTACCCCTGTCGCTGAGTCATCTGACGCTCGGGGCAAAAGGATCGCCACTGATGTGCCTGCCCAGACGGAGGCGCCGAAGACAATCACTGTTGAAGCTTCTAAACAGGAGATGGAAGAGATTCTGAAGATTATTAAGAAGAGTGATTTTAATGTAGTTGAGCAACTGGGGCAAACCCCATCCAAGATTTCTATGTTATCACTACTGTTGTGTTCAGAGGCCCATGCCAAGGCTCTAATTACCTTCCTGAAGATGGCCCACATGCCACAAGAGACATGAGCTGATCAATTTACCGATTGTGTGGCCAATTTAACTGCTGATAATGGTTTGGGTTTCTCCGACGCTGATCTGACTGCTAAAGGGAAGAACCATAACGATGCCCTGCATGTCTCCATTGAATGCAGGGGGCACTACTCTTGCACATGTGTTGGTTGACACTGGTTCCTCGTTGAACGTCTTGCCCAAGAAAGCTCTAGATAGGATGGATTGCGAAGGTTTGGAGCTAAAGCCGAGTAACATTGTTGTCCGGGCCTTTGATGGATCTAAAAGGATAGGGCATGGTGAGGTTGACATTCCAATCAAAGTTGGTGAAATTCTGGCTACAGATAGTCAATGTCACGTTCAATGTTATGACACCGTATCTGACTTTCTATAAGACAGTAAATACAAAAACAGTAAAGAACACAGTCAATTGTTTACCCAGTTCAGTGTGCAACAACACCTACTCTGGGGGCTACCAAGCCAGGGAGGAAATCCACTATAAGAGATGTTAATTCAGGAATAAACCAACCAGTTTATCTCCTTCACTTAAGACCTACCCAATGCAACTTCAATCTAAGTACAACTTAAACCTGAGTTCCTACTCACTCCCCCTCAATCACAACAGTGATACATAAAACAATTTGACTAATGAATTGATGAAGACACTCTTCAAAAACATACACTTGATTAAGCTTCACAGCTTTTTAATCAAGCAACACAACCACTCTTGCTTCACAGCTTTGAGTGATACACACACTAACTTGACTCTGCTTCACAGCTTTAGTCAAGAGACATACAAACACTCTTGCTTCAAAGCTTTGAGTGCTACACAACCCTTACAATTAAAACCTATTCCAAGTCACTCATCACAATGATAATTGCTTGGATTACAATAGTAAAAACTATACAACTTCTAATTGATCTTCTATCAAAAAGGGATTGCTTTCAAAACAGCAGCTCTGTTGAATATATAGCTGCTGCATCTTCAGTTAGGGTTTCCACAAAAAGCTAGGGTTAATTCCATTTGACCTTAAGACTAGGTCACATGACTTTATCAACCAGGTTAGGGTTGAGCTAGGTTAACCCAAAGAAAACGCAGGATTCTGTTCTGGAAAGACTGAGTCATTTTCCTGAAAAAACTCAGAATTAACCAAACTGCAAACCTGTTAGTTCAGAACAGGATGTCTTAACATCTGTTATGACATCTGAAAAACCTGTCTACTGATTTAGGAAAAATGTGATCATTTTGCAAAATGCTCAGATACACACTTATAAACATCAGTACCTGTATGACAATATTTTTCTGCAAAGGTACCTAATGAATCAGTACAGACTAAACTAGAATGTTGTGACATCAGTCATGACATTCACACATACACTTGGGTTTTCCCAAAAACGCAAGCCAATAACTAAACAACTACAAACTCCCCCTTTGGCAGATTTTTGGCTAAAGACCCTAAGCAATCAGAGATAGATAGCAGCAGAAAGAAATGACTGCAGAAAAATAGAATGTCTAATTAAGTAAGTACCAAAATATTCTCCCCCTATTTAGCCACAAATGGGCCAAAGATACCATGTTCATAAAAATTATACAGTCATCCAGAAAAAAGTAATAAGAGCAGCAGCCAAAAAAACTGAACACACTTCTAAACTCCACCAAGTATCACCACCACCAATCAACAACACCACCAAACAGCAACCAACCTTTAAATACTGTCATCAGACTCAGAGGAGCTAGTTTCTTCAGTATTGAGATGACCTTCAGCTTCTACACCCTCTTCCCTTTTGTTTCCTTCAGCTTCCTCCTTTTCTAACCTGGCAATTTGGATTTCTAGGGTCTTTTTCCTAGCTTCCAGCTCTTTGCAGGTCTCTTTTAATACAGCTATGACATCAGATGTCTTGGGGGTCTTCACAGACGATGTCTCAGCTGATGTTATGACAATATCAGGAGCATGAGATCCCTGAAACAGTTTGTAGTGCAACCCAAGGGCAGGAGCTCTTTTGCAGGCTGTATCTCTTGCCACCAGGATATCAGGGTATTGTGCAAGGATAATTCCACAAAGGAGGGAGGGAAAGGCAATTGGTCCTTTGACAGCATAACTACCAGCATGTTTTAAAGTTTGTTCAAAAATATACCTGCCATAGTCAAAAGCAGTCTTGGTTCCCACAGCATAAATAAATCTCCCCAATCCTGTGGAGATAGTTGATTTATGGTTTGTAGGCACCCAGTTGGCTGCACCAATCTTGTGCAGGATGGCAAATTTCATGCTAAGTTTGCTGGCATTCAGCTTCCCTTTCAAGGGCCAGCACTTCACTTGCCTTGCTGTGATGGTTTGACAAACTTCATTGTCAGTGACTTCCAGATCAGGACAATCCTCATTTGTTCTTCCAAGAAATTTGTTAATTTCTGATGGAGAGAACTTGACCCTTCTTCCTCTAACAAAAACACTTTCAAAGTCAGCTGACCTTCCATCAGCACAATCATTAGACAAGTTCACTATGAACTCCTTGACCAGATTTTCATAACACTTGTTAAATTTTATCACTGTCTTCATCAGTCCAGCATTCTTGATCAGGTCCATGATGTCTTTGCACTCCATGGCATCATTGTTGAGTTCTCTTTCTAAAGCTATTCTCTTTAAGCAAACATACTTCCATCTGTTTGCATTGTCAGGATGATGAAAAGAGATGTTGTCTGTTGGGACTTCAGGAACTCTAGCAATTTTGCTGGAGGGGAGCTTCCTTCTGATAGGAATTTCTTCAGCATCAATCTCAAATTCTGATTCCTCATCAGAATCAGAAGATTCAGGTTCTTTTCTCTTCTTTGAAATTGGTTGTCTAGCAGTATGCACCTGGGCCTTCACCTTCCCTTTGGACTGAATAGTTTTCACAGATTCTACCTCAGCCATGCCTTCAGCCTTGGATTTCTTAACAGCAGGTTTATCTTTGGACACACATTTTGTATCATTCTGATTACCCTTTCTTTTCATCAATCTCCTAGCTATGCTAGGGTTTACATTGGCAATCAGATCATTATCTGAGTAATCCTCATCCACATCAATGATAGGTGGATCAACAGTCTTTTCTGAAGGGTTCTGAATATTGTCATTTTGTGTCACAACATTCTCAGAGACATCTACATTCTCAGAGACGTCCACATTTGGGCTTCCTGATTGATTTAAAGGGACAGAAATCCCCGGTACAGGTTGGTTTCCGCTTAGTATACTAGTAACAAGCCTAGCAATAGCTTGATGAACTTGAACTGATCCTTCTCTATTTGGTACAGAAGAAGAAGGATGAGAAGGATTACCAGAGGCTGCAGCTTGAGCTCTTCCTGCATGTCTAGTTCTTAGCTTTTTGACTTTGGCGGGGTCAGTTGCCATCTCTCTGAGAGGAGTGACCTCAAGAACTTCAGATTCTATGCATGTGGTGACTGCTCTAGAGTCTTGGTCAGATGATGAAGATGATGAGGATGATGAAGTCGCCTTGGTTGAAGATGATGTCTGAGACATTTTGATTGACTTAGAGCACCAGTAGCAATTTGAGAAAAAAACTTTGATTGAGAGGAGGGAACAGGTTGCAAAGACGAGAGAGGTAGGAGGCAAAAGAGAGTCTTTTCAACTTCTTGAAGATTTTGAAAGAATTGGGAAAACATATGATTAACCCACTAAAAATAGACTTAACAAAATTAACTCCTTCAACCCTTGTTTTAAGCAAAATTAATTGCTATAATTTCTCATGTTGGCAAATACCCAACCTGCCCCTCAAGTTTTCAAGTTTATTTCCAACAAGAGCCTTGGTAGAAGAATCAGTCAGCTGAAGCTTAATGATACCATGTTCCAGTTTAAATGACTTCTTCTCTACAAAGTCAATGTGCTTGGTCTTGTTATGCTGAATAGGGTTCATGGAAATATTGATTGTATTCAGATTGTCACAATACAATGTCACAACATCTTGTGAGACATTATACTCAGTGAGCATCTGTTTTGTCCAGATATTTTGAGAACAGTTATTCCTAGCTGCAACCATTTCTGCACAGAGTTGGGAAGGCATTCTTTTGACATGAATCATAGTTCTGGTTGATTCTTGAATGATTTTCTTTTTGTCCACTCCATTTTGATGGAGAGTTATAGGAGAGGAGACTTCACGCCTCATTTCTTCAGGGAAACAGAATTTATTAGACTTGTTGTTTCCAACATCCTTGTCATGATTACTTCTGGTTCTGACAACACATCCTTCTTCAAGTTTATTCACCACATCATAGACATTATCAACCTGTAGTTTTGGAGTCCTTCTGACTGCTTCCATAGAGATAGCTCTTTTCATTCTTCTTAGATGAAGATGACCAAGCTTATGATGCCACTGTTTCATCTCTTTTTCTTCTTTGGTAATTGGACACATAGTGGAGTTATTAGTGTTCTCAGGCTGCCACAAGTAGCAGTTATCTTTGGATCTGATTCCTTTCATTACAACTTCTAGTTTTTCATTAGTTACTAGACATTCAGATTTTGAGAAGTTGACCTTGAATCCTAGATCACATAATTGACTGATACTAATGAGATTAGCAGTCAGCCCTTTTACCAGCAAGACTTCACTCAGACTTGGAACTTCAGGGCAGTCCAAATTACCAACTCCTTTGATTTCACCTTTAGCACCATCTCCAAAGGTCACATAACTAGTGTTGTGAGGTTTAACATGATTGAGAATGTTCTTTATTCCAGTCATGTGTTTAGAACACCCACTGTCAAAGTACCAGCCTTCCTTTGCAGACACTCTCAGGGAAGTATGGGCTATCAGGGCAGTAGCCTTTTTCTTCCAATGAGGAGTATGTGGTACCCTTTTTGGCTTAGGTTTAGCACCTGAGTTTTGATTAGGGTATCCATGCAATTTGAAGCAGAAGGGCTTTATGTGTCCATACCTCCCACAATGATGACATCTCCATCTTTGGTATTTTTTCTTCATGTATTTCTGTTTCTGATGTTGAGAGTTGTGTTGAGACATCTGCTTTGACAATTGTTTAACATGCCTGATCTTCTTGTCTGCACCAGATTTCTTAGCTTCCACAAATCCTAGTCCAGATTTGTTTCCCACATTTTGTCCAACTTGAAGAATCTCTTCCAATTTATCTGTTCCATTGGACAACATCTTGACAGATTTGGTCATTTGGTTCAGTTGTGAGTTTAGCAATTGAACTTCCCCTTCTAGATGACTTATAGTTTCAAGATCTGCCCTTTTTTCAGCCTCTAGCTTTATAATGAGTTTTGATTGTTTCTCATTCTTCACACAGACTTCAGCACTTCTGATACATAATTTCTTGTAGGTATCAGCCAGTTCTTCAAATGTCACTTCTTCATCACTAGTGTCACTTTCAGAGGTACAAACACTAGTTAGAGCAGTAACTAGTTTGGCAGATTCTTCTTCAGAATTACTTTCTGAATCACAGTCAGACCAAGTAACAGTCATTCCTTTCTTTTGTTTCTTAAGAAAGGTAGGACATTCAGCTCGAATATGCCCATATCCTTCACAGCCATGGCATTGAATACCTCTGCCTTGGTTTCCCTTTTCTTCTGACCTTGGTCTTCTGCTGGAACTGTCAATGTCAGAGGGAATGTTATGAACATTAGACCTTGACTTTGGATCCATTCTTTTGATGAGCTTGTTGAACTGTCTTCCAAGCATGGCTATAGCTTTTGAAATATTTTCTTCTTCATCCTCCTTGTTTTCAACATCAGTGTTGGATACAAGTGTTATGCTCTTGTTCTTCTTGTCACCATTATCAGTGATCCCCATCTCAAAAGTCTGAAGAGACCCAATAAGTTCATCCACTTTCAACTTGCTGATGTCCTGGGCTTCCTCTATGGCAGTTACCTTCATTGCAAATCTTTTAGGCAAGGATCTGAGAATCTTTCTCACCAGTTTTTCTTCTGACATCTTTTCTCCCAGTGCTCCTGAGGTGTTGGAAATCTCCAAGATGTTCATGTGAAAGTCATGAATGGTTTCATCTTCCATCATTTTTAGATTCTCAAACTTGGTAGTCAACATCTGAAGCCTTGACATTTTCACTTTGGAAGTGCCCTCATGAGTAGTTTTGAGAGTGTCCCAAACTTCCTTGGCCAGTTCATATTGATGTACTAGTCTGAAAATGTTTCTATCAATTCCATTGAACAAGGCATTTAAAGCTTTGGAATTTCCCAGGCTAGCTCATCTTCTTCTTTACTCCAATCTTCCTCAGGCTTCAAACTTATTGTCCCATCTTTCTCAGTTATGGTGGGATGGATCCATCCTTTGTCAGCAGCTCTCCAAGCCTTTTTGTCCAGAGATTTTAAGAAGGCAATCATACGAGGTTTCCAGTAGTCATAATTAGTTCCATCCAGAATGGGTGGTCTATTTCCAAAAACTCCTTCTTTGTCCATAGTGCCAGAAAGTGATATCCCTAGATCTCACCCAGTAATACAGGCAGGGTGCCTGCTCTGATGCCAATTGAAATTCTGGCTGCAGATACTCAATGTCACGTTCAATGTTATGACACCGTATCTGACTTTCTATAAGACAGTAAATACAAAAACAGTAAAGAACACAGTCAATTGTTTACCCAGTTCAGTGTGCAACAACACCTACTCTGGGGGCTACCAAGCCAGGGAGGAAATCCACTATAAGAGATGTTAATTCAGGAATAAACCAACCAGTTTATCTCCTTCACTTAAGACCTACCAAATGCAACTTCAATCTAAGTACAACTTAAACCTGAGTTCCTACTCACTCCCCCTCAATCACAGCAGTGATACATAAAACAATTTGACTAATGAATTGATGAAGACACTCTTCAAAAACATACACTTGATTAAGCTTTACAGCTTTTTAATCAAGCAACACAACCACTCTTGCTTCACAGCTTTGAGTGATACACACACTAACTTGACCCTGCTTCACAGCTTTAGTCAAGAGACATACAAACACTCTTGCTTCAAAGCTTTGAGTGCTACACAACCCTTACAATTAAAACTTATTCCAAGTCACTCATCACAATGATAATTGTTTGGATTACAATAGTAAAAACTATACAACTTCTAATTGATCTTCTATCAAAAAGGGATTGCTTTCAAAACAACAGTTCTGTTGAATATATAGCAGCTGCATCTTCAGTTAGGGTTTCCACAAAAAGCTAGGGTTAATTCCATTTGACCTTAAGACTAGGTCACAGGACTTTATCAACCAGGTTAGGGTTGAGCTAGGTTAACCCAAAGAAAACGCAGGATTCTGTTCTGGAAAGACTGAGTCATTTTCTTGAAAAAACTCAGAATTAACCAAACTGCAAACCTGTTAGTTCAGAACAGGATGTCTTAACATCTGTTATGACATCTGAAAAACCTGTCTACTGATTTAGGAAAAATGTGATCATTTTGCAAAATGCTCAGATACACACTTATAAACATCAGTACCTGTATGACAATATTTTTCTGCAAAGGTACCTAATGAATCAGTACAGACTAAACTAGAATGTTGTGACATCAGTCATGACATTCACACATACACTTGGGTTTTACCAAAAATGCAAGCCAATAACTAAACAACTACAGTTGGTTCCTAGGTCTTCAACTCTATATTCTACATGATGGACATCCGACCATCCTATTCTTGTCTGTTGGGTCGTCCATGGATCCACAAAGCTGGAGCCGTAACCTCAACGCTCCACCAGAAGTTGAAGTACCCGGTCAGAGGGAAGATTGTGACAGTACAAGGGGAGGAGGAGTACATGGTCAGCCACCTCAACTCGTTCCGGTATGTAGAGATGGATGGGGAGTTCATTGAGACCCCATTTCAACACTTTGAAGAGGTTCCTCAGACACTGGCATCAGCTGAGACTGATTGAAAATTCTCCTATGAAGATGGCTTCCTTAAAGGATGCGCGGGCTGTTATTGAGAAGGGTGAGTATGCAAACTGAGGCCGACTTCCTGATTTCACTCAGAAGACTAACAAGTTTGGTTTGGGCTTCACTGCAGAAGCTCAAAGGGCTGTTCGAAGTGCAAGGATTGGAAGACCTCCTGTGTTCATCTGCAACTCGGGAGTAAATGTCATCGAGGATGACGTGGAGGAGTCTGAATTCGACAGCTGGATCTATCCTACGACCAACGGTGGACCAAACAACTGGACAGCAAAGGATTTCATCCCTATTACTTTTGTTACTCAGTAATGAACTCTTTGTTTCGAATTTGTAACAGACAATGCTTTGAAACTTTATGGCCCGGTGTCTTACCCGGGGCACCGTGGCTTCATTTGTGAGGGATTTTGTATGCCATTTTCATATATCATTAATAAAAGCATTGGACGTTTTCGCATTTCAAATTTTGTGCTCTTTGTCTTTCTTTATTACATATTGCAAAACATCTATTTTACACACACTCACATATACAGGTCCCAATCCACTCTGGATCTCACTGGTAACAACTCTGCTACTGTCAATTATGACTTCGAAAATCCGATCAACTTAGCTGAAGACGAAGGTGAAGATGATTGCGAAGTGCCTGGTGAGCTTGCAAGACTGCTACTTCAGGAAGAGAGGGCCATTCAGCCACATGAAGAGCCAGTGGAAACGGTGAATCTGGGTACCGAGACAGACAAAAAGGAAGTCAAGATCGGTGCAAATCTGGAGCTTAGTGGAAAACAACGGTTGATTCAGATGCTGCATGACTACGTAGAGATCTTTGCCTGGTCTTACGAAGATATGCCTGGGTTGGATACCGACATAGTGGTTCATCGCCTGCCTACCAAGGAAGACTGCCCTCTGGTAAAACAGAAGGTTCGCCGTATGCGTCCAGAGATGTCTGGGAAAATCAAGGCCGAAGTTATGAAACAGTTTGATGCCGGTTTCCTAGCAGTAACTTCTTACCCTCAGTGGGTTGCCAATGTGGTTCCGGTACCGAAGAAGGATGGCGAGGTCCGAATGTGTGTTGACTACAGGGATTTGAACAGGGCAAGCCCTAAGGATGATTTTCCTCTGCCTCACATCGACGTTCTGGTTGACAATACTGCTCAGCATAAGGTATTCTCCTTTATGGATGGTTTCTCCGGTTATAATCAAATCAAGATGGCTCCTGAAGACATGGAAAAGACCACTTTCGTTACCCAGTGGGGTACCTTTTGTTACAAGGTCATGCCTTTTGGGTTGAAGAATGCTGGGGCAACATATCAGCGTGCCATGGTTGCTTTATTTCATGACATGGTCCATCATGAGATTGAAGTATACGTCGACGATATGATTGCGAGGTCCCAAACTAAGGAGGAACACCTTGACCATCTACAAAAGCTGTTTGATCGGTTGAAGTTGTACAAGCTGAGATTGAACCCAAACAAATGCACCTTCGGGGTACGGTCCGGTAAACTGCTGGGTTTCGTCGTAAGCGACAAAGGTATTCAAGTGGACCCTGCCAAAGTAAAAGCCATACAAGAGATGCCAGCTCCCAAGACAGAGAAAGAGGTCAAAGGCTTTTTAGGACGTCTGAACTACATTGCCCGATTCATCTCGCACCTAACTACTACTTGTAAGCCAATCTTCAAATTACTGAAGAAAGATCAAGTGGTATGTTGGAATGATGAATGTCAGGCCGCTTTCGAAAGAATTAAAGAGTACCTCCAGGAGCCACCTATTCTAATGCCACCAGTTGAAGGGAGACCTTTGATTTTATACTTAACAGTACTTGACAACTTAATGGGGTGTGTGCTGGGGAAGCATGACGAGTCTGGCCGAAAAGAGCATGCTATTTATTACCTTAGCAAAAAGTTTACCAACTGTGAGACCCGATACTCACTGCTCGAGAAAACTTGCTGCGCTTTAGCATGGGCTGCTCGCCGGCTGAGACAGTATATGTTGACTCATACTACTCTGTTGATTTCAAAGATGGATCCAATCAAGTATATCTTCGAGAAGCCTGCCTTATCTGGAAGAATAGCAAGATGGAAGATGATCTTGAATGAATATGACATCCAGTACACGACTCAAAAAGCAATCAAAGGAAGTGTATTGGCAGACCATTTGGCACATCAGGCAGTGGATGATTACCAGTCTATGAACTTTGAATTTCCAGACGAGAATATCATGGTAGTAACTGATTGTGAGATACCTGGACCGAATGAAGGACCTGAGGAAGGATCCCGATGGTCTATGCACTTTGATGGAGCTTCAAACGCTTTGGGTAATTGCATTGGCGCTGTGATCATATCTCCTAAAGGCTCTCATACTCTGTTCACCGCCCGACTATGTTTCAACTGCACCAACAATATGGCGGAGTATGAAGAATGCATTATGGGTCTTCGAGCTGCAATTGACCTAAGGATTAAGTTTCTGAGTGTCTTCGGAGATTCCTCTCTCGTGATCAGTCAGATCAAAGGAGAGTGGGATACGAAACACCCAAATCTTATTCCTTACAAGGAGTATGTATTGATGTTGCTTCCCCATTTTGAGGAGATAACCTTTGAACACTTCCCAAGAGAGGAGAATCAGTTGGCAGGCGCGCTAGCTACAATGTCTTCTATGTTCAAAGTCAAGTGGGACAACGAGGCTCCCCGGATCATTATTTGGAAATTGGATGAACCTGCACATTGCTGTGGTCTTGAGATTAAAGAGGTAACAGAAAAACCTTGGTATCATGAAGTAAAGAGGTACCTTGAAGCTCAAGAATACCCCGAGGGTGCATCTGTTAATGAAAAGAAGTTTATGAGAAGGTTCGCGGCAAAGTTCTTCATCAGCAATGGCATTCTTTACAAACGTAACCATGATTCAACCTTACTGCGTTGTGTGGATAAGATTGAAGCAGAAAGGATCATGGCAGAGCTGCATGAAGGTACCTTCGGAACTCATTCCAGCAGACATACCATGGCAAAGAAAATCCTTCGGGCAGAATATTACTGGTCCACAATGGAAGCCGACTGTTATCAGCATTCTCGGACATGTCACAAGTGCCAAGTCTATGCTGATAAAGTACACGTACCCCCGGTCCCTCTGAATGTTCTGATAGCACCTTGGCCTTTTGCAATGTGGGGCATTGATATGATCGGCAAGATCATACCTACGACATCTAACGTGCATTGTTTCATCCTGGTAGCGATTGATTACTTTACGAAATGGGTTGAAGCAGCTTCCTTTGCTACCGTAACCAAGAACGTCGTGGCACAGTTCATTCGGCATAACCTGATCTGCCGATACGGTGTACATGAGAGGATCATCACGGACAATGGTACCAATCTCAACAACAAAATGATCACTGAGCTCTGTGAGCAATTCAAAATACAACATCATAACTCTTCTCCCTACCGGCCGAAGATGAATGGGGCTGTTGAAGCAGAAAATAAGAACATTAAGAAGATTGTGCAGAAGATGACAGTGACATACAAAGACTGGCACGAAATGTTACCATTTGCTCTTCATGGGTAGCGTACCTCAGCACGAACGTCAATAGGGGCAACACCCTATTCCTTGGTTTATGGCATGGAAGCATTTTTGCCCATTGAAGTTCATATACCCCCTCTTCGGATCATGAAGGATGCAGGTTTGAGCGAAGACGACTGGATCCAGACCCGACTTGATCAATTGAATCTAATCGACGAAAAGAGACTTACTGCTATTTTTCATGGTCAGACGTACCAAAAAAGAATGATCAAGGCATTTAACAAGAAAGTCAGACGACAAGAGTATCAAGTTGGGGACCTGGTAATCAAGCGCATTATTCTACCTCAAGGTGATCCCAGGGGAAAATGGACCCCTACTTACGAAGGGCCATTTGTGGTTAAGAACATCTTCTCAGGAGGAGCGATGATTCTAACCACCATGGATGGTGACGACCTTCCTCACCCCGTCAATGCAGACATAGTAAAAAGAAACTACGCATAATCAAAGACCCGCTAGGTTGACTGGCCTAGGCAAAAATAAGGGCTTCCCGGCGAACCAAAAGGGTTCGGGCAAAAATAAGGGATGAAAATAAAAAACTGTACACCCGGCAAGTCAAAAACCTGAAAAGGCGGCTTGGGCAAAAATGGGTATCCCGGTGGACTGAAAACCCGAAAGGGCGGTCCAGGCAAAAGTTAGGGATTAAGGCGTAACACTATGTCTTTTTTAGATCACCTTGCATCCGGACTTCGGTATCAACTATCAGGCTCGGACGACACCAGTCAATCAGATTCATCTTCAACTAAGCAGCAAGTGATGAGATGCTCGAGGATATAAAGGCAATAGCAGAGCTGGAACCCAGTGGGACGATTCACATAGCTGTTTTGTTTTCACAAATTGTATAAATTCTATTTGTTCGGCGACGTTCTCTTACTAGGACGTCAGCCTCTTGTACAAAACGCCTATTTACAGGCCAAACTTCAAAGTCAATACAAATTCATTTTCAAACAAATTTCAAATTGTTTTTCCTTTATCTGTTTTGTTTTGCAAAGAACGTCCAATCTTCATTTTTGATATATGCATTTGAAATTAATTGCTACTCATAAATATTTGCATGCGAAACAAAGGACTAATTACGGGTGATATCAAAAGTAGGGGTGTGATCGGTGGATCTGGAACTGACTGTTTAACGCTGGTTCGCGAAATGTCGCGGAAGCAAGAGTCGCCACCGTCTTTTATTTTCTCCAAATGGAAAGGACAAAAGCACAGAAAAATTCCTTATAGAGATTGCTCTCGGTTCGGGAGGTAGGTTATAGAAAGGGAAGGTGTTAGCACCCTTTTTATCCATGGTTATCCATGGGCTCTTAGATACTTGCTCATTTGTGTTTTCAAAAATGGTTTGTTTGCTTTTCAATTGTGGGTTTTAAAAAGTTTCTTTGAAAATTCCAGTTCGACTCTTGTATCGGTCCTCAAGAGTGTTTGAAAAATTGCTTTCGAAAGCTTTTTGAAAAGGGTGTCGGTGTGAAAAGTATTTTAGATTTGTTTTTGAAATTAGAGCAAGTATCTACGAGAACCTACCTACCCTAAGGAATTCGTCTGTGTAAATGTCCTTTAAAGTAGTGCCATCCCACCATTGAGAGGTAGGTAGCACCACCGTTGGAGGTGTTCGGGTCAATTCGAGGTTCGGGACATGGTGATCACCAGAGCAATAGGAAGACATCTTAGAAGCTACCCTCATGCCAGGTTCCCGGATCATGAGGACTTACTAAGACATCCTCTACTCGACGATCACCTTTCGAGGCAAGGCAACAGTGAGGCGTACCCTAGGGGTGGTGTGTGATTTGTGTGTCGTTTTCAGATATTTTGTCTTGTTCATGTCATGGGTGATCTACGTGTTTGTTTTTATTTTAACATTCATTCTTGCATGCAATTTATTAGCAGTTAAGAAGTTGCGAGAAATATAAAGTTCCTAAACTATTACAAAGGCGCGGGTCCACATCGCCAAATTAAAATCCAGGACCCGATTTGACAGAAAATAAATAAAGCAATAAAGTAAAGTGCGAAAAATAAATATTACACGGCTTTGGGAGAATTACATCAATATTTAAAAGAAGGAATAAATAAAATGCGCGAATTGAATTAAAATCGAATGCGAGGGCGTTGGACCCTTTTTAATGAAATTAAAATACGATTAACGAATTAATTAAAATAAATAAAAAGAAATTATTTTTGGTATTTTTTGGATTTATGATTTTTATGAAATTAAATTAAATGAAATTAAAATTAAATTAACCCTAATTCTATAACTTTTATTTATTAAGAAAGAAATATTAAAGTTAAACCTAAATTAACCTAATTATTTACATGGTAATTTAATTACAAAAATAAATAATATTTTAATAATTAATTATTGTGAAAGAAAAGAAAAAAGGATAAAAATTATTACAAACCCTAATTCTACCAAATTTTAAATTGATTAAGGAAAATATTACAATTAAACCCTAAATTTAAAAGCTAAAATCAATTAATGAAGTTTATTTACAACAAAATAATATTAAGTAAAAATACTTATTTTGGTCTTTTTCCTGATTTTTATTGTTTTTATGTTTTTTTTATGAAAATAATCAAATTAAAGAACTAATTAAAAATAATAATTGAATCAAAATAAATAAAACAAAATAATGGAAAGAATATTGCAAACCTAGGGGGGTTCTGTCCCCAGTTGGAGGGCTTGTTAGCATTTTAGGCCCATCAAACTCATGGCCCAGTTGACTTTTCTTGCCAGCGCGCATTTGTGTTGACTGAGGTTCACCATAGTCTTCAGATCCTGGCCCTTGATTGAATGCATTGGGACATGTGGACGGCTTGATGTTGTGGATGCATGATGGACTTTAGCGCTGAAATTGTACACAAGCATTAATAGAAAAATAATGTGAAAGGGGTGGGGGACCTGGGGCTCGAACCCAGGTCCTAGAGATTACCAACACCTAGCCTTGCCAACTGATCCACTTGATTGCTTTGTATATTATATAACAAACAAATAACATAAGCGAATATAATAGTTAGTGGATTTTTAGCGCGAATTTTCAAACAAACCAATCACCGCTGGCCACATAACCATCTTCTTCATCGCTTTTGTTTTTTCCCTGAAACATAAAAGAATCAGCAACGATTTTTGAACCGTCCCCAAAAGTACCATTCCAGAAAATAACGATTAGGCCATATGGCCATATAAATTAGGCGCGAGGGTGGATTTAGCATCGTCCAAGCATGCTGAGTTGAGTGGCCTAGGTTTCGTGTTCCAATTTTTCCTTAGCTAGAAAACCCCAATTCAAGGTTCTGAAAAACCTAGATGTCGTCCATGGTAGTTTCTTCAATGGTGAGTAAAAATTCAATTCAACTACATGGTTAGCTTCAGGAAGGTCCCATTAGTATAAATCAATCATAAAAATGCAATGATATGGTCTAAATAATAAAGCACGATTATGCAAAAAGAATGATGCAGTTTGCCTTTGAATTACCAATTCTTGATGCCAGGGATATGGAAAACCATTCAGTTAGCTTCAGTGAGACACGAGGAAGCTTTTGCAATTAGTCTCTTGCTCTGAATCATGCTAGAACCTTGTTTTCAGTTTTCACTTTTTTTGGCAAAAAGTTCAAGTTTGGTTGTTAGTCTATGGCGCAGCTGGGAGTCCTTGGGCACGAGGGTTAGCATGTGTATATGTATGTGAGTGATTAGGTCAAAGAATTTGAGCCAAAGAATCAAGGAATTGATGAAACAATATTTGATTTTCCATGCCATAATTTTCAAATCTTTTTCATGCTATTTTGGCCTCAATCATATCCAATCATCTTTGATTCTTTCCTAACCTGATTTGCACGAAATATTGAGATTATTTTATGCACAAAAAGATTCAAAAGGTTAGGTTTAGTATTTTTCACCTATTTATTTTAATTAAATGAATTATTAATGATTAAAAATCCAAATAAATAAATAAAAACGATAAAAAACTTCCCTTTGGGCCAAATGGTCGTGCACATGCCTTGGATGATGAATTGTGGAAGAAAAAGAGGCCCATTAGCATTTTTAGGTCATTTGAAGCAATGTTGACTTTTCAAAATATCCAAAAATTTCCCAACTTCCACAAGGCATATCTTGCTCAATTTTTAAGCTTTGCTCATGTTCTTGGACATTTTGGAAAGGTCTTTGAGTCCTCTAGCCAATGTCTTTGGTCCCATGTCATTTTGATTTACCAATCTCAAGTTATGGCCTTTGACTTAAAGTCCCTTTTTGTTGACTTTTGAAAATGACCTATAATGTTGAAATTGATAACTTTTTGTGAGAGCATTTCTTGGACTTGAAGTATGAAGAGGAGTTGTAGGAAATGTATTTATCTTCAAAATGAGATTTGGGTGTAATTTTTCTGATAATCCATGTGGAAGTTATGCCCTGGTCAATTTACAGTTGACTTTTTCAACTGTCCAAATATGGAAACTTTTGCATCTTGAGACTTTTTGAGCCAAACTTTGAGAATCATGATCAAGCATTGATCAAATGATGTTTGTGGCTTCAAAATGAGATGTTGACCAAAAATTTGGACTTTTGACTGTCAAATGACCATTTTGCCCCTACAGTTGACTGTAGTGCAATTAGGGTTTTTGACTGTGAAATTTTGTGCTGTAAGTCTTGAAACTTGGTATGAGGATGCTTGATCATATTTGTAGGCATGTGGGACTTGATTGGACCCTTGGAAACTTCATTTTCTTTGTCAGAACCAAAACCCTAATTTTGACTGTTAGAAGGCCCTTGAACTGTGCAACCCTTGGGGAGATTTTAAAGTTTTGACTTGGCAAATTTTGAAGAATATGGGAGGGCAAATTTTGGGGTACAACAGTTGCCCCTATTCAATCTTCTTAGACCTGAGGATGCAGATTGGCTGACGTGCCTTTCGTAATCCGAAGGTGGAAGATGATTGAACACTAGAGTGCCCAGAAATTTGCGCTCACATAGTAGCAGTGTGATGGTGGAATGGGCTTATAGATGCCATTTGGAGATTGATGGATAGGATGATGGGCTTATAGATGCCATGATAAGAGATGATGGAAGGTGGATGGGCTTATAGATGCCATCTGGATGTTGATCGCGTAAGAGATTCTTTAGCGAGAACCTGCGTACCTGCAAAAAAAAAAAAGATTACCTGGCCCGTTACGGGAGCTGGTCTTCAAACTCTTTGTATAGATGTGTCCTGACTGGTTACAAGAGCTGAATCTGGAGCTTCAAATGGTGATGAATGAACCAGGGATGGTTACTACCTCAACAGGAACGGTGAGAGAACCTTGGCTGACTTTAACCTCAACAGCAATCATTGAGAAAACCTTGGATAACTTCAACTTCAACAGCAATCGTTGAGCGAATCTTGGGATTACCACCTCCGCAGTATCGGGGAGAGAAGCATAGGCGACTACAACCTCAACAGCAATCATTGAGAGAATCTTGGATAACTTCAACTTCAACAGCAATCGTTGAGCGAATCTTGGGATTACCACCTCCGCAGTATCGGGGAGAGAACCACAGGCGACTACAACCTCAATAGCAATCATTGAGAGAATCTTGGATAACTTCAACTTCAACAGCAATCGTTGAGCGAATCTTGGGATTACCACCTCCGCAGTATCGGGGAGAGAACCATAGGCGACTACAACCTCAACAGCAATCATTGAGAGAATCTTGGATAACTTCAACTTCAACAGCAATCGTTGAGCGAATCTTGGGATTACCACCTCCGCAGTATCGGGGAGAGAACCACAGGCGACTACAACCTCAATAGCAATCATTGAGAGAATCTTGGATAACTTCAACTTCAACAGCAATCGTTGAGCGAATCTTGGGATTACCACCTCCGCAGTATCGGGGAGAGAACCATAGGCGACTACAACCTCAATAGAAATCATTGAGAGAATCTTGGATAACTTCAACTTCAACAGCAATCGTTGAGCGAATCTTGGGATTACCACCTCCGCAGTATCAGGGAGAGAACCATAGGCGACTACAACCTCAACAGCAATCATTGAGAGAATCTTGGATAACTTCAACTTCAACAGCAATCATTGAGCGAATCTTGGGATTACCACCTCCGCAGTATCGGGGAGAGAACCATAGGCGACTACAACCTCAACAGCAATCATTGAGAGAATCTTGGATAACTTTAACTTCAACAGCAATCGTTGAGCGAATCTTGGGATTACCACCTCCGCAGTATCGGGGAGAGAACCATAGGTGACTACAACCTCAACAGCAATCATTGAGAGAATCTTGGATAACTTCAACTTCAACAGCAATCGTTGAGCGAATCTTGGGATTACCACCTCCGCAGTATCGGGGAGAGAACCATAGGCGACTACAACCTCAACAGCAAACATTGAGAGAATCTTGGATAACTTCAACTGAGTCTTCAAAAGAAAAACCTTTAGGAGTCGGTTTAACTAGACCAGAGAAAGCCTTTGACTAGATAATAACCAGGAAAATCTTTGGGAGTCGATTTAACTGAACCAGACAAGGTCTTGGAGTCTTCAACTGAGTCTTCAAAAGAAAAAATCTTTAGGAGTCGGTTTAACTAGACCAGAGAAGGCCTTTGACTGGATAATAACCAGGAAAATCTTTGGGAGTCGATTTAACTGAACCAGACAAGGTCTTGGAGTCTTCAACTGAGTCTTCAAAAGAAAAACCTTTAGGAGTCGGTTTAACTAGACCAGAGAAGGCCTTCGACTGGATAATAACCAGGAAAATCTTTGGGAGTCGATTTAACTGAACCAGACAAGGTCTTGGAATGTAGCTTGAGAACTTAACTGGATCTTTCCTTAAAGGTAAAGGTCAGTCATATGCAATGCATGATGTGATACGGTGGGAGAACTGACTAGTGTTTTGCGTTCGTATTCGCACTTGTGCGGTTGAGCAAGAGTCGCCACCGACTTTTTATTTTATCCTAAAGGAAAGGTTAAAAAAAGCACAGCAAAAACCTTTTGAGATATTTCGTGGGTTCGGGGGGTAGATTATGAAAAGGGAAGGTATTAGCACCCTTTTCATCCATGGTTATCCATGGGCTCTTAGTTACTTGGTTTTTTAGATCACTTGCCTTGATTTTCGATTGCTTGAAAATGGTGTGTGTGTGTGTGTGTTTTTGAAAAATGTTTTTGAAGAGATGCCTTGTCTTAGGCGACCAATGTATTTGACTCGTGTTTGAGTGTTTTACAAAAGTGTGTATCTTTTCGAAAAGATGTTTCAAATGTTTTTGAGAGTTTGTTTGAAAGTGTTGTGGATTGTGGTTTTTGAAAAGAAGGCAAGTGTTTTTTGCAAGTCGATCTCAAGTAACTAAGAGTTTTGTCTACCCTATTGTACTCAAAGGTTTTCTCTATGTTTTCAACCCTTTTTTAACAATTTTGTTCCACCATTGAATTGGGTGGACAATCTTGCGTTTAGGATGTTTAACGGGACGGGCGCGGGTCATCGTATGGACCATGAATGCAATGGTGCCAAGTGTCTTTGGCAATTTGCTTTGAGGGACTTGATCATTTGTTTAGGCAACATTTTGAAAGTATTATCGAGGGACTTATGATCATTTTGATTTTGTTTTGCCAAAGATACTCGACGTGCAAGCATGGCCCATTTTGGAAGGCAACATGTGGGATTACCCTAGAGGGTGCAAGTGTGATTGTGTATTGATTTCATGTATTTGTCTTGTATTAGGTTATCTAGCGTTTGATTTTATGTACATGCAAACCCTAGGTCTAATCATGGTATAATTGAAAGCGGTAAATTGTGAAAATGTAAAGTCTACGCTATTACAAAATAGTATCCGGGAGTGGGGGTACAATATTCACAAATGGGGATGAGACTTATAGTATCCAATAAATTACAACCAAATCGAATTTGCGATCAAATGTAAATGACGTATATCAATGCGTAAGATAAACAAGTGTGTATAGGAGCAATATATTGTGTATTTGTATTGTGTAAGTATGTGGTTATTTATAAGTGCGACAATGTGAAATTAATGTGTATTAAGGTATTTGTTTTGACCTAAATGTGTGTTTAATGAATCTTTGATTTGTGTATTTTTAACATGCACAAAAGAAATGTTTTAATTGAATGTTCAAGCTCTAATTAAATTATGTATAAAAAATGATGTTTTAAGAAAAGAAAATATTTCTAAGTTTTAATTATGTATACAAAAAGTATTTTTCATTTGTTATGAATTGAATTATGTATATTAAAAAAGAAATGTATTTTTAATTGTTATGTACAAAAGTATATTTAAAAGAAAAAGGTATTTTCAATTATATTGTATGATATGTACAAAATTATATTTAAATTAAATGTTCTAAAATTAGGTATATAAGAAATGTGTTTTTAAGTATTAATGTATTAGTATCAATTAAATGTTAATCTTTAAGAAACAAATTATATTCTTTGTGTAAAAGAAAAGATAATTTTAAAATATAGAGAAAACAAGTTTCTAAATAAACCCCAAAAAAGGAATATTGTAAGTTTTTTGTATTTTTTATTAATTAAAAAGGAAATAATGTTTTTTTGAAAACTGAATTTGAAAACAAAAAAAAAAGAAGAAATGGGCTGAAAGAGGGGTGGGAACGGATCAGGCCCATTGTTTTGAGGCAAACGTTTTTAGGGTTAGAGGTTTTTTTGTTCAGTAAAGGAATTTAGGGTTTGTGAAGCGGCGCTCCTGCCTTGTCTTCTCCGTTTGCCTTCGTTCATCCTCGTTTGAGCTCCTCTTGCCCATGGCCTCTGAACGCAGCTCCACGCGTGGTCGTCAAACGCCACCGTCTGCTCCTCCACCCTCCATAGTCGAGCACGACAATGACAATCGAAGGTGATCACCTCTCGTTTTACATTCTTTTTAGTTCGCGCGTGTGAGCTAACAGTCTTTTACAGTTTCTAATTTTGTTTATATTTTGTGAGATGCTTTTAAGGAAAGGGAAGAGTTTTACCTTCTTGGAGACGAAAACCTTTTGGAGATGGAGGAGGAGTTTGACCCGGAGGCGCGTTAGATGGCTGAGAGCGACAGTTTAATGAAGCTGGAAGCTAGCTTGGGAAAACTGGTTTGTGTTACCCTTTTGTTTGCATGAGGGTTTGATGATGATTAGTAGCCTGAAAACCTTTTCTGAATTTAACTTCTTTCCTCTTCGCTTTTGCTGCCTCGATATTTCTGTATGCTTGTTGCTTCTTTGATACTCACTTCTGTCGCCTCTGAGTTTAGTGTGCTTGAAATGTTATTGTTGCTTCTGTGAGTTGCCTTGGTTTCCTTATTCTGCTTGCTTATGTTGCTTATGTTGATTGCCCAATGATGTGTGCTTACTGAGGGCTCGAGGGTTTTGCTTTGGAATGCTTCTTTTCCTCTTCTCTCACAGTTGCCTAGAGCTTTTGTATGCTTCTGAACGATTGTTTATGGCCCAATGATGAGTACTCCTCTGAGGGTTCTCATGTGGGCTTTTGCGTTTTGATGTTATCTCTGGTTCCTTAGGCTTGGTGATGGCTTTGATGGTTTGTTGTTAGGCTAAGGATTTGGTTCAGGTTTCTTTGACAGGCAGGGTGGTATTATCTGGTTTATGGACACATGCTGGTTTTTTTTGTGATATATTTGGCTTAGAATGGTTAAGGTTTTTGAGTGGTTTAGGCCAAGTTTTGAATGATCTTGGCCAGGTTTTGGTTAAGCAGTAGGCAGGCTGTGCTTCAGGCTTTAGGTTTTGTTTCTGGTTTTTGATGTTTAGGCCTTAGCAGGTTTCAGCAGGTTGGTATGTTAGCAGGTTCAGGCTAATGCAGGTTATGGGTATGGAGGTTATGCTGGTTATGTGTTTGACAGTAGGGTAAGTTTGGCCTGGTTTGAATTTGCTTCAGCAGGTTATGTTGGTATATCAGTTTGTAGCATGCTGGCATATGTAGGTTTTATTTGCGTTTTGTGGTGACAGGTTTGTATGTTGGTTTAGGTTCAGCAGGTTTAATGGCTGAGAAACTGGTTTGAGTTTGGAGGTGTTTGATGTTTTATGGTTCAGGCCATTAGCATTTAGGTTTCAGGTTTGAGGTTATGTGTTTGGAAGTGTTTGATGGTTTTTGCAGTTTGTGCTAATGCAGGTTCTTAGACAACAGGTTGATGGTTGAAAAACTGGTTTGAGTTTTTTGCCCCCCTGTATATTTTTCTTTGTGCTTTTGTGAAAGTTCTCCTCCTCCTCCTTTCTCTTACTGTCTTTTGCTCTTTTGTATCTCTTTCTATCTATGCCTCTAAGCCTAAAAACCTGCTCCCTGCTTACTTTATCTCTCTCTCTTCTAGTACAGTTAAATATTTAATAAATGTTTTATTTCTGTACTTTCTCCGAAAGGGCTATTGCATTTGGGAAATGATGAAAAAAAGAAAGCTTGCTTGCATAACAATTTCTTACTTCTGCATTCTTTATCTTTTCTTTGACAGCTTTTGTACTTTGTGAACTTTCCATATCTTTACCAAATCCTCTTCTTGACAGCTTTGAGTAGACTCTTTGGTACTTTGACAGTAAATTGCACTTTTTGGCCTTTTTGACATAAAGTAGGAAATTGGATTTCTTCAGTTTGGTTGAACTTGAACTATGCAGTTTGACATTTTGAATTTATGCATTTTGTCATTTTGCATTCATGATTAAATGAATAAAATTCTCCCCTCTTTGTGAACCGGGAGAAATCCCGTGATTTGCAGAGAGGGTTAACTGATCCCAATCAGTGGCCCTTAATGATGACTGCAAATTTTATCTGTATTTATTTTATCTGCTTTTTGACTTTTCTCTTTTCTTTTGCAGGTGAAAAATGGAGCACCGGAGCGAAGTGAAGAATGAAGAATTAGGGACTTAGAAAATGTTTAGAAAAAATAGGATAGTTTTTATTTTCAATTTAATTATTGTAAACTATTATTATTTTAAATACTTCGTAAATAAATACTTGTATCCAAATAATAATTGTAACAAATATTAAATATGAAATAAAAATTCTATTGATTCATTTAATTCTTTTCAATTCCTTTTCAATTATTTACTTATTATTCATGGTTCCTTAAATTAAAATAAATGAAAATTAAATTCCAGATATTTAATTCTTAGAATCATAAATAATCAACTAAACATTGATTCTTCGTTGATCAAAATAAATGAATTTGACGTCTCCATCATCCAAAGCAACACACAGTCGAATGCAATAACTGATCAGACGCAATCCTTTCTTACTGATTTCTTACCAAGCACTGTAAATCCAAACTGCATATTTCTTTTGACTGGCTCAAACAAAACAACGTGAATTCAAACCAACTGCCTCTTTTACTGATTAAATCAAAACAATGCGAATTCAACCCGAGTCTTGGAATAACTTGCAAAGTGCTGTGGAAATTTAATCTTTATGAGAATATGCCCATAAAACCTTAATTCCTGATTAAATGCCAAATAACATTTGCCTGATCAAAATTTAGCCAAAGTCAACCAAAACCTTAAGCCAATTGTGAAACAATCCAGAGCCCTGAAAAATCAACAAAATCCTAATTTTGTCTGACTGACGAGAAAAAGTCTGTTTGACCGATTCTTGAGCCAATCTGAAAAAATCAGGAAATGCCTGAAGCTGAGATTTCTTGTGGAAAAATGCGAGGGCAAATTTTGGGGTACAACAGTTGCCCCTGTTCAATCTTCTTGGACCTGAAGAGTTAGATTGGCAAGTTTGCCTTTCGCGACTTGAAGGTAAAAGAAGATTGGACACTAAAGTGCCCAGAAAATTTGCACTCGTCGATGTGATGGTAGAGGTGAATGGGCTTACAGATGCCATTTGGTGATGGGCTTAAAGATGCCATCTGGTGACTGCTGGTAGGAGGATGGGCTTATAGATGCCATCTGGACATGTTGAACTGTATGTCGAAAGTGAGTGGGCAAGTATCAGAAGGGCATCCATGTTTTGGAACATCTTTGAATTAGGGGTCCGAATAAGCAACAGATTGACGTCCATGTCTAGAGAATCCGTAAACTATTTTCAGGAGTTGAGATTGAGTGAGCAATAGAGGGGCATCCGTTGTGGGGAGGCGTCCGTAAACTATTTTCAAAAGTTGAGAAGAGTCTGAACAAGTTGGTAGATTGACATTCGTTGTTAGGAAGAATCCGTAAACTGTTTTCAGAAGTCTTGAAGTTGAAGAGGAAACGGTGTAGGGTTTCCTGATGATGCGTTTGAATGGATCCGGAATAAGTATCAGAACGTCGCCGTGTCCGGGTCACATCTGGACTATTTCTGGATGAATCTCGGGAAATGATCTGCGTCTGTCGACTGCTCTTACCTGAAAATTAAAGGGTTAGCCGTATGCAATGTTATGATGCATGATGCAATGTATGTGACATCAATGTTTAT
Source organism: Vicia faba (assembly GCA_948472305.1). NCBI lineage: Eukaryota > Viridiplantae > Streptophyta > Magnoliopsida > Fabales > Fabaceae > Vicia > Vicia faba. The sequence goes on along the minus strand of OX451740.1, from coordinate 413,700,235 downwards.
GACATGAATGTGATGAATGCGCATGTAAGCTGATGAGCTATCTTGCTGAGGATAAATGAATCCGAGATGGCTGAAGATAAAAGCATCTTGACTGCTGCCGGGGAAAATAAATCCTTGGCTGCTGCTGGGGAAGAGAATTCCTGATGACCTCTACTGGGGAGTTCCAAACTAATAGGCTCATGCTGGGGAGGTAAGATTGAGAATCTTCAGCTTGGTGGGAAGTAACTCTGGCGACTTCACTGGGGAACTCGAGATTTGCCCTCCCAAAACTCTGTGGGGAGAAGGTTCAATGGTCTGGCTCCGCTGGGGATTGATAATTTGAAGTTTTAGCTTTGCTGGGGATAATGAAGCTTGACTCTGAGTGGAGCTAGCTTGAGAAGAATCTGAACAAGCGATAGGTTAACATCCGTTACTTGGAGAACCCGTGAACTGTTTTCAGAAATCTTGAGATTGAATAAGCAATAGAGCAGCATCCGTTGTTGGGAAGCGTCCGTAAACTGTTTTCAAAGGTTGCATCTGAATAAGTTGGTAGATTAACATCCGTTGTTGGGACGAATCCATAAACTGTTTTCAGAAGTCTTGAAGTTGAATCAGCAATAGAGCCGCATCCGTTGTTGGGAAGCGTCCGTAAACTAATTTCAAAGGTTGCATCTGAACAAGCTGATAGATTAACATTCGTTGTTGGGAAGAATCCATAAACTGTTTTCAGAAGTCTTGAAGTCGAATCAGCAATAGAGCAGTATCCGTTGTTGGGAAGCGTCCGTAAACTGTTTTCAACAGTTTAGAAGAGTCTGAACAAGTTGGTAAATTAACATCCATTGTTGGGAAGAATCCGTAAACTGTTTTCAGAAGTCTTGAAGAGGAACCGGTGTGGGGTTTCCTGACGATGAGCTTGTGTAAAGCCGCATCGATTTTTGAACACTTTTGACATTCGAATGCCCCAAGTGGTGATGTAGATAATTTCCTGGCTTATTACAGGTGTTGGTCTACAATCGGTCGTTCACAGATGTTTTCCTGGGTTGTTACAGGTGTTGATCTGGAATTCTTCAGGCATGCCCTGGCCGGATACAGGAATCGAATCTGGAAAGGTGATAGTTGATAGATATGCCCTGGCTGGATACATGAATCGAATCTTCAAACTCTTCAGACGTGCCCTGGCTAGATACAAGAGTCGAGTCTGGAAATGTGATCAACAGATATGCCCTGGCTGGATACAGGAGTCGAATCTGGAATTGTGATAGTTCATAGATATGCCCTGGCTGGGTACAGGAATCAAATCTTCAAACTCTTCAGACGTGCCCTGGCTAGATACAAGAGTCGAGTCTGGAAATGTGATCAACAGATATGCCCTGGCTGGATACAGGAGTCGAATCTGGAATTGTGATAGTTCATAGATATGCCCTGGTTGGGTACAGGAATCAAATCTTCAAACTCTTCAGACGTGCCCTGGCTAGATACAGGAATCGAGTCTGGAAATGTAATAGTTGACTTGTTGAACACTTTTGACATTCGAATGCCCCAAGTGGTGAAGAAGGAGTCTTGAATCAGATTACTCTGCATATTGAGAGATTTCTTGAAATCTTGACTGGACTGCCCCAGGTTAATTGAATTGTGACATGCCATGCCCCTTGTTGATAGGGGATTTGATGGAAGTGTTATCCTCTTGAAGTGATTTTGACTTACTGAGAGAGTTTTCGTTCCTCCGAACATTCGCTGTATGAATTTCTTCGCTGTCAAACAAAAAGGTCAAATGCAGACAGTGATATTCGAATAATGCAAAGTTTATGTTTGTCTCAAAATTTTGAAAAATGCGTTTTTAGCAGAAAACTTTTCATAAGACAAGTTAACACAAGATTTAGAGTAAAGCCCTACAAGAGTCAGGATACCTTTTGTGACAGTATGCTTTCGAACTAACCCATGCTTCAATTAGGACTTTTAAAGGGTTATAACGTGGCCTGGTTCACGGTTTAAGAAACAAAGGATAAAGGCTCAAAGTATATTTGTACCCACCCGCTCTTCGTGATGTCCTTCAACCTAAGCTCAGTTAATTGTGCGTCACTCTCTGTTTTGAGTTTGGAACGACTTTTGGGCGATGGTTCACCAGTTGAATTTGGGGAGACAGTCATTATATCCTTTTTTTCTTTTTCAACATTTTTCATGTTGTTGAGGATTTGTAATGACCTCACTATTTTGATTTTGATTTGTTATCCCTAACTTTTGCCTGACTGTTCCCATTTTCGGGATTACTGTCAGCGGGATGCCCCAGCTTTCCTAAGCCTCCTTTATAGGTTTTGGCTTGGCGGGCTTTTCTCTTTTGAGAGATTGACTGTCTATGCGATAGGGAACCACCCTTGTCTTTTTAATTCCAAAGGAATGCTTTCCTTTTTTGACATCGTTCGTTGTATTATAAACTGAGAGTTTGCGACTTTAATGCACATCTTCTTTTGAATTAACTGAGGTACTACCCTGCCCCGGGTTTATATCAAAGGTTTTGATCGTTTTAAAACAGAAAACTCCTACTTCTTTGGCTCGAAGGGGTTGACTAGGGATTAACTTCCTTATAACTCCAGTGTTTGGGAATTGAAAGAAATGCCTGTACATCATCAGCAAGGTCTATTCAAAAGCATACTGTATAAGATCATGGTATTGTTTCGTCATCCTCCCTCTAAAGGCTTACAGCTTTTTATCAAGAGTCAAATATCATAAAGAAAAGCATAAGAGTAGTGAAATGAATGGATGAATTCAAGACAAACATATGCAATGCATTAATGAAAACAGAGTTTAACATCAACAGATAATTGTTTGACAGCAAAAGAAATTACAACTTTGAAAATTCAAAAAGAAGCAAAAGTCTTTCAGCTCGAGCTTCGTTACTTCAAGTGGAGAACCCTTTAACGGAAGATTTTCATCTCGCCGTCTGGCATGAATTCCAGCACCCCAATGTCGATCAGATCTTGAATCTTGTTCTTCAAGGCCCAACAGTCGTTGGTGTCGTGTCCCGGGCTGTAGGAGTGGTAAACACAAAATGCGTCGGGATGATAGTTATGAGAGGAGGTATTGAGCTTCTGAGGAGGATCCTTTACGGTAAGTAAGTTGACCTCCAACAGGCGCTTCAGTATGAAAAATGATGGTATTTCAGTCTCCGTGAACTGTCTTCCCGACGTTTCTTGCTTACGCCGATTACCCCGTTGACGCTGGCGAGGTTGTTGATGGGCTTGTGACCCTGAGGCAAGCAAAGGAGCTTTCCCTTTGTCTTCTTGAGTGGATGGAGGTTGAGCGGTGACTTGCTCTTCGACCTCAGATGCTTGCCCCAGTTGGTTGTTTGGAAGCAGTTGGCGGACAAGAACTCTGAGTTCCTCTTGTCTTTGGGATAGGTCTTGGATGAGAGCCATCTGGCCCACCAACTGTCCCATCACTTGGGTCCTCAAGGTTGTCAGATCAAACTGCAACTCCGCAAGCTGGTCACTCCTGGCATTGTTGGAATTCTCCAAGCCCTTGGTGAGGAGAGCTTTCATCTCTTCTTGCCCCAGAGACAAATTCAGGAACATCTTCTGCAGCTGAACAGTCTGGTCTTGGATGTCTTTGACAGACCTTTCTAGAGCCATCTCTTGCTGAAATAAACAGCAGGAGAGTAAGGAAACCTGAAAAAGGAAGGATTGTCAAAATGCAATGCATGATATGTGGATGCATGCTTTCAAGGATCTCTTGGGGTAAACACAAGAAAATGTTAGAGGTTGAACTCTGCTCTTGGATTGGAGATCTCTGCACCGGTGGACGTCCTTCCACGAGAATCAAGCTCACCATGTCGAGTGGGTCATAGCCACTGATTCAAGTCATTGTTCTTGAACTTTGATTGGAGAGCTTTGTGTCGGTGGATGTCTTTCCACGAGAGTCAAGCTCACCATGTCAAGTGGGTCATAGCCACTAACTCAAGTTGTTGCACTTGATCTTTGACTGGAGAACTTTGTTTAGAGGAGAAAACCTCTTGCCCCTTGGTAGATGTCTGGTTCAACGTAACCCTGCATCAAAAGAACCCTCGATATCCTTGAAATGTTATGGTATGATGTTATGATGTTATGTACATGTATGCAAAAAGCAAGTGAGTGTATATACAGGCAAACATATTCACACAAAGCAAACAAGTCCTTAGCTTTAGGCTTGCATGAGGCTCAGGTACTACCCTCTTTCAGTTTGTTGGTTAAAACTTGTCCTATCAAAAGTAACCGGGTTCTAGAGGATCTCAAATCATTGGCTACCCTCAATCGGTCATAACTCCAGCATCGCAACCTTTTCTCGCAGCCGGAACCATCGCGAGAGTTTAGCCTCAATGAGTGTAGCATACTGCTACTGTTCTAATGGCCAAGTTGGGTCAATTTAAGGTTCTAAGGTCGGTTGGTGCTTAATGACCACTTGGAAGACCCATATTCTCCCCGTTTCAACACGAGGGATATCGGTACAGACCAAGACGCCACACCAACGTAGCCACTGCTTCACCCATGTCGGTATACCCCGGACAGGTCCCTCGCAGATTATGCTACCTAAAAAGGTTTCCCCAGATCCGGGTTAGGATCTATGAACTCCGATACAAAGCCCACAAATGTAAAAGCAAACAAAGCAATCAATTGAAAACAAAGGTGATCTAAACCCTAAGGTAACCCCACTTTAAAATATCCCCAGCAGAGTCGCCAGTTCTGTGATACGGTGGGAGAACTGACTAGTTTTTTGCGTTCATATTCGCACTTGTGCAGTTGAGCAAGAGTCGCCACCGACTTTTTATTTTATCCTAAAGGAAAGGTTAAAAAAAGCACAGCAAAAACCTTTTGAGATATTTCGTGGGTTCGGGGGGTAGATTATGAAAAGGGAAGGTATTAGCACCCTTTTCATCCATGGTTATCCATGGGCTCTTAGTTACTTGGTTTTTTAGATCACTTGCCTTGATTTTCGATTGCTTGAAAATGGTGTGTGTGTGTGTGTTTTTGAAAAATGTTTTTGAAGAGATGACTTGTCTTAGGCGACCAATGTATTTGACTCGTGTTTGAGTGTTTTACAAAAGTGTGTATCTTTTCGAAAAGATGTTTCAAATGTTTTTGAGAGTTTGTTTGAAAGTGTTGTGGATTGTGGTTTTTGAAAAGAAGGCAAGTGTTTTTTGCAAGTCGATCTCAAGTAACTAAGAGTTTTGTCTACCCTATTGTACTCAAAGGTTTTCTCTATGTTTTCAACCCTTTTTTAACAATTTTGTTCCACCATTGAATTGGGTGGACAATCTTGCGTTTAGGATGTTTAACGGGACGGGCGCGGGTCATCGTATGGACCATGAATGCAATGGTGCCAAGTGTCTTTGGCAATTTGCTTTGAGGGACTTGATCATTTGTTTAGGCAACATTTTGAAAGTATTATCGAGGGACTTATGATCATTTTGATTTTGTTTTGCCAAAGATACTCGACGTGCAAGCATGGCCCATTTTGGAAGGCAACATGTGGGATTACCCTAGAGGGTGCAAGTGTGATTGTGTATTGATTTCATGTATTTGTCTTGTATTAGGTTATCTAGCGTTTGATTTTATGTACATGCAAACCCTAGGTCTAATCATGGTATAATTGAAAGCGGTAAATTGTGAAAATGTAAAGTCTACGCTATTACAAAATAGTATCCGGGAGTGGGGGTACAATATTCACAAATGGGGATGAGACTTATAGTATCCAATAAATTACAACCAAATCGAATTTGCGATCAAATGTAAATGACGTATATCAATGCGTAAGATAAACAAGTGTGTATAGGAGCAATATATTGTGTATTTGTATTGTGTAAGTATGTGGTTATTTATAAGTGCGACAATGTGAAATTAATGTGTATTAAGGTATTTGTTTTGACCTAAATGTGTGTTTAATGAATCTTTGATTTGTATATTTTTAACATGCATAAAAGAAATGTTTTAATTGAATGTTCAAGCTCTAATTAAATTATGTATAAAAAATGATGTTTTAAGAAAAGAAAATATTTCTAAGTTTTAATTATGTATACAAAAAGTATTTTTCATTTGTTATGAATTGAATTATGTATATTAAAAAAGAAATGTATTTTTAATTGTTATGTACAAAAGTATATTTAAAAGAAAAAGGTATTTTCAATTATATTGTATGATATGTACAAAATTATATTTAAATTAAATGTTCTAAAATTAGGTATATAAGAAATGTGTTTTTAAGTATTAATGTATTAGTATCAATTAAATGTTAATCTTTAAGAAACAAATTATATTCTTTGTGTAAAAGAAAAGATAATTTTAAAATATAGAGAAAACAAGTTTCTAAATAAACCCCAAAAAAGGAATATTGTAAGTTTTTTGTATTTTTTATTAATTAAAAAGGAAATAATGTTTTTTTGAAAACTGAATTTGAAAACAAAAAAAAAGAAGAAATGGGCTGAAAGAGGGGTGGGAACGGATCAGGCCCATTGTTCTGAGGCAAACGTTTTTAGGGTTAGAGGTTTTTTTGTTCAGTAAAGGAATTTAGGGTTTGTGAAGCGGCGCTCCTGCCTTGTCTTCTCCGTTTGCCTTCGTTCATCCTCGTTTGAGCTCCTCTTGCCCATGGCCTCTGAACGCAGCTCCACGCGTGGTCGTCAAACGCCACCGTCTGCTCCTCCACCCTCCATAGTCGAGCACGACAATGACAATCGAAGGTGATCACCTCTCGTTTTACATTCTTTTTAGTTCGCGCGTGTGAGCTAACAGTCTTTTACAGTTTCTAATTTTGTTTATATTTTGTGAGATGCTTTTAAGGAAAGGGAAGAGTTTTACCTTCTTGGAGACGGAAACCTTTTGGAGATGGAGGAGGAGTTTGACCCGGAGGCGCGTTAGATGGCTGAGAGCGACAGTTTAATGAAGCTGGAAGCTAGCTTGGGAAAACTGGTTTGTGTTACCCTTTTGTTTGCATGAGGGTTTGATGATGATTAGTAGCCTGAAAACCTTTTCTGAATTTAACTTCTTTCCTCTTCGCTTTTGCTGCCTCGATATTTCTGTATGCTTGTTGCTTCTTTGATACTCACTTCTGTCGCCTCTGAGTTTAGTGTGCTTGAAATGTTATTGTTGCTTCTGTGAGTTGCCTTGGTTTCCTTATTCTGCTTGCTTATGTTGCTTATGTTGATTGCCCAATGATGTGTGCTTACTGAGGGCTCGAGGGTTTTGCTTTGGAATGCTTCTTTTCCTCTTCTCTCACAGTTGCCTAGAGCTTTTGTATGCTTCTGAACGATTGTTTATGGCCCAATGATGAGTACTCCTCTGAGGGTTCTCATGTGGGCTTTTGCGTTTTGATGTTATCTCTGGTTCCTTAGGCTTGGTGATGGCTTTGATGGTTTGTTGTTAGGCTAAGGATTTGGTTCAGGTTTCTTTGACAGGCAGGGTGGTATTATCTGGTTTATGGACACATGCTGGTTTTTTTTGTGATATATTTGGCTTAGAATGGTTAAGGTTTTTGAGTGGTTTAGGCCAAGTTTTGAATGATCTTGGCCAGGTTTTGGTTAAGCAGTAGGCAGGCTGTGCTTCAGGCTTTAGGTTTTGTTTCTGGTTTTTGATGTTTAGGCCTTAGCAGGTTTCAGCAGGTTGGTATGTTAGCAGGTTCAGGATAATGCAGGTTATGGGTATGGAGGTTATGCTGGTTATGTGTTTGACAGTAGGGTAAGTTTGGCCTGGTTTGAATTTGCTTCAGCAGGTTATGTTGGTATATCAGTTTGTAGCATGCTGGCATATGTAGGTTTTATTTGCGTTTTGTGTTGACAGGTTTGTATGTTGGTTTAGGTTCAGCAGGTTTAATGGCTGAGAAACTGGTTTGAGTTTGGAGGTGTTTGATGTTTTATGGTTCAGGCCATTAGCATTTAGGTTTCAGGTTTGAGGTTATGTGTTTGGAAGTGTTTGATGGTTTTTGCAGTTTGTGCTAATGCAGGTTCTTGGACAGCAGGTTGATGGTTGAAAAACTGGTTTGAGTTTTTTGCCCCCCTGTATATTTTTCTTTGTGCTTTTGTGAAAGTTCTCCCCCTCCTCCTTTCTCTTACTGTCTTTTGCTCCTTTGTATCTCTTTCTATCTATGCCTCTAAGCCTAAAAACCTGCTCCCTGCTTACTTTATCTCTCTCTCTTCTAGTACAGTTAAATATTTAATAAATGTTTTATTTCTGTACTTTCTCTGAAAGGGCTATTGCATTTGGGAAATGATGAAAAAAAGAAAGCTTGCTTGCATAACAATTTCTTACTTATGCATTCTTTATCTTTTCTTTGACAGCTTTTGTACTTTGTGAACTTTCCATATCTTTACCAAATCCTCTTCTTGACAGCTTTGAGTAGACTCTTTGGTACTTTGACAGTAAATTGCACTTTTTGGCCTTTTTGACATAAAGTAGGAAATTGGATTTCTTCAGTTTGGTTGAACTTGAACTATGCAGTTTGACATTTTGAATTTATGCATTTTGTCATTTTGCATTCATGATTAAATGAATAAAATTCTTCCCTCTTTGTGAACCGGGAGAAATCCCGTGATTTGCAGAGAGGGTTAACTGATCCCAATCAGTGGCCCTTAATGATGACTGCAAATTTTATCTGTATTTATTTTATCTGCTTTTTGACTTTTCTCTTTTCTTTTGCAGGTGAAAAATGGAGCACCGGAGCGAAGTGAAGAATGAAGAATTAGGGACTTAGAAAATGTTTAGAAAAAATAGGATAGTTTTTATTTTCAATTTAATTATTGTAAACTATTATTATTTTAAATACTTCTTAAATAAATACTTGTATCCAAATAATAATTGTAACAAATATTAAATATGAAATAAAAATTCTATTGATTCATTTAATTCTTTTCAATTCCTTTTCAATTATTTACTTATTATTCATGGTTCCTTAAATTAAAATAAATGAAAATTAAATTCCAGATATTTAATTCTTAGAATCATAAATAATCAACTAAACATTGATTCTTCGTTGATCAAAATAAATGAATTTGACGTCTCCATCATCCAAAGCAATGCACAGTCGAATGCAATAACTGATCAGACGCAATCCTTTCTTACTGATTTCTTACCAAGCACTGTAAATCCAAACTGCATATTTCTTTTGACTGGCTCAAACAAAACAACGTGAATTCAAACCAACTGCCTCTTTTACTGATTAAATCAAAACAATGCGAATTCAACCCGAGTCTTGGAATAACTTGCAAAGTGCTGTGGAAATTTAATCTTTATGAGAATATGCCCATAAAACCTTAATTCCTGATTAAATGCCAAATAACATTTGCCTGATCAAAATTTAGCCAAAGTCAACCAAAACCTTAAGCCAATTGTGAAACAATCCAGAGCCCTGAAAAATCAACAAAATCCTAATTTTGTCTGACTGACGAGAAAAAGTCTGTTTGACCGATTCTTGAGCCAATCTGAAAAAATCAGGAAATGCCTGAAGCTGAGATTTCTTGTGGAAAAATGCGAGGGCAAATTTTGGGGTACAACAGTTGCCCCTGTTCAATCTTCTTGGACCTGAAGAGTTAGATTGGCAAGTTTGCCTTTCGCGACTTGAAGGTAAAAGAAGATTGGACACTAAAGTGCCCAGAAAATTTGCACTCGTCGATGTGATGGTAGAGGTGAATGGGCTTACAGATGCCATTTGGTGATGGGCTTAAAGATGCCATCTGGTGACTGCTGGTAGGAGGATGGGCTTATAGATGCCATCTGGACATGTTGAACTGTATGTCGAAAGTGAGTGGGCAAGTATCAGAAGGGCATCCATGTTTTGGAACATCTCTGAATTAGGGGTCCGAATAAGCAACAGATTGACGTCCATGTCTAGAGAATCCGTAAACTATTTTCAGGAGTTGAGATTGAGTGAGCAATAGAGCGGCATCCGTTGTGGGGAGGCGTCCGTAAACTATTTTCAAAAGTTGAGAAGAGTCTGAACAAGTTGGTAGATTGACATCCGTTGTTAGGAAGAATCCGTAAACTGTTTTCAGAAGTCTTGAAGTTGAAGAGGAAACGGTGTAGGGTTTCCTGATGATGCGTTTGAATGGATCCGGAATAAGTATCAGAACGTCGCCGTGTCCGGGTCACATCTGGACTATTTCTGGATGAATCTCGGGAAATGATCTGCGTCTGTCGACTGCTCTTACCTGAAAAGTAAAGGGTTAGCCGTATGCAATGTTATGATGCATGATGCAATGTATGTGACATCAATGTTTATGACATGAATGTGATGAATGCGCATGTAAGCTGATGAGCTATCTTGCTGAGGATAAATGAATCCGAGATGGCTGAAGATAAAAGCATCTTGACTGCTGCCGGGGAAAATAAATCCTTGGCTGCTGCTGGGGAAGAGAATTCCTGATGACCTCTACTGGGGAGTTCCAAACTAATAGGCTCATGCTGGGGAGGTAAGATTGAGAATCTTCAGCTTGGTGGGAAGTAACTCTGGCGACTTCACTGGGGAACTCGAGATTTGCCCTCCCAAAACTCTGTGGGGAGAAGGTTCAATGGTCTGGCTCCGCTGGGGATTGATAATTTGAAGTTTTAGCTTTGCTGGGGATAATGAAGCTTGACTCTGAGTGGAGCTAGCTTGAGAAGAATCTGAACAAGCGATAGGTTAACATCCGTTACTTGGAGAACCCGTGAACTGTTTTCAGAAATCTTGAGATTGAATAAGCAATAGAGCAGCATCCGTTGTTGGGAAGCGTCCGTAAACTGTTTTCAAAGGTTGCATCTGAATAAGTTGGTAGATTAACATCCGTTGTTGGGACGAATCCGTAAACTGTTTTCAGAAGTCTTGAAGTTGAATCAGCAATAGAGCCGCATCCGTTGTTGGGAAGCGTCCGTAAACTAATTTCAAAGGTTGCATCTGAACAAGCTGATAGATTAACATTCGTTGTTGGGAAGAATCCATAAACTGTTTTCAGAAGTCTTGAAGTCGAATCAGCAATAGAGCAGCATCTGTTGTTGGGAAGCGTCCGTAAACTGTTTTCAACGGTTGAGAAGAGTCTGAACAAGTTGGTAAATTAACATCCATTGTTGGGAAGAATCCGTAAACTGTTTTCAGAAGTCTTGAAGAGGAACCGGTGTGGGGTTTCCTGACGATGAGCTTGTGTAAAGCCGCATCGATTTTTGAACACTTTTGACATTCGAATGCCCCAAGTGGTGATGTAGATAATTTCCTGGCTTATTACAGGTGTTGGTCTACAATTGGTCGTTCACAGATGTTTTCCTGGGTTGTTACAGGTGTTGATCTGGAATTCTTCAGGCATGCCCTGGCCGGATACAGGAATCGAATCTGGAAAGGTGATAGTTGATAGATATGCCCTGGCTGGATACATGAATCGAATCTTCAAACTCTTCAGACGTGCCCTGGCTAGATACAAGAGTCGAGTCTGGAAATGTGATCAACAGATATGCCCTGGCTGGATACAGGAGTCGAATCTGGAATTGTGATAGTTCATAGATATGCCCTGGCTGGGTACAGGAATCGAATCTTCAAACTCTTCAGACGTGCCCTGGCTAGATACAAGAGTCGAGTCTGGAAATGTGATCAACAAATATGCCCTGGCTGGATACAGGAGTCGAATCTGGAATTGTGATAGTTCATAGATATGCCCTGGTTGGGTACAGGAATCAAATCTTCAAACTCTTCAGACGTGCCCTGGCTAGATACAGGAATCGAGTCTGGAAATGTAATAGTTGACTTGTTGAACACTTTTGGCATTCGAATTCCCCAAGTGGTGAAGAAGGAGTCTTGAATCAGATTACTCTGCATATTGAGAGATTTCTTGAAATCTTGACTGGACTGCCCCAGGTTAATTGAATTGTGACATGCCATGCCCCTTGTTGATAGGGGATTTGATGGAAGTGTTATCCTCTTGAAGTGATTTTGACTTACTGAGAGAGTTTTCGTTCCTCCGAACATTCGCTGTATGAATTTCTTCGCTGTCAAACAAAAAGGTCAAATGCAGACAGTGATATTCGAATAATGCAAAGTTTATGTTTGTCTCAAAATTTTGAAAAATGCGTTTTTAGCAGAAAACTTTTCATAAGACAAGTTAACACAAGATTTAGAGTAAAGCCCTACAGGAGTCAGGATACCTTTTGTGACAGTATGCTTTCGAACTAACCCATGCTTCAATTAGGACTTTTAAAGGGTTATAACGTGGCCTGGTTCACGGTTTAAGAAACAAAGGATAAAGGCTCAAAGTATATTTGTACCCACCCGCTCTTCGTGATGTCCTTCAACCTAAGCTCAGTTAATTGTGCGTCACTCTCTGTTTTGAGTTTGGAACGACTTTTGGGCGATGGTTCACCAGTTGAATTTGGGGAGACAGTCATTATCTCCTTTTTTCTTTTTCAACATTTTTCATGTTGTTGAGGATTTGTAATGACCTCACTATTTTGATTTTGATTTGTTATCCCTAACTTTTGCCTGACTGTTCCCATTTTCGGGATTACTGTCAGCGGGATGCCCCAGCTTTCCTAAGCCTCCTTTATAGGTTTTGGCTTGGCGGGCTTTTCTCTTTTGAGAGATTGACTGTCTATGCGATAGGGAACCACCCTTGTCTTTTAATTCCAAAGGAATGCTTTCCTTTTTTGACATCGTTCGTTGTATTATAAACTGAGAGTTTGCGACTTTAATGCGCATCTTCTTTTGAATTAACTGAGGTACTACCCTGCTCCGGGTTTATATCAAAGGTTTTGATCGTTTTAAAACAGAAAACTCCTACTTCTTTGGCTCGAAGGGGTTGACTAGGGATTAACTTCCTTATAACTCCAGTGTTTGGGAATTGAAAGAAATGCCTGTACATCATCAGCAAGGTCTATTCAAAAGCATACTGTATAAGATCATGGTATTGTTTCGTCATCCTCCCTCTAAAGGCTTACAGCTTTTTATCAAGAGTCAAATATCATAAAGAAAAGCATAAGAGTAGTGAAACGAATGGATGAATTCAAGACAAACATATGCAATGCATTAATGAAAACAGAGTTTAACATCAACAGATAATTGTTTGACAGCAAAAGAAATTACAACTTTGAAAATTCAAAAAGAAGCAAAAGTCTTTCAGCTCGAGCTTCGTTACTTCAAGTGGAGAACCCTTTAATGGAATATTTTCATCTCGCCGTCTGGCATGAATTCCAGCACCCCAATGTCGATCAGATCTTGAATCTTGTTCTTCAAGGCCCAACAGTCGTTGGTGTCGTGTCCCGGGCTGTAGGAGTGGTAAACACAAAATGCGTCGGGATGATAGTTATGAGAGGAGGAATTGAGCTTCTGAGGAGGATCCTTTACAGTAAGTAAGTTGACCTCCAACAGGCGCTTCAGTATGAAAAATGATGGTATTTCAGTCTCCGTGAACTGTCTTCCCGACGTTTCTTGCTTACGCCGATTACCCCGTTGACGCTGGCGAGGTTGTTGATGAGCTTGTGACCCTGAGGCAAGCAAAGGAGCTTTCCCTTTGTCTTCTTGAGTGGATGGAGGCTGAGCGGTGACTTGCTCTTCGACCTCAGATGCTTGCCCCAGTTGGTTGTTTGGAAGCAGTTGGCGGACAAGAACTCTGAGTTCCTCTTGTCTTTGGGATAGGTCTTGGATGAGAGCCATCTGGCCCACCAACTGTCCCATCACTTGGATCCTCAAGGTTGTCAGATCAAACTGCAACTCCGCAAGCTGGTCACTCCTCAAGGTTTTCAGTCCACCGGGATACCCATTTTTGCCCAAGCCGCCTTTTCAGGTTTTCGACTTGCCGGGTGTACAGATTTTTCATTTCATCCCTCATTTTGCCCGAACCCTTTTAGTTCGCCGGGAAGCCCTTATTTTTGCCTAGGTATGTCAACCTAGCGGGTCTTTGATTTTGCGTAGTATTTTTCCGACTATGTCTGTGCTTTCAGAATGTAGGGAGTTGCCCCTGTTAGAGGTGTTTTGTCATGCCACCAGAAGGTGTTTGATCAGGCAAGATTCGTTGCTGGGGTGCCCCAAGTGACTCAGGCGGAGATTTTCCCCAGGCTATTTGGCTCTTTGAGAGATTCTTCGAATCTTGACTTAACTTCCCCTGATGCCGGGCCATGATCATGTCATGCCCCTTGATTGGAGATACTCTTGTTCGTTAGACTTTCGTCATGCGAATTTCTCTGCTGTTCAAACAAATGATCATGTGCAAACAATGTTATTTTAAGAATGCAAAAGCCTATGTTTGTCTTGAATTTTAAAAATACATTTTTTGTAAAACAAATGAAACCTTTTCTGTAAACTGTGATGTCAACTCAAGATTTCACCGCGAGCCTTAAGGAGTCAGGATACCTTTCGTAACAGTATGCTTTCAAACTAACCCATGCTTCAGCTAGGACTTTTGAGGGTTATAACGTGGCCTGGTTCACGGTTTAAGAAACAAAGGATAAAGGCTCAAATTTTATTTGTACCCACATGCTCTTCGTGATGTTCTCCAAACCTAAACTCAGCTGATTGTGCGTCAGACCTTGTTCGAGTCTTTGCTCTGATTTTCCAGTGATGGTCGGATACTGAACGTTTATGTTGGATAGACAGTCATTCCTTTTTGTTATTGTTGAGGGTTTATAAGACCTCTTTGTTATCCCTGTTTTTTGCCTGAGCTGTTTCCTTTTTTGGAATTACAGTCAGCGGGATGCCCCAGTTTCGTAAGTCCCCTTTATAGGTTTTGACTTTTTGGGCTTTTCATTTATGAACTTTTTTGATAATGACTGCCTGTCTTTACGATTGTTCGGAACCATCACTGTCTTTCTTTTTTTCGTAAGGATCTCTTTGGTTCCATTCGTTATGCACTTGGATCAACTGAGAGAACTACCCTGCCCCAGGTTATGATAAGGGTTTTAATTTTCGAAAAGAAAAACTCCTACTTTTTTGGCTCGAAGGGGTTGACGAGGGATTATCTTCCTTATAACTCCAGTGTTTAGGGATTGAAACAATGCCTGTACCTCATCAGCGGGGTCTGTTCAAAAGCATACTGTAAAGATCGTGGTATCGTTTTCGTCATCCTCCCTCAAGAGGCTTAGAATTATTATTTAAGAGTTGATCATCAGAAAAATATGAAAATAATTTGCATTTAGTGAATACGAATATGTTGCTTCAAAACAGACATATGCGATGCATTAATGAAATAACAATGTTTAACATGAGTAAATGTTTGAACAAAAGAAAATTGCAACTTGAACATTCAAATGAACAAAAGTTTCTCAACCCTAGCCCTGTTTTGGCAAGGGAGCAGTGATCACGTTGGGAGTCTCGGCGGGCTCGAGCTCGATCTCTTTAGCATCGATCATGTTCTGAATCTTGTACTTCAGTGCCCAACAATCCTCAGTATCGTGCCCCGGGCTACCAGAATGGTAAGCGCACCTTGCTTCTGGGTTATAATTTGGAGAGGAGGTCTTTGGATTTGCAGGAGGGTTGATCACCGCAATCAGGTTCATCCTTAACATGTGCTGCAAAGCTCGTGACCATGGCATGTTGATGTTGGTGAATTGTCTCTTAGGCTCGTCCGACCTGTTCTGATCAACCCGCTGTTCTTGGCGAGGTCGTTGTTGGACCTGTGAAGTAGTATCAACTCGGAGAGGTCTATTCATTGGACCCGACCTTTGCCCTCTTGGAAGCTGTTCCATGACCTGGTCCCTGATTTGGGCTGGTTGCTTCATGCCTTGAGGAGGCTGACTGATCATGGCCCTCAGCTCTCCTTGCTCCTGAGCTAAACCTTGAATGAGGGCCCTTTGCCCCAGCATCTGGGTTTTCAATGTGTCTACCTCAGCTTGTAGACGTTTCAGCTGTACGTCCTTGTCATCTTCAGGACTCTTTCTGATCAGATTCCCCATGAGGAGCGTCCTCAGTTCTTCCTGCCCCTTGGATATGCTTAGGAAGATCTCCTTGAACTGAGTCTCTTGAGTGTGAAGGTCCTGGTTATCTTGTTGTGAAGCCATTGCTGAAATAAACAGCGAGAAAGGTAAGTGACCTGCAACAAGGATACCTGTTATGCAATGATGAGTATGACATGCATGTAATGTTTTCAAGGACCTCGCGGGATAAACAAGAAAATTGGTTAGAATTTGGGTCCGGTAGCTTGATGGAAGGGACTGCATATTGTTGAGAGTCCTTCTTCAAGAGTCAAGGCTCACCATATCGAGTGGGTCATAGCCTCTGACTTTAGTTATCATGTCTAGTTCTAGTTTCCAAATAACCTTGTGTGATCGGTGGATCTGGAACTGACTGTTTAACGCTGGTTCGCGAAATGTCGCGGAAGCAAGAGTCGCCACCGTCTTTTATTTTCTCCAAATGGAAAGGACAAAAGCACAGAAAAATTCCTTTAAAGAGATTGCTCTCGGTTCGGGAGGTAGGTTATAGAAAGGGAAGGTGTTAGCACCCTTTCTATCCATGGTTATCCATGGGCTCTTAGATACTTGCTCAATGTGTTTTCAAAATTGTTTGTTTGCTTTTCAATGTGGGTTTAAAAAGTTTCTTTGAAAAATTTCAGATCGACTCATACGTCAGAGTGTTTGAAAAGTTTGTTTCGAAAGCTTTTGAAAAGTGTCAGTGTGAAAAGTCTTTTGAATTTGTTTTGAGATTAGAGCAAGTATCCTTGAGAACCTACCTACCCTAAGGAATTCGTCTGTGTAAGAGTCCTTAAAAGTAGTGCCATCCCACCATTGAGAGGTAGGTAGCACCACCGTTGGAGGTGTTCGGGTCAATTCGTTTTTTAGGGACATGGTGATCACCAGAGCAATGGGAAGACACCTTAGAAGCTACCCTCATGCCAGGTTCCCGGATCATGAGGACTTACTAAGACATCCTCTACTCGACGATCACCTTTCGAGGCAAGGCAACAGTGAGGCGTACCCTAGGGGTGGTGTGTGATTTGTGTGTCATGTTTCAGTTATTTGTCTTGTCATGTTTGTTGTGTTCTACGCTTGATTTTAATTTGTCCATTCATTCTTGCATGCATATTTAACAGTTATAAAGTTTGCGAAAAATAAATCTAAGGCTATTACAAAGGCGCGGGTCCACACCGCCAAAATTAAACCGGACCCGATTTAGCGAAAAAATAAATAATGCGAAGTAAATACAAGTGCGAGAGATAAAGTTGTTACAAGGCTTTGGGACATGTACATAATTATTTAAACGATTATAAAATAAATGCGCGAAATAAAGGAATTAAACAAAACTAGGGCGTTGGACCCTTTCGCAAATAATTAAAATTAATAAGGAATTTAAAATTAAAATTAAATGAAAATGATATTTTTGTGTTTTTTAGATTTAATGAGAAAAAGGAGTTAATTGAAATTAAATTAAACGGCAAACCCTAATTCTAATATTTTTATTTATTATGAAAGAGTTAAAATATAATCTACATTAAACCCTAATTTATTTATGTACAATTTAATTATAAAAAATAAGTAAATAAATAATTATTACTGTGGAAAAAAAGGAAAAATTAAAAAGATATCAAAATTATCAATTAACCTAATTCTACATTTTTTGGATTTTTATTATGAAAAATATTTAAAATTAAAACCTAATTAAACTAAATAATTTACATTTTTATTTGAAAATAATCATAATAAAATAAATATTATATTTTTTATATTTTTTTGATTTTTGTGTGTTTTTGTATTTTGTTAAAAATAATTAATTAAATAAACATAATTAAATAAAAGAAATAAAAAGAAAAAATTAAAGAAAGAATAAAAATAAACAAAAAGATTAGGGAAGGCAAACCAGAGTGGGGTGTAGCCCCAGATTGAGAGGTACAGGCCTGGGAATTCTGGCCCAATTATTTGTGAGTTCGTTGACTTTTCCAATCAGGTGTAATGCATTGACTGGCGTATATAGCGTTCTCTGAATCCTGGCCCTTGATCTGGGTGAGATGGACGCGTGTGTGGCTTGAGAGAGTGAGCGTATGGTACACCTGGACGTTAGCAAAGCATAGGAACCTGCGTTGAAAAATATTATGGAAATTGCCAGACCTGGGACTTGAACCCAGGTCTTTGATGTTACATGCATCACGTGTTGCCACTGAACCAAGCGCTTGTCATTTAACATATAATAAACAATAAATATTATAAAAAGAAAACGCCAATGACTTTGGAATTTCGCGCGAAATTTGAATGGATCAATCGTTGCTTGACACGCCTTCTTCTTCCTCACCATCCCTGTAAAATAGAACACAGAGGCAACGGTTTTGTGTGTGTTTCCTTAGGGCCTCTATCAGAAAATAGCGAATAGCCCCTCGTCGCTCATAAATTGAGCGCGAGGGGGCCATCCTTTTCGTCTTCAACCCCTGAATCCATTGGTGGTCATCTGGGGCTCTAATTTTGCGTTATTATGAAAGCCCCAAATCTAAGAACCTGCAAACCCTAGCAATCGATCATGGCAAAACCTTATATACGATATGAAAATCAAATTGAAGGCAACGGTTAGCTTCACAATCAAACAAGGAACAAGAATCAACAATTAAACTTCATGAAAAATGCTTAGAACATGATATGCGTTTTCGAAAAATTCGAGGTTCAGTCCGGGTTCTTGATACCAATTCAGGGTCTTTTGGTGGATGTTCTTGGTTGGAATTTGATCAGGAGTGCCTGAGGAAGCTTTTGGTATAAGAATTAGAGCTTGACTCGGCTTAAAAACTGGTTTTCAGTGTTTGAGTTTTTGTGAAAAATTTCAATTGGCAAACTGTTCTTGGGGCGCAGCTTGCAGTCTTTTTTGCATTTGGTTTTTGCTTCTGATCATATAGCCAAGCTTTTAGGTCAACAACACTTGAGAAAATCCAAGGCATTGATTGTTTTCAATATTTGATTTTCTAAGAATCTTTACAAATCTTTTCTATGTGAAATTTGTGTCAATCATGCTCCAATCACACCAAAACTTTCCATAATCAATCAAGCACGAAATATTGAGATTAGAATGTGCACAAAAAGATTTTTTAGGTTAAACTTATATTTTCTACATATTTAAAATGATTTAAATGAATTAATATTAATATAAATTCAAATAAATAATTAAAAGATGAGAAAATACTTCCCTTTGGGCCTAATGGTCGTGCATAGGCTTGGCATGAAGAAACTTGGAAGAAAAATGGGCCCATTTGCATTTTTAGGCCTTTTGCATCAATGTTGACTTTTCAAAATTCCCAAAAATTTCCCAACTTCCACAAGGCATAACTTGGTCAATTTTTAAGCTTTTCACATGTTCTTGGACATTTTGGAAAGGTCTTTGAGTCCTCTAACCAATGCCTTTGGTCCCATGTCATTTTGATTTACCAATCTCAAGTTATGGTCTTTGACTTAAAGTCCCTTTTTGTTGACTTTTGAAAATGACCTATAATATTGAAATTGATAACTTTTTGTGAGAGCATTTCTTGGACTTGGAATATGAAGATGAGTTGTAGGAAATGTCTTTCTCTTCAAAATGAGCTTTGGATGGAATTTTTCTGATAATCCATGTGAAAGTTATGCCCTGGTCAATTTCAGTTGACTTTTTCAGCTGTCCAAATATAGCAACTTTTGCATCTTGATGATTTTCTGAGCCAAATTTTGAGAATCATGATCAAGCATTGATCAAATGATGTTTGTGGCTTCAAAATGATATATTAACCAAAAATTTGAACTTTTGACTGTCAAATGACCATTTTGCCCCTACAGTTGACTGTAGTGCAATCTAGGGTTTTGACTATGCAATTTTGAGCTGAATGCCTTGAAACTTGATATGAGGATACTTGACCATCTTTGTAGGCATATGAGACTTGATTGGGCCTTTGAAAACTTCCAATTCTTGTTCAGAACACAAACCCTAGTTTTGACTGTATAGGAGACAGTTGAGCTGCACAACCCTTGGGGAATTTTGTGACCTTGACTTGACAAATCTTGATGAATATGGGGGGGCAAATTTTGGGGTGCAACAGTTGCCCCTGTTCAATCTTCTTAGACCTGAGGATGCAGATTGGCAGACGTGCCTTTCGTAATCCGAGGGTAAAAGATGATTGGACACTAGAGTGCCCAGAAATTTGCTCTCACATAGTAGCAGTGATGATAGGGGAATGGGCTTATAGATGCCATTTAGAGATTGCCGGATAGGGTGATGGGCTTATAGATGCCATCTGGATGTTGATTGCGTAAGAGATTCCTTCGCTAGAACCTGTATACCTGCAAAAGAACGAATGAGTACCTGACACGTTGCGGGAGCTGGTTTTCAGATGCTTGGTATAGATATGTCCTGACTGGTTATAGGAGCTGAGTCCAGAGCTTCAAACGCTGATGAATGAACCAGGGATGGTTACTACCTTAGCATGAATGATAAGAGAACCTTGGATGACTTTAATCTCAACAACGCTCGTTGAGAAAAATCTTGGCGAGAATTACCATCTTTGCAATATCGGGAAGAGAACCATAGGCAATTATAATCTGAAAGGAATGATCACCTCACTCAACGTCGGAGAGGGAAACATCTGAAAAGGACTTACCACCTCACACACCGTCGGAGAGGGGACCATCTAAAAAGGGATTACTACCTCACACACCGCTGGAGAGGGAACTATAGGGAGAATATCACCTCACACTCATCGTCGGAGAGGGAAACATCTGAAAAAGGGATTACTACCTCACACACCGCGGGAGAGGGAACCATAGGGGACTGCTGAGTCTTTATCAGAAAAATCTGTTGGGCATCGATTTAGCTGGACTAGAGGAGGTCTTGAAATATCTTCAACTGGAATAAGTAACAGAATGTTGCCATATCTGGTTTACATCTGGACTATATCTGGAAGGAGATCTGGAAGCAGCATCAGAACGTCACCATATCTGGATCATATCTGAAACTATATCTGAAGGATACCTGGAAGCAGTATCAGAACGTCACCATCTCTGGGTCATATCCGAAACTATATCTGAAGGATACCTGGACGCAGCATCAGAACGTCACCATCTCTGGGTCATATCTGAAACTATATCGATAAGGAAATCTGGAAACAGCATCAGAACGTCACCATCGCTGGGTTTACATCCGAAGCTATATCTAGAAGGAAATCTGGAAGCAGTATCAGAACGTCACCATCGCTGGGTTTACATCTGAAACTATATCTAGAAGGGATTCTGGAAGCAGTATCAGAACGTCACCATCGCTGGGTTTACATCTGAAACTATATCTAGAAGGGATTCTGGAAGCAGTATCAGAACGTCACCATCGCTGGGTTTACATCTGAAACTATATCTAGAAGGGATTCTGGAAGCAGTATCAGAACGTCACCATCGCTGGGTTTACATCTGAAACTATATCTAGAAGGGATTCTGGAAGCAGTATCAGAACGTCACCATCGCTGGGTTTACATCTGAAACTATATCTAGAAGGAAATCTGGAAGCAGTATCAGAACGTCACCATCGCTGGGTTTACATCTGAAACTATATCAAGAATGAATTGCGGTTAGTTGGTAGTAGTCATTTTTGTATTGATCTTTTTCCTGAAAAAGCGAGACATAATTGGATGCAAAATCATGATGCATGACTGTATGTCTTCAAGATCAATGAGATTCGTGTAGTATGATGCATATGCATGCTATAATGATGTATGTGACGTTTTATGAATGTATGTTTGTCTAAGAAAATAAATCCTTGACGGGTGCCGGGAAGTTGTATCCTGGGCTGATGTTGAAGAATAGTTGCAAGAATTCCAATAGACGAAGATAACTCCGTTGGGGAATAAACTTGGTGAATGGAGGATTCTGCGGGGAGAAAAAGATATTCTAGCGACCATGTTGGGAAGAAATACTCTGTGGGGAGATGCTTTTGCTGCATTGTTGAGGATGACTCGCTGAGGATACCTTGCTGTGTTGGAAGTATGAATGGACTTCGCTGGGGATAGGAAGACTGTGTCGACGACGATCTTTCCGTGGCTTTTGGCTGAGGATAACCCAGTTATATCCTGTTAAGGAAATAACTCTTTAAATCAAGCCGGACGACGCGTTCGTGCGCTGCGAGGGGATAAGCTTCCAGAATTTACTGGGGATAAGCTTGTGCTTGGGGAGATAGATTCTAACCTTCCTGGGGAACTGGATTGGACTCTCCTGGGGAAGTTTTGAACTGCGTTGGCTATGTTCTTCAACGGAGCTTACCCTGATACCTTGGAGGACAGAACAATCAGATTGCTTGGACCATTCTTTATTGCCCCTGTTTCTATGGGGGGAGGCACTTGTGGGATGCTGATAGTTGTTGAGAGTCAAACTTTCTTCTGGTAGGCGGGTGACAAGATGATAGGACATAGTCGTACGCTTTGATCCCTAACTTTTGCCTGGACCGCCCTTTCGGGTTTTCAGTCCATCGGGATACCCATTTTTGCCCAAGTCGCCTTTTCAGGTTTTCGACTTGCCGGGTGTACAGGTTCTTTCATTTCATCCCTTATTTTGCCCGAACCCTTTTGGTTCGCCGGGAAGCCCTTATTTTTGCCTAGGTGTGTCAACCTAGCGGGTCTTTGATTGTGCGTAGTATTTTTCCGACTATGTCCATGTTCTTAGAATGCAGGGAGGTGCCCCTGGTTGCTTGTGTTGCCATATTGCCAGAAGGTGTTTGATCAGACAAGATTCGTTGTTGGGATGCCCCAAGTGACTCAGGCGGAGATTTGCCCCAGGCTATTTTGGCCTTTGAGAGATTCTCCGAATCTTGATTGGACTGCCCCAGATGATGGACAATCGTCATGCCATGCCCCTTGATTGGAGGTACTTCTGTTCATTAGGCATTCATCGTGCGAATTTCCTGCTGTTCAAACAAAAAGTCATATGCAAACAAGGTTATGTTAAAAATGCAAAGCCTAAGTCTGTCTTGAATTTTGAAAATGTATTCTTTTCATAAAACATGTGAATGTTTGTAAAACATGATGTCAACTCTGTATTTACCGTAGCCTTAAGGAGTCAGGATACCTTTCGTAACAGTATGCTTTCGAACTAACCCATGCTTCAGCTAGGACTTTTAAGGGTTATAACGTGGCCTGGTTCACGGTTTGAGAAACAAAGGATAAAGGCTCAAATTTTATTTGTACCCACCCGCTCTTCGTGATGTTCTCCAAACCTAAACTCAGTTGATCGTACGTTAGACCTTGTTTAAGTATTTGCTTTGATATTCCAGTAATGGTTCAGATGTTGAATAGGCAGTCATTTTTTGCTTTGGTTGAGGGTTTATGAGACCTCTTTCTTGATTTTGTCATCCCTTTCTTTTTTTGCCTGAACTGTTTTCCTTTTTGGAATTACAGTCAGCGGGATGCCCCAGTTTCATAAGTCCCCTTTGTAGGTTTAGACTTTTTGGGCTTTTCATTTATGAAAATTTCTTTTTTTTGATAATGACTGCCTGTCCTTATGATTGTTCGGACCATCACTGTCTTTTGTAAGGACCTCTTTGGTGCCATTCGTTGTGCACTTGGATCAACTGAGAGAATTACCATGCCCCAGGTCATGATTAAGGGTTCTGATTTTCGAAAATAAAAACTCCTACTTCTTTGGCTCAGAGGGGTTGACGAGGGATTATCTTCCTTATAACTCCAGTGTTTAGGGGTTGAAACAATGCCTGTACCTCATCAGCGGGGTCTGTTCAAAAGCATACTGTAATGATTGTGGTATCATTTTCGTCATCCTCCCTCAAGAGGCTTAGAATTTTAGATCCAGAGTTGACATCAGAAAAAATATGAAAAGAAATTTGAATATAATGAAAACAATTGTATTAATTCTCAAAACAGACGTATGTGATGCATTGATAACAGAAAAGAGTTTGCTATGACATTAATCGTTTGTATAAGCCATGAAAAATACAACTCAAAATTCAAATAAACAAGAGGTCTTCAATGATTGGGCAACGGAGCAGTGATTATGTTCGGAGTCTCAGACATTTCAAACTGAACCTCCCCGGCGTCGATCATGTCTTGGATCTTGTTCTTGAGAGGCCAACAGTTGTCCGTAGTATGCCCCGGGCTATCTGAATGATATGCGCACCTATCGTTGGGATGATAGTTGGGTGCAGAAGTGTTCGGATTCCGGAGAGGAGCCCGTAAGGTGATTAGTCCTGCCTTCAACAGTTGCTGCAGGGCTTGATCCAACGACATGTTGAGTTTGGTGTACTGCCGTTTCTCCTTTCGTTGTTGCCCCTGTCCTGGTTGAGCAGGTCCAGGATTGGAGGTC
Organism: Vicia faba; assembly: GCA_948472305.1. Taxonomy (NCBI): domain Eukaryota; kingdom Viridiplantae; phylum Streptophyta; class Magnoliopsida; order Fabales; family Fabaceae; genus Vicia; species Vicia faba. The sequence continues at coordinate 413,676,065 of OX451740.1, read as the reverse complement.
TGGATTGCCCCTGCCTCATGACGGCTCTTTTTACCGTGCACAGCATTGGATTCTTTCTTTCCATGATGAGGCTTTTTGTCCGAAGGTGCAGCCTCTTGAATTTTCCCAGACCGGATACCAGCTTCTATTCGCTCTCCAGTCAAGATAAGATCTGTGAATCCAGCAGACGAGTTCCCAATCAGGTGGTTATAAAATGGACCAGACAAGGTCCCCAAGAACATGTCCACAAGTTCCCGATCAGTCAGAGGTGGTTGTACCCTTCCAGCAAGATCCCTCCATTTCTGCGCATATTCTTTAAAACCTTCACTTGATCCTAACGACATACCCTGGAGTTGGGTACGCGTAGGGGCAAGGTCGGCATTATATTGATACTGCTTGTAGAAAGCAGTAGCCAACTCCTCCCAGTTACGAACCTTGGTCCCATCCAGCTGATAGAACCATTCGAGATGAGTCCCTGAAAGACTCTCCTGGAAGAAGTGGATCCACAAATTCTTGTCCACCGTATAGGGTTGAATCTTCCGAACATAGGACCTTAAGTGCAGCTTGGGGCAAGATGCCCCGTCGTACTTAGAGAAGGGTGGTACTTTGAACTAGCGAGGGATAACCACACCAGTTGACAAACCCAGATCTCCGAAATCCAGCCCAGGTACCTGTTGAACCTCCATAGCTTTCATTCTGTCCTCCAGTTGCTTATATCTGTCATCAGCAGGAGGGTACTGCTCTTCATCAAAATCTGTCTCGTTGTCGGAGAGCACTGGACTGAGAACCTCTCTCTCATGATGGCTGCTTTTTCCCACAGATGGGGTTGTCCTCTCAGTTTCAACTTGCGGTGTATTCACAGATCTGCGTCTAGGGCTGAACAGAACAGTCCTCTTCTTTTTCTTGTCCTTCTTCAAAAGGAGAGCCTTCAGGTCTTGTTGCCCTTGGGTCAAATTCATTATCAACTCTTGGAACTGGGCGTTCTGAGCTTGAAGGTCCTTGATAGTCTGCTCGGCTGACGATTCAGGATTCATGACGATCGGCTGAAATAAACAGCGGAGAAGGGTAAGCAACCTGTCAAAGGGATACCTGCAATGCAATGAGATGTATGATATGCATGAAATGTTTTCAAGGACCTCGCGGGGTAAACAGAGAAACTTTGTTAGCATTTGAAGTTGGCAACTTGATTGAAGGAACTTCCTGGTGTAGAGAGCCCTTCTTCAAGGGTCAAAGGCTCACCATATCCAGTGGGTCATAGCCTCTGACAACCTTAGCTAGAGGAAAATAAATCCTCTTTGCCCCTTGCTAGATGTTTGATTCATCATGACCTGCATCACAAGCCCTTGAGATCCTTGAAATGGGTTAGGATGTATGCAATGGTATGATGTTATGCTATGCATGGGGTGATGTAGGTAAACCATGTTATGAGTCCCAATTAAGGACTATAAACAACCCTGCAAGAAATTTAGTATCCTGTTATGAGTCCCAATTAAGGACTATAAATAACACCTGCAAGAAATTTGGTAAACCCTGTCATGAGTCCTAGTTAAGGACTATAAACAAGACCTGCAAGAAATTTGGTAAACCCTGTCATGAGTCCTAGTTAAGGACTATAAACAAGACCTGCAAGAAACTTAGTGAACCCTGTTATGAGTCCCAATTAAGGACTATAAACAAGACCGGCAAGGAACCTAAGTAAAACCTGTCATGAGTCCCAATTAGGGACTATAAACAGAACCTGCAAGTGGTTAGTACACCCTGTTATAAGTCCCAATTAAGGACTATGAACAAAACTTGCAAGGCATCAAGGGTCAGATAACAAGCATGCAAGTAGTCAAGTACGAAGGCACACAAGTCACACAAAAGAGCCCTTAGGGTTTAGGCCAGCATGAGGTCCAGGTATTACCCTCTTGAAGTTGGTGGGTTCAACCTGTCCTAATCAAAGTAACCGGGTTCTAAGGTTCCCAATATCACGGGATTGCTTTCATTGTTCATCGTTTCGATTTAGCCACTGAACTGGCGACCGAAATATTCCAGGAAAGCAACCCTCAATTGAGCGTAGTATCGAGTATCAACCAACCTCGGACTGCACCAAAGTCAGTTATCTCACTACCCTAAAGAGGCCAAGATAGTTCAATTAAGGTTCCTAAGGTCTGTTGATGCTTCACGACACCACGCGGAGGCCCCGTACTCTCCTTGACTGAACTCAAGGGTTACCGGTACACACCAAAGTGCCACATCAACGTAGCAGACTGTTTCAACCATGTCGGTATACCCCGCACAGTTCCCTCACAGTCTTGTTGCTACTTTCTAAGAAGGTATCCCCAGATCCGGGTTAGGATCTATAGAACTCCCAAGCAACCCACAATAATAAAGCAAGCAAAGAAGACAATTGAAAACATAGTTATGACCTAGCCCTAAGGTATACCTCACTTTAAGTTTTTATCCCCAGCAGAGTCGCCAGTTCTGTGATCGGTGGATCTGGAACTGACTGTTTAACGCTGGTTCGCGAAATGTCGCGGAAGCAAGAGTCGCCACCGTCTTTTATTTTCTCCAAATGGAAAGGACAAAAGCACAGAAAAATTCCTTTAAAGAGATTGCTCTCGGTTCGGGAGGTAGGTTATAGAAAGGGAAGGTGTTAGCACCCTTTCTATCCATGGTTATCCATGGGCTCTTAGATACTTGCTCAATGTGTTTTCAAAATTGTTTGTTTGCTTTTCAATGTGGGTTTAAAAAGTTTCTTTGAAAAATTTCAGATCGACTCATACGTCAGAGTGTTTGAAAAGTTTGTTTCGAAAGCTTTTGAAAAGTGTCAGTGTGAAAAGTCTTTTGAATTTGTTTTGAGATTAGAGCAAGTATCCTTGAGAACCTACCTACCCTAAGGAATTCGTCTGTGTAAGAGTCCTTAAAAGTAGTGCCATCCCACCATTGAGAGGTAGGTAGCACCACCGTTGGAGGTGTTCGGGTCAATTCGTTTTTTAGGGACATGGTGATCACCAGAGCAATGGGAAGACACCTTAGAAGCTACCCTCATGCCAGGTTCCCGGATCATGAGGACTTACTAAGACATCCTCTACTCGACGATCACCTTTCGAGGCAAGGCAACAGTGAGGCGTACCCTAGGGGTGGTGTGTGATTTGTGTGTCATGTTTCAGTTATTTGTCTTGTCATGTTTGTTGTGTTCTACGCTTGATTTTAATTTGTCCATTCATTCTTGCATGCATATTTAACAGTTATAAAGTTTGCGAAAAATAAATCTAAGGCTATTACAAAGGCGCGGGTCCACACCGCCAAAATTAAACCGGACCCGATTTAGCGAAAAAATAAATAATGCGAAGTAAATACAAGTGCGAGAGATAAAGTTGTTACAAGGCTTTGGGACATGTACATAATTATTTAAACGATTATAAAATAAATGCGCGAAATAAAGGAATTAAACAAAACTAGGGCGTTGGACCCTTTCGCAAATAATTAAAATTAATAAGGAATTTAAAATTAAAATTAAATGAAAATGATATTTTTGTGTTTTTTAGATTTAATGAGAAAAAGGAGTTAATTGAAATTAAATTAAACGGCAAACCCTAATTCTAATATTTTTATTTATTATGAAAGAGTTAAAATATAATCTACATTAAACCCTAATTTATTTATGTACAATTTAATTATAAAAAATAAGTAAATAAATAATTATTACTGTGGAAAAAAAGGAAAAATTAAAAAGATATCAAAATTATCAATTAACCTAATTCTACATTTTTTGGATTTTTATTATGAAAAATATTTAAAATTAAAACCTAATTAAACTAAATAATTTACATTTTTATTTGAAAATAATCATAATAAAATAAATATTATATTTTTTATATTTTTTTGATTTTTGTGTGTTTTTGTATTTTGTTAAAAATAATTAATTAAATAAACATAATTAAATAAAAGAAATAAAAAGAAAAAATTAAAGAAAGAATAAAAATAAACAAAAAGATTAGGGAAGGCAAACCAGAGTGGGGTGTAGCCCCAGATTGAGAGGTACAGGCCTGGGAATTCTGGCCCAATTATTTGTGAGTTCGTTGACTTTTCCAATCAGGTGTAATGCATTGACTGGCGTATATAGCGTTCTCTGAATCCTGGCCCTTGATCTGGGTGAGATGGACGCGTGTGTGGCTTGAGAGAGTGAGCGTATGGTACACCTGGACGTTAGCAAAGCATAGGAACCTGCGTTGAAAAATATTATGGAAATTGCCAGACCTGGGACTTGAACCCAGGTCTTTGATGTTACATGCATCACGTGTTGCCACTGAACCAAGCGCTTGTCATTTAACATATAATAAACAATAAATATTATAAAAAGAAAACGCCAATGACTTTGGAATTTCGCGCGAAATTTGAATGGATCAATCGTTGCTTGACACGCCTTCTTCTTCCTCACCATCCCTGTAAAATAGAACACAGAGGCAACGGTTTTGTGTGTGTTTCCTTAGGGCCTCTATCAGAAAATAGCGAATAGCCCCTCGTCGCTCATAAATTGAGCGCGAGGGGGCCATCCTTTTCGTCTTCAACCCCTGAATCCATTGGTGGTCATCTGGGGCTCTAATTTTGCGTTATTATGAAAGCCCCAAATCTAAGAACCTGCAAACCCTAGCAATCGATCATGGCAAAACCTTATATACGATATGAAAATCAAATTGAAGGCAACGGTTAGCTTCACAATCAAACAAGGAACAAGAATCAACAATTAAACTTCATGAAAAATGCTTAGAACATGATATGCGTTTTCGAAAAATTCGAGGTTCAGTCCGGGTTCTTGATACCAATTCAGGGTCTTTTGGTGGATGTTCTTGGTTGGAATTTGATCAGGAGTGCCTGAGGAAGCTTTTGGTATAAGAATTAGAGCTTGACTCGGCTTAAAAACTGGTTTTCAGTGTTTGAGTTTTTGTGAAAAATTTCAATTGGCAAACTGTTCTTGGGGCGCAGCTTGCAGTCTTTTTTGCATTTGGTTTTTGCTTCTGATCATATAGCCAAGCTTTTAGGTCAACAACACTTGAGAAAATCCAAGGCATTGATTGTTTTCAATATTTGATTTTCTAAGAATCTTTACAAATCTTTTCTATGTGAAATTTGTGTCAATCATGCTCCAATCACACCAAAACTTTCCATAATCAATCAAGCACGAAATATTGAGATTAGAATGTGCACAAAAAGATTTTTTAGGTTAAACTTATATTTTCTACATATTTAAAATGATTTAAATGAATTAATATTAATATAAATTCAAATAAATAATTAAAAGATGAGAAAATACTTCCCTTTGGGCCTAATGGTCGTGCATAGGCTTGGCATGAAGAAACTTGGAAGAAAAATGGGCCCATTTGCATTTTTAGGCCTTTTGCATCAATGTTGACTTTTCAAAATTCCCAAAAATTTCCCAACTTCCACAAGGCATAACTTGGTCAATTTTTAAGCTTTTCACATGTTCTTGGACATTTTGGAAAGGTCTTTGAGTCCTCTAACCAATGCCTTTGGTCCCATGTCATTTTGATTTACCAATCTCAAGTTATGGTCTTTGACTTAAAGTCCCTTTTTGTTGACTTTTGAAAATGACCTATAATATTGAAATTGATAACTTTTTGTGAGAGCATTTCTTGGACTTGGAATATGAAGATGAGTTGTAGGAAATGTCTTTCTCTTCAAAATGAGCTTTGGATGGAATTTTTCTGATAATCCATGTGAAAGTTATGCCCTGGTCAATTTCAGTTGACTTTTTCAGCTGTCCAAATATAGCAACTTTTGCATCTTGATGATTTTCTGAGCCAAATTTTGAGAATCATGATCAAGCATTGATCAAATGATGTTTGTGGCTTCAAAATGATATATTAACCAAAAATTTGAACTTTTGACTGTCAAATGACCATTTTGCCCCTACAGTTGACTGTAGTGCAATCTAGGGTTTTGACTATGCAATTTTGAGCTGAATGCCTTGAAACTTGATATGAGGATACTTGACCATCTTTGTAGGCATATGAGACTTGATTGGGCCTTTGAAAACTTCCAATTCTTGTTCAGAACACAAACCCTAGTTTTGACTGTATAGGAGACAGTTGAGCTGCACAACCCTTGGGGAATTTTGTGACCTTGACTTGACAAATCTTGATGAATATGGGGGGGCAAATTTTGGGGTGCAACAGTTGCCCCTGTTCAATCTTCTTAGACCTGAGGATGCAGATTGGCAGACGTGCCTTTCGTAATCCGAGGGTAAAAGATGATTGGACACTAGAGTGCCCAGAAATTTGCTCTCACATAGTAGCAGTGATGATAGGGGAATGGGCTTATAGATGCCATTTAGAGATTGCCGGATAGGGTGATGGGCTTATAGATGCCATCTGGATGTTGATTGCGTAAGAGATTCCTTCGCTAGAACCTGTATACCTGCAAAAGAACGAATGAGTACCTGACACGTTGCGGGAGCTGGTTTTCAGATGCTTGGTATAGATATGTCCTGACTGGTTATAGGAGCTGAGTCCAGAGCTTCAAACGCTGATGAATGAACCAGGGATGGTTACTACCTTAGCATGAATGATAAGAGAACCTTGGATGACTTTAATCTCAACAACGCTCGTTGAGAAAAATCTTGGCGAGAATTACCATCTTTGCAATATCGGGAAGAGAACCATAGGCAATTATAATCTGAAAGGAATGATCACCTCACTCAACGTCGGAGAGGGAAACATCTGAAAAGGACTTACCACCTCACACACCGTCGGAGAGGGGACCATCTAAAAAGGGATTACTACCTCACACACCGCTGGAGAGGGAACTATAGGGAGAATATCACCTCACACTCATCGTCGGAGAGGGAAACATCTGAAAAAGGGATTACTACCTCACACACCGCGGGAGAGGGAACCATAGGGGACTGCTGAGTCTTTATCAGAAAAATCTGTTGGGCATCGATTTAGCTGGACTAGAGGAGGTCTTGAAATATCTTCAACTGGAATAAGTAACAGAATGTTGCCATATCTGGTTTACATCTGGACTATATCTGGAAGGAGATCTGGAAGCAGCATCAGAACGTCACCATATCTGGATCATATCTGAAACTATATCTGAAGGATACCTGGAAGCAGTATCAGAACGTCACCATCTCTGGGTCATATCCGAAACTATATCTGAAGGATACCTGGACGCAGCATCAGAACGTCACCATCTCTGGGTCATATCTGAAACTATATCGATAAGGAAATCTGGAAACAGCATCAGAACGTCACCATCGCTGGGTTTACATCCGAAGCTATATCTAGAAGGAAATCTGGAAGCAGTATCAGAACGTCACCATCGCTGGGTTTACATCTGAAACTATATCTAGAAGGGATTCTGGAAGCAGTATCAGAACGTCACCATCGCTGGGTTTACATCTGAAACTATATCTAGAAGGGATTCTGGAAGCAGTATCAGAACGTCACCATCGCTGGGTTTACATCTGAAACTATATCTAGAAGGGATTCTGGAAGCAGTATCAGAACGTCACCATCGCTGGGTTTACATCTGAAACTATATCTAGAAGGGATTCTGGAAGCAGTATCAGAACGTCACCATCGCTGGGTTTACATCTGAAACTATATCTAGAAGGAAATCTGGAAGCAGTATCAGAACGTCACCATCGCTGGGTTTACATCTGAAACTATATCAAGAATGAATTGCGGTTAGTTGGTAGTAGTCATTTTTGTATTGATCTTTTTCCTGAAAAAGCGAGACATAATTGGATGCAAAATCATGATGCATGACTGTATGTCTTCAAGATCAATGAGATTCGTGTAGTATGATGCATATGCATGCTATAATGATGTATGTGACGTTTTATGAATGTATGTTTGTCTAAGAAAATAAATCCTTGACGGGTGCCGGGAAGTTGTATCCTGGGCTGATGTTGAAGAATAGTTGCAAGAATTCCAATAGACGAAGATAACTCCGTTGGGGAATAAACTTGGTGAATGGAGGATTCTGCGGGGAGAAAAAGATATTCTAGCGACCATGTTGGGAAGAAATACTCTGTGGGGAGATGCTTTTGCTGCATTGTTGAGGATGACTCGCTGAGGATACCTTGCTGTGTTGGAAGTATGAATGGACTTCGCTGGGGATAGGAAGACTGTGTCGACGACGATCTTTCCGTGGCTTTTGGCTGAGGATAACCCAGTTATATCCTGTTAAGGAAATAACTCTTTAAATCAAGCCGGACGACGCGTTCGTGCGCTGCGAGGGGATAAGCTTCCAGAATTTACTGGGGATAAGCTTGTGCTTGGGGAGATAGATTCTAACCTTCCTGGGGAACTGGATTGGACTCTCCTGGGGAAGTTTTGAACTGCGTTGGCTATGTTCTTCAACGGAGCTTACCCTGATACCTTGGAGGACAGAACAATCAGATTGCTTGGACCATTCTTTATTGCCCCTGTTTCTATGGGGGGAGGCACTTGTGGGATGCTGATAGTTGTTGAGAGTCAAACTTTCTTCTGGTAGGCGGGTGACAAGATGATAGGACATAGTCGTACGCTTTGATCCCTAACTTTTGCCTGGACCGCCCTTTCGGGTTTTCAGTCCATCGGGATACCCATTTTTGCCCAAGTCGCCTTTTCAGGTTTTCGACTTGCCGGGTGTACAGGTTCTTTCATTTCATCCCTTATTTTGCCCGAACCCTTTTGGTTCGCCGGGAAGCCCTTATTTTTGCCTAGGTGTGTCAACCTAGCGGGTCTTTGATTGTGCGTAGTATTTTTCCGACTATGTCCATGTTCTTAGAATGCAGGGAGGTGCCCCTGGTTGCTTGTGTTGCCATATTGCCAGAAGGTGTTTGATCAGACAAGATTCGTTGTTGGGATGCCCCAAGTGACTCAGGCGGAGATTTGCCCCAGGCTATTTTGGCCTTTGAGAGATTCTCCGAATCTTGATTGGACTGCCCCAGATGATGGACAATCGTCATGCCATGCCCCTTGATTGGAGGTACTTCTGTTCATTAGGCATTCATCGTGCGAATTTCCTGCTGTTCAAACAAAAAGTCATATGCAAACAAGGTTATGTTAAAAATGCAAAGCCTAAGTCTGTCTTGAATTTTGAAAATGTATTCTTTTCATAAAACATGTGAATGTTTGTAAAACATGATGTCAACTCTGTATTTACCGTAGCCTTAAGGAGTCAGGATACCTTTCGTAACAGTATGCTTTCGAACTAACCCATGCTTCAGCTAGGACTTTTAAGGGTTATAACGTGGCCTGGTTCACGGTTTGAGAAACAAAGGATAAAGGCTCAAATTTTATTTGTACCCACCCGCTCTTCGTGATGTTCTCCAAACCTAAACTCAGTTGATCGTACGTTAGACCTTGTTTAAGTATTTGCTTTGATATTCCAGTAATGGTTCAGATGTTGAATAGGCAGTCATTTTTTGCTTTGGTTGAGGGTTTATGAGACCTCTTTCTTGATTTTGTCATCCCTTTCTTTTTTTGCCTGAACTGTTTTCCTTTTTGGAATTACAGTCAGCGGGATGCCCCAGTTTCATAAGTCCCCTTTGTAGGTTTAGACTTTTTGGGCTTTTCATTTATGAAAATTTCTTTTTTTTGATAATGACTGCCTGTCCTTATGATTGTTCGGACCATCACTGTCTTTTGTAAGGACCTCTTTGGTGCCATTCGTTGTGCACTTGGATCAACTGAGAGAATTACCATGCCCCAGGTCATGATTAAGGGTTCTGATTTTCGAAAATAAAAACTCCTACTTCTTTGGCTCAGAGGGGTTGACGAGGGATTATCTTCCTTATAACTCCAGTGTTTAGGGGTTGAAACAATGCCTGTACCTCATCAGCGGGGTCTGTTCAAAAGCATACTGTAATGATTGTGGTATCATTTTCGTCATCCTCCCTCAAGAGGCTTAGAATTTTAGATCCAGAGTTGACATCAGAAAAAATATGAAAAGAAATTTGAATATAATGAAAACAATTGTATTAATTCTCAAAACAGACGTATGTGATGCATTGATAACAGAAAAGAGTTTGCTATGACATTAATCGTTTGTATAAGCCATGAAAAATACAACTCAAAATTCAAATAAACAAGAGGTCTTCAATGATTGGGCAACGGAGCAGTGATTATGTTCGGAGTCTCAGACATTTCAAACTGAACCTCCCCGGCGTCGATCATGTCTTGGATCTTGTTCTTGAGAGGCCAACAGTTGTCCGTAGTATGCCCCGGGCTATCTGAATGATATGCGCACCTATCGTTGGGATGATAGTTGGGTGCAGAAGTGTTCGGATTCCGGAGAGGAGCCCGTAAGGTGATTAGTCCTGCCTTCAACAGTTGCTGCAGGGCTTGATCCAACGACATGTTGAGTTTGGTGTACTGCCGTTTCTCCTTTCGTTGTTGCCCCTGTCCTGGTTGAGCAGGTCCAGGATTGGAGGTCTGGATTGCCCCTGCCTCATGACGGCTCTTTTTACCGTGCACAGCATTGGATTCTTTCTTTCCATGATGAGGCTTTTTGTCCGAAGGTGCAGCCTCTTGAATTTTCCCAGACCGGATACCAGCTTCTATTCGCTCTCCAGTCAAGATAAGATCTGTGAATCCAGCAGACGAGTTCCCAATCAGGTGGTTATAAAATGGACCAGACAAGGTCCCCAAGAACATGTCCACAAGTTCCCGATCAGTCAGAGGTGGTTGTACCCTTCCAGCAAGATCCCTCCATTTCTGCGCATATTCTTTAAAACCTTCACTTGATCCTAACGACATACCCTGGAGTTGGGTACGCGTAGGGGCAAGGTCGGCATTATATTGATACTGCTTGTAGAAAGCAGTAGCCAACTCCTCCCAGTTACGAACCTTGGTCCCATCCAGCTGATAGAACCATTCGAGATGAGTCCCTGAAAGACTCTCCTGGAAGAAGTGGATCCACAAATTCTTGTCCACCGTATAGGGTTGAATCTTCCGAACATAGGACCTTAAGTGCAGCTTGGGGCAAGATGCCCCGTCGTACTTAGAGAAGGGTGGTACTTTGAACTAGCGAGGGATAACCACACCAGTTGACAAACCCAGATCTCCGAAATCCAGCCCAGGTACCTGTTGAACCTCCATAGCTTTCATTCTGTCCTCCAGTTGCTTATATCTGTCATCAGCAGGAGGGTACTGCTCTTCATCAAAATCTGTCTCGTTGTCGGAGAGCACTGGACTGAGAACCTCTCTCTCATGATGGCTGCTTTTTCCCACAGATGGGGTTGTCCTCTCAGTTTCAACTTGCGGTGTATTCACAGATCTGCGTCTAGGGCTGAACAGAACAGTCCTCTTCTTTTTCTTGTCCTTCTTCAAAAGGAGAGCCTTCAGGTCTTGTTGCCCTTGGGTCAAATTCATTATCAACTCTTGGAACTGGGCGTTCTGAGCTTGAAGGTCCTTGATAGTCTGCTCGGCTGACGATTCAGGATTCATGACGATCGGCTGAAATAAACAGCGGAGAAGGGTAAGCAACCTGTCAAAGGGATACCTGCAATGCAATGAGATGTATGATATGCATGAAATGTTTTCAAGGACCTCGCGGGGTAAACAGAGAAACTTTGTTAGCATTTGAAGTTGGCAACTTGATTGAAGGAACTTCCTGGTGTAGAGAGCCCTTCTTCAAGGGTCAAAGGCTCACCATATCCAGTGGGTCATAGCCTCTGACAACCTTAGCTAGAGGAAAATAAATCCTCTTTGCCCCTTGCTAGATGTTTGATTCATCATGACCTGCATCACAAGCCCTTGAGATCCTTGAAATGGGTTAGGATGTATGCAATGGTATGATGTTATGCTATGCATGGGGTGATGTAGGTAAACCATGTTATGAGTCCCAATTAAGGACTATAAACAACCCTGCAAGAAATTTAGTATCCTGTTATGAGTCCCAATTAAGGACTATAAATAACACCTGCAAGAAATTTGGTAAACCCTGTCATGAGTCCTAGTTAAGGACTATAAACAAGACCTGCAAGAAATTTGGTAAACCCTGTCATGAGTCCTAGTTAAGGACTATAAACAAGACCTGCAAGAAACTTAGTGAACCCTGTTATGAGTCCCAATTAAGGACTATAAACAAGACCGGCAAGGAACCTAAGTAAAACCTGTCATGAGTCCCAATTAGGGACTATAAACAGAACCTGCAAGTGGTTAGTACACCCTGTTATAAGTCCCAATTAAGGACTATGAACAAAACTTGCAAGGCATCAAGGGTCAGATAACAAGCATGCAAGTAGTCAAGTACGAAGGCACACAAGTCACACAAAAGAGCCCTTAGGGTTTAGGCCAGCATGAGGTCCAGGTATTACCCTCTTGAAGTTGGTGGGTTCAACCTGTCCTAATCAAAGTAACCGGGTTCTAAGGTTCCCAATATCACGGGATTGCTTTCATTGTTCATCGTTTCGATTTAGCCACTGAACTGGCGACCGAAATATTCCAGGAAAGCAACCCTCAATTGAGCGTAGTATCGAGTATCAACCAACCTCGGACTGCACCAAAGTCAGTTATCTCACTACCCTAAAGAGGCCAAGATAGTTCAATTAAGGTTCCTAAGGTCTGTTGATGCTTCACGACACCACGCGGAGGCCCCGTACTCTCCTTGACTGAACTCAAGGGTTACCGGTACACACCAAAGTGCCACATCAACGTAGCAGACTGTTTCAACCATGTCGGTATACCCCGCACAGTTCCCTCACAGTCTTGTTGCTACTTTCTAAGAAGGTATCCCCAGATCCGGGTTAGGATCTATAGAACTCCCAAGCAACCCACAATAATAAAGCAAGCAAAGAAGACAATTGAAAACATAGTTATGACCTAGCCCTAAGGTATACCTCACTTTAAGTTTTTATCCCCAGCAGAGTCGCCAGTTCTGTGATCGGTGGATCTGGAACTGACTGTTTAACGCTGGTTCGCGAAATGTCGCGGAAGCAAGAGTCGCCACCGTCTTTTATTTTCTCCAAATGGAAAGGACAAAAGCACAGAAAAATTCCTTTAAAGAGATTGCTCTCGGTTCGGGAGGTAGGTTATAGAAAGGGAAGGTGTTAGCACCCTTTCTATCCATGGTTATCCATGGGCTCTTAGATACTTGCTCAATGTGTTTTCAAAATTGTTTGTTTGCTTTTCAATGTGGGTTTAAAAAGTTTCTTTGAAAAATTTCAGATCGACTCATACGTCAGAGTGTTTGAAAAGTTTGTTTCGAAAGCTTTTGAAAAGTGTCAGTGTGAAAAGTCTTTTGAATTTGTTTTGAGATTAGAGCAAGTATCCTTGAGAACCTACCTACCCTAAGGAATTCGTCTGTGTAAGAGTCCTTAAAAGTAGTGCCATCCCACCATTGAGAGGTAGGTAGCACCACCGTTGGAGGTGTTCGGGTCAATTCGTTTTTTAGGGACATGGTGATCACCAGAGCAATGGGAAGACACCTTAGAAGCTACCCTCATGCCAGGTTCCCGGATCATGAGGACTTACTAAGACATCCTCTACTCGACGATCACCTTTCGAGGCAAGGCAACAGTGAGGCGTACCCTAGGGGTGGTGTGTGATTTGTGTGTCATGTTTCAGTTATTTGTCTTGTCATGTTTGTTGTGTTCTACGCTTGATTTTAATTTGTCCATTCATTCTTGCATGCATATTTAACAGTTATAAAGTTTGCGAAAAATAAATCTAAGGCTATTACAAAGGCGCGGGTCCACACCGCCAAAATTAAACCGGACCCGATTTAGCGAAAAAATAAATAATGCGAAGTAAATACAAGTGCGAGAGATAAAGTTGTTACAAGGCTTTGGGACATGTACATAATTATTTAAACGATTATAAAATAAATGCGCGAAATAAAGGAATTAAACAAAACTAGGGCGTTGGACCCTTTCGCAAATAATTAAAATTAATAAGGAATTTAAAATTAAAATTAAATGAAAATGATATTTTTGTGTTTTTTAGATTTAATGAGAAAAAGGAGTTAATTGAAATTAAATTAAACGGCAAACCCTAATTCTAATATTTTTATTTATTATGAAAGAGTTAAAATATAATCTACATTAAACCCTAATTTATTTATGTACAATTTAATTATAAAAAATAAGTAAATAAATAATTATTACTGTGGAAAAAAAGGAAAAATTAAAAAGATATCAAAATTATCAATTAACCTAATTCTACATTTTTTGGATTTTTATTATGAAAAATATTTAAAATTAAAACCTAATTAAACTAAATAATTTACATTTTTATTTGAAAATAATCATAATAAAATAAATATTATATTTTTTATATTTTTTTGATTTTTGTGTGTTTTTGTATTTTGTTAAAAATAATTAATTAAATAAACATAATTAAATAAAAGAAATAAAAAGAAAAAATTAAAGAAAGAATAAAAATAAACAAAAAGATTAGGGAAGGCAAACCAGAGTGGGGTGTAGCCCCAGATTGAGAGGTACAGGCCTGGGAATTCTGGCCCAATTATTTGTGAGTTCGTTGACTTTTCCAATCAGGTGTAATGCATTGACTGGCGTATATAGCGTTCTCTGAATCCTGGCCCTTGATCTGGGTGAGATGGACGCGTGTGTGGCTTGAGAGAGTGAGCGTATGGTACACCTGGACGTTAGCAAAGCATAGGAACCTGCGTTGAAAAATATTATGGAAATTGCCAGACCTGGGACTTGAACCCAGGTCTTTGATGTTACATGCATCACGTGTTGCCACTGAACCAAGCGCTTGTCATTTAACATATAATAAACAATAAATATTATAAAAAGAAAACGCCAATGACTTTGGAATTTCGCGCGAAATTTGAATGGATCAATCGTTGCTTGACACGCCTTCTTCTTCCTCACCATCCCTGTAAAATAGAACACAGAGGCAACGGTTTTGTGTGTGTTTCCTTAGGGCCTCTATCAGAAAATAGCGAATAGCCCCTCGTCGCTCATAAATTGAGCGCGAGGGGGCCATCCTTTTCGTCTTCAACCCCTGAATCCATTGGTGGTCATCTGGGGCTCTAATTTTGCGTTATTATGAAAGCCCCAAATCTAAGAACCTGCAAACCCTAGCAATCGATCATGGCAAAACCTTATATACGATATGAAAATCAAATTGAAGGCAACGGTTAGCTTCACAATCAAACAAGGAACAAGAATCAACAATTAAACTTCATGAAAAATGCTTAGAACATGATATGCGTTTTCGAAAAATTCGAGGTTCAGTCCGGGTTCTTGATACCAATTCAGGGTCTTTTGGTGGATGTTCTTGGTTGGAATTTGATCAGGAGTGCCTGAGGAAGCTTTTGGTATAAGAATTAGAGCTTGACTCGGCTTAAAAACTGGTTTTCAGTGTTTGAGTTTTTGTGAAAAATTTCAATTGGCAAACTGTTCTTGGGGCGCAGCTTGCAGTCTTTTTTGCATTTGGTTTTTGCTTCTGATCATATAGCCAAGCTTTTAGGTCAACAACACTTGAGAAAATCCAAGGCATTGATTGTTTTCAATATTTGATTTTCTAAGAATCTTTACAAATCTTTTCTATGTGAAATTTGTGTCAATCATGCTCCAATCACACCAAAACTTTCCATAATCAATCAAGCACGAAATATTGAGATTAGAATGTGCACAAAAAGATTTTTTAGGTTAAACTTATATTTTCTACATATTTAAAATGATTTAAATGAATTAATATTAATATAAATTCAAATAAATAATTAAAAGATGAGAAAATACTTCCCTTTGGGCCTAATGGTCGTGCATAGGCTTGGCATGAAGAAACTTGGAAGAAAAATGGGCCCATTTGCATTTTTAGGCCTTTTGCATCAATGTTGACTTTTCAAAATTCCCAAAAATTTCCCAACTTCCACAAGGCATAACTTGGTCAATTTTTAAGCTTTTCACATGTTCTTGGACATTTTGGAAAGGTCTTTGAGTCCTCTAACCAATGCCTTTGGTCCCATGTCATTTTGATTTACCAATCTCAAGTTATGGTCTTTGACTTAAAGTCCCTTTTTGTTGACTTTTGAAAATGACCTATAATATTGAAATTGATAACTTTTTGTGAGAGCATTTCTTGGACTTGGAATATGAAGATGAGTTGTAGGAAATGTCTTTCTCTTCAAAATGAGCTTTGGATGGAATTTTTCTGATAATCCATGTGAAAGTTATGCCCTGGTCAATTTCAGTTGACTTTTTCAGCTGTCCAAATATAGCAACTTTTGCATCTTGATGATTTTCTGAGCCAAATTTTGAGAATCATGATCAAGCATTGATCAAATGATGTTTGTGGCTTCAAAATGATATATTAACCAAAAATTTGAACTTTTGACTGTCAAATGACCATTTTGCCCCTACAGTTGACTGTAGTGCAATCTAGGGTTTTGACTATGCAATTTTGAGCTGAATGCCTTGAAACTTGATATGAGGATACTTGACCATCTTTGTAGGCATATGAGACTTGATTGGGCCTTTGAAAACTTCCAATTCTTGTTCAGAACACAAACCCTAGTTTTGACTGTATAGGAGACAGTTGAGCTGCACAACCCTTGGGGAATTTTGTGACCTTGACTTGACAAATCTTGATGAATATGGGGGGGCAAATTTTGGGGTGCAACACCTTGGTTAGGGGAACCTTCTCCAGGAGTCAAAGCTCACCATATCAAGTGGGTCATAGCCCCTGACAACCTTGGCTAGAGGAAAATAAATCCTCTTTGCCCCTTGCTAGATGTTTGATTTATCATGACCTGCATCACAAGCCCTTGAGATCCTTGAAATGGGTTAGGATGTATGCAATGGTATGATGTCATGCTATGCATGGGGTGATGTAGGTAAACCCTGTTATGAGTCCCAATTAAGGACTATAGACAAACCCTGCAAGAAATTCAGTATACTTTGTTATGAGTCCCAATTAAGGACTATAGACAAACCCTGCAAGAAATTCAGTATACTTTGTTATGAGTCCCAATTAAGGACTATAAACAAAACCTGCAAGAGACCTAGTAAACCCTGTTATGAGTCCCAGTTAAGGACTATAAACAAAACCTGCAAGTAGCTTATGTGTCAGATAACATGCATGCAATTAGTCAAGTACGAAGGCACACAAGCCACACAAGAGAAGCCCTTAGAGTTTAGGCCAGCATGAGGTCTAGGTGTTACCCTCTTTCAGTTGGTTGGTTCATACATGTCCTATCAAAGTAACCGGGTTCTTAGAGGATCCCAATATCATTGACTACCCTCAATCGGTCATAACTCCAGCATCGCAATCTTTTCTTGCGGCCAGAACCATCACGAGAGTTTAGCCTCAATGGGCGTAGCATACTGCTACTGTTCTAACGGCCAAGTTGGGTCATTTAAGGTTCTAAGGTCTGTTGGTGCTTAATGACTCCTTGGAAGACCCATATTCTCCCCGTTTCAACACGAGGGATATCGGTACAGACCAAGGCGCCACACCAACGTAGCCACTACTTCACCCATGTCGGTATACGCCGGACAGGTCCCTCACAGCTTATGCTACCTATACAGGGTATCCCCAGATCTGGGTTAGGATCTATGTAACTCCCATGCAACCCACAAATTTAAAGCAGACAAGTCAATACAATTGAAAACACAGTTATGAACTAACCCTAAGGTACACCTCACTTTAAGTTTAAGTCCTCAGCAGAGTCGCCAGTTCTGTGATCGGTGGATCTGGAACTGATTGTTTAACGCTGGTTCGCGAAATGTCGCGGAAGCAAGAGTCGCCACCGTCTTTTATTTTCTCCAAATGGAAAGGACAAAAGCACAGAAAAATTCCTTATAGAGATTGCTCTCGGTTCAGGAGGTAGGTTATAGAAAGGGAAGGTGTTAGCACCCTTTCTATCCATGGTTATCCATGGGCTCTTAGATACTTGCTCATTTGTGTTTTCAAAAATGGTTTGTTTGCTTTTCAATTGTGGGTTTTAAAAAGTTTCTTTGAAAATTCCAGTTCGACTCTTGTATCGGTCCTCAAGAGTGTTTGAAAAATTGCTTTCGAAAGCTTTTTGAAAAGGGTGTCGGTGTGAAAAGTATTTTGGATTTGTTTTTGAAATTAGAGCAAGTATCTACGAGAACCTACCTACCCTAAGGAATTCGTCTGTGTAAATGTCCTTTAAAGTAGTGCCATCCCACCATTGAGAGGTAGGTAGCACCACCGTTGGAGGTGTTCGGGTCAATTCGAGGTTCGGGACATGGTGATCACCAGAGCAATAGGAAGACACCTTAGAAGCTACCCTCATGCCTGGTTCCCGGATCATGAGGACTTACTAAGACATCCTCTACTCGATGATCACCTTTCGAGGTAAGGCAACAGTGAGGCGTACCCTAGGGGTGGTGTGTGATTTGTGTGTCGTTTTCAGATATTTTGTCTTGTTCATGTCATGGGTGATCTACGTGTTTGTTTTTATTTTAACATTCATTCTTGCATGCAATTTATTAGCAGTTAAGAAGTTGCGAGAAATATAAAGTTCCTAAACTATTACAAAGGCGCGGGTCCACATCGCCAAATTAAAATCCAGGACCCGATTTGACAGAAAATAAATAAAGCAATAAAGTAAAGTGCGAAAAATAAATATTACACGGCTTTGGGAGAATTACATCAATATTTAAAAGAAGGAATAAATAAAATGCGCGAATTGAATTAAAATCGAATGCGAGGGCGTTGGACCCTTTTTAATGAAATTTAATTACGATTAACGAATTAATTAAAATAAATAAAAAGAAATTATTTTTGGTATTTTTTGGATTTATGATTTTTATGAAATTAAATTAAATGAAATTAAAATTAAATTAACCCTAATTCTATAACTTTTATTTATTAAGAAAGAAATATTAAAGTTAAACCTAAATTAACCTAATTATTTACATGGTAATTTAATTACAAAAATAAATAATATTTTAATAATTAATTATTGTGAAAGAAAAGAAAAAAGGATAAAAATTATTACAAACCCTAATTCTACCAAATTTTAAATTGATTAAGGAAAATATTACAATTAAACCCTAAATTTAAAAGCTAAAATCAATTAATGAAGTTTATTTACAACAAAATAATATTAAGTAAAAATACTTATTTTGGTCTTTTTCCTGATTTTTATTGTTTTTATGTTTTTTTTATGAAAATAATCAAATTAAAGAACTAATTAAAAATAATAATTGAATCAAAATAAATAAAACAAAATAATGGAAAGAATATTGCAAACCTAGGGGGGTTTTGTCCCCAGTTGGAGGGCTTGTTAGCATTTTAGGCCCATCAAACTCATGGCCCAGTTGACTTTTCTTGCCAGCGCGCATGTGTGTTGACTGAGGTTCACCATAGTCTTCAGATCCTGGCCCTTGATTGAATGCATTGGGACATGTGGACGACTTGATGTTGTGGATGCATGATGGACTTTAGCGCTGAAATTGTACACAAGCATTAATAGAAAAATAATGTGAAAGGGGTGGGGGACCTGGGGCTCGAACCCAGGTCCTAGAGATTACCAACACCTAGCCTTGCCAACTGATCCACTTGATTGCTTTGTATATTATATAACAAACAAATAACATAAGCGAATATAATAGTTAGTGGATTTTTAGCGCGAATTTTCAAACAAACCAATCACCGCTGGCCACATAACCATCTTCTTCATCGCTTTTGTTTTTTCCCTGAAACATAAAAGAATCAGCAACGGTTTTTGAACCGTCCCCAAAAGTACCATTCCAGAAAATAACGATTAGGCCATATGGCCATATAAATTAGGCGCGAGGGTGGATTTAGCATCGTCCAAGCATGCTGAGTTGAGTGGCCTAGGTTTCGTGTTCCAATTTTTCCTTAGCTAGAAAACCCCAATTCAAGGTTCTGAAAAACCTAGATGTCGTCCATGGTAGTTTCTTCAATGGTGAGTAAAAATTCAATTCAACTACATGGTTAGCTTCAGGAAGGTCCCATTAGTATAAATCAATCATAAAAATGCAATGATATGGTCTAAATAATAAAGCACGATTATGCAAAAAGAATGATGCAGTTTGCCTTTGAATTACCAATTCTTGATGCCAGGGATATGGAAAACCATTCAGTTAGCTTCAGTGAGACACGAGGAAGCTTTTGCAATTAGTCTCTTGCTCTGAATCGTGCTAGAACCTTGTTTTCAGTTTTCACTTTTTTTGGCAAAAAGTTCAAGTTTGGTTGTTGGTCTATGGCGCAGCTGGGAGTCCTTGGGCACGAGGGTTAGCATGTGTATATGTATGTGAGTGATTAGGTCAAAGAATTTGAGCCAAAGAATCAAGGAATTGATGAAACAATATTTGATTTTCCATGCCATAATTTTCAAATCTTTTTCATGCTATTTTGGCCTCAATCATATCCAATCATCTTTGATTCTTTCCTAACCTGATTTGCACGAAATATTGAGATTATTTTATGCACAAAAAGATTCAAAAGGTTAGGTTTAGTATTTTTCACCTATTTATTTTAATTAAATGAATTATTAATGATTAAAAATCCAAATAAATAAATAAAAACGATAAAAAACTTCCCTTTGGGCCAAATGGTCGTGCACATGCCTTGGATGATGAATTGTGGAAGAAAAAGAGGCCCATTAGCATTTTTAGGTCATTTGAAGCAATGTTGACTTTTCAAAATATCCAAAGATTTCCCAACTTCCACAAGGCATATCTTGCTCAATTTTTAAGCTTTGCTCATGTTCTTGGACATTTTGGAAAGGTCTTTGAGTCCTATAACCAATGTATTTGGTCCCATGTCATTTTGATTTACCAATCTCAAGTTATGGCCTTTGACTTAAAGTCCCTTTTTGTTGACTTTTGAAAATGACCTATAATGTTGAAATTGATAACTTTTTGTGAGAGCATTTCTTGGACTTGAAGTATGAAGAGGAGTTGTAGGAAATGTATTTATCTTCAAAATGAGCTTTGGGTGGAATTTTTCTGATAATCCATGTGGAAGTTATGCCCTGGTCAATTTACAGTTGACTTTTTCAACTATCCAAATATGGAAACTTTTGCATCTTGAGACTTTTTGAGCCAAACTTTGAGAATCATGATCAAGCATTGATCAAATGATGTTTGTGGCTTCAAAATGAGATGTTGAGCAAAATTTTGGACTTTTGACTGTCAAATGACCATTTTGCCCCTACAGTTGACTGTAGTGCAATTAGGGTTTTTGACTGTGCAATTTTGTGCTGTAAGTCTTGAAACTTGGTATGAGGATGCTTGATCATATTTGTAGGCATGTGGGACTTGATTGGACCCTTGTAAACTTCATTTTCTTTGTCAGAACCAAAACCCTAATTTTGACTGTTAGAAGGCCCTTGAACTGTGCAACCCTTGGGGAGATTTTGAAGTTTTGACTTGGCAAATTTTGAAGAATATGGGAGGGAAAATTTTGGGGTACAACAAGGGGCCATAAGAATTGTCCGAGCAGGTCTAGTTTCTCTGTCCACCAGGTACCAAGGTATATATTCAGCTGAAGAATATGGCTAAGATACCTTCACCCCCCGCAAAGTAATACAATAATGGTAGCTCTCCCCCACTAAAACTTGCAACTACGGACGAGTCGACAATACTCTCCCCAAGCAGAGTTGGTCTACCATCAGCCCTGAAAAGGTCTGGTATCCCCAGAAGGTCTTAATATTCCCCAACGGAGTATAAAGACATTCTCCAACAAGCGTAAGAGCATCCCCGACAGTCTTAATATTCCTCAACAGAGTATAAGAATGTTTTCCGGAGGAATACAAGATACCCCTAGTGGAGCCATTTCCCCAGCACAGTCTAAAAAGGCTCCCCCTCCATAGTTAAATCATCTTACCCAGTAGATTCTAGAAGCTTGTCCCCTGCAGAATACAAATGTATCTCCCCAGCCAAATTCAGAAGGTTATCCTCACAAGAGTCTAACTGGGTTATCCTCAGCAAGTTGCAACTGAAAGATCATCCCCGGCAAAGTTCTTTCTTTCCCCAAGCAGGATTTCTATCCTCAACAGGTACAATGACACCAATAATGGTAATCAATCCCCAGCGGAGTTCATCATCAAAATCCCCAACAGAGCTTATCAACGGAATCCCCAGCGGAGTTTATCGTTAAAATCTCAGCAAAGTATCTCTTCCCCACAGAGTATTTCCCCTCGAAGTAATCTCCTCATCAGTTTATTCCCCAACGGAGTTCTTTTCTCCTAACAGGTTTATTCTTGCAATCATCTTCGTTCATCATCCCCAGTGGAAACGAAGAACTCAACTCTATTCTCCAGCAGCTTCGGGATTTATTTTCCCCAGCTAAAACATCACATTTCCATACATCATGATACATGCACATACGCATCATACCATACAATCTCATTTATGTTGATAACATCATTGCTTGATCCATATCATGCATTGCATATGACTGACCTTTACCTTTTAGGAATGATCCAGTTAAGTTCTCAGCTATGTCAAAGACCTCCTCTGGTTCAGTTAAATCGATTCCTAAAGATTTTTCTGATGCCGATCCAGTTGAAGTTATTCCAATACCTCCTCTGGTTCAGTTAAATCAATTCCTAAAGATTTTTCTGATGCCGATCCAGTTTAAGTTATTCCAAGACCTCCTCTGGTTCAGTCAAATCGATTCCTAAAGATTTTTCTGATGTCGATCCAGTTGAAGTTATTCCAAGACCTCCTCTGGTTCAGTTATGTGATCGGTGGAAATAGAACTGACTGTTTTGGAATGCTGGTTCGCGAAATGTCGTGGTAAGCAAGAGTCGCCACCGTCTTTTATTTTCTCCAACAAGGAAAGGACAAAAGCACAGCAAAATTCCTTTTCGAGATGTTTCTCGGTTCGGGAGGTAGATTATAGAAAGGGAAGGTGTTAGCACCCTTTATATCTGTGGTTATCCACGGGCTCTTAGGTACTTGCTCACTATGTTTTCAAAAATGTTTTGCTTTTCTTGTGTTTGTGGGTTTTAAAAAAAGAGTTTTGTTTGAAAACTTCGATTTAACTCTTGTATCTGTCCTCAAGAGTGTATGAAGTGTTTGTTTGAAAACTTTTGTTTGAAAAAAGTGTAAGTGCGAAAAGTATTTTTGTTTTGAAAGAGCAAGTACCTGAGAACCTCTACCTACTCAAAAGAAATTAAGCTGTGTAAATGTCCTTTAGACAGTGCTATCCCACTATTGAGAAGTAGGTAGCGCCATCGTTGGAGTTTTCGGGTCAATTCGAGTTAAGGGACATTATGATCATTAAAGGCAACATGTAAGGATACCTTAGCATTTCGAAGGGACTGTCATCGTATATCTGAAGGCAACATCGAGGGACTAGATCATTTCTCGTAGGCAACAGTAAGGGACCATGATCTTTATGATGACTTTTAGATTGAGGGTCTTTTGCTAAGATATCCCTACATTCGAGGGAATGACCATTGTTTTCTGAGGCAACCGAGTGAGGAGTACTCTAGGAGTGATATGTGCAAATGTGTCAATTTCAGTTATGTTATCTTTACATGTCAGGGTGAGCTACGGTTGATTTTAATTTCAGAGATCTTGTCATGCATAGCCTAGTTAGCATACATCTAGCAGTTAATGTTGCGGAAAATAAACCTAAGCTATTACAAGGCGTCAGGTATTTACATCGCCAAAAACGAACCCTTGAAAAGTAAATTGCGGGAAAGTAAATGAAAGCGATAAAAAGGTCCTAATTAGAGCTATTACATCCTTGAAGCAATTACATAATATGGTAAAAAAAATTAATCAACGGAAATCACACGCGCGAGAGAAAATTGGATCGGAGAGTTTTTAGGGTTTTGACCCCTTTTTGAGAAAGAAATAGATTTTTTATTGTTTTGCATTTAATTAAATTAATCCTAAGCTAATTAATTAATTAAATAAAAGAAAGATATTTTTTGAGTTTTTTATATTTTTAAGGAAAAAAGAAAAGATGGTCAAAAGTTATTAAAACCTAATTCTACATTGATTTTAAATTATTGTGAACATATTAAAATTAACATAATTAAAAAAACTAAATTAATTATGTTAGTATTTATTTACAAAATAATAAATTAAGGGTGAAATTAATAAATTATATTTTAGTTTTCTAATTTTATTATGAAAAAAATTAATTTGGTTAATTAAGTGATAATAATAATAATTAATAGTGAAAACAATTAAAAATAAAAGAAGAAAGAAAAAGAATAAACCCAGGGGGGTGATGGCCCAAATCAGGAGGTGTGTTTGGAAATTTGTGGCCCAACAACTCTCCAGCCTGTTTGACTTTTGAGATTCTATGCATGTTTGTTGACCAGGGCGTATAGTGGTCCTTCAATCCTGGCCTTCAGATTCGCTTTGAAGCCACCTGGCCAGCATCTGGATGGAGGCCTATGGTGAGACTTGTCTTGAGCGCTACACATGAATGCATAAGGAAAAATAGTAAACAATTTTTTGGGGGACCTGGGATTCGAACCCAGGCCCCAACGTTCACAAGCCAACGCCCCAGCCACTCAAGCAACCTGTTTCATTCGTTAGTGGAGTGCAACATAAAGAATATATGGGCAAAGTAATTATTATGCCTAAAAAGAAAATAAAAGCGCGCGCTGATTCAAATAAACCAATGGGACATCAACACATCATCATCTTCTTCGTTGTACCTACAAAAACATAATCAAATAGCGGGGGTTTTTAACCTCCAATATATGCTTGCACCAAAAATAGCGATTAGCACCACAGTGATCATAAATATTTCGCGAGGGGTGTGTTATGTTCGTCTTGGCCACACGATCTCAACCATGTGTCTCACTGGTCTCAATTTTCCCTGGTTCATAAAGCCCCAATTTAAAGTTCAAGAACCCTAGAATTTTGTTTATGGCATCTTTTGATTTAGGGCGTTATAGTTTAATTCAGTCATACCATTAGCTTCGTATGGTTCCTAGCAATGCAAAACAATCATGAAAACGTGTTAAATGCGCATGAATCAAGATATATAATTCTGAACAAGAATGGCAAACCGTGAAACTGTAAGCGGCGATTCTTTGAGCTTTGGTACTGGAATTTGATTGCAACACGTTCCTGGAACCTCCTACAACGTGTTTGAATGATTAAAACGCCTTGAATTGGCCTGGAACGCAAAAATCAGTTTTCAATTTTCTTGAGAATTCTTGAATTGGCAAAGGTTGTTTCTGCAGCTTTTTCACGTCCTCTAGGGTATGGTTTGCTTGCTTGAATATAAGGGAAACAAATTAGGTCAAAAAGCTGGGCCAATATCCATTGCATTGATGATTGAATCCTTGATTGAAAGATCAAATATCCTTGATTTTCATGATCGAATAAAGTTGCCAAAATTGGATTTTTGTGTATCTTTGACTTGTGCACGAATTTGCCAGCATGTTTAGGTCATATTTGCTTCACAAAAAGATTGAAAAATCAAATCTTGTATTTTCCTACAATTTAAATTAATTAAATGAATTAATATTAATTAAAAATCCAATTAATCAATAAAAATAAGAAAATAAATCCAATTAAGCTTGGTGGGTCGTGCATAAGTCATGGGTGAAGTTTCAAGAAGAGATTTGAGGCCCATTAGCAAAAATAAGGTGTTTTGGGCAAAGTTGACTTTTGCAAATTCATGAAAATTTCCCAACTTCCCCAATGCCCAACTTGCTCAATTTTGATCATATGACCATGTTCTTGGACATTTTGGAAATCTCTTGAAGTCCTCTAACCAATGCCTTTGGTCCCATGTCATTTAGATTTACCAATCTCAAGTTATGGCCTTTGACTCAAAGTGTACTTTTGTTGACTTTTGAATTTGACCTATAATGTAGAAGTTGATAACTTTTTATGAGAGCATTTCTTGGACTTGGAGTGTGAATATGGATTATAGGAAATGTCATCCCCTTCAAAATGAGCATTGGACGGGATTTTTATGATGAAACATGAAAAAGTTATGCCCTGGTCAAGATACAGTTGACTTTTCTGCTGTCCAAAAATAGTAACTTTTTGCATCTTTGATGATTTTTGAGCTATCCTTGTGGAATCATGATCAAGGCTTGATCAGATGATGATTGTGAACTCAAAATAAGATGTTGACTAAAAATTATGACTTTTGACTGTAAAATGACCATTTTGCCCTTGTAGTTGACTGTAGATCAAATGGAGTTTTTGACTGTACAATTTGGCACTGTGAGTCTTGAAACTTGGCATGTAGGTGCTTGAGAATGTGTATAGGCCTATGAGACTTGATTGAACCATTGAAAACCTCAAATTCCTTGAAAGAACCAAAACCCTAATTTCAGCTGTCTTAGGAGGTGGTCTGACTGTACAACCCTTGAGCCATTTTGAACCATTTGAGGATCATTCTTGACAAATCTTGGAGAATATGTGAGGGCAAATTTTGGGGTACAACATGTTAAATTGATTCCTAAAGATTTTTCTGATGCCGATCCAGTTGAAGTTATTCCAAGACCTCCTCTGGTTTAGTTAAATCAATTCCTAAAGATTTTTCTGATGCCGATCCAGTTGAAGTTATTCCAAGACCTCCTCTGGTTCAGTTAAATCGATTCCTAAAGATTTTTCTGATGCCGATCCAGTTGAAGTTATTCCAAGACCACCTCTGGTTCAGTTAAATCGATTCCTAAAGATTTTTCTGATGCCGATCCATTTGAAGTTATTCCAAGACCTCCTCTGGTTCAGTTAAATCGATTCCTAAAGATTTTTCTGATGCTGATCCAGTTGAAGTTATTCCAAGACCTCCTCTGGTTCAGTTAAATCGATTCCTAAAGATTTTTTTGATGCTGATCCAGTTGAAGTTATTCCAAGACCTCTTCAGGTTCAGTTAAATCGATTCCTAAAGATTTTTCTGATGCCGATCCAGTTGAAGTTATTCCAAGACCTCCTCTGGTTCAATTAAATCGATTCCTAAAGATTTTTCTGATGCCGATCCAGTTGAAGTTATTCCAAGACCTCCTCTGGTTCAGTTAAATTGATTCCTAAAGATTTTTTCTGATGCCGATCCAGTTGAAGTTATTCCAAGACCTCCTCTGGTTCAGTTAAATCGATTCCTAAAGATTTTTCTGATGCCGATCCAGTTGAAGTTATTCCAAGACCTCCTCTGGTTCAGTTAAATCGATTCCTAAAGATTTTTCTGATGCCGATCCAGTTGAAGTTATTCCAAGACCTCCTCTGGTTCAGTTAAATCGATTCCTAAAGATTTTTCTGATGCCGATCCAGTTGAAGTTATTCCAAGACCTCCTCTGGTTCAGTTAAATCGATTCCTAAAGATTTTTCTGATGCCGATCCAGTTGAAGTTATTCCAAGACCTCCTCTGGTTCAGTTAAATTGATTCCTAAAGATTTTTCTGATGCCGATCCAGTTGAAGTTATTCCAAGACCTCATCTGGTTCAGTTAAATCGATTGCTAAAGATTTTTCTGATGCCGTTCCAGTTGAAGTTATTCCAAGACCTTGTCTGGTCCAATTAAATCGATTCCTAAAGATTTTTCTGAGGCGCAGACAAAACCATCTACCAACAATCTCCAAATGGCATCTATAAGCCCATTCCTGACATCACAATGCTGATACTACACCATGCGAGTGCAAATTTCTGGGCACTCTAGTGTTCAATTATCTTCCACCTTCGGATCACGAAAGGCACGCAAGCCAATCTACATCCTCAGGTTTAAGAAAATTGAACAGGGGCAACTGTTGTACCCCAAAATTTGCCCTCTCATGTTTTCCAAAGTCTTCCCCCTGCATGGTTGATCACAAACTCTTGCCTAAGGAAAAGGAAATTTTTTGAGTGATTCTGAAAGACCTTTCGATTGGCAGTCTGAAAGACCCTTCGTTTGGCCATTCTGAAAGACCTTTCGATTGGCATTCAGAAGGACATTTCGATTGGCATTCTGAAAGACCCTTCGATTGGCATTCTGAAAGACCTTTCGATTGGCAGTCTGAAAGACCCTTCATTTGGCAATTCTGAAAGACCCTTCGATTGGCATTCTGAAGGAACATTTCGATTGGCAGTATGAACGAGCATTTCGATTGGCATGCTGAAAGACCTTTCGATTGGCATTCTGAAAGAGCACTTCAATTGGCATTATGAACAAGTACTTCGATTGGCATTATAACAGTGTCATTCGATTGGAGTTCCAAAAGGTCCATTCGAAGAAGCATTCAAAAGGTCCATTGGAAGAAGCTTTCGAAAAGCATTCGAAGGAGGCCATCAGCCCATTCTAAAGAAAGCATTCGAAGGAGGCCATCAGCCCATTCGAAAGGGAGCATTCAAAGGCCCGTTACATATCATTCAAAATTCAAAAAGGGACAAGATCCCATGTGTTTAGCCAATGTTACGAACTCTTATTCATGGCTTTCAAACACATAATTAACGTTACAGATTCTCATTCATGGCTGTCAAACACCTAATCAAGGTCATTTAAACCTTTGTCTTCCTGTCCCCTCTACCCCCCTCTATATAAAGAGACCACAAGTGCTGCAAAAAAGAACGAAACAAAAACTCTGCACACAGGAGAGAACGAACTATACAGAAAAAATAAAGAAAAGAAACAGGGACAAACGCTGCCCAGAACCCACCAAAGGCCATCAGCGTTTTCATCCAAGCCAAAGCTGCCACCCAGCGAACACCTCCACGCTCAGAACCACAGATCCAAACACCTATGTTTGGTAAAAAAATCTAATCTCAAACTCATTTTTAAATTCATTTTGATTGCATATTCATATTATTATAATAAATGATTTAATGTGATACATATAAGCTACAACGCAAAGATGAGATTGTGCCATTGCTTGGGCACAATCTGAGTTTCCTCCTTCGAATCCCAGAATAAAACAAACCCAGATCCAGATTCAGCAGGGAGGAGATTCGAATCAGGGGGGTAAACTCCCCCCCCTGGACCTTTTAATATTTGTTTCGTTTTGCAGGAAATGTATTCTCAGGATCCTGTCCAGAGTTTCGAAGCTCAGCAGCTTAGCTTCGAACTGGATCCAGGATTTCCAGATCGAAGGATGACATATCCAGATCGAACACCCTCAGAGTGCAGCCCCCTCAGGCACCTTCGATCAAGACTCTTCACTGGGTCGAAAGACAGCCTGCACCTCTTTCGATCCAGGCCTCCAGAGTTATATTTTTTTTTATTTGCTGCCTAGCCCATTTGTATTTTGTTTACTTTGTTTTTTTGTTTATTTCTTTTATTTGTTTTTAAATCAATATAAAAATCATAAAAATAAGTAACTTAGAATTAGGATTTAATTTAGTTAATTATTTTAACTTATTTTTCTTCAATTTTAAAATCAGTAGACTTAGGATTTATTTGAATTCAATTCTTTTCATAAACAAAAAATGCAAAAAATATTAAGTTCGTTTTAGAGTTAATTTTAATCAATTTTTTTAATTAATTAAATTTGACTTAATTGAACATTTAGCATTTTCCCAAAAATAAAATAAAACAACAAAAAGACTTTATCCTTAGGATTTTTAGAGATTATTTTCAGATTCACGCGCGTTTATTTTATTGCAACTGCTTACTGGTTTATGATAGCTTAAAATTAAGACTTTTACTTTACTGCTTTTATTTTCCCAACTTTGGACATGTAAATAATCCCCCTCCCCGAAGCCTTGTAATAGCGTAGGATTTACAATTTCCGCACTTTAAATTCTTGTATATATATTAACTGCTTAGATATATGCTAACTAGGATTGTATGATAAGATCTAAAAACAAATGGTAGAACACCTAAACAAACAAAGATAATATAACTGAAAATTGACACACTTGCACATGCCACTTCTAAGATACGCCTCACTTGGTTGCCTCGAACGTGGTCATTAAGTATAGGATGTTTTAGAGGTCGTCCTTTTGTACAAAGATCATAAGTTTCCTCGAAATGGTTGCCTCGGAAAAACGATCTAAGACATTAGGATTACCGCTAAGGCGTCCTAACGTTGCTTTAGTGACCACACATCCCTAAAACCGAATTGACCCGAAAACTCCAACGACGATGCTACCTACTCCTCAATAGTGGGATAGCATTGTCTAAAGGACGTTAGCACAGTTTAATTCCTTTTTGAGTAGGTAGATGTTCTTAAGTACTTGCTCCATTTAAAAACAAAACAAACTTTTCGCACTTACACTTTCTTCAAAAACAATACTCTTTTCAAAACCCACAAACATAAAGAAAAAACAAACTTTTGAAAACATAGTGAGCAAGTACCTAAGAGCCTGTGGATAACCACAGATATAAAGGGTGCTAACACCTTCCCTTTCTATAATCTACCTCCCGAACCCGAGAAAAATCTCGAAAAGGAATTTTTTCTGTGCTTTTGTCCTTTCCTTGTTGGATAAAATAAAAGACGGTGTTGACTCTTGCTTACCGCGACACTTTGCGAAAACAAACGCAAACGCGAACCAGCATTAAAAAACAGTCAGTTCTCATTCCCACCGATCACAGCCTCTATACAACCAAAGCCCATCTAATTACTAGCAGGCGCACCCCCTCCATTCTGCCCCTTTTCTTCTTCTTCATTTTTTTGTTTTGGGCTTCAAACACATTTCAGCAATCCTAAGCCCATCTTAAGTTTCAATTTATTTTCTTTTGTTTAAACAAATACCAATGTTTTGTTAATTAACTCATTTTAATTAATTTGTTTTATTTTGTTAATAATAACACTAATAATATTTATTTTCTTAAATTAATTTTTTTTCTTCTTTTATTAATTAATTTTGTTTCATAATGAAAATACCAAAAAAAAAGAATTTTAATTGATTTAATTAATTTTGTTTTCTTTAAACCCTTTTTATTTATTTATTGATTAATAAAAAATAATAGAAATTTTGTTTAACTAATTTTTCTTCCTTTAAACTTTTTATTTACATGATTAATAAAACACATACAAAGAATAATAATAATATAATATTTAATCTTTCTTTTTTAGAATAGGTTTTTATTTATTTATTTTTTAAGTAAATACATGCATTTCATAATTGATTGATTTTCTTTATTTTATAATTTGTTATGGCTTTATATTGAATTGCGACAATTCGATTTGGTTATAACACATGATATTTGGACATTATTATTCTTGTGAGACTCATCCCCATTTGTAAATAATTGTACCCCCATCCCCGGACACTTTTGTAATAACTTAGAATTTTAATTCTCGCACTTTATGCTTTCAATTATGCAATGATTAGAGATTAGGGTTTGTATGCCAACGTCCAAAATCAAAACAAATAGCTTGACTAATGCCAAGACAAAAATGCATGAATATCAATACACAATGCACACTTGCACCTCTAGGGTTACATCCACTTGTTGCCTTAAAAATGGGCCATGTTATGCATGTTGAGTATCTTGGCAATACAAAAACAAAACAAAAGATTATAGTCCCTCGATGACGCTATCTTGGTTGCCAATACAAAATGATCTAGTCCCTCGGAAAATTTGCCAAAAATACTTAACACAATTACTATCATGGTCTATACGATGACCCGCGCCTGTCCCGTTTAACATCCTAATACAAGGTTGTTTACCAAATGCAATGGTAAAACAACACTGTTAAAAGGGTTAAAAACGTATAGGAAATATCTTTGAGTAAAATAGGGTAGACAACTCTTAGTTACTTGATCAAAACTTGTAAAACATCCTTGTTATTTTCAAAACACACCTCACAACGCAATTTCAAAACATTTCCCAAAAACAAACTTTTAAACATTGAAATATCTTTTCAAAAGGACAAACACCTTTGTATATATTCAAACAAGAATCATTACAAAGGTTTCCACAACGATTGCCTCTTTTTCAAAGCATTTTAAAAACCACACACACAAAGCACCATTTCAAACAATTGGAAAAGCAAAGCAAGTGATCTAAACAAGTAACTAAGAGTCCATGGAAAACCATGGATGAAAAGGGTGCTAGCACCTTCCCTTTTCATAATCTACCCCCCGAGCCCAAGAAAATATCCCAAAGGTCTTTCTTGTGCTTTTTGACCTTTCCTTAGGATAAAATAAAAAGTCGGTGGCGACTCTTGCTAAACCGCACAATTGCAAACACAAACGCAAAACCTCAAGTCAGTTCTCCCACCGTATCATAAAAGATAATGATTAATAGTTGAGGGTTAAATGATTCTTTAGAAGAGTGATCCATGATGATTTGAATATTGAGCATAAGTCAAAGTTGATGAAGACTCATTAGAGCGTTGATAGAATCAAAACCTCCTAACAATGAGCTTTCAAAGTTATTGTCCATAGCTCAATATTTAATAATCCTTGGGCTTACAAACACAAGGTTTGAACCACTAAAAATCAATAAAAAAAGATGAAAAAGGGGGATTCCAAATGACATGATCCGTGATGGTTTGAGCCTTGAACATAGGTCAAAGTTAATGAAGACTAATTAGAATATTGATTGAATCAAAGCCTCCTAACAATGAGCCATCGAGGTTTTTGGCCATAGCTCAAAACACAACCATACTTGGGCTTACAAACATCAAGTTTGGGTTACTAAGAACCAATCAATAGAAAGGAAGAAAGGGGATGAAATGAAGAGGAAAAAGGGAAATCAGTGTAACCAATACCTTAGATGAAATTAGGGTTTCAAATATCACCAACATCATTCAACCATTTTGGTGTATTTGGTTTTTCAACCTATCAACACCCAAGATCCAATGAGGTTGAGGAACTTGTCCCAAAATAACACTCAAGTGTCTCCAAATCAAAACCAATCACAAAAATAATAAAATATAATTAATAAAATCAATATTTAAATGATGAATAAAAAAGGAAATAATTGGTAAAATATACAAAGTGTATTAAAATATCAAATAAGAATCCCAAAAAGATATCAGAGGTCAAACATGAGTCAACAAGTGTTGACAAAAGTTTTTAGAATTTTTAAAAGTCAGGAACTATTTTTAAAAAAAAAAGCAAAAAAAAACCAAAATTTGCAAAAAAATAGTAGAATCAAAATTAAAAATAAAATCAGGTCACCAATATTTTTTAAAAGATCATTAGATCCTTCCATAAAATTTTCAGAATTTTAAAAGGTCAAAAGGTATTTTTAAACAATTAAAACAAGTCAAATGAAGAGAAAAATCATAAAAAATACCAAATCATAAAATAAAATTATGAAAAAAATAAGAATCAGGAAGATAATATTCAAAAATATTTTTGTGAATTTTTTCATAATTTTCAAGTCAGAAATGGATTTTTTATGAATTTTTGAAGTTTAAAACGATTAAAATAAAAATCAGAAAATAAAAATAAAACTCAAAAAGATGTGGACCACTGGATCATTGTCAAAACGCGTTTGTAAACAGATCCAAGGGATCTGATGCGCTGTGTATGATATGGACATTCTTGAATATCACACAATATTATTAATAAAATCAGAAAATAGAAAATAAAACTAAAAAATATGGACCACTGGATCAATGTCAACACGCATTAGTAAGAAGATCCAAAGGACCTAACGCACTGTGCATGATATGGACATTAGAAAATAACACACATAATCAATTAAAATTGGGCCAATCAAAATAAAACAAATATCCAGTGATCATTGGTTGAAGCACGACACATATGTCGTCTTCAACCTTCAGACACTTGCAACTTGGGATTCTATGAGTTTCTTCAAACGATAAAATTAGAAACTCATAATGGTATCATTGGATTTGTCTCTTCCAGGCGATCCTAACCCTACCCTCGTTAAATATTTATATAAAACACAGCATACTCGATTTGAGAAAAACCAAAGCGGAATTTCAAAATTAATTTTACAAATAAATGCTCAATTCTTAACGAAAATGAAAACCAAAAGAAGTATGAGAATCAGAAGAAGAAGGAATATATATTAGTAACTTGTTTGGATTTATTTAGTTAAGAGTTTTACCTGAACGAAGTTCAAGAAGTTTGCTCTGAAACTGAACTTTTGTAGCTCGAATTATGGCTCAAATTGTTTGATTTAAGTGATGGAGAGTTTATATGATTGTGGAGAATGATGAATCATAAGAGAATTTGAGGTGAGAAGGCTTGAAATTATGAATTAGATTTTCAAATTTCCAAGCTTCTAATGAACTTTGGCAAGGTGGTTTTGGTTGTCTAAAGCTTGGAAAATGAGTGGAGAGTGGTCTTTTATTTATAGGAGAGTGAATGGTGATGAGAATTGGCAGAAATAGTGAGGTTTGGAGGGAAATCACATGGATCCTGAAAGTGAGAAAAGTGTGACTCTAATCCACCTAAAACTCATACAATTCTTGCATTTTGAGGATTAAACAAGTCTGAGCAAGTTTGTTGATCATGTTTAGATCAAAAACACGCACAAATTTAGTAATTAAAAAGTCACATTATGGGTTTTATAATTCTGACTTGGTGAGAAATTCATTTTCACGGTACCATCTTTGAACTCATGGTACACACAACTTAAGAGGCTTTATGGGATGATTCTTGAAGCTTTTGAAAAATCACCATCTTCACAATGTGCCAAGAAAGGTGGCATTTGGTGATATGGGCTGAAAGTTATGATCAATTGAAATCAAGAAAGACACACGGATCTTTGACACTTAGAAAAATTCAAAATATGGATCTTCGAAATGACCTATAATGTTTTTCAAAGTTACATGACCTTCAACTCAAAATTTGATCTTGATCCTTGAAGATGAAATAAATTAGACCCTTAAAATTGAATTGTGGAATTGAGATCATTCAAAAATCATAAAAATTGAAAGAGTTATGGACTTTGGAAGATGATGGAAAAATTTGGAGAAATCCACAAATGACCTATAATCTTTTCAATTCTTTAAAGACTTTACATATCTTTTTAAGTCTTGCACCTTGAAGCAAAGTTGTAGTAGACATTCTCAAGTTTATTGTGAAAAAATAATGAGCTCAAGGAGATAAAATATGACAAAGTTATGATCCTTTAAAGTCACACAATAGAATTCCATAGCTTTTCCAAAGGACTTGTAATCTTCTTCAAACTTAAATGGTCTTTCATTCAAAATTAGCTTTAGATCCTTGAAGATAAGTTATTAAGGACTCTTCAAAGAGAATCATGGCTTTGGAATCAAAATAAAATATCAGATAATGAGCAAGATATAGTCTTTGAAAGTCAATCCAACCTCACTCAGAGAGTACTGAAAAGTGGTTTTTCCACCTTTATTTACAATTGGTTTTAGTTATGGTCTCTTTATTTTTGTCAAGTGTTTTAGTTCATTCTTCTATGTTTTATGCGTTAGTTGTGTATTTTGTTGTTTTCAGGCTCAGAGGAATAAAACCAGGAAAACCAGTGTGAAAAGTTCATAATTCAGAGTTCGGAGGAAGTCTCAAAAACCAAGCTACAGGGTACCTGATACGGGCCGTGTTAGGAGAGGATGCTCAGCAGACAGGTTTGGGAGAAGAGGCAGAGACCGACACGGGTGCCCGTGTCAGCTGACATGGCCTGTGCCAGAAGGTTTGGGCGAGAAAGTTATTGGTGCGATGGACAGAGAATGACAGGAGTGCCCGTGCCAGGTGACATGACCCGTGTTTGCCTATGACACCGATTTCCTAATTTTTCATACTTTTTCCATATGTTAAGTTGTGAGGGAGTTTTGGGTACTTCCAACCGACCTAGATGAATGGTGACTATTTAAATGAGTTTTCAAAAGGAATAGGGGGAACTTTTTAGAGCTAAGAATATTTTACACGACTGAAGATTGGAGAGATCGTTACTTCTCATGGCGTCAGAAAAGCGGTAAACAAATGTGGAAAAATAAACAAGAAATATACCAAAAGGATAAGAGTTTGTTACTTAGCAAATACAAGCCAAGAAACCCGATGGTCTTCGAGTGAGCTAGCATAAAAAATAAATCAAGTCAGATACAATATCCAATAAAATCACCAAATATCACAATGTGAAAATGAATCGCAAGCTATGCGTGCATCCAACTAATGCGCTACATCGAGCAATGCTACACAAGCAAAAGAATAAAATCCGAGCAAAATGCATCACGATGAATCGCCTTCTGAAACATGCACAATGTCACAAGAAGAGTTATCAAATAACAAGGAATATCGAATATAACTCAACAGTCGACATCACAACTCAAAATGACATATTATCATGGATTAGGCAAGATTAAACAAGCAACGGAAACGCAAAATAGAATACCGGGTAACGTGTACATCACACAATGAAACACACAAAATATCAGTCCGAAATTAACACAACTCGATGTAAATGTCTAACAATGACCAATGCAAGTACAATGATGCATAAATAAACAATTAAAAAGCGTTCCAAGTACACTTTACAAAACCAGGGCAGAACATTCGTCCTCTTAAGAATTAACCCAAAAAATGCACCAAAATTGAGCCAACTCATCAACAATGTCCAATAATCAACCAATACAGTGCAAACATGCATCATATGAATATTAAAACTCAATGCACGTATTATAAAGAAAACCAGACAATATTGTATGCAAATCTAAATGCACGAAAAGTTGTCTTAGAATTAACCGGAATTAACATCAATGCTCTTCAATCCTCAATTATCTGATTAAAGTTAGAAACAACATGAATCGCAAAATAAAACTCAAACCAAGTGTATTTTCAAAGTCGAGACAACACTACATCGTATCATAATGTTGTGCGAAAAAATTGTTCTGAAATCGGTAAAAGTTGACATAATCGCCACTCAAATGCCAAAACAAATGCAACGAAACTAAAGCCAACAATTAAGACAAGTTCCAAGTGCGTTTTTGAAAACCGGACAACACTACACTGTATCACAAACCAACCTAGAAAATCATATTGAAAATAGTAAAAATCAACATTAACCATCCATAAATGTCTGAATATGATCAATTAAACCTCAAACAAATTTTAGAAGCGATTTGCACCTTGTTTACACATTCCGGGCAGCAACTTATACTTAAAGCGATACCGATAAAAATCGTTTTCAACAATTGAAAATGGATGCAAAAACATGCTTATCGGTTCCAGTAATATTGCTAAGAAATTGTAAACAAGTTAAAAACAATGAAATAGTACCGGATGTCTTAATTCCAAGCTCAAAACATCATTCATGAGTTAATGCAATTTTATTGAATCAAAACATTTTCAATATCGAAAAATCAAATTTTGTCAACAATGATATAAATTTACATTAACTCATGAAATCAAGCTAAATTCTCATCATCAATTCATGATTCAACATAATTCGAGATAAACAAAATCAAAACTCACAATGAAAATTTATACCAAAATCGCATCAAAGTACCGGTTCATAAACAAATGCTTCAAGAATATTCAACTCATGAAATTATGTAAAATAAATTCAATGCTCATAATTAATTCAAGAATCAACATAATCTCAGGAATTCACATAATGTTCAACCAATTCCACTTTTAATCATCATCATCAACATAAATTCAACTCTAATTTCAACATATACATTCAATTCGAATCTAAAAATTCATTTCAAGTTTATGTTTATGTCAATTAATTTCACATCAAAACAACTCTCAACAATAAAATATGCAAGAAAGAAAATAAAAAAAAAAGAATTCAAGAATTACCAAATCAAAATGGATCGGAGAAGAGGAAGAGCTTATGTCCGGAATTTGCACGGATGAGGAGGTGTTTCTTGCCTGAAAACACTTCGAGACATGAGGGAGGACAGGCCGCTGATCAAATCACGACACAAGGAGGGAGTAATCGGCTTCCGGTCAGATCACAATAGAAGGAGGGAGTAATCAGCCAGAAAACTCGCCCGAAAATCGAAGGGTATGGAGGCAGATGTAACAGCCCGGGCCTTCATCGTTCCCGGCACTATTACCTCATGATCTTCTCTACCCCCTAAATAGTAGAGTTTTTTCCTTTCGTGGGAATCGAATCCTGTACCATGGGGTTCAAGTACATGCTCAATGCATTCCCATTACTAATTGAGCTATGATGTGTTTCATGTGTCACAACTCTGGAAGTATATTCTCGATCAGTCTCATGTGATTCAGATAGACGATGTGCAAGTACGGGATTATTTCACGATGGAGACGGTGCTTGTGAGAATCACATACCGCGAGATGAAGATTCTAAGGGGAAAAGAGATTGCATTGGTGAAGGTTGTCTGGTTAGGTGCTGCTGGAGAGAGCATGACCTGGGAGTTGGAGAGCAAGATACGATACTCATATCCCGAGTTATTTGAACCAGGTAAACTTTTATTTTCGGGGACGAAAATATTCTAAGTGGGGAAGGGTTGTAACGCCCCGGTATTTAATTATTTATTTAATTAAATATTTTTGAATATTTTTTTATTAATTCAAATTTTTATCGTCGAAGTCAGAATTATTTTATTAAGTTGGAATAATAATTAATCGGATTTAATTTGGCGGAATTAAGTTAAAGTGTTATTTTATTATTAAGCTTAAATATGATATTGGGCTTAATTGGTGGTGTTGTGTAGTAAAAGTGCGGTGTAGCATTTAGACCCAATTGGATTTATTTGGATTAATATAATAATATATTTTATGGGAATATAAGAAATAGGAGAGAGTTAGTTGTATCAAGAAGAAAAGAACAAAGAGGAAAAATAGGGTTTGGGAGAGGAGAAGAAGAACAAGAGGAAATTTCTTCAAGTGCCAAATTCCCCAAAAATTCAGTTGAAGTCTCTTAGAGCTGCTCTTAATCCAAGGTAAGGGTGGGGTTCTGACTCTATAATAGGGTGTATAATTAATAGTATGTGAATTTGGGTTATAAAAATTATTTCTAGTGTGTTTGAAATTGATATATTGATGAAATTGAGAGATGATTTAGGATCCAATATAATTATATATACATATATTTAAGTGCCTTAGTATTTTCTTTGCAAAATCCCATAGTTTGCTACTGTAGCGATAAAAAGAATTAGCACTTAAAGGCAGTGGCATTGCATTCTGTAGCGCAAATTAATGGAGTAATATTGATGGCACTTGCTTTGCTACAGTAGCGTAAGATTGAATTATTATTTAATAGGCATTTGTATTGCCACTGTAGTGATGAAAAGAAGTAGCACTTAAAGGATTTTGCCTTGCTTGTTGCAGCGAATTCATAAAGTAGTGTTTAAAGGATGAATGCCTGTTACTGTAGCGATAATTGAGAAGTAGTATTTAGGATATGTGTTGCTACTGTAGCGCTAGAATTAAGTAGCAATTAAAAGTAATTATTTTGCAATACAACATCGTAAGGAATAAAGTAGTATGTAGGTGAATCAATTGCTTGCTTGTTGTAGCACAGGAAATGAAGCAATGCTTCTGCATACTGTAGCGCTAGATAAAGTAGTATTTAGGACAATTGTTTTGCTACTGTAGCGTAATTAAGGAAGTAGTATTTAGAAGTAATTGCTTGCAATTCTGTAATGCTATTATGAAGTAGCAGTTAGAAGCAATTGTTTTGTACATTGTACTCTGATACAAATAATAATTTGGTATAGAATAAATATTAGATATACCGTAGCTATTATATTCCGGTTTACAAATACAAAATATTTAATAATAAGGATTTAATATCTTTAATAAATAATTTTGTAGGATTTATAAAATAGAAATGATAGAATTTTTGGCCGATAATTAATTAACCGATTTTAGCCAAAATAGCCCGAATAATATGCGGTTTATTGTAGTAATTTTTGGTTGATCTGTTGGGTGGCATTTTTGTTGAAAAATGTGAATTTGCAGGTGATTTCATTGCCTCTATTTATGGGTAAAATATTAAGTTGCAGGCTTATGGCCAATGTTGAATTAAGTTGAATTATTGTTGTTGTTGTTATTACGTTCATGTCGTTAATGCATACATAGCATATCATGTTCGAGCTGATGCTCGTCAAGTTGGCATGGATTGGCAAATATAAATTTGAAGGCTTATGCCTTGTTGATGCCTCTATTTATTGGCAGATTTCTAAGTTAGGAGTTCTGCTCCATTGGTACCACATGCATGTGCATAAAAATGAGTCATATTTCATATTGCATTCTGAGTTGTCGTGTGGATGAATTAATTATGTTGAATGTTGATGAAAAGTTATGAAGTGGTGAATTGCATGATCTAATACTAATATATCATTTATTGTATATCTGGTTATATAGTTTGATATATCACCCCTTCTATTTGAGTGTTGCCCTCTATTGGTAACATGCAGTTAATCAAGAAGGTTAGTTGTTACCCTCGTTAGTTCGAGTCGGTGTGTCGCTCTGATACGTAGTACTCGGGGGGATGAACGCATGTTTTCTTATTGTTGATTTTCATTATGTTGCTGAATTTTTAAGTTGTTTTCATTAAAAGACTTGTTGTCTTAGAATTGTTTTGAGTTGGATAAGATGTTATGGTGGTTTTCAGTTGAATTTTGTGAATCCGCTGCGTAGTAATGAAAGTTGTTTATACTTTTAAAGACTAAGCAGATTGCTATCGGTTCATCCGAAGTTCGTGTGCTATGTATCTGAATTATAGATGATTGAATGTCATAGTTTTAAGTTGAAAGTGTAGCATTCCATTTGTTTGTTGGAAAAATTTTATAACTCTGATTTTATTTAACTTGTTGGGTAGAAATGGGGTGTTACATTAATGGTATCAGAGCAGGTCGTTCGTCCGGTCAAGTCATCGAGTTGTAGTTTTGTCTAACAATTGAGTATTGTTAATCTGAATTCTAATGTTTATGTTGTAGAGATAAGTTGAGATAACTGGAAGGAATGATGTTGCACTTGCTGCTGCTCTGCAAGTGATGGCTCAGGCTATGAAGAATCAACCGAATGCTGACGAGAATGCTGGATCTCGCAGTTTGGAGACTTTCCAAAGGGAGAATCTGCCTACCTTCAAGGGTAAGTATGATCCTGACGGAGCGTTGGATTGGATGAAGGAGATTGAGAGAATCTTCCGTGTGATGGACTGCATTCCAGCGCAAAAGGTTCGTTATGGCACTCATATGCTAGCGGACGAGGCTGATGACTGGTGGTTAAAGACTTGCCTAAGATTGGAAGATGCAGGTGAGAATGTCACTTGGGCTGTGTTCCGTAGGGAATTTCTGAGAAAGTATTTTCCTGAAGACGTTCGTGGTAAGAAGGAAATTGAGTTTCTTGAGCTGAAGCAAGGGAGTATGTCAGTTGTTGAATGCTGCAAAGTTTTCTGAGTTGGCTAAGTTTTATCCACACTATAGTGAGGCAGATGCTGAGTTTTTGAAGTGCATCAAGTTTGAGAACGGGTTGCACCCAGAGATCAAGAAGGCAATTGGATACTAGAAGATTTGTGTCTTTGCTGATTTGATTGATAGTTGCAGGATTTATGAAGAGGGTAATAATGCTCACTATAAGACTATAAATGAGAAGAGGGGTAAGCACCAATATAACCGTGGTAAGCCTTATGATGCCCCAATTGGTAAAGGTAAACAGAAAGCTGCTCAGAGTCAAAAGACTAGTGGGGGAGATGCTCCTGCTAGTGTGGTGTGCTTCAAATGTGGAAAACCTGGTCATAAGAGTAATATGTGTACTGCTGAGGTGAAGAGGTGTTTCCGTTGTGGTAAGACTGGACATGTTATATCTGAATGCAAGCATAAAGAGATGATTTGCTTCAACTGTGGTGAAGAAGGACACATTGGTAGTCAGTGTCGAAAACCAAAGAAGGCGCAAACCGGTGGAAAGGTGTTTGCTTTGGATGGGACTCTGTCAGCTAGTAAGGACAGACTCATTAGAGGTACATGTTTCATTAATAGTACGCCTTTAATTACTATTATTGATATCGGTGCTACTCATTGTTTTATTACCGCTGATTGTGTTGAAAGATTTGGTCTTATGTTGTCTTTCATGAATGGAGAAATGGTCGTCGAGATTCCGGCTAAGGGATCGGTGACTAGTTCTCGTGTGTGTTTGAATTGCCCTTTGTCGATTTTCAGCAAGGACTTTGTTGTTGACTTGATTTATTTGCCATTAAGAGGATTATATGTGATCTTGGGTATGGACTAGTTAGAGTATAACTATGTTCATATCAATTTCTATAACAAGTCTGTGAGGTTTTCTACTTCTGAAGAGGAAGGAGTCGGTTTGTTGACTGGTAAACAGTTGCGGCAACTGATGCAAGACGAAGCGCATATGTTCTCGTTGATGGCGTCATTATCAATGGAGAACCAAGTTAGAATTGATGAGTTACAGGTGGTGCGCGAATTTCCTAAAGTGTTTTCGGATGAAATTCCTGGTGTACCACCAGAAAGAGAAGTTGAACTTGCGATCGATCTTGTACCTGGTACCAGACCTGTTTCTATGGCACCGTACAGGATGTCTGCATCTGAATTGTCTGAATTGAAGAAGCAGTTAGAAGAGTTGCTTGAGAAAAAGTTTGTAAGACCAAGTGTGTCACCGTGGGGAGTGCATGTGTTGTTAGTAAAGAAGAAAGATGGAAGTATGAGACTTTGTGTTGATTATAGATAGTTGAATAAAGTGACGATTAAGAACACGTACCTGTTTCCGAGAATTGATGACTTGATGGATCAATTGGTGGGTGCAAGTGTGTTTTCTAAGATTGATTTGAGGCCAGGATATCACCAGATTAGAGTGAAAGAAGATGATATTCAGAAAACCGTGTTCAGAACTAGGTATGGACACTACGAGTATTTGGTGATACCTTTAGGTGTGACCAATGCGCCAGGAGTATTCATGGAGTACATGAATCGTATCTTTCATACTTATTTGGATCAGTTTATGGTGATATTCATTGATGACATTCTGATTTACTCTAAATCGGAAGAAGAACATGAAGAACACCTAAGAGTTGTATTGCAAGTTTTGAAGGAGAAGAAGTTGTATGCGAAGTTGTCCAAGTGTGAATTCTGGTTATAAGAGGTTAGTTTCCTTGGTCATGTCATTTCTGGAGGTGGCATTATCGTGGATCCTTCTAAAGTCGATATTGTGTTGCAATGGGAAGCTCCGAAGTCGGTTACTGAGATTAGAAGCTTCTTGGGATTAGCCGGTTACTATAGACGGTTTACCGAAGGTTTTTCTAAGTTGGCACTTCCATTGACTAAGTTGACCTGTAAGGGTAAAGCTTTTGTGTGGGATGTTCGATGTGAAGAAAGTTTTACCGAGTTAAAGAAGATGTTAACGTCGGCTCCAGTTTTGACTTTGCCTAATCCAGGAGAGCCTTTTGTTGTGTATTATGATGCTTGTCTGATGTGGTTAGGTGGTGTGCTCGTGCAGAATAGTAAGGTGGTTGCTTATACGTCGAGGCAATTTAGGACTCATGAAAAGAATTATCCTACGCATGATTTAGAATTAGCTGCAGTTGTCTTTGTATTGAAGATCTGGAGGAATTATCTTTATGGTTCTAGATTCGAAGTGTTTAGTGACCATAAGAGTTTGAAGTATCTTTTTGATCAGAAAGAGTTGAATATAAGGCAACGAAGATGGTTATAATTGTTGAAGGATTATGATTTCAATTTGAATTATCATCTAGGAAAAGCTAATGTTATGTCCGATGCTTTAAGTCGAAAGACTTTGCACGTGTCGACAATGATGGTTAAGGAGTTGGAGTTGATTGAGCAATTCCGAGATTTGAGTTTGGTTTGTGAAGTGACACCGCGAAGTGTTATGTTGGAAATGTTAAAGATTAATAATGAATTTTTGGATAGTATCAAAGAAGCTCAGAAGTTAGATGTGAAGTTGGTAGATTCGATGGTTGGGATTGATTAGTGTGAGAACAGTGATTTTAAGTTGGATGCGCAAGGTATATTGAGATTTCATAATCCGATTTGTATTCCTGATGATGCGAAGATGAAGAAAGTGATTCTTGAAGAGATTCATAGAAGCAAGTTGAGTATTCATCCAGGAGCTACAATGATGTATCAAGATTTGAAGAATTTGTTTTGGTGGCCTGGAATGAAGAGTGGTGTGGCTCGGTTTGTGCATGCATGTTTGACTTGTCAAAAGTCAAAAGTTGAACATCATAAGCCTGCAGGGTTGATGCAATCGTTAGAGATTCCATAATGGAAATGGGATAGCATTTCAATGGATTTTGTAACGGGATTACCTAGTACCTTGAGAGGACATGATTCGATTTGGGTGATTGTTGATAGGCTTACGAAGTCGGCACACTTTACACCTATTAACATCATATATCTGATTTTGAAGTTGGCAGAGATTTACACCAATGTAATTGTGAAGTTGCATGGTGTTCCTTTGTGTATTGTGTCGAACAGGGATCCGAGGTTTACTTCTGATTTCTGGAAAAGTTTGCAAAAGGCGTTGGGGTCTAAGTTGAGGTTGAGTTCGGCGTATCATCCTCAGACGGATGGTCAGACCAAGAGGACTATTCAATCATTGGAGGATCTGTTGAGAGCATGTGTTCTTGAGCAGAGAGGTTCGTGGGATACTTGTCTTCTGTTGATTAAGTTCACTTACAATAACAATTACCATTCTAGTATTGGGATGGCACCCTTCGAGGCGTTGTATGGTCGGAGGTGTAGGACTCATTTGTGTTGGCATGAATCTGGTGAAAGTGTAGTACTTGGACTTGAACTTGTTCGTGAGACTACTGAGAAGGTGAAGTTGATTCGAGAAAAGATGAAAGCTTCTCAAAGTAGACAAAAAAGTTATC
The DNA here is from genome assembly GCA_948472305.1 of Vicia faba. Classification (NCBI taxonomy): domain Eukaryota; kingdom Viridiplantae; phylum Streptophyta; class Magnoliopsida; order Fabales; family Fabaceae; genus Vicia; species Vicia faba. The sequence goes on along the minus strand of OX451740.1, from coordinate 413,631,541 downwards.
ATGAAAAGAGAAGGAAAGATTTGGAATTCCAAGCTAGTGATCATGTGTTTTTGAGAGTCACACCTGTGACTGGTGTTGGGCGAGCTCTGAAGTCTAAGAAGCTCACTCCTTGTTTTATTGGTCCGTATCAGATTTCAGAAAGAGTGGGAAATGTTGCTTATAGAGTGGCTTTACCGCCTAATATTTCGAATTTGCATGATGTGTTTCATGTGTCACAACTCCGGAAGTATATTCCCGATCCGTCTCATGTGATTCAGATGGACGATGTGCAAGTACGGGATTATCTCACGATGGAGACGATGCTTGTGAGAATCGCAGATCGCGAGATAAAGATTCTAAGGGGAAAAGAGATTGCATTGGTGAAGGTTGTCTGGTTAGGTGTTGCTGGAGAGAGCATGACCTGGGAGTTGGAGAGCAAGATGCGAGACTCCTATCCCGAGTTATTTGAACCAGGTAAACTTTTATTTTCGGGGCCGAAAATATTCTAAGCGGGGGAGGGTTGTAACGCCCCGGTATTTAATTATTTATTTAATTAAATAATTTTGAATATTTTTTTATTAATTCAAAGTTTTATCGTCGAAGTCAGAATTATTTTATTAAGTTGGAATAATAATTAATCGGATTTAATTTGGCGGAATTAAGTTAAAGTGTTATTTTATTATTAAGCTTAAATATGATATTGGGCTTAATTGGTGGTGTTGTATAGTAAAAGTGGGGTGTAGCATTTAGGCCCAATTGGATTTATTTGGATTAATATAATAATATATTTTATTAGAATATAAGAAATATGAGAGAGTTAGTTGTATCAGGAAGAAAAGAACAAAGAGGAAAAATAGGGTTTGGGAGAGGAGAAGAAGAACAAGAGGAAATTTCTTCAAGTGCCAAATTCCCCAAAAATTCGGTTGAAGTCTCTTAGAGCTGCTCTTAATCTAAGGTAAGGGTGAGGTTTTGACTCTATAATAGGGTGTGTAATTAATAGTATGTGAATTTGGGTTATAAAAATTATTTCTAGTGTGTTTGAAATTGGTATATTGATGAAATTGAGAGATGATTTAGGATCCAATATAATTAGATATACATATATTTAAGTGCCTTAGTATTTTCTTTGCAAAATCCCATAGTTTGCTACTGTAGCGATAAAAAGAATTAGCACTTAAAGCCACTGGCATTGCATTCTGTAGCGCAAATTAATGGAGTAATATTGATGGCACTTGCTTTGCTACATTAGCGTAAGATTGAATTATTATTTAATAGGAATTTGTATTGCTACTGTAGTGATGAAAAGAAGTAGCACTTAAAGGCTTTTGCCTTGCTTGCTGCAGTGAATTCATAAAGTAATGTTTAAAGGATGAATGCCTGTTACTGTAGTGATAATTGAGAAGTAGTATTTAGGATATGTGTTGCTACTGTAGCGCTAGAATTAAGTAGAAATTAAAAGTAATTATTTTGCAATACAACAACGTAAGGAATAAAGTAGTATGTAGGTGAATCAATTGCTTGCTTGCTGTAGCGCATGAAATGAAGTAGTGCTTAGGACATCTGCATACTGTAGCGCTAGATAAAGTAGTATTTAGGACAATTGTTTTGCTACTATAGCGCGATTAAGGAAGTAGTATTTAGAAGTAATTGCTTGCAATTCTGTAGTGCTATTATGAAGTAGCAGTTAGAAGCAATTATTTTGTACACTGTACTCTGATACAAATAATAATTTGGTATAGAATAAATATTAGATATACCGTAGCTATTATGTTATGGTTTACAAATACAAAATATTTAATAATAAGGATTTAATATCTTTAATAAATAATTTTGTAGGATTTATAAAATAGAAATAATAGAATTTTTGGCTGATAATTAATTAACTGATTTTAGCCAAAATAGTCTGAATAATTATGCGATTTATTGTAGTAATTTTTGGTTGATCTATTGGGTGATATTTTTGTTGAAAAATGTGAATTTGCAGGTGATTTCATTGCCTCTATTTATGGGCAAAATATTAAGTTGCGGGCTTATGGCCAATGTTGAATTAAGTTGAATTATTATTGTTGTTGTTATTACGTTCATGTCGTTAATGCATACATAGCATATCATGTTGGAGCTGATGCTCGTCAAGTTGGCATAGATTGACAAATATAAAGTTGAAGGCTTATGCCTTGTTGATGCCTCTATTTATTGGCATATTTCTAAGTTGGGAGTTTGCTCCACTGGTACCACATGCATGTGCATAAAAACGAGACACATTTCATGTTGAATTTTGAGTTGTCGTGTGGATGAATTAATTATGTTGAATGTTGATGAAAAGCTGTGAAGTGGTGAATTGCATGATCTAATACTAATATATTATTTATTGTATATCTGATTATATAGTTCGATATCTCACCCCTTCTATTTGAATGTTGCCCTCTGTTGGTAACGTGTAGGTAATCAAGAAGTTTAGATGTTACCCTCGTTAGTTCGAGTCAATGTGTCGCTCTGATACGTAGCACTCGGGGGGATTAACGCATGTTTTCCTTATTGTTGATTTTCATTATGTTGCTGAATTTTTAAGTTGTTTTCATTAAAAGACTTGTTGTCTTAGAATAATTTTGATTTGGATAAGATATTATGGTGGTTTTCAGTTGAATTTTGTGAATCCGCTGCGTAGTAATGAACGTTGTTTCTACTTTTAAAGACTAAGCAGGTTGTTATCGGTTCATCTGAAGTTCGTGTGCTATGTATCTGAATTATAGATGATTGAATATCGTAGTTGTAAGTTGAAAGTGTAGCATTTCATTTGTTTATTGGAAAAATTTTATGACTCTGATTTTATTTAACTCGTTGGGTAGAAATGGGGTGTTACAGCAGACGGTGCTTCGCAGAGGAGAAATATTTTCTTGGGGAAATTCTTGAGTGAGAGTGAAGATTATATGAGTTTTTGTTGATTTTATGTTGAGTTGTTCTTGAAGAAGAGGATAGAAAAGTGAGAGAAAAGAGAGAGTTTGGGATTTTGATTAGGTGAAAAATGAAATTATGAGTGTACTTGTGTTTGATATTTGAAATTCAAAATATATAGTCTTGCCTCCAAAACTTGTACTTTCAACTTATTTTGTGCACAATGCAAGATCGAACCACAAACTCATAATAATCAGTGCAAAATCTTGACAGTGACTTGAAAGAAAGCTCTTGGTGACGAAATTTGTGACACGGCACCGAAAGAATCGTCTCGATATGATAAAAATTGAGAAAGTTACGTCACCCTGAATGGCGAGAAATGCAGTGTAAAAATTCACTGTGTAGAATTTTACATCTTATTTTGTGTACGGTGCACGAACAAACCACAAGCTCATGATGCTCGATGCAAAATCTCGACACGAACCATGAAGAAAAAATGTCGGCAACGAAATTTATGATGTCGTGCCGAAAGAATCACCTTGATATGATAAAAATTGAACAAGTTATGATTTTTGAATGGCAAGAAATAGTGGACTTATTTCACTGTTTTGAACAATTTCAGCTTATTTCCATGCGCACTTTCGAATGCGAGCCATAAATCATTATCTTCGGAGCATAATCTAAACTCGGGCCCTGAAGAAAAGTTGAAGCTTACAAAATTTGTGATCTCACACTTAAAGAATCGTCTCGATATGATAAAATTCGAGGGAGTTACGATTTTTACAATATCAAAAAACAGTCTGGTTGAAAACAGTTTTGGCATGCAATTTCCCCCCCTGGTAATTGGCACTTTTGGAAACCTTCTGCAACGAATTAGCCCCTAACCCGAACATACAGATCAAAGATAAAATCAAGACGGATTTTTTTCCCAAAGAACCACATGAAAACAATGAACCAGGCGAAAGTTATGATTTTTTGAACACCTGAAAAACAACAGTTCACCACACTATTTTCACTGTTTTTCACTGTATAGCTTTTGAGTATTCGCGCATTTCGAGATCTTCCTCAATGAATTTGCTTCCAATCCGAACATGGAAGTTGAAGGAAATAACATGGAAATTAAAATGCTTCAAGAGGCACTCAAAGATGATTTTTCGGTCATAATTTATGAATTTTTAAGCATATGAAAACTAGAGAAATGATAAATCCACTGTATAACGCATTTCAGGTATTTTGCTTCGACACGAACATATGAAATGAAGAAGACCTCAAACCAATTCTAATGGCTGAAGAAACACTCTCAAACCATTTTATGTTCTCAAGTTGTGAATTTTTTAGCTTGAAACGTACCGTACTGAATTTTTGTCTGCACTATCGCAAATCAAATGAAACGCCTGACTTCCTGCACAATTCAGAGCATGTTGGAATGTATAAGAGCTAGATATAATGATGACTTGTTGGGATGTTGATTGGATAGCTTGGAATGTGTGTAGAACACATTAAATCTTTATAAACCCTGAGTTCTGCTTCATAGTGTTGTTTACTAGAACAATCAATTTTTGCAACTCTTTCTTGCAGAGAAACACCTTGATTCCATGAGTACTTGACCTAATGACATATATGTATGCATATGATGACAACGTATAAGCCAATTAGAGTAAAAATAAATAGGGAGAATTTTGGGGTACAACACCCTCATTATTCATACACACCCTATTTCATTTAAATATTAATATTATTCTAATAATTATTCTTAAATCCAAATAATTCTAACTAAATTATTTAAATTAAAAACAATTCTCATTTTTATTTTAATCCGACACTACCTCACACATATCAACATCAAACCACTTATTACATCATATAATTCACAAACAACCACTCAAATAATAAATATAATATTCGGGGTGTTACAACTCTTGCATCTTGCTCACCAATTCCCATGTCGCATTCTCTCCAACAGCTCCTCCCTAAACTACTTTCACGAGAGTAATATCTTTTCCCACCAACTTCTTCATTTCACAGTCTTCAATTCTCACATGCACGGTCTCTACTGTGATATTATCCCACACTTGCACATCATCCATTTGAATCATATGAGATGGATCTGAAATGTATTTTTGAAGTTGCGAAACATGGAATACATCATGAAAATTCGAACAGTTAGGTGGCAAAGACACCCTATACATAATAGCCCCCACCTTGTGAGAAATCTGATACAGGCCGATAAACCGAGGAGTAAGTTTTCTCGACTTTAATGCGCGGCCCACACTGATCGCTAGAGTGACCCTCAGAAATACATGGTCTCCCTCTTGAAACTCAAGATCCTTCCTTCTCTTATCATGGTAAATATTTTGTCTACTCTATGAAGTCTTCATTTTTTCCCGAATTAACTTCACTTTCTCTATAGTCTTCTAAACAATCTTAGGTCTAAACACCACACTCTCATCAGATTCATACCAACACAAAGGTGTTCTACACCTCCGAACATACAATGCCTCAAAAGGTTCCATTCCAATACAATAATGAAAACTATTGTTATAAGTGAACTCTATCAGTGGAAGATAACCATCCCATGTACCTCACTGCTTAAGAATACAAGCTCTCAACAAATCCTTCAATGACTGAATAGTCCTCTCCGTCTGACCATCCGTCTGCAGGTGATACACAAAACTCAATCTCAACTTAGAGCCCGACGCATCCTACAAACTCTTCCAAAATCCATAAGTAAACTTCAGATCCCTATCAGAAACAATACTCGACGGAACCCTATAAAGCTTCACAATCACGCGGATGTAAACCGCTGCCAACTTTAGTACAGGAAAAATGATATCAATCAAAATGAAATGAGCCAATTTCTTCAACCTATCAATAATTACCAAAATTGTATCATGCCCTCTTGGAGTACTCAACAACCCTGTCACAAAATCCGTTGATATACTATCCCATTTCCATTATAGAACATCTAACGAACACATCAATCATGCAGGTTTCTGATGTTCGACTTTCAACTTCTGACAAGTCAAACATGCATACACAAACTGCGCCATATCGCATTTCAATCTAGGCTACCAAAATAACTTCTTCAAGTCTTGATACATTTTAGTAGATCCTTGATGGATACTCAAACTGCTTCTATGACTTTCTTCCAGAATCCTCTTCTTTAACTCAGAGTCATCAGGAATACAAATTCTAGAGCAAGTAACTAGGAGCAATCTACCTACTCAAATGTCTTTCTTATGAATTTTCTATTCCTTTGATATTGTTTTCTTACCATTGGTTTGGTAAGCAACCGTATCTTTGGAGTTTTACGGGACGAGCGTGGGTCATCGTATAACCATGATTAGCAATGTTGCAAAGTATCTTAGCATTTCGAGGGACTAAGATCAATTTGTAAGGCAACTTTGAATAGCGTCATCGAGGGACTATGATCTTTTGATTCTGTTTGTTTTACCAAGATACTTTGCATGCGTAACATGACTATTTTTGTATAAGGCAACCAAGTGGAGAAACCCTAAGGGTGTTTGTGTGCAAGTGTGTTTGATTGCATGCATGATTTTATCTTGAATTAGGATTTTCTATTTCATTGATTTTTATCTTTCCATACATATCCTAATTGCTAGCATTTACACTTGAAAGCGATAAAAATGCGGAAATGTAAAGTCCTACGCTATTACAATATTTAGGGGGTGGGGGTACACATTTATGAATGGGGAGTACCAACGAGAAAAATAAAGAAAATAACAAGGGGAAGAAAGAAAGGAAGAAGGAAAGGATCAGCGTGCTGCTGAGAGGAAGTCAGAAGTTCTGACCCTGGCCTGCTACAAAATAGCAACCTGTTAGTGAAAATGTATAGGTCAGAAGTTCTGACCCTGGTGCGCTGCAAAACAGAAACCTGTTAGTGAAAATGTATAGGTCAAAAGTTATGACCCTGCTGGGAACACATTAATTTTCAGAAGTTCTGATATTACTGATAACAAAACAGGCCTCAGAATGGTGTCAAATTCAGAACTTGGTCTCCCTCTGTGCTAGTCAGAACATCTGCAATTTGGTTATTTCTCCTTAAAATAGAAGACATGCCTAAGACAGTTTCAGCAGGTGTCATAGCGCTTCAGAAATAAGGAGAATCAGAACAAAAAATCAGAGGCAAGTATGCCTTTGCTAATCCTAACTCAAAGTTTCAGTTTCTTCAAGGCAGTTCTGAACTGATTCATTCTCTACTTAAGCATGTAGAGGCGTAAAAATCTCAAAAAATGTACAACATCAGAAGCATGATATCTACGTTGTGTTTTTTGAGCATGCAAATCTGATGATGCTTAAGCAGTGTGGTGAGAGTCAGCAGGTGCTTACCTTGCCACTGGAAGAAATTCTGTGAACTGGAGTTAGACTTAACTCTGATGGTGTTCTGAACAGGTTCTTTGAATGGATGGATGAAGGGTATATGTGTGGGTCAAAAACTGTATGGGCGTTTTTTAGTCAAGAAATACTTTGGGAACAAATAGAGTTTAAAGGTAGGAGATTCAAAGTTGTGTTTAAGGTTCTTGAAACACTAGGAATTTTGGCAGAGTTTCAAGGTGTTTTCTTGCTAAAACTTTCTGTTTCTTTTCTAACAATTTTCTGGACTTGGACCGGGCTTTTTCAGTGGACAATGGTGTTCTACTTATAGGCAAAGCTTTGTTGGTTTTTAAAACGTTAAGTGGCGCCAATACCATGCAATAGATGCTGACTTACTCTTGAAGAAAGTTCATAAAAAGTTGTGATGATTGACAGATTTTAGCCTAGGCTGGAATAGTAAGCGAGGATTAAGGAAAAGTGACACCCATAGGCGAAAAGTGGCGCATAGACCCATACCTAAATCTGTACAAAGGTGTTGCTATGCTACACGTGGAGAGACCCTTTGGACGAATACTCAAAAGTGATTGTAAGCATTAATGAGCATTAAATGGTGATGAGATTTGTCAATATCAGAAATCTTGTAATGGGGGATTTTGCATCATTACTTAAATCCGAGCCAACAGTTCTGCTTCAGTATAAAACAACGCACCCAAGTTCTGATTTTGGCATCCTGTTGCCTTAGCCAGTTCTGAGGGATCCTTTAGGCTTTCCAGCATGTTTTATAATCTTCTGTTCTTACCTTGGTAGATTCTGTCTGAGCTTGCGTAGCTGCTGAAGAGCCACATTCTGACGGAAGGTTATGTGCTGAGCTAAGCTTGCAACTTCTGACTGAAGGTTACGTGCTCAGCTTAATCTTGCAACTCCTGACTGAAGGTTATATGCTGAGCTAAGCTTGCAACTTCTGACTGAAGGTTATGTGCTGAGCTAAGCTTGCAACTTCTGACTGCTCCTGCCTGGAGGTTGGTTCAGAAGCTTTGAAGTGCCATTTTCCCCTTAAATACTTAGAAAAATCTCAAGTACTTAGAAGTTTGGTTTTTTTTTCCAAAGTAAATTTGACTTTTGAACTTTAAATGGAAAAAACTCCCTATTTCAACATGTTTTGATGAAATATGATTTTTGAGATTTGATTTTGATCAAGAGGTCAAAGTTTGGCCTTTCAGCGCAAATGACTAATTTGCCCTTGGGAGTGATCTTCATGAAAAATTTGTAATTCAAAGCTTGAAAGTAAACCTGAGGATCCAGGGTGATTTTTGGAGAAAAACGAGAGGGAAAATTTTGGGGTACAACAACTATCGAAATCATATAATAATATATAATACATAGCATTAATGTATAAAAACAACATTCTCACACTTCATATGTCTAAAAAAACGTAACATCACCCAAATAGTCATACTATTCACAAATATTCATTTATCATTCACAATTTCACAAAGTACAACAATTCCACATAGTTCACATAATTCCATATTGTAAATATACACGCAATATGACTCAATGACACTCAAATGCAATATTCATGCATGTGGTACTAATCACTGCTAATTTTATTCAATTTTTACTTTAAACCGAGTCTGTCCTCTAGATCAATAACACAAAAAACACGTTTTTTAAGCTTTCAAACTCCTCTCTAAGTTTGGGATAAGTCACTAGCTGTCTTGAAACTAACAAACATGTCTCTTGACAACAAATGATGCATGTGCAATTACAACAACCATATGTAATTAAGACCATTCTCTAATCTTAACATTTATGCATATCTTCAATAATTCATCACACTTGAATTATCACACATTTGCACATACATATATATCTTCATGAATTATCTACATACAATTCATATTCATAACACAACCATTCCAAACCAACATAATAACACATAGAAAACAATATACAAAATATCATTACATTCCAACATTAACCACAATCACACAACACATAAATACAAGTCATTTTACACAACCACACGATAATTAAATCATCTATTGCCAGCAAGACCATTTTCATTAAAAAGAATATCATGCTAGCTTTCTAACGCTTCGAACGAGGATTCAAACGGAGTTACGGTTCAAAAGTTATGAATTTTTGAAATTTTAAAAAAAATCTGTCAACTTCAGGAAATCGTTTTCTCCAATATTGAAAATCGGTTTTCACACTGTGAGAGTGAAAATTTTGTTGTTTTAAGTACGAAAATCAGTATTTTCAACCCAAAAATCCAACATTTGAAATCAACATCATATTCTTCAATTCAATAACTCACACATACGTATTACACAATATTTTTATTAATTCTATAATATCAATTTCACCAATTTAAATGTATTTGTACCAACAATTCATCATTCAAACTTAACAATTTCAAAACCTATAAAATTTAAGATTTTCATCCTAAACATATAACTAATTATTAAAGTTGGAGTGTTACAATTATAAAAAGAGGAAAGCGAAATCCAAGAAACCATTATAAGTGTGCGGAAGAATGTTCGAAGAAGGAAGACTAAGCCTTCGTAACCAAGAAAGTTTGAAAGCTAGTATTATATAGCAGTATGCATGCACTGGCAGCACTCATATATTTTAGTTTTCTTATTAAAAATTATATTTTGTTCTACATTTGAAAAAGAACTTACTCATGAACAATCACGTGAAAAATGATAGAATGTTATGAAAACAAATTGTTGGGATGGTTTGTAGTAGCATATATTTGAAACATTATAGTCTCACATCAAAATTTTATGTACAAATGAAAATATTTATAAATAACTATTATAAATCTTCATTGATTTAAAACAATTATAAATAAAAATTATTAATTTAAGAAAACGTAAAATAAATTAATATAATATTAAAAAACGTAAAAAAAAATATAATATATAAAAAAGGTAAGAAAAGATTAAATATAAAATAAAAGAATTACACTCGGCGTTTAAAAATAAACTATCAATTCATTAAAATTAAATATGTATAAATACTCTATAATGTTCTTTTATAAATTTAAAAACACATAATACAAAAGGATAAAACAGTAATCAACTAAATATATATTTTAAATCCACGTGATATTGAATTTTAATTTTTTTTAATTTAATAAAAATTCATTTATGTGACCATTTATTTTAAATCTTAATTTTGAAAAATTTCTTTTTAATTTGATAAAAATTTATTTATGTGATTATTCATTTTAAATCTTGATTTTAAAAGATTTTTTGATTTAGTAAAATTTAAAAAAATCTCATGATAATTCAAAATATAACCTCTTGAAAAGACATCAATACCCATCCTTACTTATTTTACGACCATTAAATATTTAGGTTTTTTGGTCTTTCTATAACGAATTGTCCAATTATAGTATTAAAGAATTGGATTTTTTTTTTATATCTCTCTTTCACATGAATCCATATCATTTTTACTCTCTTTTTCTCTTTCTTCCTTTTGACGACCTTTCTTTCTCCGCAGTCTCATCTTTCTTTACAAATCCCTAACCCTAAACCTTCTTATTTCTTCTCCTTCTACACGCCTTCCGTTCTTCCTCTTCTTCACACTGAAAAATGGAAAGATATGGAATCTGAATTTACCGGCGACGGGATGTGATAAGGTGGCGGTGTGGTGAATCTTATGGTGGCGTGAGCGACGACTTGAAGAGGACACGCGGATGCGGTGTTAAGCAATTTGCGTGACAACTTTGGAGCACGGTGGATTCGAAGATCATTCTCTGTTCGTCTCTCTTAAGTTTTTGATAAAAAGAACTATTTTCCAATGTCTGATTATGTTCTTGTTTTTTCAATTTCGCAGATTTCCGACATTGGAGGTATTGGTCAAAGGTTGTACCATGGAAGAGGAACATGAAAGTTTCATCATCAAGATTGAAGTGTTTTTTTTGTGGTATCTTCATACGAGTTTTTGAACGTTTGTATCTTTATCTTGATCTTTATAGTGAAAGTGTTGGATTCAGGTGATTATGGGGTCGCCACTGCTGTTGAAACTTTCACAGGGTAAGCTCATATTTGGTACTTTTCACATTGGATGGTGATGTTGTTGATGTTAAAACATATGCGAGCCTTTACCAATGTAAGCTCCGTTTCGGTACATTTCAAAGTCATTACATGCTATTGAGTTTTTAATTTTTTGGTAAAGTTGTTTCCTTTTCAAAATGCAATTTGTCCAACATAACTCATGTTAGGAAATAAAATAAATAAAAATTTTGAAGATGAAAAAGATTATTGCTATAAAAAATTATTGGGTTTGGTTTCTCGAGTTCGATTGCAGGGCGATAATGTGGCTGAGGTTGCTGTTACAGAATATCCGAAGGAGTTTAATTTGAGGACCGCAATAAAGTTGGAACGCCGGTTTCTTAAGGTTTGAATTGAATATTTCGTTGTTCGTTTGAGGACCGTGATATTATTCTGTTGCACGTAATTATCATTGCCATAATATTTCATAAACTCTTTTATTGATGCATGTGTACTGTTCGATGAAATGCCACTGAGGAATAATGTCTCGTGGACGGGCTGCTTCAGGTCATTTAGAATCAAAAGTATCGTTTTGAATGTTGTAAATATTTTACATTTATGAACTTATTTTAGTCATTGATTTACTGCAGTCTTATTGGTAGTTTCGTCTTATTTTTGTCGCGGTGAATGAGCGATTTGTTTATGCCTACTGCTCTTTCTGTAGGCTGGTGACATGTTCAATTTGGTGTTGTCAACAAAGTCTCTGACTTGATATTGCATGAATCACAATGTCGTCACTGCCACCGAAAAATAAGTTACTTTTATATGTTCTATTGGTTGATCGTAAGTGAATATTGAATATTTATGAGTTTTGTGTCCAGGTTATTTCGGAGAACTTTCTGAACATGGACGGCATTAGGGGAAACAGAGTTCATCAGAATTGGAATCATGGTACTCACATGTTGACAACTCTATTTTTTTTTGTGATATCTTCTTGTGTTAATTGCTAGACAGGTTTTGTACATGGAATGTGTTAAAAGAAAGGCTTTACAATGAAGAAATGGAAGATATCTTGATGAAGTTGAACCGATGGGACCTGACACAGAGTTGATGAGATGGGAATGTTTGAGTTACTACATGTACTAAAGTTATATTCCCTCATGTGTCAATGCTTTTGCCATGATTGGTTTGAATTGTTCATACTGCTTTGGATTTTTGAAACCTTAACAACTTGAATGTTACTTGAAATCTCTTTGTACCAAAACGAAATTTGTAACTTCAAACTTGAATGCCATTTGGAATTTGGTCTTTGTAGCCAATATGAATGCAACTTTGTAGTAGTTCCTGAAGATGGCAATTGTATAAATGTCTTCTGCCAGAGGAGTTGCAACGCTGCCCATATTCGAAGATTGGTCGGGAAACCGGGTGCAAGTATTGCCTTGGAACAGGTATGTTTCGAATCTTCATAGATTGTCACTCTCTTGATGTTATCTACATAGATTATCACTCTCCATGTGTTCTTCGTAGATTGTCACTCTCTTAAAGTTATCTATTGCTTTTCCATGAACTAAAATTGCACGGTTCGATTTGTATTTTATAAATTGAATCATTCTGAACCAAACCACGTTATGTTACAATCCAAAATTCATTTAACCACATTCAACTCAAACTCAAACTCAAAGCTATTATACCTTAGTCTTACAAATATGATTGATTCTCTCTTTTAATTGCGTTTTAAATGTACCTCTTCTTTTCTAATCTTTTCTCTCATATGCTCTTTATGATAGTTTTGGTAAAATATCATTTTTAATCTTTTAACTTAACTTTTAAAAGTGTCAATATAGTTTCTTATGTGTTCAAACAGTGTCATTTACGTCTGTTACGTAAATTTTGTCAGCAACTGGTTTCAAACCCACACCATTGAAGATAAAGGGTCGTATCAGCAACCAACTAACTTACTTATAAAGGGTCCAATTAATAATCAGTTTAAATGTTATTTATATTTTATGATACCAAAAAAAACAATTTTCTAAATTCTAGTGCTTGCGGTCTATATGTATGATCGCTACATGAGACAATAGATCCTACAGATTTCTTAAATCTAAATTATAATTTGAGAGGTTATGATAGATTGGAAGTAAGATAAATCTAGTTAAACAATTTTCTATAACTCACTCATAGTATATAAACATTACATACAAAATATAAAAATGGATTAAATGTCTTCTATCCCTGTAATGAAGAGTCATCAAACATGGTGGGAGTTTAGAGTTTTAGGGGTTCTGGTCTGTAGCTTTCTGTTATGCAATTACATAACATTTGTACTGGATATACTGTATGGTGGGTTGGCATCTCTTATGTTGTGTTTAATAATATTTGGTCTTTAAAAAAAACTAAAAGTTAGGTTTTTGTGTGTTTCTACTGCAAATCCCATGAATATTGAGATGATTTATGGGATTGGGAATGAGAAGAAATTTGTTAAATCCATTGGAGATGAATAATCTTCCTATCCAAACTTCTATCCCTTCACCAAAAAACTTAATTGAAAGACTTCAACTCTAAGCAATAAATGGGTTCAAAGTGGATGTTTCTTGAAGTATGTCAAATAAACATCAGTTCACAAAACATATACATGTTGATAATCTATTAATAATCTTACCTAGTGACCCCGTGTTACAGTTATCATTTTCCATGAAAACTATTATACAGTAGTTATGGCAAATTTACGTACTTAAATATGCATTCATCTCTCGTACATAGTGTGTTTGCATTCATCTATTGTATATAGTGTGTTTGCACAAGAGCTTTCACTTTAAGGCATGGCCTATAATCTTAGGTCATATTCATGTTAAGACTCATTCAACATTATTTGTGCAAAAGAAGGTCAAGTTTGAAGCATGCTTTAAAAGAAGATTCAAGAATGATTAATATGTTTATTTCCATGCCATCTTCATCTAACTCTTAAACATTTGATCAAGATTATTCAAGTTTCCCTCATGTGGTGATCAAGTCTTCATCATGCACTTTTTTCTTATAAGTCTTCTGGTCTCTCATATTACTCCTTGCTGTTGTAACTTACACATACCTGTAAGTTTGACATGATATTTGATTATCATATAGTTTTTCATAAGCTTTTTTTCTTGCATCTTTCTGCACTTTTTTAGTTTATGTTCCATTTTCATACATGCACATCATTGCACTTATACGGTCTGATATAACTCGTCCAATTTTCTCTTACTAACTAAAATTGTTTACTTGTTGTTTTATTATAGTGTACTGGGATGACACATTGAGAATAACTGGCCTTATAATCATGTCTGCTAGAAACCTGAAATCGTCAGCTAAAGATTAAAACTACAGATTTAGAAAAGAAAAAATATTACCTAATGGCCAACAAACTACTGTAGTGCAGTCCAGCAAAGGTAATGCATGGCCTCATCAAGACTAGATCCATGCATTCAACCTCCTAATGAAGCTTATTAGAAACATGGAACAAGATGGTAAGATATTATACCTCTAGTATTTGTCCAAAACAAACAAAATAATAGGAGAAACACAATAATTTTAACTGGGGGTTTGGCATAGACGGCATGTCAGTCCACTTTATTATTTATATAATATAGTTAGAAAATTTTATTATTTTGAGACTTCAAATAACTATCCATTGAGAATATAAAGTCACTCTTATCTCATTTATAAATATTTTCTTATATTGGAACCAGCTATTTATATGAATTTAATTTATTCAAGTATGTTGATTAATTTATTACCAATTGGTTGGATTTGCGATGTATGATTCTCAAGTACAAATTGGTGCCACCCATAGTACATGGCTAGTTTTTACATGGTAAGTGGTTTTCTTTTTAATGAAACTGATTTTTGAAATCTCATGTTTTAGTCGCATCTTTTTAATCACATTTCTACTCTCACTGCATGTCCACGTCAGAATTCGTACGAATGCACGAATTTCCCATTAGTAATAGAATATGAGTACTAATTAAACAATATACTTGAATAAATTAAATTCATATATATATATATATATATATATATATATATATATATATATATATATATATATATATATATATATATATATATATATATATATATATATATATATATATATATATATATATATATATATATATATATATATATATATATATATATATATATATATATATATATATATATATATATATATATATATATATATATATATATATATATATATATATAATTTTATTTAAATAAAAAATAATAAAATTTGGTTAGAATTAAAAAAATATTATATTTTATAATTGTTATTAATAAATATTAAACTTTATTTTTAAAGAAAGAATATATATTTTTCTAAACTTTAAGCAAATTTTACTATTTTTTTAATTAATTAAAAACATAAGTAAATTTTATATTTTGAAAAAATTCATACGTGTGTATTTTCATTTTAAATTTTGATTTTAAAATTTGTTTTATTTGGTTAAATTTTAAAAATTATTATGTCTATTCAAAATATTAATAGAATATAATTATAGATTAAACTGAATATATATATATATATATATATATATATATATATATATATATATATATATATATATATATATATATATATATATATATATATATATATATATATATATATATTAATGAATATAAATGTATATATTTGTATATATATATATATATCTACTAATAAGATATAATACATATATATATTTATGGATAGATATAGAAAACTTTAATAATATTAATGTTTATACATATTTATATAAAATTATCTATTTATGATAAATTTTGAAGAGGACACGCGGATGCGGTGTTAAGCAATTTGCGTGACAACTTTGGAGCACGGTGGATTTGAAGATCATTCTCTGTTCGTCTCTCTTAAGTTTTTGATAAAAAGAACTATTTTCCAATGTGATTATGTTCTTGTTTTTTCAATTTCGCAGATTTCCGACATTGGAGGTATTGGTCAAAGGTTGTACCATGGAAGAGGAACATGAAAGTTTCATCATCAAGATTGAAGTGTTTTTTTTGTGGTATCTTCATACGAGTTTTTGAACGTTTGTATCTTTATCTTGATCTTTATAGTGAAAGTGTTGGATTCAGGTGACTATGGGGTCGCCACTGCTGTTGAAACTTTCACAGGGTAAGCTCATATTTGGTACTTTTCACATTGGATGGTGATGCTGTTGATGTTAAAACATATGCGAGCCTTTACCAAAGTAAGCTCCGTTTCGGTACATTTCAAAGTCATTACAGGCTATTGAGTTTTTAATTTTTTAGTAAAGTTGTTTCCTTTTCAAAATGCAATTTGTCGAACATAACTCATGTTAGGAAATAAAATAATATAAAAATTTTGAACATGAAAAAGATTATTGCTGTAAAAAATTATTGGGTTTGGTTTCTCGAGTTCGATTGCGGGCGATAATGTGGTTGAGGTTGCTGTTACAGAATATCTGAAGGAGTTCAATTTGAGGTCCGCAATAAAGTTGGAACGCCGGTTTCTTAAGGTTTGAATTGAATATTTCGTTGTTCGTTTGAGGACCGTGATATTATTTTGTTGCACGTAATTATTATTGCCATAATATTTTATAAACTCTTTTATTGATGCATGTGTACTGTTCGATGAAATGCCACTGAGGAATAATGTCACGTGGACGGGCTGCTTCAGGTCATTTAGAATCTAAAGTATCATTTTGAATGTTGTAAATATTTTACATTTATGAACTTATTTTAGTCATTGATTTACTGCAGTCTTATTGGTAGTTTCGTCTTATTTTTGTCGCGGTGAATGAGCGATTTGTTTATGCCTACTGCTCTTTCTGTAGGCTGGTGACATGTTCAATTTGGTGTTGTCAACAAAGTCTCTAACTTGATATCGCATGAATCACAATGTCGTCACTGCCACCGAAAAATAAGTTACTTTTATATGTTCTATTGGTTGATCGTAAGTGAATATTGAATATTTATGAGTTTTGTGTCCAGGTTATTTCGGAGAACTTTCTGAACATGGACGGCATTAGGGGCAACAGAGTTCATCAGAAATGGAATCATGGTACTCACATGTTGACAACTCTATTTTTTTTTTGTGATATCTTCTTGTGTTAATTGCTAGACAGGTTTTGTACATGGACTGTGTTAAAAGAAAGGCTTTACAATGAAGAAATGGAAGATATCTTGATGAAGTTGAACCGATGGGACCTGACACAGAGTTGATGAGATGGGAATGTTTGAGTTACTACATGTACTAAAGTTATATTCCCTCATGTGTCAATGCTTTTGCCATGATTGGCTTGAATTGTTCATACTGCTTTGGATTTTTGAAACCTTAACAACTTGAATGTTACTTGAAATCTCTTTGTACCAAAACGAAATTTGTAACTTCAAACTTGAATGCATTTGGAATTTGGTCTTTGTAGCCAATATGAATGCAACTTTGTAGTAGTTCCTGAAGATGGCAATTGTATAAATGTCTTCTGCCAGAGGAGTTGCAACGCTGCCCATATTCGAAGATTGGTCGGGAAACCGGGTGCAAGTATTGCCTTGGAACAGGTATGTTTCGAATCTTCATAGATTGTCACTCTCTTGATGTTATCTACATATATTATCACTCTCCATGTGTTCTTCGTAGATTGTCACTCTCTAAAGTTATCTATTGCTTTTCCATGAACTAATTTACATTTACTCTTCTTGCACATGTCATTGACGTTGATTTTTCTTATAAGTCTTCTGGTCTCTCATATTACTCCTTGCTATTGTAACTTACACATACCTGTAAGTTTGACATGATATTTGATTATCATATAGTTTTTCATAAGTTTTTTTTTCTTGCAACTTTCTGCACTTATAGTTTTTAGTTTATGTTCCATTTCATACATGCACATCATTGCACTTATACGGTCTGATTTTCTCTTACTAACTAAAATTGTTTGCTTGTTGTTTTATTATAGTGTACTAAAATTGTTTACTTGTTGTTTTATTATAGTGTACTGGGATGACACATTGAGAATAACTGGCCTTATAATTATGTCGGCTGGAAACCTGGAATCGTCAACTAAAGATTAAAACTACAGATTTAGAAAAGAAAAAATATTACCTAACCATTCCAACAGCCACTTTATTATTTAACTGGGGGTTTGGCATAGACGGCATGTCAGTACACTTTATTATTTTGAGACTTCAAATAACCATCCATTCCAACAGCCTCCCATCACAGGAGTGTCATTGAGAATATAAAGTCACTCTTATCTCATTTATAAATATTTTCTTATATTGGAACCAGCTATTTATACGAATTTAATTTATTAAAGTATGTTGATTAATTTATTACCAATTGGTTGGATTTGGGATGTATGATTCTCAAGTACAAATTGGTGCCACTCCATAGTACATGGCTAATTTTTACATGGTAAGTGGTTTTCTTTTTAATGAAATTGGTTTTTGAAATCTCATGTTTTAGCCACATCTTTTTAATCACATTTTTACTCTCAGTGCATGTCCACGTCAGAATTCGTAGAATATGAGTACTAATTAAACAATTAATATATATATTAAAAAATATATAATATAATTTTTATTTAAATAAAAAATAATAAAATTTGCTTAGAATTCAAAAAATATTATATTTTATAATTGTTATCAATAAATATTAAACTTTATTTTTAAAGAAAGAATATATATTTTTCTAAAATTTAAGCAAATTTTTACTATTTTTTAATTAATTAAAAACACAAGTAAATTTTATATTTTGAAAAATTCATGTGTGTATTTTCATTTAAAAGATTTTTTTATTTGGTTATGTCTATTCAAAATATTAATAGAATATAATTATAGATTATATATATAAATAATATATATATATATATATATATATATATATATATATATATATATATATATATATTATATATATATATATATATATATATATATATATATATATATATATATATATATATATATATATATATATATATTAATTATGGATAGATATAGAAAACTTTAATTATATTAATGTTTATACATATTTATTTATTTATATAAAATTATCTATTAATGATAAATTTGAATAAACTATGTTATAAATATATTTTTGATTAAATATAATATAATTTTTGTGCGTATTAAAGATAGCAAAATTAATGTTCATAAGTTTTTTCCCTTTCTAACACGAAACTTTTTATTATAAAACGTAGTTTGCTCTACTCTATACCATTTTACATATCTAGTTTTCCATCTTCTTCCATAGAAATATTTGTGTTGATCTCATCTAAACTTTTTTTTTTATGTTGTAATTGTTTCTATTCAATCGATTATATTCAGTGATTTTTCTAACTATGTTTTAGATTTGTTTCAACTTAGGGTAGGGTAGGGTAGAGTAGGGTAGGATACGGTAGGGTAGATTAGAGTAAAATAGAATAGAGTAGAGTAGAGTAGAGTAGAGTTAGTAGAGTAGAGTAGTAGGGTAGGGTAGGGTAGGGTAGGGTAGGGTAGGGTAGGGTAGGGTAGGGGTAGGGTAGGGTAGGGTAGCGTAGAGTAGAGTAGAGTAGAGTAGAGTAGAGTAGAGTAGAGTAGAGTAGAGTAGAGTAGAGTAGAGGTAGAGTAGAGTAGAGTAGTAGTAGGGTAGAGTAGGGTAGAGTAGGGTAAAGTGGGGGTAGGGTGGAGTAGAGTAAAGTGGGGTATAGTAGAGTAGAGTAGGGTAGAGTAGAGTAGAGTAGCGTAGGGTAGAGGGCGTAGGGTAGAGTAGCGTAGGGTAGGGTAAAGTAGGATAGAGTAGGGATAAGGTAGAGTAAGGTAAGGTAGGGTGGGGTAAAGGGTAGGGTATGGGTAGGATAGAGTATGGTAGGATATGGTAGAGTTAAGTAGAGTAGGGTAGGGTAGGGTAGGGTAGAATAGGGTAGGGTAGAGTATGGTAGGGTAAGGTAGGGTAGGATAGAGTAGCGTAGGGGTAGGTAGGGTAGCGTAGAGTAGGGTATGGTAGGGTAGGGTAGAGTATAGTATAGTAGAGTAGAGGTAGGATAGAGTAGAGTTGAGTAGGGTAGAGTAGAGTAGAGTAGAGTAGGGTAGCGTAGAGTAGGGTAGGGTAGGGTATGGTAGAGTAGAGTAGAGTAGAGTAGAATAGGGTAGCGTAGAGTAGGGTAGGGTAGGGTATGGTAGAGTAGAGTAGAGTAGAATAGGGTAGAGTAAGGTAGGATATGGTAGGGTAGGGTGTGTAGAGTATGGTAGGGTAGAGTAGGGTAAGGTATGGTAGAGTAGGGTAGGTAGAGTTATGGTAGGGTAGGGTAGAGTATGGTAGGTAGAGTTAGGGTAGGGTAGGGTAGAGTAGGTTAGGGTAGGGTAGAGTATGGTAGGGTAGAGTATGGTAGGAGTAAAGTTAGTAGGGTAGTGGTAGGGTATGGTAGAGTAGAGTATGGTAGGGTGGGGGAGGGTAGAGTATGGTAGGGGTAGGAGTAGGAGGAGGGGTAGGGGTAGGGTAGGGTGGGGTAGGTTAGGGTGTAGAGGTAGAGAGAGTAGGGTAGGGTAGAGTAGGGTAGGGGTAAGGTAGGGTAAGGGGGTAGGGTAGGTTCGGGTAGGGTAGGGGAGTAGCGTAGGGTAGGGTCAGGGTAGAGCAGGGTAAGGTAGGGTAGGGTAGAGTAGGGTAGGGTAGGGTAGGGTAAAGTAGGATATAGTAGGGTAGGTAGAGTAGGGTAGGGTAGAGTAGGGTAAAGTAGAGTAGAGTAGAGTAGAGTATAGTATAGAAGAGTAGAGTATAGTAGAGTAGAGTAGGATATAGTAGCGTATGGTAGAGTATGGTAGGGTATGGTATAATAGAGTA